>OX411794.1:7500000-8750000 GCA_948252455.1 Acleris cristana
GAATGTTTGCGCAACTGGGCATTAGTTATACACAAGATATAATAACTATTATAGTAATAACTTAACATGAACATAACAGAAGGTGATTAAAAAGAAAAGACGGCAACAATTTATTAACTTGTGTCTCATTTTTAGCTTAGACTAGGAATTAAAGAATAAAATGGTTTTATTTTCTTTTTTTAATGTCACATCTGTACATCAATAGTCTTTGCCTCATCCATATTGCTGGACCCTCTATTGAGTTTTAACGCGCTTTTGAGGGTTAACTAATGTATCCAACATAATCAGATCTACGAGCTTGCTCCGGCCCTTTGACATTACAAAAGGGCGACGGGTCATCGTACACTGGACCAGTGATAAAATTTATTTGTTTGTGATCGAATTATAATCGATCCCGTTGCGTGATAGAATCTTTGCAGGCGGTTTTGTTAAGTAATTGGCTTGTATTTATGGAGATGCTTTTATGTTATTTATCTACTGATAAACATATTATACGATTTATTTTATTTTATTTATGCAGAATGTCTTCTGGCGGAAATGTAGTCTTTCGCGAATTTTGTTTAGGTTCTAACGTGAAATAAAATACCTTACTTACTTTGGAAGTAGTTAGGGAATGCAAATAACCAGTTTTTACCGGTTTTAACCGGTTTTTGTCATACAAAAACGGTTAATAACCGGTTAAATTGCATTCCCTAGAAGTAGTTGTATCATTTACTTATGTCAGTCAAAACTTATTACTAAATTTGGCAATATATTGCGTTTAGAAACGTGAACCTCGATTTTTTTTCTTAATTAATGGCTTTTATTCCTTGATGCTGTAGCAAGGTGTGTTTCGCCAATATCGAGTTATAGACCATCATGGACTTATTAGATAAATAACTCTATGATTATCAAATGGTTCACTTCGGTAAAATGATATTTTCACTTGTCGACTTGACAGAAGTACAGTTACGAGATTTAATTTGGTACCCACCTTAGGTCCAAAATAAATCTGACATTCTACAACAATAAGGTTAAGTTTCCTAAAAGTTACAATTGACTTGACATCTATAATGTCATTGACGACTTCAAGCATATTTTTCTTGAAATGGGTCCCAAATTAACGCTCGTGACCGTATGTGGAGTAGTTCCATGTGCTTCTGTGAATTTAACTTGATTTATACATCGTATCATCATAGTTATAAAAAATATTAAAGTTTGATTCATTCATAACAAATTTAAACTTAGAAATCATATTTTTTATCACATTGAGGTCAATTCGGATGAATGTTCTCTAATTTTGAAGTATCTCTAAACCTAAATTTATAAACGTCAAACTCGACTCGATTCTTGTTGGACTAGAATCAAGTTTAGCTTAGGTATATACATTTAATTTTAACCCCCGACAATCCGGATCCATTTTGTACGGAAGATCCGGATAATTATCATTACAAACAGGACATTACAAAAGGGATCCGGATTGCAACCCACGACGCAAAAAAGGGGTGTTAAAAGTTTAACCGCTATGTGGGTGTATCTGTCTGTGGCACAGTAGCTCTTAAACGGGTGAACCGATTTGGATACGGTTTTATTTAAAAGCAGGTTTTCTAGCGGTGTTTTTTTTATCTATGTTTCATAAAAAGCGGTCGGGTCGTTTAATATAATAGGGGTCACCCTAATTATGGGATTTTACCTATCCAATACTAATTACAGATATCTAAACTGGAAAATACGATCCGAATTGGCCCCAATAGTTAATTCACTCTACAAAATTAAATCAAAATCTATACTGGCCTGATTGTAAGCCGGCTAAATTAAAAATATATCACAGACTATCCTACATCGATTGCTAAAAAAACAAATGACACAAACAAAACAATTGACAGCGGAGTCACTCGAGCACTCTGCGAATAAAACAATCTGTTGTCTAACAAACAAACAAACAGATAAAACGGTTGAACGGGCTGTCAGTGGCGCGAGTGACAGCGAATTAAAGTGTAGGCAGGGCTGGCGCGTGAGGGAAATTAGGGTAGGGTTGCCAAAAAATAACTTTATGCGTAGAAGTAAACTTTTTGTGGGTGCGTTTAACTGTAATATTTTAGGAAATAATACAATATCTGGGAAAAAGTCTCTCCCTAGAGTTTAGATACTATGTCTTGTAGTTAAGTCATTTAAAATAGTCTTAAAAAAATAGTAGGGGAGATTTAAATTTGGACAGAACGTATTTTTTTGTGTGGATGCATACGGAGGAAAAAATAAAAATAAGAAAGTACTTAAATGTATAGGAAAAAAGTAAAAATTGAAAACAAATTTTACATTTCCATACCTACTAATTTATTCAGTAACTGCCCAGTTGTTTAACGGTAAAAGAGGTAATATTAGTAGAGAAGGAGTTTATCAATTAATAATTCTCTTTCTATTCCATTTTACAATTCTAATGAACTGACAAATCAGAATGAGACAGAAATACATGGGATTAAATAAAACTGCCTAGAACTAATTAAAAATAAGAACGAAATTAAGAAAAAAAATATATACAAAGAAGACAATAGTAAATTGGCAATAAATAACATTCAAAACACACATTTTAACTCTTATCCTAACCAGTTTAAAAACAGAATTCGAATCTTATTATCAGTTTTCCGTTTAATTCAATTTGTGGCAGCCCTAGCCTAAAATTACAGGGGTGTAACGCAACAGAAGCATGACAATAAAAACGAGGGTTGATCGCATAATCGCTAATATAACACAACCCGTGCCAAAAGGGCACATGATTCTTAAACACCCGTGTGTACATACGACGTTTAGATTTGGCTATAGACTAGTAATACTTGCCAGACGCGTCGTTGTCTGGTATGGGGTTAGGTTTTATGCCTATTAAATTATTAAGCTTTTATTATTATGTGCAGTCGAATAGTTAAGAGCAAAGTGTCTAGCGGGCACTTTCGGTAATTCTCCATACGTTTTTTTTTATGGCAATGAGAAAGCATATGAGCACACACACAGGCCACCTGGGTAGTGATTCTTTCAAAAGCAAAGGTGAGCGAACGCAGGAGTGAATGTCCAAGCGGCGAGTTTAAGTAGTCCGTCAAAGCGAGCAAAACACATATTAGCGCGTGCATTCACAATTAGGCAGCCTTATATTTTCGAGAAGCCATGCTGCCAAATTGAATACACGCGCTTAAATGTGTTTTGTTCGCTTTGACGGGACTACTTAAACTCGCCGCTTGGACATCACTCCTGCGTTCGCTCACCTTTGCTTTTGAAAGAATCACTGCCTTGATGGTAAGTTGGATCTGAGACTCATAGACATTTGATTTGAAGTCATGACTACAATCGTAAGACTGCAGATGCGTTGCTGACCCTGAAGACTAAGATGGAATGCCTCTATACTAGTCGTTTCACCGGTTGTCTTATCCCCACACCGGAACACAATGCGAACACTGCTGCTTCGCAGTAGGTTAAAGTATAAGATGATCGTAGCAATCCGGACGAACCCTGTAAAAGGTCACTAAGATTATAACCTGTTGGTGATATATATATGAGCTGGTAAGAGCCGTAAAGAAATATATTTTCGTGCTGGTAGGTACCTTGAGGATCGCTACCTCCATTTTATCTTTAAACTTACGTATAAGATATTGATAACACAACCGGAGAAATAACTAGTATAGAGGCATTCCATCTTAGTCCTCATGGTTGACAACGCATTTGCAGACGTAAGATTGTAGTATGATTAGGTATGTGCAATCTTATCAAGGTTTAATAATTGAGCCCTTTTTTTTTTACTTTACCTATCAAAGATGAGCAATTTGTGAAAAAAAACGTAACTTACATAGAACCCAACCCATTTATAAAAGTCAAGTCAAATATACTATGCAGTTATTTGAAGAATCAAAAAGAATAGTTACATTCGAATCATATTTTATGTAAGCTAAAAATTCACTAAAAATAAAGCATGACTAGTGCTCCATAGAATATTTAAATAGAAGGCGTAAACCTAGCCATATGGCAATAATTGTCAAACCAATACATACGAAACAAGTACCATAGACAATTTCACGTCACATTGACTTTTAATCCAGCCATCGAACCGTGAGAAAGCAAGTGTAATGCAGACATCACCGTGGCCTCCGGGACCCTCCATCTATCATCCCTTCTAATTTATATCTCCATGGAACAAGATGTTATCCATTTATGGACTACGCTTCTAAACAGGCAAGTGCAAAATTCACTTCACCGACGCATTACAGATTATGGGAATCACGCCTTGGTTTCACATTATCAAACGTCGCAAATACATCAGAAATAAACTCTCTAAACACAGACTTTGTACATTGTGTTAGGGTTGAAGCTGATTTGACTATGTGCAGCGCTACAGCAATTACGCTTTCTAAATTCGTTTGGGCGTAAGTGTTGTCTACAGTTTTATTCGCTTCGAGTCCTGTTGCTTTGTCTACTTGGTTGTGTTCACCGTGTGTTGTAGAATCAATATCAAGAACCAGTTAACGCTAGGGATCCCCAGGGGTTTCACCCTCAAGCTTTGTGTGGTTCGGATGGAAAGTTTATGAACGCGCACTTGTTGTCAATTGCAAAAAGTGCTGCATGGGGGGTGGCTTTATGAGCTAATAAAAAGTGGGTTGTGTGTCGCTTGCTTAATTATGTTTTGTATTGTTTATTGTAATTAATGGTGTTTGCTTTGTCGGTGTAAGGCATGTTATTCAATGCGAATTTTGCAAGTTGATGTTGACCCTGAACCCTGAATGTGAAACTATCGGTCCCAAGTTTAGTCCTTGGACTCCTTGGTGACGAGAAATATTTATTATTTATTTTATTTATTTATTTAATGATATACCTATCAGTATAAATATACATATAGTCACTTTTTAGACATGCAGTGATTTAGGAGTACCTATTAGTTATTTTATCGAAACACCTTTCAACGAACGTATCATTACGAAGAATTTTCATTTCATCGAAAGGCATTTCTTCCGCATGAGTCAATTTTTTTTGGTAGTCACAAGTCTAACCTAACCTACGTAATTATTGTTCAAGATATCCTGAAAACATCATCGCTTCAGCAGGAAATAGCCTTCGATGAAATGAAATTCGATGAAATCATACAATCGACGAAGTGAAATTCGATAAAATTATGGGTTACCGTGATTTAGACCAACCTTGTAGATTTTCAATGCCTTTAGAATCATTCAGGTGACTAAAATAATGATTCTGAATATATAATAACTAAACATATTCTATTTAATTATTATATCCGAAAGCCGTAAGTGCGTCATAAATCAATTAGTGACGCAGTAGTCTTTAATGGTCATAGTCCTTAAGGATTAGTTTCATCCATTACCCACGGAACCTAAGCGTGGGAGTGAAGTGAATAAAACAGAATCGTGTGATCACAAATATTACAATTTGTCTCTAGAGACTTATTTTAGGGCCTACAACGTCCAGTCTAACTTGATCTCTTCACCCCTTATAAGCTTTACTATGATGTATTGAGACACCCGGTTCCCGGGGTCTAGGGTGACTGGACAAGCCTCGATTCTGTATTCGCACGGATATTTGATTTTTGACGAGATATGTTCGGATTTTCAAACAAGTGACAGATGTAATTTGGAGATTTGGAAGCATTGGGTCAAACGTTTGAAATATAATACGAGTGTGATTACAATTATAATCCTAGATGGTGTGTTTAGGATATTTTTAGTTTGTCTTATTAAATAAAGTTTTACAAGAATACCAAGAGTATACGAAAGATTTAATAATTTAAGCCAATAAATACCCAGTCTTTCATAATACCGCCTTGTCTTACTAATATAATGTTGATGGTTTTAGGTGTGGATACCTAAAATTCGTTGCTTAAATACAAAAGCGACACAAATCAAAATGTGTTTGTATTGCATTTAAATTCGGAATGCTATTTACTTGAAATTTTAAAGCAAACTATATGATTGTATTTTTGATTTGTGGCGCTTTTGTATTTAAGCAGCGAATTTTATGTTTGTGAAATTCAAATGTTGCTTTTGCTTCGATATTAGACTACAAAACATGTCATGGTTATGTCAAAAAATTCTTCATATTTATGATAATAGCTGCGATCAATTATAATATAACTACCTATATATGAGTGAAGGTACACACATGTACTCACTAACTGGCTTTTTGCGAAAAAATATCTTAAAAGATAGTCTGCGCAAAATCACACGATTGACACAGCCAAAAAGCCAAGTATTCGCCACGGTCGATAAGTAGGTAAGGTAGAAAAGCATAGTTTTATCTTATGGACTTATTTCGACACTTTGAATTGTTTTCTGCAATTCCTTTCTTGCAGATTCAGCTGTTCGAAAGTGAAGGTTTCTACACGATGTTTTCCTTCACCATAAGACCATCGGGGTAATTTACTTACGAAAAACTAATTGGTACAGTCACCAACAATGGACTCAAAAGTATCTGACACGTCCTTACTCGAAGCATAAGAGCGTGTCAGATATTTTCGAGCCCTATGTTGGATCATATATTATTGCTGGTGACGTACTTACATGGCATGAGTTCAAACTATGTACTTTACGATCACGAGTCCACACCTTAAGCCTAGGCTAACGCTCCACTTGAATGTGATTAATATTCTACCCTGCTAAAACATTGGTGGTATCTTAGACAAATCACCTGAAGCAAAATCATTTTCATTACTAACGGGTGAGGATTGAATGTGCTTTGGCCACTGAATTTGAGATACCGCCTATTGGCTTGTGAGGGCAGGTACCCATCGTTCAAAAGCCATATCGTCGGCTCCCTACACACAACCCGTCAAGTGTTGACTCCTCCTGAATATTTGAGCACAAGACGATCGGGGGTCAGCCTCCACTGTCATCCGTCAAAGCCAATTTTAACTTTAAATTCCCGTTTTATTTCATTTTTTCACAAAGGGGACATAAAAGCGTTATCGAGTAGCGTTGAAAATAATAGGGGAGATTTTTAACATTGAAAAGTTGCTTGATTAAATATTTAAACGCCGATTTGATGCCTACGGAGTCTGGTTCTTTTTTGGGTCGTAACTGTAGGTATTTTTGTGACACTTTTGCGAGAGGCCGTTTTAACTGACTTCAAAAAAAGAATAAGGTTCTGAATTCGTCACATATTGTTTTTCGATCTTAAACGGCCTCATTTCGAGTCAGTTAAAGACGATTTTTTATACACAAGTTTGAAAAAGAAACGAGTTAGTAGGAAATACGCATGGATTTTTAAATCGTATTTCTCAAATATGAAAAAACCGTAAAAGTACTAAGGATGATACAAGCATTTTAAACTGCTATGTAATTAGACAGCGATTAGACAGAAAGATTCGATATGCACTGTGACGTCATGTAACAGTTCGTCCATATACTCCATGTTAAATTCTGTTTTGCTAGAAAGAGATAGAAACAAATCTTTGTTGGCTTATATCTAGGTTATTTTTATGGCTACGTATTCAAAAAATGATTTCTGACAACTGTTTGTTACATGAATCAGCTTTTATTGAAGCTGTAAAAACAAGGTAATGAATATTCCCTATTTTCTCTAAACTGTCTGTTAGTACTACTGTAAGGACCAAGTAGGTACACAATATCATGTGACTTTCTTTTGATTGCGTTGGTAAAACTTGTCTATTGAAGTATGTAACTATCTCTACAAGCAGAAGTATAATTGTCTAGTGCTCATAGTCTATCAATATACATAGGTAACATACATTGACGATATTATGACGTTTTTATCTAAGATTGATAAAAACGATAATTGATATTTTACTTTCCCAAAAAACATGGACGTCGTTCATTGAAAATACTATTTATTTTTAATAAAACTTTAAACACTTATAAATTATTTACTTTTTTAAAGTTGTACAACAAAAACAGAGGCCCTTGCCAAGATACACTACGCTAATTAGCGTTTCTATTCGTTTCGGTTTTAAACCAATCGCGTCACTGGTAGGTGACGTGATAAGAAAAGTCACGTGATCAACCAGTGACGCGATTGGTTTCAAAACGAATAGAAACGCTAGTTAGCGTAATGCATCTTATCGATTCTTTTTCCCAAATGGAACTGAGGCCCTTGCTCAGTTCCATTTGGGAAAAAGAACCGATACGTAAGTACATTAAAAACCCCGAGCTCAAAGGCACCCTATATTGTATTAAGAGTCAAACGACCTGTATTTCAAATTTAGAATATGCCCGTAATTAGTGTGAAGTTAGGTGTAAAGTGCCTCAATTCCAATACATTGTAGCCGCGGGACGTAAGCCGCGGTTTGCTAATGAGGCTTCTAAATCCCGCCCACGAAGCTAATTTTGGAGGTGGCATATTTCTGGAGTCCTAGTGAATAAGTCGACTTAACTCGTACTAAAAAAGGATATATACATAAGTAGAGTACAGTAGACATAAACCCTTTTTCACTTGAGCTTCAGGAGAGGAGAGAAAGAGACCTTTTTCATCAGGACCCCAGATTTTAAGAAGCTTTTATTCTAACCTGTCAATAATCAAACGTTACTACTTCTTAGAGCAGGTTGTTTGATGTGAAAATTTATCTGAAAAATGTTTCCCTATCTTAGCTTACTAACATTATACAACGACGATTTCAACGACGCTTTGGCCAAGATGACTTGAAAAATAAAAACGCGTTTAAATCATCCGTTTTGGGGCTACACATAGATACACTGATACACAGCCACACACGTTAAAAAACACCCTTATTTTTTATGGGATCCCTTTGAAACGCATAAACTTTTTAAGCATAACGTATCTTTACGCATAATCTTTTTTTGGATAAACACCCTTTAGGCTAACATTTCAAAATTTAATAAGGTTAGGTTAGGTTAGGTTAGATTTTTAAAATAATTAAAATAAAACGTTTTCTATTGTAAAAACCGTTTTAGGTCAAACGATTTTATGCGTAAAGATTATGAAAAAATTATGCGATCCAATAGAGACCCATTTTTTATCCGTGGATAAAAAGAAAGGAATAGCTATAAACGATTATCTACGTGTATCATCTATAATGATTATAAGGAGTGTTCTATCTAAACGATTGTTCGTAGCTCCGTCCCGGGGTGAAATTACGCGCGTGGCCGGGATTAAACCTAACGCGGGCTAATCAGGCTCACTTACCCGCTAATTGCTTCGCGCAGCACCATCGGGTCCCTTGTGTGAGTTAGATATGTTCACATGTTCCACGTGTTTATAACTAGAGTCGCGCGATTCTAGGAGTCCCGATTTGACACATTTGAACACATTTTCTACTGAGTTGAACGCTGTCAAATCGGGAATTTTAGAACAGCGCGACTATGTTTATAGGTGAATTTCAATTTAACTTACGCCTGCGACTGCGTAACTACTCGTAGAATTAGTTTTTCTCACGTGTTCCACGTGTTTAGGGATGTTACGGAGGCGGCTTTACCGAAGCCGGAGCCGGATCCGCAGTATTTTTTTTTTATTTAACGGAGTCGGAACGGAACCGGAGCCGGAGGCAAAGTTGGAGCCGTATCCGAAAAGAGTGTGAGACGGAGCCCTTAAATTCTTCGGTCAAGAGTGAGCGTGCTTTACGTTTCACTGCTCCTGTGCTTTGACATATATGTCATCATAAAGTTTTAACACTGACATTAAATGACAACAAGTTGACACTAACTTTTGCCTAACTCAAAAGGACAATATCCATCAATTAAATATTTAATTATTTTGTAATGACATAGAAAAAAAAAAACGAATATCGTAAACCGGTTTAAGGGATAAGTTTTCGTTAATGTTCCAAGCACTATGTCGAAGTTAAAGCAAATGGACACAAACACCCTGTATATAAATTTAGCGCGTGGCCGGAATTAAACCTAAAACAGGCTAATCAGGGTCACTTACCCGCTAATTGCTTCGCAACACCTTCGGTCCCCGGGTGTAATGATGTGCAAGTTGTGGAAAGTTTCCAAAAAGTTAGAAAAGTTCTAAGAAATTTCCGGAAACTTTCACTAGAAATATAGGAAATTTAAATATAAGATACGGAAAGTTTCAATCCACACGCACAATTGTGAGAAGTTTCCGAAATTTTCCTACATGAAATGTTCCGCAATTTTGGAAAGTTTCGTTTGGCACATCAGTACCCGGGTGTGCAAGTTTGGATGAGTTCACAAGTTCCACGCCTTTGTGCAACATAACTTATTACCAGGGTAGTGATTCTTTCAAAAGCAAAGGTGAGCGAACGCAGGAGTGATGTCCAAGCGGCGACTTTAAGTTGTCCCATCAAAGCGAGAAAAACACATTTCAGCGCGTGTATTCAATTTGGCAGCATGGCTTCTCGAACGTATAAGGCTGCCTAATTGAGAATGCACGCGCTAATATGTGTTTTGCTCGCTCTGACGGGACTACTTAAACTCGCCGCTTGGACTTCACTCCTGCATTCGCTCACCTTTGCTTTTGAGAGAATCACTACCCTGTTCTGCGTAAAGTAATAAATAAGGTTACAGACGTCCCAATGTTGCTAAATTTTCAAACTCAAACTTACAACATTTTATAGGGGCCAATTCGGGCTGTGTTTCTCTAGTTAATTTTAAACCTAAATTCTGTGGTCCTAATGAAAAAGGGTATAACTCTCCTAAAAATCAAGTTTAAAGTTTATTTTAAAGGTTTGTATACTCTGTTTACGTATATACACTTTTTTTACGAGTTAACTGCGGCACTCGGGGACGTTAATTGAATTTAATGCTTGTTTAGTGACGTGTTGTCTTATTCTATTGCTGTGGCAAAGAAAGTGACAGCAGCAACTTTAATCAAGCATTAAATTAAATTGACATCTCTGAGTGCGGCAGTAAGTCGGCTTAAACCATTTTTCACTAGGTCCCCAGAATTAATAACCGTCAAACTATTCTTATTTGGCTTGAATCTTTGACATTTATTCATTTTGGTTTACAGATATTTAAAATTAAAGAACACAACCCGAATTGGCCTAATAGCAGTTTTAATTGTAAAAACAAATCATTCTAATATATATAAAATTCTCGTGTCACAGTGTTTGTAACCAAACTCCTCCGAAACAGCTCGACCGATTCTTATGAAATTTTGTGTGTATATTCAGTAGGTCTGAGAATAGGTCGCAAACTATTTTTCATAAGGTCTGTATGAAAAAAAAAATTACACCCGCGCGACGCCGGGTGCGGCGAGCTAGTAGTATATATTAACTTGCGTAATAGTGATAATAATGAAAAAAGGTTATTATATCAAGTTTTGGTTACACTGACTGTTGTAACCACAGAATAGAAAAAACAGTGGAAGTGGCATGAGCTTCGCTTAGCATCAGACCTGTTGTCGCCAATACTCGAACTATCATAAAAACAACACGCCACCATGGAAAATGTTCTGGTGCGACTATCGATTTAACATTCCAAAATAGCACAATAAGGCATGCTTCTGGATTTATTTCCTATTTTAGAAATATCAAAATATCGAAATATCGAAATCAGCGATCGCAGCAAAAGTATGGTAGGTTATGCGGAACTCCGCATAACTATGCCACACGTTACACGCCCACTTGACACTTCTAATGTTTTTTCTGTTCTGTGGTTGTACCATTGTATCTTGGCCATCAGTAGCTCTACGCTGGGCTACCTGTTGGCCCTTCTACTTTACATAGGAACATACATAACATATAGTTTAAGTATTACCTAGACATTAATTAGTTATTATATAAATATAGCTAGCCCTCTCGTGTTGCTGCGCCCTTACAGGGTGTCACATGTACCTATACCTATTCCTGTTTGTTCCATCTTGGATTGTGATGTGATATGCAATAAACTATTGAATTTGAATTTGAATTTACCTAGTGGTTTTAATACATTTGTCATTAAAATCCGGGAAACATTAGACGACGAGATATCATTAGACCGCCCCACGAATAGTTAGATCCGACCGACGAAGCATTCCGAATGGTTTTTTGACACAAACACCACTTTTACCCCATTTCGAGGTAATTGAGGTAACTATCAATCATAGGACACTATGCCTCTAATTTTACATGTAACTGATACTATGTGACAGGTTTTATGAAGCGGGTCTGCTTGTATTTAAAGCTATACATATAAATAATATATGTATAGCTTTAAATACCAATTGATCTAGTCACAAACTAAGCTCGCTAGGCTTGTACTCTGGGTACTAGACAATGATACAAATATTGTATAAAGAAATAAATACTTACATACATAGACAACATCCAAGATTCAGGAACAAATCTGGGGATCTAGTGAAAAAGGGCGTAAGTAGACTTACTCTCATAATAAAAACGGTATACATATAAAAGGGGTATATTAGATTTAAACCCTTTTTCACTTGATCTTCAGTAGACTTACACCCTTCTTCGCTAGGAGCCCAGAAATGCTCGTGCTCATCACACAAAAATTTGGGCATACAGGGAATCGAACCCGGGACTGCTAGCTTCGTAGGCAGGGTCACTACCAACTAGGACAACGCGTCGTCAAATATACATTAAATAGGTACCTATCACAAAGACCATGAACGTAACCGAGATCCATTCTGCAAAAGTTAAAACACCCCCAAAATATGTATAATATATTGAGGATAATATATTTGACAGATAAGCACGGTTATAAATACACAAAATTAATTTTAGTTGTTAATTTTTCTGAGCAAAGGATCCCTAAAAACGAAAAGGACAGAATGTCAGTGGATAATCGTTCGTCTCGGAAGGACATGCCGTGACAAGTAAATTGGTTACAAAAATACGCTTGTCAACTTTGCCAGGTTATTATAGTGAGGGTTAACGTGAATTGGTTCCTCGGCGTGATAGTTTGGTAGCGGGAAAAGCTGTGTGAACACTTGTTACAAGGTATTTTTTAGCTTCAGACTGATGTTTGTTTGTGTCAGTATGTATAATTAAAGTGTTACAAGCTGATTAAAACTTATTTACACACTCACCTAATAAATTCAAAGATAACAATAAAGATCCATACTAGTCAGCGCTAGACTACGAATGTGAAAGTATCTTTCTCTGTTGGTTAAGCATTCATGGCTAAACCGCTGTCAGATTTCAATGAAATTTGGTATGACGATACCTTGATTCCCGGAAAAGGACATACGGTACTTGTTATCCCGGATAAATTGTCATTTCCCAAGATAATAGAGGTAAACAACTTCAACGCGGACGGAATTGCGGGCAACAGCCAGTTTATATATGTATAAAATCACACAAAAATGGACACAAGTGTGATTATTTTTCATGGTTCCTAAAGTCTGTGGGTTTGCCAACTTAATCATAAGATGTATGGCTTATAAAATAAATGAGATTAAAAAAACAGTCTGTGGGTCAATTCAAAACAACATGACTATACCCAGTAGCGCAGTGACACGCCACGTCGATTACGGGTCGTCACTTCGATCCCCGCCGAAGTCGTACCCTTCGAGGACTAATTTGAACAGAAGTCACGCGATTAAAAAAACGAATTAACTTGAGCTTTTTTTAATTTGATTGTTAGGGAAGATTTAGGAAGTTTAAAGCTGTGTTTTACTATGATATAATCGGTGCAATTAAAAAGGCTCGGGATCGGTTTGAACATTAATTAATATCGTCCTCAAAACCGGTATGTACATCCTTTAACCGGTTAATGAAAGGAACTTATACACGACGTAATTAACATTAACATTTAACTGGCTTAGACAAAATAATAAGCCAATTAAATAAAATCATAAAATCCTACATAAAAAGCATTAACATAGAATAATTACAATAAAATGGTGTTCTTTTTATAGTGGTGATTATTGTTTACATCTTTAATATTGATAGCATAGTTTTTATTTTAATTTCAATAAGTTTAGTTTTAACTTTTAATTGTATCAATTTAATAAATGTATCTAGAAAGTGAAGTAATAAACGGGGTTCCCTTTATAATAAAAAAAAAATACAATAAAATTGAAAATAATTTTTTTTTTTTATAATAACCCTCCATATTTTTTCGTGGACGCCATTTTAAAATTGTATTCATAAAGGTACTTCATGTCACTTGGACAATTAAGACGAACCGAATGACACCTCATGTATTAAAATCCGGCAAACTGTTTAGGCAATAGAGCGTCCCCAGAAATAGACATACATACATACATAGGTATATTCATACGCTCGAAAAACATAGCAGTCATTTGGGCGTTCGTCGGTCGTCGGGTAAAAACTGCTCTCAGTTAAACGGTCGATAGAGCGAGCGAAGTTATACGAGCGGGCTCACTCGACGGGTAAGCTACCAAATTGAGAAAGCACGTCCTTAAATGTTGTTTGCACGCTTTATAATGACGAGACGAGACCACTAACTCGCCGGCTAACCATTAGGACGGCCTTACACTCGTAAGTTTTGCTTACGTAAGTAGGGACGCAGCTATTTGTTAGAATTAGATAGTTTTTTTTTTTCTCATTCTATCAGATAGCTGCGTACTTACGTAAGTCGTAAGTTTCAGTGTAAGGCCGGCCTTAGTCCGTCGAGTTAAATGGCCTAATATGGCTGCGTTTATTACGTGACAAAGTGTGGATAAAATATCCGTCACTTTCTACGTACGAGAGTGACGGATGCTTTATCCACATTTTGTCACGCGACAAACGCAACTATACTAGGGCCGCAGAGTCTTGGTTCGTGTAGGTATAGTCACCACGGTAAAAAAGGTTCGTCACTTTTCGACTCTATTTCATTTCATCGCTCTTAAGGTCCAAAAGTGACGAACCTTTTCTTACCGTGACTATACCTAGGTATATAAAAATATCTTATCTTACCTTTTCGATCTTTAAAAATGTATCATCCCACGTTGAACGATTGATTTCAATGATCATCAAACGTCATCGACCCGGCGCCATGATCTTTAATGCATTTTTTTCAAACGTCAATTACGCACATCCTTTAAAATATCATTTGGAATCACCTTCCCAAAACCGCACTCAGAATGAAAAATGGCGACGTTAATATTTCTAAAAGGCTAACCTATTGCTTGTTTATTGAATGAAACTGACATGGTTGGCGGTGTGTAAGCAGCATTGGATTGTAAATGTTTAAAAGTAGTTGTGTTTTAGATTCTCAAAATGGGTTTCGGTAAAACAAAGGACTAATGGCAGTACAGGAGTCACGTCCTTTTTAATGTTTTGTCATTATACTTGCGGCAAGGACATTCAAATTGTGGGTATTATTCTAATGGCTGACCCTAAATGACGTTAAATCGACCGTTTTGAAGGACGGAAATATGTTTTTTCTGGAAATCGATTTCGTTTAAAGTGTTTAGATGTTTCTTTGAATAGTCTCCGTTTTGGATTTTGGTGATTTTTTGGGTGTTATTAATGTAATTGCAATGGATCCATTATAATCTCAATAAGGACCTTTTTAGGGTTCTGTACGTAGAGGGTGCTAACAACGGGGCCGTATACCGAAAATCCGCTGTCCTACATGAACCGTATTGATTTAATAGATAAAATAATAGATATTAATATGTCATTTCAGTTTTGATCTTATTTTATTTAAAAAATCATGAAATTAGGTAAACGCACTTATTTATCCAAACATGAAGATACTTATTGTGTTATTTTACCGCTAGAAAAAAAGAAAAACCTCCACAAAGTAAGTATTATAGAGTAATATAATGAGCCATACCCGTCGCCTTAAGGACAGCATACAATATCAGTTTTAATGTTATAATAATACATTATGAAAGATTTAAGTAAACTTGACTGGCATGGGGAACTCCTAGAGTCTAGACTAGACCGTTGCAGTGCTAACTGAGATATTTAATAATAACATCTACAGCGTATCCATAGCGTATTCGCTTAATTAAACGCTATAAAACGCTTATAAAGCGGTGGAAATCACGTTTCGTGTACCTAAGTGTCTAGAGCATCGATTGTCTTGAAGACAGTTGTAACGTTTCACACATGTAAAAATGCCAGATGCAGTTTTAATGGATTACATTTAAGAAAAACGAAAAGAAGGAACGTTACCTACCATATTTTTTTTGCCGCATTAAGTTCTATTTCGAACTAACTTCACGCTTTTCAATTTCAATTTCAATTATTTATTGCACTCATAATAATACATAATACACTTACATAGGTGATATTCGTACACTATGGACCCTGTTGGGCGCAGCAAATATAAGAGAGAGGGGTTTTTTACCTTATTGTTGATCTTTATTTTATAAGTACTTACTTTTAAGAGATAAGAGACTAGCTTTTATCTTTTCTTTTTATCAGCTGTTGCCTGCGACTCGCAGCGTAGAAGAAGATTAAAATCAGGAACCATTAAATTTTCTGGAATCAAAAAAAATCTATGTCGTCCCGGGAACTTGAGCTATCTCCATACCTACCTACCAAATTTAATCGAAATCCTTTCGTGGTTTAGCCGAGTAAGGGTAACAAACAGACAGACAGTTGGCTTACGTTCGCATATATCGCGGTGGAGTAAGCATCCGTCACTCTCGCACTTACCTACATATCAGAAAGTGACGGATGTTTTATCTACGTTTATCCACATCGATAAATACAACCATAATACCGCATGGTAGGACGACATTATATGGATAACTAGAGGATAAAAGGCAAACCTGACTAACTTATTTAACAACGCACAGCCGAAACTATTGTACCTAGAAACTTGAAATTTGGTACAGGGGTTCCTTTCATGATGTAAGTGAGCACTAAGATTGGAGTTTCCAAAAATCCACCCCCAACAGGAAGAAATAGGGGGAGTAGCGGAAAACTAATTCAACGCGTACGAAGTCGCGGGCGTCCTCTAGTCATCAATATATCTGTACCTCCAGTGTAAAAGGGTTAAAGTCAAAAAGTGTAACTTTACAGGAGGACCGAAAAACGTTTAAAATTGTTTTTTTCCTCAATATTAGATAGAAAAGTTAATTTTTGCTTCTCATTTTAGATAGTATTCAGAAATAGCTATAAATTAAGTGTATAGTGGTTCTGAAAACGGCAAGAATATCAGAAATACCGACATCCAAAAATGAGTTATATCCCTTTTCACGAAACATGGAAATGTGTAAAAAGGTCAAAGTAGAGTTTAAACTGTGCCAAAAATTGCTTATTATAATTTGGTATTGTGTAAAGAGACAATTTAGCGAACTATCCTTGAATACATTCTTAAAGATTTGCGTATTTTAGCTTTATTAGGGTGAGAAATGAATGTCATAAAATCATATTGATCGAAATTGAATTCCCAACTAATGACTGAACTGAACTCACTGATATTAGATGATTAAATTTTTCTTTTAGATTGTGATTAACTAAGGATAATTATTGATCTGAATTGATCCGTAGACTAGAACAAACCTCCTGCGCCGCTTGATCTAAAAAGTTTAAACAGTATTTTTGATATTGCCTTTCTTGTCTGAGATAGTTAAAGTTTCGATCTATTAAGGTATCAGGTGCAGATATTCCATTGTTTTAAGTTTTCTTTATTTTTTTCAGTACCTAAACAGTCTTTCAAGTTCCGTTTTCTTGACCCTATTGGACATTGAGGAACACAGTTTTAAAACTTAAATTTTCACATCTTACTTTCTATTTTTTTTGTCTCAATTTGGTTACATTTTGGCTTTGTACCTATTGAGTAAACTGAAATAAGAAACAAATCGGGTGTCATCGAATGACTAGGTTCAGTCGTGGCAAAGAACTAAATAAGGGTAGAACCTATGGATGAATTTCATTTATCACATTTAAGTTGACGATGGCAGGGTATCAAAAAAATAGTATTTCCATCAAGAACGTGGCGATTCTACATGATTATTGCGATGCGATCGGGTTAAAAAACTGTTGACATCATTAAAATATCACATCAGATTTTGGAACTGAAGTCATTCAGTTTACTTACTACTAAACACTAAATTTACGGCCAGAGATATGATGAAATGAAATTCCCTCCAGTAAAATGAGCGAACTTGATCAAAAAAACCCTCCTTTTTTTTAAGTCTTTAAAAAAGGTTTTTCCCAAAAGTCCAATAAAAGAAAAGGAAACAAACTATGTATAAGGCAATCGATAATCCAAAATAAGAAAGAAGAGAGAAGAAGAGAAATAGAACTCATGAATCCCAAGGTTACACGGAAGAGTTCCCTTATTTAGGGATACTATTCAGTTAAATTTTATTTTATTTATTTAGACATTATCATCCATTATGTTAGTACCTATGTTCAAAGATAACGTGCGAAAGGCTGGCCTCCTAACTGCATAATACTGCATATATACTTTTAAGTGCATAAGTACAGCTAAAACTTTTTTGTGTCGTTGAGACTTTATTAAGTACCCACTTACTAGCATTAATACCTACAACGAACGTTTGCCCATCTCAGTGGAGAATAAATGCGACATAAAACACTGACTTTTAAACCCATTGATTACCTACCTATGAGTAAGTCTATAATAGTTTAAGTTACACTTTAGTATTTATGAAATTCCTTTGGACTGGACGTACACAGGTATTAAGTTTTCCCAACGTTCGGGTACCTAAAGTAAGTAAAGAGAACTTGTGCAAAGTGGTCAATATTTATTTTGATCCACGTGGTCAAAAAAAAATAGATTCTAGAAATAGATTTATCTTAATATTAATCCAATATAAAGATTCGAATTTAAAATGCTTAGTTGTAAAAAGCGATCAAAGTTAATAAATATCACTTTACACCAACTCACATTGTTGAAATTGGTTGAGAGTGTTGATTAAAGTTGAGATTGACCACTTTTCACGAAATTGTCCCGTTGGTGTCAAACGACCTATGTATACTTTTATTTCTTTACACCGATACTCTTACGAAATGTTGATTGTCTATTAGGATCAAACTCGACATTAACCGTCGTTCATTAATACAATTTTGAGAAACCATATTGCCATAGGAGGTAAAATCTAAATTAACCGTTATGAACAAAATAGTTGTGATTTTTTGCACACTTTGATCCTTTTACACGAACGGTATCTCAGCAACGAATGGTCGTAGAATCGCGAGAGTAAGACCGAACGATGCGCCATGATGAAATACGTACAATGCAAGCAAAATCCACTATTGGGTTAAACTCGAGTTTAACCCTTTTACACTGGAGGTACAGATATATGTAGAGTAATCCAAGAGAAAGGTTTTATCTATATATATAAAAGGGAAACCTGACTTACTGAGTTATATGTCAACGCACAGCCGAAACTATTGTACCTAGAAACTTGAAATTTGGTACAGGGGTTCCTTTCATGGTGTAAGTGAGCACTAAGAATGGAGTTTCCGAAAATCCACCCCCAACAGGAAGAATAGCGGGAAACTAATTCAACGCGTACGAAGTCGCGGGCGTCCTCTAGTGTATAATAAATTCGGGATTATATAGGGGTGTTACAGAAAACTCACATAAACCAAAGCGAAGCGAGGGCGGGTCGCTAGTGTTACATAATTGCTTAAAAATATCATAGAGATATATTGAATACAGCTATTTAAGTTTTAATTTAAGCCGCAAACGCACTGTGAGCTTAGGCAGCGCGGTGCGGCGCTTTTCCATTCTAAAGAGCGTTCCTAGGCATGAATTAAGGCTCCGGCACACCAAACGCGTGGTAGCAGCGCGCGAGACGCGCGTCTCGGTGTGCCGGGGTTCCATTTGTTTTGTTGTTTTACAACTCCCTGACGCCACGCGACGCTACGCGCCGGAGCCTTTATACAGAAGCGTAGCATAGTAATAGTTTTACAACTTAGAATGACCTATCCGGTGACATATTGCTTGTCCTCATTGGTCATATAGGCCAATTAGCCCACCCTCCTTTATTAAAAGTCTTATCCATCTTGTGCTTCCCGCACCATATTGCAACCGTCGTCCGTACAAGCGTACGGCGATCATATAAATAGTCGCGCAGGCCTGGGGCTCTACTTTGAAATCAGTAATCGAACTTCGGATCGCCTCGTCACTTTCTTGCGAATAAGTGACGCGTCGAGAGCAAAAGGGATAGCAATAGACGAAGTTCAAATTACGGATTTCAAAGTAGAGCCTCTGTGCTGTATCTTCGCCTCACGTCGCTTCTGTGTAATTCGTGCCCTAAAGCGTGGCGCAGATGCGGAGGCGGCTTTAAGTATGGTAACGCTTTCATTGCAGTGTGTTTGCGGCTTAATGTGCCTATGGATATCTTCATGGATTGCCGGTGTTGACTCATTAACTCATTATAGAACCTTGTCGCAGAAATAATTTCTACATAATTTGGTTTCAGGTGACTTGACACTGACACTATTTAGTTAGGGCCGGCGCACATACAGCGAATTATTACTTATTTCAACACATCCAAGGACGTTAATGCTTTAGCAGAAAACGGGCTCTGCGCTGCCCCCCGCTGTAGGTATTTCGGCCCTTAGTCAGACATGGCTCCGTGATCGCTCAACAATTAAAGTCTGCGTTTTTCTTTCTTTTTCACTATTTCCATCGTATATGATTATGGCTAAGTTATTTGCATGAAACCTAGCTGAAACCCATCCAGATTAAGTAGCTTTTTTTAAAAAAGACCAGAGTGCTTATTGTCTAACGCAATCGCAATCGCAACCGGCTTCAAAGTGTAGCAATTGTTTTCATTTTGTTTGCAGACAAGCCTTCGATTTTCAAAATGAACACGATCATAATTGCAAGTGCGTTATGGCCGTTCTCTATATTCAAACCGCGGATAGATAGGCTTAGTTAGGATTAAAATTTGACACATTTTGTATGAGCAAATGTCAGTTTTTAACCCGAAGTAGGTAAGCGCTATCTATCCGCGGTTTGAATATAGGGTTCGGCCGTTAGACAATAAGCCCTCGGGTTAGAATCGGTCCATCCATTTGGGAGCTACAATGCCACAGTCAGACTCAAATACATAGATACACACATACACACGTTAAACTTATAAGTATAACACCCCGCTTTTTTTTGTCGGGGGTTAAAAATAAGTTAAGGTTTTACGTAGGCAGTTACAATCGACTACAAAAAGAGGTAAGTAGCCACTTTTGAACCTTATTACAATGTAATAAGGTGAAAAAGCGGATACATTTCTTTGTAACCGACTGAACAAACGGACCCGTAACTAAGGTATATTTTGGGGGTTACCTTTGTTTCGGCGAAATATGTTTGCCAAATGTATCGTTTCCCAACCGTTTCATTTGCCAACCCGCTTTTGTTTTCTGTAACCGTAAATATATCAGGATTTTATAAAATACTAACCTAACCTAACCTATAGGGTTCTACACGATGGTACTGAAATAAATCCTGAAATATTTACAGTTACAGGAAAATAATTGGGTTGGCAAATGAAACGAAATGATAACTACTTACATTTGGCAAACATATTTTGGCCAAACGGTAGGCTCCCGTATTTTGTGTAACATAATAACTAGGTAGTTACGCATATCTATAGCATCTACCAAGTATTTGATTATCATTTAAAAATAAAAAAAAACACATACATATTTTTTTTCACAGTTGCCTGCTTTCAAGCTTTTTTATTTCACTATTCATTTAATTATTTAAAATTATTATCAATGAGTACATTATAGTTCCGTTTACACAATATATACATTTAGCGTTCTACTAAATCTACGAATAAGCGAGATCTAAGTAAGAACATGCCATTATTTACTTATTATATAAAAAATGTTATTCTACCTATTTACATAAGTTTTAAGTAGCAATTGAAATATCTATTACACGTTTTAACGGATTTTTAGATATCATTTAATTTTATTATCATACTTTTTATCTAAATTGATGTAGGTAATACTGCTTAATATTTATTTACAAAACCTTAACTAACGGAATGTACAAGTTAAATTAATTAAATAAACTTATATTTATATTTTCTTGCGAATAAACGGCTAGAAAATAAATGCTTATTACCATAATAACGATGTATTTGTCCAATATTAAATTACTTAAGAAATAATATTTGCAAATTGTATATAAAATTGTATTTCGAAAAACTGGAAGTAGTGTTTTTTTACACAATCAGTTTAAAAGGTGATTATCGTATTAATTTGGATCAGTATTTACAGTGAAAGATATTTATCATATTCATATTTCTTCATAATTGCATGGGCATAATACAGGGAGTTCTTAAACGATTATAAGGGAATATCACGGTATCCTGCCTTTTGGCCTAAATCTGTTTGGCAAAATGTATCGTTTCCCAACAGTTTCATTTTTTCACCCGCTTTTTTTCTGTAACTGTAAATATTTCAGGATTGATTTCTGTACCATCGCGGCATCGTTTAGAACCATCTAGGTTAGGTTAGTTTTTAAAAATCCTGTAATATTTACAGTTACATAAAAAAAAAGGGTTGCCAAATGAAAGGGTTGGGAAACGATACATTTTGCCAAACATATTTTTGCCGAAAGGCAGAGAACCCCCTTTCACACTGGTGTTTGCTGCGATACTACCACTGTTGCTGGTTAAAGACGCCGCCATTGTACACCATTGGCACTAAAAGTTCAGCCATGTACCTGCAGGAAACCGCAGTGCATTTTTCGTTGCTTAGTTTTAAATAAGTACATTTTTAGATTTCTAGAAAAGTTGAATATGGATACAATGATATTCTTACTACACTCAATTGCAAGAAAGAAAATATCGAATAGCACTCCTTTTAATTATTTAAATGAAACCTATTGACTGTTGCCAATCAAATCCAATAAACATAAGTTCAGTTAAACCAGAGTTTTAATAGTACGTACTCGGTTCTCTATTGCTTTCTCTGACAACAAACATACTGACACTTGTCAAAGAAAGTGACAGCTATAGAAAGCTGATTACTATAAATTTCTCGTTTTACAACATATCTACAGTGCGATAGCTCTTAGGCCTGGTTCCCACTATGCCGGACCGGCAATTTTGCGGGATGCCGGTAAGGATAGTGGCTGTACAATTTATATGAAGCTGTTCACATTATGCCGTGTGAACAGTGTCATAAGCCACTAGCCTTACCGGCATCCGGCAAAATTGCCGGTCCGGCATAGTGGGAACCGGGCCTTAGAAGGACCTTTGGGTTTTTATTTCTTATTAAGAGCGAGTGAGAGAGATTTACAGACCCGAAGCACCTTCTAAAGACTCACAGACTGTACAACGTTTACAACTTTTTAGCAACACTGGCCAGCAACAAAAGAAATTCTCTCATAAATTTAAATTAAATTCCAAATTCAAATTCAACAAATCGGCGAAGCTACAGGCGGCGGGTGTGGCGGCGCTGTATTCCCTGGTGGAGCATTCATGAAACCTTGGTTCCCCGCCCAAGGCTGGAGATTCTGCAAAGCGCTAAGCGCTGTATTGTTAGGTGGCGCTTGTGTAGCGTTTGCAGGGTTTTGGTAATGCAGCGCTGAAAGCGATGCGGAGGGCGGTTCGGGCATGTAGCCTTTGCTTAAAGCTTCGGCTTGAAGAGATAGCATGAGACGGTTGGCTGCTTGGCGTTCGGCTTCTCGCTCTTCTGCCGTTTGGCGTCTGGAACAATCGAGAAAGATATATTATAAGATGTGTTATTCTTTTTCAGGCTAGCGGTAAATTAACAACCTTTAAGGGTAGGTATAATTTTTCACGTAGTTATTTACTTATTTAATCTTGATACCATAAATTCAATTGCTTAATGGCTGTTGGCATTCTTTACTAGTTGATCATATATTACCTAGTCATAAAAGAAAAATCCCCTCGGAAACAAATATTAAAGTCTAGGCCAAATTAACGCTCCACTGTCGTACCAGCAAAGTGTTCAAATCATGAAGAGTAGTTAGGAGAAGTATTGAAGCATTATAACATTTATAACCCAAACACATTTTATAAGATGGTTCCAAATGAGTAAGCGGTCAAGATCACACCAAGCCATTGAAGTAGATGCTCGCCATCTTCAAGGGTCATCTACTATGACTGAAAGACTTCGACGACAAGACAGGATTCACCGTACAACGTTGCTTATATATATACTTGACATTGGCAAAATTACGTTATTATGTATACGCCATTAAATAAATAAAATAAGATACATTTTTATAAAATTTCGGGGTTTGGAAGATTTGTAAGAATTCTTAAGACTACAATCCCAAGACTGCAATCCTAAGACTTCAAATGCGTTGCCAACCGCGAGGATTAAGATGGAATACCTCAATACTAGTAGGTAAATTCAGCGGTTGTCCTATCCCCATACCGGAAAACAACAATGCGAACACTGATACTTGGCAGTAGGTTATTGAGTGAGATAACTCGCTGTTTATAAACAAAAGCACCACAAATCAAAAACAAATATAGTTGGATTTAAAACTTAAAGTAAATGGTATTCCGATTTTAAATGCAACACAAACTCATTTTGGTTTGTTTCGCTTTTGTATTGAAGCACGAACTATAGATGGAATCCAATTCTCAATACAAAAATCACCAGCGATATAAACAAATAAAATCAATTAAAATAGTGTTAACATTGACAGTCACATCAATAAAAATAATTATTGACAGTTAATAATTCATATATAATTGAATCAGCTAATTGCCAATGCAATTAACAATTGAATGAGTCGATAAATAATTCAATTAAATTGGATCTAATACCGCATGCACGCGGTTTGTCCGCGCCGCTAATGGGAAGTGCATTATGCAAGTGACACTGAAACCAATTGCAATTGAATTATGCAATTCAATTAGCGCAGTGATATGGCCTCTTATGGCCAAATAACTCATTAAAGATAGGCTTACTTTCATTCTATGGTAACAATGTTAACCAATCACGTATCGTTTATTAACTACAGTTGGACATAGTTAAACGAAAAGGACTCGATCCACGAAACAATCGGAAGTCGAGTTAAGTATGCCACGATGGTCCTTGCAAAAAGGATCCGGAAAATTATTACGGCAAGTATTTTAAAATCACACAGGACACCAACCCACATCTATGGCAGGGACATTATTTTAAATCGGAAAAAATATTCAACCCTCTTGGATCATTACAAATAATTGTCTTTTCATAGAACCTTGCATATACTTATTTTACAAAGCAAAAATAAAGAATCCTCCTGCACGGGTAGCACAAGTTGTATTTTCTCGCATGTCGCTCAGTCCGTCTCTATCTTTACTGATTAAATAAAAAGAAAGGGAGATCCGAGCGACAAACAAGTCGCGGGGTACTGGTGCTAGCCGCACTGAGTACAAAATTTAACCCGATCTTGCCCATTTTTAGTTTAGACACTTTACACTACGCTCGATGGCATTAAAATTACATATTTTAAATTAAATATCATGATACCGAGGGTTATGGTATGTGCAGCTATACCCGAAAAAACAATTTTAGGCACTGAAAGTGATTAATGAACTTATCTAGATTTAGATGTTGGAGAAAAAACTGATCTTGGCCGTCACACGACATACACAAGTAAACAACACGTCCGAAATGTCAGTTTGACGTTGTATGACATTCCTAAATGTAATTTTAACACGTCTTACTGCCGCACTCAGAGACTTCAGTTAAATTTAATGCTTGATTAAAGTAGCTGCTGTCACTTTCTTTGCTATAGCAATAGAATAAGACAACACGTCACTAAACAAGCGTTAAATTTAATTGACGTCTCTGAGTGCAGCAGTAAATTTAACAAACCCGACATGAAGTCCTTACACATTGAAAATACCTATGAAACCCCAGTTACTAAGTACAACCGGCCCTTAAAACGTCTAAACCCACTTAAACTACGCTAGACGCAAACACCATCAATAGCTAATGGCAAGTTAAAATCGATCCTGCGTCAACCGCCGCTTAGTCGGCAATTAAACTTGAGTTGGCTCGATGAAACTCCCGAGTTTGACAGCCGCTAAACTGATAGACGTCAATTAGCTAATCAACGGTTAACAGTTGAGGATAGATTGTGTTTTGAAATGGGCCGCAGATCAATAGAAAGTCGGTTAACGTAGCATCGGTACTATACAACGTGTTACAAAATACCCCGTAAAAAATCTAATAAATTATAAAAGCCAAAAATATTGTCAACCCTAGTAAGCTGTCATGTGAGGGAACCGGAGTTAGCATAGATTATTTAACAGAGAGGCCAACCTACCAATTTAATAATTGTCAACTTTAATGGTTTTTCTGGTTTTCATTTCATCCAAAAAGGTTCAATACTATGATGTCATTATGCTTAAGTACTGGCTTCAAAAAACGTCAAGACGGAAAAAATGTTATGTTGTCAATTTCAAATCTTCTTATCGATACTCTACAATTGTTTCGTGTTTTTTCCCAAATGACGATGTTTTCTAATTCAGAATATTACGACTCCAAAACTCGACTTGTAATATCTACTTAATCGAATTCTGTAAATTTTGTTAGTATGTCTCTTGATCGTTTCACGAATTAGGTAAAAATGTACATAAACATTCTGCGTAGTTTACTCTTAAATTTTACTGAAATAGGGTTGGCACATCAATGAAAAAAATAATGTTTTTTTTTTTGCCGGTAAATCATACGGTGATAGTACGGTTCTCAAATATTGTAAATGGACTTTTTATAAGGCACCATTTAACCCCCTTTCGGCTTTACGGGTATTTTTGTAACACCTTGTATAATATGTGCTACGGTGCTAGAGATCTTAAAAAGGACCAGCAGCGGGCCTAGTATGGCTGCGTCTATATCGCGTGTCAAATGTGGATAAAGCATCCGTCACTCTCTTACTTATTTACGTGTCAGAAGGTGACGGATGCCTTATACAAACTTTGACACTCGATAAACGCAGCCATCGAATTCAAGGGCAAGTTGTTTATTATAATCTTCTGCAAGTTTTAAAGGAAAACGCATCGTTATTATGTTTAACCGATTACTGAATGCTTCTTAGCATTTAAAGTCGTTGGTGCTAACCATTGAAGGTCTCCTTAATCACTACAGCTACCATAATCGCAACCGCGACCTCCGCTTCGTGATTCCCTTAAACAACTCGCTCTAGAACTCAACAAACCAATTATTAACCAGCTAGTTGAAGCTGTCCCGCCGCAAACAAACAACATTTAAGGTAGGATTCGGCGTCACGGCAGACCAATGCGACGTTGGCGAGATGAGCTTGATGCTTTCAATCAAGACTGGTGGCAGACTGGCCAATAGTGGGCTACGTGGAAGGAAGGGGTGCCCAGCAGTGGGACATTATAGGCTGTTAGCAAACTAACTCACACAAACTTTCGCATTTATAATAATGTTGGGATTATAGCTATGGCTAGAGTTTAGAGCGATTTTAGGCCAAGCAGTATAATATAAGGAGTGGAAAAAACGAAGCCACATGGATGGCAACTACCTTTAATATTGGAAATAGCAAGTTCTACGCAAAGTAGACTTACTTTTATGTTTAAAAATAAAAAAATACTTGCATTATTGGATTTTTGTAAAAAATCCCCTTCCTTAAAAAGGAAGACGATTTTTCAAAAATCCATAAATAAACGATTTATTTTTTTCAAAAATAATAGAAAGCTATTTCCAATATTTAAAGTAGTGGCCGTCCACGTGGTGTTCGTTTTGTCCACCCTGTATAAGTACAATAATAGCAGTAAAGTATCATATTTTAGAATAATGTTATCATATAAATTGTTGCAGGCTAGGACCGTAGTTGTATCTTTGTACGGTACAACCTAAACGCTAAAGAGCGCCTTTGTACTATTGTAATATCCTGCGACCTAAGTTCGACATAACACCACTAGAAGCCTTTTCAAACCTCCCCTCCTTCCAAGAGTTCCAAGTCCCCTTAACGTCCCCAACATACAACTTAAGTCTTCTGCCCTCTACTTAAAAGGGGTGAACACACTTGGGCTAAGTATTCTGGAATTATTAATAAGCTAAGTAGAAGCTTGAACTTTATCACGAATTTATATTAAGAGGTGGTAAAAGTAAAACTCTAAGGGAAATTCGGAGGCAGCCTTGACGTGGAAAGTTTGAAATCGCCGCTGTTTTAGAATATGGAATAAATTAACAGAAGGGTTAGGGAATTATTTTCAGAGGTCGGAATAGGTAGTGCCTATTTGCCTTGAACTTCGCTGGAGGACGTAACTAACCCCCTTACTAATAAACGTTGAGTAACGGTGGTATAGCTATACAATGTTTGGTCCTTATCTGTCATTGTGACATTTGTATTTGACAGATAAGGACAAAACATTGTATAGCTATACCACCGTTACTCGACGTTTATTAGTAAGGGGGTTAGAGTGGTAACAAGTGGTAATAAGCACCAAAAATAATTATTTCTTATTATTGAATGCGGGATTTCCCGGGATTGACTTTATTACTCTAAAGACTTAATACATTTAACTTTACTTATAAATCTTGCTATATTGCATATTATTTATTTATTTATCTTGAAATAACAATCAGTCATAAAACAATATAATATAGATCAAATTGAATCAAAGGGAGCCTGAAATTTGATATTTTTTAGTTGACTCCCTTTGATTCAATTTGATCCATAGGGGAACCTTTTAAAACAAAGCGCGCACTCAAAAAAATGTGCGCTAACCAAGAGAGGTTTTCTCTTAGTTGACATAAAATGAATACACTATTCATGATAATTATTAGTTATATCAAACAAAACTTATAGTAAAAACAGCAAGTTCTTTAGCGATTCAACTAACATCTTAGTTGATGCGTCTAACGTCTTGTTAGGCTCGTATGGATTCAAGACGCCTATTGTGCATAGGCTTCTTGAATCCATACAACAATCACAATCCTGTCAGAAGCGATACATTTTTTTTTCAGTGCGTATACGTTTTTACAACGGATCGTCGGTTTAAAGATGTAAGTTATTGAAACTCATTTTATTTTTAATTCCTCGCGGCCTTACAAGACAGCCTCATATCTCTCTAATTAAGATACCCAAGAGCTGGTACTTTTGCTTTGCATAAAAAAACCAGCTTTTACAACCAATCAGGTTAACCCTTAACGTCTTGAGATAAGGTCGACAGTCCTTTAATTAACTACGAAACAGGTTGGGAGTACTGAATAAAGCTTTTAAGCTCTATCGCAAATGTTTTCAATTATATGTAAGCTTTTATCGTAATTGGGACCTGAGCTTAAAACCAGTGATGGCTGTATTTAAGTTTAAGTGATCATTTACACGAATAGCGGGTCAAGGAACTTGTATGCACGTTTTTATCATGTAACTTAACTTGTTAAGATTTATTCTCTATTTAAAATATGATCGAGCCGCTGAGGACCTACACTTAGAGCTTACTTTACTCCTCTAGTCATCTCTTATGATGAAGCCTGGGATTGAATATAACAGCTTTTAAAAAAAACCGCCTCGCAATTAAATGAAAAATGGCAAAAATCATATCCACAAATAATCTATTGGCTTAAAGTAAAGGTGCAAATTTCAGTAATAAGAGCAGTTTCCATCAGGGTAAGGGGAACGAGAAGACACATAGCATTTGAATTAGGGAATGCAATTTAACCGGTTATTAACCGTTTTTGTATGAAAATAACCGGTTAAAACCGGTTAAAATCGGTTATTTGCATTCCCTGATTCGAATGCGAAGATGGAGCCGGAATCCACTAATAATCATTCCATTCATATATCTATTGATTTACCGTAGCTACACATATTCATAAGTTTAGTAAAGAAATGTTTTTTGTATGGTTTGAAGTAATAATTATATGTATAAAAATTAAAGTTAATTAATAAGATAATAAAAACTGAATAAGAATTGTATAGTACCCTAAAATTCTGATAAATAGCTTAAAATAATAATCTTCTGTTAGAAATAAATTATACCTAACAACAATGTAAAACCAGAACTGTAACAATATATGCATGTTTTTTTTACAGCTTCAATAAACGCTGATTCATGTAACAAACATGTGAGAAAAATATTTTTTGAATATAGCTATAAAAATAACCAAGATATAAGCCAACAAAGATTTGTTCCTGCCTCTTTCTAGCAAAACAGAATTTTACGTGGAGTTTATATGACCGAACTGCACAATGACGTCACCGGTGCACTTCGGATCTCTATGTCTAGCAGTTAAAAATGCTTGTATCATCCGTATTTCTTGACCGATTTTAATTTTAATTTCACTGTTGGTGATGTGTTTTACGGTATTTTTATGTTTTGTTGACAAATGCGATTTAAAAATCCATGCTTATTATTATGAATAAAGTAGAGATCATTTTGGTACGAATTATTTTTGAAAATCATGCACGCCCTGGCCCTCTTTCTACATATGGAACAAGTACCTTCATTAGATTACTAGCTTCTGCCCCAGACTTCGTCCGCGTAGATTTCAATAATCGTTATTTCCTCTATTAAATTTTCTGGGACAAAAAGTGACCTATGTTTTAATCCAGAGTATAAGCTATCTCCAATTTAAAAGAGTAACAAACATCCATACGTCCATACATCGCATTAGTAAGGATTAACTTTATTTACACTTAAAAATGGCCTTTAAAGTATTAATGTGAAAGAAAAAAAAACATTACGGTAAACAAAAGCAGTAAAAGCCGGTGAAAACGTAAGTTGGAATATAGGCCCAAAGAGTAAGCATTTGTTAAAAGGTTAACAAACAAAAGCAGAAATAATTAAAATCCAAAACACACCCAAAGCACATAATTTGATTAGCAAAAATATTAAACCGAAAGGAGGTTCTAAGTAATAATTCACATTCAATTAGAACCGACATTGGAATGAATATAAAGTTAATTTTAGAATTCTAACTTTCTGATATATGCCTCCCCGAAACCGGCAAATTAAGTAGAGCTCCCACCCCCCTCAAAAGCCAAATGCTTTGTTCGTTACAAAGGGTGTTTTAACGAGTTAAGAGGGGTCTAATTAGGTTGGACGGAGAAGATGAATGATTAAACAAAGCGTTAAGTCTATTATCATAGCGAGAACTTTATTAGAACGGCTAATGTATGAGAGCGGAGTAGGGATGCGCAGAGATCGATTAATTAATCAGCTAATTAAGAAGTCGATACTTCTAGCGAATTTCGAGCTTTGATTTTTATATTTGATTTAGAGTTTTGTGCTTTTAACTTCATAAGTAGGGTCCGACAACTTTTTGATTTTTGTAATAATTTTAAACTATGTATCTCAGAAATCGCATAATCGTATGAGAGCTAATTCAAGAACGATTCATGAATTTTATAACGTCGTTATTAATCATTACATTATTTTTGTGAAATACTTTAACTACTTTTTTAAAGACAATAATTATCATATTACAGCAAATATAGGTAACTGAATTAACTTCAAATTGAAACACAATATATGTATTTGCTACAAAACGGTTAAACACAAGTTCTTAAAAAATGGGACCAGTTTGTCCGTATTCAACCCACAAGCCTTGTACCATGTAAAGTATATTTTTTCTCACCATTTTTCAACTTATTGCCAAGCAACACAATATACCCAATTTTGACATTTCTTGACAAAAATTCTAGACCTCTTATCGATATCGATACAAGCTTAAGCATCGCACAGCCCTACCCGACAGAAGCCAGTTAAATTCCCGTCTTAATAATTAGATCAGCGGTAAAGCCTCCAACGAGCCAGCGGCGGAGCAATTAGTAATTTCTGCCTGATTATAACGCGCTGACAACGATATAAATTCAGGGGGTATAATAGGAAATGGCAGGAGACTTAAAAATTAAGTAGTTTGAACGCTTGAGAAATGAGAGAGTATAAATTTGTAATGAACTGAAATCCAATAAGCACATTTTGTCTTGTCATTTGCCACAACTTGAAACCTTTTGTTATCTTATGTCTTAAAAGTGATCTGTTACATAATAAAGAAATTCTTAAACTATCAATAATTATGTAAACAAGTAATTTATGTCCATAAAAAAGTAAAGGGAAACCACGGGCGCCCGATATTCATAATTATAGTGACCCAACTAATGCAAATTTAAATATAAATTCTTGTTTATCCTCAAACGTACAATTGTATTTCACAGCAACTACATTTTCATGCCATACTCCTTTTATCATGTTTCAGATAATTCACCTCTCTAAACATTCCCAGCCAGAGGTTTCTGATAAATGTATACTTTCGAATTGATAACTGATTTTTATACTTCCTTTCCTCCTAAATCTCTTACGCTCTTAAATTCGAGAACAGTAACTGTCGAAGTGTCTTAATTTCAAGCGTAGGTATTAATACTTTTTAATTGCGGAGTGGGTTTCAATATTAACTTCAATATATTCAGTTCACGACTTCATTTTTGTAGCATTTTTTACGGTAGCGGTTTTATGTCTCTCTAGCTTTTATTAATCACACGTAATGGCAAATTAAGCGTCCCTTTTTAAACTTTTTTTCACTTTACTCTATCCTTGACATCGCCTTCACATGCCTGACACTTTACTAGCTGTTTTAGCACCATGATCCGATGTATCTATGGATAAATTCTGAACATGGCCTTTCTTTATATTGAATAATCACAACACGGAATTGTTCAGCCACTTGTCACTGTTCGTATTTTGGCCATGTAATGCAAATCGGGTTTAGTCGGTTATATAATAGTATATCCAGTAAATCTTCGGCTAAATTATGACAGTAGCAAGTGGCCTAACATTCCCGTGTTGTAACTGTACCAATCCGTAATTAATAAATTGACAGAGTGCTTGAAAACTACCATCAGCTGACATGTTCACGTTGACACTCGCGTTTAAGAACTAATAACAATAATTTGTCAACTAGATGAATGACATAAGAAACCACCAAGTCAGGGATAATACTTAACATATTTATCGATATTTAGCATCGATATCAAAAACATGATGATATTTTTGCCGGCGACATGTCCCAACACTGCTCAGCGGCTATTGTCAAAACAGTTGAACGTCTAAAACGGGGGACTTCTTCGAAGTTACAGACGCCCGTACTGCTTATGCATAATAGATGGACTGGCTTGATTTCTTTAGAATCTGAAAACCTTTTCAAATATGAGATTCTTTTTATTAATAATGCGGTTTTAAGTGCGATGTCTGAGTCAATTTGAATTTGAAAATTTCCTTTTCCTGGCAATATTTAGTCATTTACTATTCTTGCTTTTTTATTTGTATATGTATTGTTTGGATGTTTAAATATCCTAATTTAAATTGACGAGCGGTTCAAAATATCTATCATCATTTAACGTCTGAATGTATCCGAATGAAAAGCCAATCCATTAAAATTTAGAATTCCATAATTTTTCAATTTCAACTGAAAATATTTTGCACGAAATTCATCGTAGGTAAAACTTGTGATGTTTTCAAAATATCGTATTAAAAAACAATAAAAAATCTAATGTATAAAATTTCTACAGTTATTTGACCTAAGTTTGTGTAACCACGTTTATTTGCATTGTCCTGACCTACGTTAGATTGCTAAATATTATAATTTAAACCTTTATTGAGTGTATGTTTACCATGATTATGTACAGTTAGGTACCTAGGTGTTATAGGGAAGTGAGCGAGCTTAGCGAGCAAACCAGTATGTTTAATGCAAATCCGACTCTGTGAGGTTTGGTTTGGAAGTCCACAATTTCATTAAAAAGCCATTTCGTAGAAAAACAGTACAATTTCATACCTAAAGCCAGTTATCACCTGCAATATATCTAATCCGTATCACTATCTATTTAAGCTTTACACCGTAACCACTCAAGTTAAACACCGCTACCAATGAATTTATCTCCCAAACTTGCACCTATCCCCTAAACAGACGTTTCCCCGAATCCCATATCAATCAGCCGGCGGATTTGTTTCTTAATTCTTAAGGAGACAGCCTACAAGCAGCAATTATCCGAAAGACATCCGAACCGACGACCAAACCAACCAAAATAGTAATAAGCCCCACAAAAACCTCAAGCAATTCCACTCTGTGAGCCTAAAGCAAGTAAACCGAGTTTAGCGTGAATGCATTTAATCGCTGTCGAAATTAAATCGAAGGGAACAACCTAAGCGAAAATAGACCCTTTGCGGTGTAAACAGCTCCAGTTTTCTTTTACTCGTAACAGCACCCTAATTCCAGGAGTTTTAATATTCACTTATACAAGGGAAAAGAATTACAGGAAGAAAATGAAGCAGGGAGAGTGAATAAATAAACAGCGCTCCCTCTGTGTTCCCATTGGTCGGTACATACGCGTTAGATCGTGCAATTCGAATTCGATTTGTCGATTGTCGGAATATCGAATTGAGTACGATACGAGGGAATGAACGACCTTTAGAACGTGTAAATAGTTTGGGAAATTACGTAGGAATTGCCTTTGTAAGGTTTTTGTGGAATTGTAAAGGTTATCTTAGGGCTTTGAAATGTAAAGCTCATAAAGTAGATATTCTACACGATTCTTGTGAAGTTCGAATTGGAAGTAAATTTTCACACGATATGAGTATTTTGGTCCGGAAAATCAACAATTTGTTTTAAGCTTTCTGCAAGCAATTCAAAACCTGACATTAAATTTAAACTTGGAATCATTTTAATTTTTCTTTCCCTCGATTTTTTCTTAAAGCGAATTTTGAAAAAAGGAAAGATGATTTAAACGTGATAATATGAAATTTGCTTGCTAACAATACAAATACTCTGCAATTTTTAATTTGCATACATTTTAGCTTGACTGTGAGACACTATTGATGAAGTATCGACATCATCCAACACTGTTTTAGAAAAGTTTATGTAGGTACTGATCGTAGAATAATTATAATGTTTTCAGTTCCCGTAAAACAAATTTCTACAATTAATTTGACGACGCGCTGGCCTAGTTGGTAGTGACCCTGCCTACGAAGCTAGCGGTCCTGGGTTCAAATCCCGGTAAGGGCAGATATTTGTGTGATGAGCGCGAATATTTGTTTCTGAGTCATGGATGTTTTCTATGTATTTAAGTATATATTTATCTATATAAGTATGTTTATCATTGTCTAGTACCCATAGTACAAGCCTAGAGCTTAGTTTGGGACTAGGTCAATTGGTGTGACATTGTCCCCTGATATTTATTATTATTATTTATTATTTTTTAATTCAAAATGCTAGACAACGTCTCTTCCGAAACCATTATACAACTGAATGAAACCAACCCACTACAATAACTTAAACGCTGCGTTCGTAAAAGTCACAAAAATAGCCAATAAACCAAACGGGGGCACAATACATGCATGTAAAAATGGCGCTTCTTTCCCACCACTTAATAATTGATGGCTCAAACTGCCGAGTTGTGTTGCTCATACAATATTAACCCCCTGGCAACCTGGTGTTACCGCCTGCTTGATGTTTTATACATACCTATATCCACTTAGCTGGGGGCATTGATGGTGAATTTCTTTGGCTTTTGTAGTCGGTCGATGTACCGAAATAACATTTTAGTGGCGGTAGACAATTCTGTGTTAGAAATAGCAACCAGCCTGTTTATTTGGCCTGTTTAAATGGCAATTCGTACTGGCTGCATAGACAGTTTTTAAAATAAAAAAGTAAGTAGAGAGGAAAAGGGCGGACATTCGAACAAACCGTCTTTCTGCCGTTCTCGGAGATTTTTTAGAGACAATTAACTCGTTCTTTTTTCAAACTTGTATGAAAAATCGTCACTTAGAAACGACTGACTGAATCGTTATTAACCGACTTTGAGTGTGGCCGTATCTACTTCAAATGGTAAAACAATGCCAAGACCTAGTATTGGTACTTTCCTTTATCATGTGTCTATTAAAGCAGTAGTGTTTATAACATATTAAGTATGAGATGAACTACATCGCTGTGTGTATAAAAAGGATAATATAAGCACCATCATTACGGAAAAAATAGATGATACAAATTAAGAAACTGTTTCTAGTAGTTGACTAACAACAAATATTAAAGTAAAGTCAAATAACAGTAAAAAATAATATCTTTATTTCACATAAACAAGAGACTCGCCGTGGGACAATTTCCAATAATATTCCGACCGAAGATCATCCATTATCTGATTCAATTGAGATCCATTGCGACGTGACTAACCAATTTAATAAATAAATTTGTAGTTTTAAGGAAATATTAATTTAAATCTTAAATTGTTTTGTAAAACAACTCCTATTTCATACCCATAAGCATACTGTCGACAAACAAATCTTTTGCCACATCAATAACAAACTTTCTATACTCCATCAAACTAATCGCTAACAGATGTAAAATACGCACCAAATTGACATTTAAAAGAACCATAAATTCCATGTATCGACTAATAAGCACTATCGATATCGGCATCGATAAATGAATTTATGCAAGCATCGGATTTATCGACATCTCATTTATAACCGTGTCACGTTCTTATCGCTTAATATTCAGATAAGCAATAGGTGTGGTAAGTTATGAATCTATTGTTTCAATTCAATTGGGTGCTAAGTATCGTATTGTATGGACGAGGTGTGTATGACAACGTTCTAAATGGACGTGGATGATGTGTTATACTCATTAACATTTCTCTCATACTCATTTCGCTTAGTGGGCGTCAAGTTGCATTCTGAGAATGTTAAAGACTGCAGAAAAAAAACAAAAAAACAAGCTTAAAAAAACCTTAACTGCTGTTTGGATGATGTCGTCAATGTAATGTTAGTTATCATGTACCTATATTTTTTATTTCACCAATTTCACATTTAAAGAATCACTCATAAAAAACACCTCATTTCACCTCATCGGATCATCCGTTCGTTTACAAGGGAACTAAGAGCCATACATTCATACATCCAGAGGGCTTATTGTCTAACGCACTCGCAATCACGATCGTTTTCATTTTGAAAATCGAAGGCTTGTCTGCATATAAAATGAAAACAATTGCTCCACTTTGAAGCCGGTTGCGATTGCGAGTGCGTTAGGCAATAAGCCCTCAGGTCAAAAACGTACCAATGCATCGCAAGAGACCAGAGAGAAGAAGAAGTACGTCCGTAGTAAGTATTGTCATTCCATTCCACGCCACTTTTCAAAATTATCTATACATATAAAAGGCAAAACTGACTGACTTATATATCAACGCACAGCCGAAACTACTGCACCTAGAAACTTGAAATTTGGTACAGGGGTTCCTTTCATGACGTAAGTGAGCACTAAGAAAGGATTTTCCGAAAATCGACCTCCAACGGGAAGAAATGGGGGGAGTAGTGGGAATTCTACGCGTACGAAGTCGCGGGCGTCCTCTAGTTATGTATATTCATATCACGAGCTAACGAGTCCATAAAATCAAAATAAAATAGTCACAGTCGTAGACATAATTAATAATGTTTCAAAACGGGTCTAGCACTTTTTTGCCTTATTATACTTGTGTCAAACCGGACCGTTCAATCTATATTGCGACTCAAATGAATTGCTTTTATCTGTGACAAATGATTTCATATTATCCGCCCTTATCACTTTAATGACCCAATGGACGAAAGCGTCGACTTCTGATGATTTAAGTGTATCAGTTTTGATTTATAAATTGAGTTAGGTTAGGACTTGATTTGATTGTTAGTCTTTCCGGTTTGCATTGATTGATAGTTAGTTTTAATTGACCAAGAAAATGTTTTCCTGCAAACAGAAAACAATGAATAAGTACACTCGCGAGCAAAACTAGTGCATCACTTTACATTTTTCATGTCCACCCATTATCTTTTTTAACCGGCTTTTCTTTCTGAAATATTAAAATGAAACAAAACTAACTAAGCTTTACAAAAAGTAAACAAACATGGAAGTCGGTGCAGTATTTTTCACACAATAATTTTCGAACCCGGGTAAAAATTTTCAAAGATGTTTGGTGAACATGCAAAGGGATGCAATTCTTTTTCTCGCGAGTGTAAGGCATATAAAAAAGTAATATTTAAAAAAGCTTATTTTAATCTCGACACTTTCAACCCTTTTTAAATTCTAATAGGTAACTGTCATTTTTGACTCATCCTAAGACGGGCGGGCATTACAGTCGGGATCTGTTAATAATATGGCTCTAAGTATACTTATCCATATATCAAGGAATTCAACATAAACTTAAAGTATAACTAGCTATATTAGCAACAAAAAGTTTATACCGCAATCAATAACTTCAGACTCGTAGCTCTAATTCATTGCATTAGAAGATAGGTTCGTATCGTAGAGGTCCTTATACGAAATTATTGTTTAGAGCTTGCATTGTTGGACCAAATATGTCTTATCAAAATAGTTCTAGCTTTGGTACCTACTAGAAATATGTTTAACTCTAAAGGTAGGTACAATGGTATTCGTAAGTCATTCAAATAGGGGGCACAGAAAACCAGCGTCGTGGGTCGTGGCCCGCCACACCACGACTTCATGCCATTTGATACTCGAAACTTTGTCATACCATATTATTTTTTGTTACATGTAAGTATTGGGCAGATTTTGTTAGTAATTTTATGACTATTATTACTATTCTTATAAAGTAACCAAGTATTTCACTTAAGTACTTTATTGTGCAACACCTAGAGTAAGCACACGTATAAAGAGCTCCGAGCGGCTAGTGGAGGGGATATGTTTGCGCATGTTGTCTACTGACAAACCAATAGCGTGGCAGCAAAGCGGAGCTGTTTACACTCCCCCCGTCGCCCCCAGCAATTTGGTCCGCAATTTGCTCACTGCGCAGGTAGGTCGCTCAGGCTCTTTTTACGTGTGTCAACTTGTAGAAATGGCTAACAATAGGAAAAACAGGGATGAATTTTATTGCATTTAGAAGGCGAAAGCGATCCCGTTTCACGAAAGTACAAGTTACAAATTACAAGCGGAACTCTCTTTCTTGCAAAAGGAGTTAGAAAGAGACTTCCGCTTGTAATTTGTAACTTGTAGCTTCGTGAAACAGGCCCCTGATCGTAAGTGGTATCTGAGACCCATAGACATTTGCATTCTCAAGACTACAATCTTAAGACTGCAATCCCAGGACTGCAAATGCATTGCCAAATTAAGGTTGGTAATTCAAGTTAGAACTGTAGTTCCACTTTTAATAGTAAATAGAAATAAAATATCTAATCTATCTATCTAATCAAACAATTAAAGACAAAACAATGGGGTAAGAAATAAATAAATATCAAATTAAATAGTTCTAATACCTACTAAGTTTTATTATACTCTACAGTTCATTACCGTTAAACTGCTCCGTCTTAAGTTTTTTTAAATAATACATGTTTTTTAAATCTAGTACGTACCTACCTAGTAGAAAACATTCTAAACAAATGTAAACTTCAAGCACGTTAGGAAACACATGTAAAAACTTAACTTTTATTACACTCCGAAGAATGTTAATGTTATGCGTAAAACCAATATTAGAATATCTTAAACTGCACAATAAATCGTTCGTTATCGCGGTCCTTACTTAAATGAGTCTTTTATTTTAAAACTTCGGTCGAAAGAGTAACTTACCTGTGTAGTCTGAACCATTCTGGACTTATGAAATACCAGCGTTATAGGGTTAAAGTGTAAAAAAAAAAGTAAAAGCACAGACATAGGTGTGAGTGGTCTCAATTGTGGTAAGTCTTAGAAAAAAGGTTACTTCCTTTTTTGCTAGTTTTGTTGAAACCGTGTTCCCATCCATAGACCACAGGCATCAGTGTATAACTTTTTTAGCAAGTTTTATTTCGCCATAATCACCAATACGCGGGAAATATGTAACACTAACAAGTAATTAATTTTAACTCAATAATGTTTCAACATTAATTCACTTACCAACAGCATCCGGCAGTATTTCAAAATATTTTTTGTGAGTTTTATTAAACACTCGTCCACTATTAACAAAATGCTTCAATCTTAAGTAATGTCTGGCATTAGCCAAGGGATTAATCAAGCAGACTATCGGCGCCTAGTCGGTTCTCGTTAGTCGATAAAGAGACTTAATAAACTATAAGCAAAACAATAAGTAGTAGTTAAGATAAGACCCATTAACACGACCAGAAGACGGGACGTCTCGCCAAAGAAATGTAACAATAGAAGAAATCAGATAGTTTATTGAAGTTTAACAACATTATGTTACAATTTTTACTCAAAAATATGTTCAACCCGGCTTTAAAATATTATAATTCCATTAACACGCTCATTGTCACTCTCATAAAAAAAAGAACTTTGGTCCATTCAATAGCATAAACAAGCAATATGAATCAACAATATCGTAGTTTTTTTTTGTATTGTTCTCGCCATATCGGACGTTAAGGTTTCTTTGGCCATACTGCCAAGTCTGTATCAAGGAGTAGATCACGAGTGCTCGTATGTTTTTTTTTCTTTTTAAATCGTAAAGCAGTGGCATGGCGCCGTGCGTATCGAGCACGCGTTATCGACTCCGAACACAAACACCGCTTGTCCATTAGAACGTAATCGGCCGTGATGCCACCAACACGATTCGGACTGCATTGTCTCGCAGTTTTGAATTTTGAATTTGGAATGTTTTTGTTTACGCTTTTAAATAGTTTTTATTAAGAAATATCTATTTTGCAGGTTGCCAGTGAGGAATTTATTTACGAGATATAATTATAATATCGTTGGGTTTCTATCGCTAACTACAGGTTTAAAAATATTGTACTGGCCTACTTTCAATTTTATTATCATTGATAATGAGTTAATTATTGTTACATCGCAGGCATTTCACCAATTTGGTTACAGCTTCATATTAAATACATTGTATTTCGGACTTGAAGAGTCTACCTACTATTTTTACTGACAAAAAGTTACGCGTTAAAAAGAAATAAAAAAACTATCGAATATAGGTAAGTATCTGTAAGTATGCAAGTTTCAAATAACAATAAATTGCCGCCGCGCCCCCTTCTCGTTACACCGAAAGTCTGTTTTTCATTTAGTGAGAGTTTTGAATGTATACAGGATCCGACACGTGTCATACGATAGATGAGTCTGCCAAATTAGTGGCCTGTGCTGAAATTCCAAATTTAAATTTTCGACTCGTACACGTACTATCAGCAAATAAGTAAGGTTGGTATTGTTGGAGAGAACTTATGATCAAATGATGACACCAAATTTTTTTTTACACATTTTTTTTTCATTTGCTTTCCTGTATCTATTGTGAATGGATTCTTTAATACCTTTAGGTATTCTTTCGATTAAAAAACTTGACTGCTTACTAACCATTCTGACTTGATTTCTTTGCCTTATGGATTTCTGACGTAGACTTTATTGAGCTACCTACATAGACTTTTAAATTGCATTTTTTTAAAGAGCAAATTTTGGTCCGATTAAGAGTAATATTTGGCAATTTTATTTAATGTTTAAGTATAATTTGTTAAATTTCAGACTTGTCTGTAACGTCGTCCGCGTAAAAATCGTCTATCACTTTTCCCTGTGGAACTTTTCTATACTCCGGGATAAAAACAGTCTTTGTACTTTGATCGGTCAAGCTGTAAAACGGAACAAACAAAGAATCACATTTATAATTGATAAGAAAAAATCATGCTTAAAGAGGATTGTCTCAAACGCACAAAATATTTACTAAGAAAATAAATTAACAAATTTCTAGTAATGGCTACAGAGCTTTAACGCCACATAGTCTTTTCTACGTCACAGCCTCACAGCTATTACTAGACTTAAGAAAACAAAACGCGGTTACAAACAAAATGACGTCATTCCGACGTAGTAGTGGTGGTATTGGTTTTTGGACTAGTCTCCAAAGCGGGCGTAAGAAAACCTGTTTTTTTATGCTTAAAAATATTGTATGTCTTTTATCAGAACACCTTAAAAAAATTGTCTTTGTAAGGATTTTTCTGCCAACGGTACACTTTGTACATGTGCGATTCGTCTCACTAATTCATCTGTAACAATATCGTTGTTTCAAATTCATTACCAGCCTCGACGACTATGATAGCCGTATAATTTAAATAATGTATTCGGCCAGTGTCATCATTTTGAATTATTCATCCACTTAAGCCTTCGAACACGTGTATTCGTATTGATTAAACAGTTTTCATTAAATTAAGTGTTAAAACTAAAACGCAATAAGTCGAAGAACAACCATTTTAAAAATAGAAGCATGTGGGCTTGCACAAAGTTGATTTTTAAATGTTTGTTTTTAAAAGGCTTTGTGTTAATTGCTGTTGCCGCCTGCGTTTAAAAAACATAGTGCTTTTTAGATGTCAATCGTTTAGGTTACATGACATTCTTATGTAGTAGTAGCACAATTATTAACAACTCTACATAATACAGTGGTTCTCAAACTTTTTAGCGTACCTATCCCTTTTGCAACACTAAATTCTTTACGGAGCGCCAAAATAAGGAAAAAGTGTTTTTTTCTACTAGTTATTTAATGAAAAAAACGTTATGTAACTATAGTAGACTTCAAAACCAACACAACACCCGAATTTTCTCACACCTCATTGGATGAAAATAACAGAGATAGAATTACTACAATACAACACCCTAAAAAAACTGTTTCGTTAATTCTAGCCTAGTATTTACGTGAAATAACTAAGGTTTTTTACAAACATAGGTACTATGTTTGTAACTGTTTGTGTTCTAATAAATAAATTAAAATTAACATTAAAAATACATTTCAAGAGGTAAACAGGAGAAGAAATAGAGTAAGCTTATCCGACGGCTTATAAATAAACCTTTAACATGCATTTACAATATCTGAAACATAGCTGTTCCGTCGCATACCCGGCAGAAAATAGTCGCATGTTCAATGTTCATACAATTAAGTATTCCCATCTCAGCTACACGAGTGAACAAGCTTCAAGTTTAGGTAGATAGGCACTAGTGGCACTACCCTATTCTCACCACTGCTTATACTCCATGCATATCATTTAGTAATACTCCACCAAACGCTATTTTTGACTAGATACCTCGGTACTTAATTTTTGAAACGCTTCATAGTTATCGTTATTCCTTACATTTTCTTATAAAACCTTCATTTGTTTTTAGTATCGTAATTCTAATTCTGTAAAAAATTGGTCTCCATTCCACTAGGTCCTAAAAGAACCTGAGATTGCTAAAAAAATTATGTCTAGAACAATGAATAGAACCCTTAGCGGCGGTAGGCCCCAGACAAGATGCTAAACGCTATCGAAAACGATTTTCGAAAACAGTCAAAGTGTATGGAACTGACATAGGCGCTTGACACGACCATCTGGCAGCTTACGTCAATCCTATACATTTTCGATAACGCTAACAATCTCGCCAGGCATCTTGTCTAGTACGGTCACGAGCGTTAATTTGGGACCGATTTCAAGAAAAATATGCTTGAAGTCGTCAATGTCATTAGAGATGTCAAATCAATCGTAACTTTTAGGAAACTCAACCTTATTGTTGTAGAATGTCAGATTGACTTTGGACCTAAGGTGGGTACCAAATTAAATCTCGTGACTGTACCACTGGTGCCCTTGGTGGTGGCACTACAAAAAGCCATGTAAACTTGTCAAGGTATACCTACCGTCCACCTGCCACCAATTTCCAAAAATAAATCTATAGAAACCTCACCTCCACTTGGTCCTTCGATTCTGGAACCAGGTCTTCACCTGAGCGTCGGTCATCTTCAGAGTCTTGGCCAGGCTGGCCCGCTCCGCCGACGCCAGGTACTTCTGCTTGTGGAACCTCTTCTCCAGCTCTGCTATCTGGAGCCTGGTGAATGAGGTTCTTGGCTTCTTGCGTTTTGGTGGTGTCCGGTTCTGGTACGGGTGCCCGATCCGCCTCGTGATGGGGAATGACGCTGGGAAAAAGGTTCGTGGTGAAAATATATCTTTGAAATAAGAGCTATAGGCACTGGTCCCACCGCCGGCGAGTAAGCTATGAACTATCGGCTATTTTCTTGTCTAAGAAACGAACAAAAGATCATCGCTCCCGTGTAAATAAAAGAGAGAGAGATATAAATTTATAGTTAATCGCTGAGCGAGTGAGCTATACTCGCTCAACTATGAACTCACCGGCGGTGGGACCAGTGCCATAGAGCCTTGAATTTTTGGGACCGGAAATTAAGTATGTCGGTGAGAGAGCAAATTCAAGTGTAAAAATGAGAAGAGATAATATATCTATAGGAGTCACATATATCAGTATTCTCATTGTCAGTCCATTTTACTGAGTTGAAATTGTCAACATTTGACAGTTTAATACGGCCACTGATCTAAAAAATAGTACGACGTCCCTAATACACAGAATGAAACTGCACCACACACAGTGGCCTTCTTAGGTAAATACGTAGATTGATTACTACGATAGGTAATTATTGCTCATACAGACATGCAATTTACATAATCATTCATAAAGACCAAGAAATGAGCTTCATCCATATCTTATCTTCACGATTGAAACCGCGACTTAATAGCTTCATGTATCATTACATATAACTCATGAATAAATAAAAATCTCATTATGCTACACGTTGTTAAATTATGTACGTTAAATTGCCTGTACAATTGCTATAAAAGTATGGGCTATTACGCGAAATGATAATCAAAGCTTGCTGTAATAAAACTGGAATTACATGTTGGTTCGTGGTAAAACGGCGTATAGGCAACTGCGCACGTCATCGTCATTTCGATCATATCAATGTCCGTCAAGACCACATCAAGACTTTCGGGGACACTGATTGATTTGACATTTACGCCGTTTACCATTTTATATGTTGGTGCATACGTCACGCCGTGAGTCACGTCAGAATGCTTGCTACATTTAGAGGAAAATAAGAAGTCAATCTTGACAACGTCATCCCAATAAAAATTATAACCTCAAAGCCAAGAATAGGTTATATTGTACTGCGATTATAGGTGTTGTTAGGATTGACTTTTCTTCCTTTTACTGTGTGTATAATATAACTATTAAGAAGATGTTGAGTTTCTTCCGGCGTTTCTTCTCAGCAGTGGTCTCTTGCGAAGCGCTGGTAGATTATTGACTTGTAAAAGTGCCTGTGCGGCCTACTTACTGAATAAACATCTTTTTTTTATTTAAATAAAACCCCCGGTATAATGCTGTCCTAAACGGCCCAACCAATTTTCATGAAACCTAGCTAAGAATCACCACTAGAAAAATTCCATCCAGATTGGTTCACCCGTTTAAGAGCTACGGGGCTACAGACAGACACACATATAGCTGTTAAACTTATAACCCCCTCTTTTTGCGTCGGGGGTTAAAGTATACTATACTGAGCTTTTCCATCTTTAGTTGCCACGAGCACACCGATCAAACTTATTCGTAACTTAAAAAATTGCTATCTTATTGATCTCGTCTTGATCCCATTTTTTTATTTCATTTTGAAGATCCTTACAATGAAATTACCCTCAACTATGTAATGGATCAATATGCGAGTAAATTAGTTTAAATAGAGCACAGCCAATTTTCAAGGTACCTTATATTGTATCTATATGTTCTCAGGTTAAAATTAAACCTTAGAAATCATAATAATACATTAAGAACAACTCGTAATCGTACCCAATCACTTCAAAGTAGCAGTTACACGTAGCTTTTCAAAATTACCAAGATGGCGGACAGATTACGTTTTTAAAATTCGAAACTCAATAAATTACGTTAGTAACCGAGCGCTGTGATTGGTCGGGCGTTCGGTAATCATTGGTTATTCCGTAATAGATCGATTTGTATTAAATGACGCGTGAGATGAGTTTTGATGTTAAATAGGTAGGTAAGTGGGTACATTATGTTCAATGTCAGTGGTATGAAATGATATTTACCTGGCCTATTCTATTTTAAGCTATACATTTACTTTCTACGCATATATTTTACATAGATCTAGAGTTATGTACTGCAATTTGTCATACGCAAGATTTGGTCAGGTTGGTATAAGAAAAGGTGCAGTAACCAGGACCGTAAAAATGCAGTAAAAATGTAATGAACATTTAATTTTTCATTTTTTTAATGAAAGCTTTGCAATACCGAACATTTCATTCTAATAGTGGTAATCCCAAATAATTAAAATATAATTTAATTGTTACGCTAAAAGCATAATTATCAATCTCGGAAGCGTATATTTATGGGATTGTACATAACTGGAGCACTGTCCATAATAGGAGCTTTTACCTTACATAATAATAAAATAATACATAAGAATAAATAAAATAATAAGAATAGATTACTTAATAATAATTATGTAACTTTATTCATTATCAACCCTATTTTTTGGGTAAATGTGTCAGCTTGATTTATACTTAAGTATTAAAATGTTTGTAAGTAAATTATGTATTCGCTTCCTATGTGTGTTTTTTGTCTTTATTATTTTTAATTATTGTTTAAATACTCGTACTCACGAATATAAAGATGTATCTACACTTAACTTTAAATCTCAAACCAGCAACATTATACTTTACATCAAAACTATTACAATGTAAAGCAATCTACCGTATAAAATTAATCTTTCCTAAACACCATTCTTAAACGCAGCCCATTCCAAATTCAAATTACGAATTCATGTTTCATATTTTTCTTTTCAAATATGGAACCACATTAAACGGAATGCTCCCATTGGCCGACCGACAAAACGTAATGGCTGCTTCACGTGACCACAAATTATGTAGCAATTGCGCGGGAATACATAACTCGTTGCTTCGAATCGTTACAGGTTATGTTTCTTCGGTGTTTAACTTTAAAGATGGAGTCGGGTTGTAAACGAAAACTGTGAGATTTAATCACGTCGGTGTGAGACTTTTTTTGTTTGTGTGGAGTCGATTATAATAGTAGGTGTTAGAAGGTACCTACAAATACTAAGCTAAATGGAATTTGATTCTGTAGCTCTCCTTTTATCTTGGTTAGGTACTGAAATAAAATGTTTTTTAAAAGTCCTAGGTAGAGGCATAAAAATGTGTTGCTCTTGTGCTCATACCTACTCAAAATGTGAGTAAGAGCTTAGGTCATCGGCTTCACAATATCGACCTCAAATTTTCTCTAAAATTTCTTGTCGATCGGTCGATTGAGCGAGCGAGCACATCAAGCTCATACAAGCTACTAAAAGAAAATGCACACCGTAAAATGTTATTTATACCTTTTGACGGGACGACTTAAACTTACCGGTTAATAATTCGTCCGTCGAGTTAAAACGTGTCATGAGTTCAGAATGATTATGTAGTCAAAGGGGGCAATATTGTCATAATAAATTTATTATTATATTAACAAACATAGTTTTAAGGTTAATATGTTACTAACAACGGTCTGGTGCGGATAAATATAAACAAATAACATTTTAGAAATATAATAACATGAGGTGTGTCATGAGTCATGAGGGTACCAGTTATGATAATAATATTCATGCAGCAAAAATTAATTTTACATAATGAAATTCTGCAGTATAGCCGCACCCCATATATCTGTAGTTAGACTTTAATTATATTTAAATTTTGTCTCTAGCTTAATATACTACTGACCAGTTTATTTAATTTTTTACTTTATTCGTTCGCAAAACCATCACGAATTCACTCTACCTTTAAGAATCGTCCCTTACTTTTCTGTAAAACTTTAAAGGTTATTGTCACAAGTCGTGCCGCTATTCCGCCATTTTGTTGATTATGCCGTAACTTCTGTTCGGTCTAATCGAGCCCTGCACGAATCTAGGGCGAATTATAAGGCCTGGATAATTGGTCTGTGGCAGAATGACAAAGGCTCAGGCGAATTATGAGGTCTATTATTTTTACAGAACGACTAATGTTTTGATTATTTCAAGTCAAGGATAAGGTATGTAGGATTTGTTTTAGACAAGCGATTAGGTTAGATGTTGTTTTTTTCTTGCGACTTTGTTCTAGTAAAAGTAACTTATTTATCGTTATTCTATCAAAAACTACTTACTTCATTTTCAGGAAAAGTATATTTTGTTCAAATTCAGGACAGTGTTCATACGTAATTGGGTCACTAACATCTGAAAATTATCAAGAACTTACAATTGTAATTATCCATCATTACGTAGTAGATAAAATATTTTTTCGTCTGTTAATGGTTCCTTTCTCACCTTTAAGCTGTCAAATACCTTTTTTAGGCCAGTTCACCCCAAACAAAAAGAAAGAAAAAAGCAAAAGTCACAACATACATGACCGCTACCACAGACCCTATATAAAAGCGATTAGTTACGCACTGTCACATGGGATCAGGGCGGAAAAGGGTACGCAACGAGGTTCTGCCAACCGTAATCCGGTTAGCGCGTATGATTCATGCGTGTTGGTAGCATTGGGGCGCTCTTAAAACGACGGAAATTTGTGGTAAAACGATATCGATTTTCAAGAGGGATAAGTTTTGTTGTTCCAGCTTGTGTGGTTTGTTTTAAAAATCCAATTATGTAGTGAACAATGCGAAATAACTGTTAAAAACAAACCACACAAGCTTGAACTACAAAATTTATCATTTGTAATGTTAATGGATCATTGTTTTGTTGAATTGGCTAAAAAAAATTCCAACTTCATAATAACGTAAAACTTCAGTACAAAATATTATGAAGAAATAAAAACCCGTTGGTGCTACATATCAAAGTTCTGTAAAAAATCCTAGTAAAATTAAAAAGCACTAACTGCTTTTTTAAAGGTAAAAATATTGCCCCTCTGAAGAAACTAATTACGTAAAAGATAATCGCAAAGAAAAATTAATAAACAAATTAACAGTGAAGGGCTTAAGCGCCTGAGGGTAAACCTTTTATGATATCCATGGGGAAGCGTTTTCACTCTCGAAAAGGTCTCCACGAAATCAAAAAGGGTTGCAATTTTGTATTGTTTTAATCATTGTTTGAGAGTGTTATACAAGTTATTGTCATAGGATACAAATTATTTTATTTAACTTTTGTGTGCAATGGCGACATTTGCAACTCTGTGTTCAACTAAACTACCAAAAAATAACGAGTATACCTTGTAATAATTGGTTATAGTGTAAAAAACACGAGTTTTTTAAAACAAAGCTCTGAGAATATTTTTTACTGCAAGAAAAAATATGAAAAACTGAATTGCTTTAGCTAACGAAAATCCAAAATTGCGTCGCCATTTTTACGCAACGCTGTCAAATGCACACCCTAGCAAAATAGTCGTCATAAACAAGGTTGTACCAAAAACAAAACACCGTCTTCCATGCTCCATCCCCTACCGGGAAGGAAGACGAATGCCTGACGTCTAATTGGCACGTCACAAGGGAATAGATGTTCCATCACTCGGCTCTCGCATTTGTCCGCGCCTTGATATGATTTGAACCACTGTGCACTTGATATAGTGTTGAGCGAAATTTTTGAATGGTAATATTTTTGGCGGCTATTTGTCTTGAGTTGAATAAGGAAGTGTTGTGAATTGTAAATGAATTGAAAATGAAAAAAAATGTTTATGTCTGAAACGCTCGTTTCAGTATAATTTGGTCAGTCAGTTAAGATCATTGTCATTTTATTTAAAGTATGGTATTGCTGAAAACATTCCTACATTATAAGTTTAAATTTCGTCTTCGTAAATGCTACAAGTTGTATTGAAGTGCTACATGAAAGACCCTCTTGTTGGCTATCGTGAATGCATTTAAGACGTTTGTGGTAATTAGGTACATTAAGAATGTATACAACTGCGCAAGCGACTTCTAGTACGTTGCACAAAAAGATAATAACTCATTGTTAAGTCCGATTACTCCTGCCAGCCCACGTACGTCTGATAAATATTATAATTCTCAGTAAAGCAATCCGGCCCGCTATCTTCGCAAACGAATAGCCATACAACTAATTGATTCTGCAGCTAGACGTACAAGAGAACGCAATTATCAAATTTGCAGTACCTGCAGCTCAACATTTTTCAATTACAACTGCACAGCGGTGCAAACGAAAAAAATGAACGGACAAAATCTCATGCATATTGCACGCAACAAGCGACTACCAATTCCCACTAGTTACGTACCGAACGGGAATCGGGAAACGGCGTGCTCATATTATATTCAACGGATGAAAGCGCAGTGCAATCGGGATACAGGTTTAGGTTGCATTTTGAAACAACATTGCACTTGTTTGACCGGACAAAGGGGCTGCGGGCTTTTAGTGCCTTTGTTGGTTTGTCGCTATCCCAAAAGAATATTGCTCTTATTTCTCGTGCTAGCTCGTTAGTCTACCAGGTACCAGGTTACATGGCTGGTTTTTAAATAAATTACAATTTGATTTGCATCGATAGTAACTTTGAAACTCGTTACATTATTTTATAACAAAGTACTTAAACTGAAAACTGTAACTAAAGCTAAAGCGTGCGCTATTAAAATTTGAAATTGCATGTTTTAAAGGAAGCAAGCAATTCATATACTGTAAACCGTTGCATTTTGTAACCGTAATTGCTTTTGTGTAATAATTTCAAACAATAATAGAGACGAGTTTTATCTAACATCTAGTTTTATGACTTTTATAGCGTGTTGCGTCGCTCCTAAAAAAGACAATTTTGACATCTTTTGTACGAAAGAGACTCGTTTATGTATGAGTTAATTACGCCCGTGAGAGGTTCACATAGCGCGGTAGCGATTATCCGCACGCTCGCTCATTTGGTTCATTAAAATTTTGTCCGTCGCTGTCATCGGGTGGACCACTGTGTAATCTCGGAGGTTGACCCTGATATGGAATTGTATTCGTATAATTTTAGTACCTACCTGTTTAATGTGGTATGGTATGATACTCTTGTTTTTTTTATATTCGTGGATTGGATTGCTGTTAATGCTTAGATAAAATAACAGAAGGTTTTTATAACCATCTTTAACAACACGTATTTGTTATCAATTGTACCTAAACAATAGGATATTGCAGATTTTTTCCCAGAATTCAGATGTATTTTTTTTACCATTTACATGTATAATAAAAAAATACTAAAGGCATAACCTTACTCATCTACATTGGCTACATTGAATGGTCAAATTAAATAATGCGACTAGCTACAAATAAATGGTAATTAACTTTCGTCTGACCTTTAAGGGTTTAGATCAAAATACGGATAATTGCAAAATATGCATCGAAATATTACCTAAAATGACAATTCTGAAATACCTACTCGCTTGCTCGTCTGCCTCCTTTTTCACATAAAAAATAAAAATGTTTTCGATCAAAATGTAGGTTCACTGTTTTCTGGGACATCCCACCATTTACCAAAGAAATATTGAAATTAGAAATGCGAGAAGATGGCGGGCAGTTAGTGATTAGGTACTGAAGGTAAGTATTTATTAACATAAAAATATTTTATGTCTATTTATACCCCTATCCGTTAACATTTTTGGTAAAAATAAAAACTTTACTCTCAATTTTATTTAGGTACGTGTAAACACTCTTTTTAATATTAACACCAAACGTCACCTAAAGTAATCTTTCTAAAGCCACATAAATAGCAATATAACATTTTATACCGGTCCCCTTCGCTCTCGTATATTTACACTTTTGAAATACGGCTTTATGGCCTCTCACATTATGGATTGGATATAAAATATATCAACGTATATTTTTATGTAAAAATGTTTTAGAGAAGATATAAATTTGTATTGATAGGTTGAGCTCAGTGGTGGTTGGGTTGGCAATACAATCATAAGAGTATTAGAGTTTATAGAATACTCTTCATTTATCTATGGACTAATACTTATTTAAGTACTTTTTCGTTAATACTGCAAAGGTACCTGAACTACTGAGTAACCATGCTACATCTTCAACCTCTATCTAACAAATCGGTGAGATAGTGGTTAAATAAGTTATACTTATATGAACTTATGTTATATAAGGTGTATTTAATTAATGTTTAAATAGTGTATGTTAGAGTTACAGGTAAGTATTATTTTTTTAGTCTGCACAAAACTTGTTTAATTTTATAATAGTAAAACTGTAATGATGGTTTAACAAAAGGTACTAACCGAAAACCAGTGCTGCGGTTTCCCGACCACAGCATTATACTGAGTTGGAACCTTTTTGGCGCCAGGAATCGTGCATTCCATGTATTTTTCTCAGTGTTATTTCCTTTTTTTTGGTGGCAGGTAAATTATCTTGTATCACATTGTGATCTATTCTAAATGGGTTCTTTTACACAAACCAAATTAACCTATTGAATAAAATATTTATATCGCCTTACCTACTGTTTGTTCGAAAATATCAACTTCAATTTATTCTCAAAGTTCTTTATTGAGTAAGATTTGTTCATTGTCTATCAAACTAATAGCACCCAAAACAACCCAATAAAAAACCTAACGCATTTCGCGCCTCAATTTCAATAAAAGAACATAAAGTAAAACCGTTACCAAAAGGGGAAACGGGGGCAAATATCGCTAAGAACATAACCCCTTATCGTATCATCGCATATCGAAACGCGTCAAATTTTCATAACGCTCGCGCCTCCCCTAGGAAATGTGGCTGAGGCTTCGGGGAGGCTGGGGTGTGTTAGACGTTTTAGTATATCGATGATGGTTGAAAAATATGAACGTAACCATGGTATCGATGTTTAGGCAAAGAGCGCCGCTTTTATTCGATAGGGCGGATGTATAGTTCGAGATATATGATTTGGCTGACGTTTCTCTATAACTAAAGAATCTTATACCGTGCGTCTTATATTGTCATTGTCTGGCTTTATATTGTTAACGTCTGGTTGTATATTTGTCAACGTTAAACATGGATGGTTTTTTAACCGACTTTAATAAAGGTGGAGTTTCTCAATTCATCGGGATCTTTTGGTTGTATAATCTCCGATTACTCAAAGACTCTTGGACCGATTGGTTTTTCTTTGTTTGTTATGTTGCGAGTGCTAAGTAATTTAACATTTAAGAGATCCCAAGCCAAGCTAACCAAGGAGATCATTTTACAAAATATAACGATTGTCAAAATCTTTATAGAATTGATATTAAGCGAAGGTTCAAAAACTTCAATCTTTATTTAACCAAAAAAAATAAGGCCATATTTGCAATCCAAAGCTTTTATCTTAGTTAAGTAGTTTAGTTTCAATAAAAATTAATGAAAGTAATCATTAAGTCACCAACTTGTGTAATGTTAGTTTTTTTGTTAAGTACAGTCGACTACTAAGAGATATTCACTTTTTCACCTTATTGCATTGTAATAAGGTCCAAAAGTAGATACATCTCTTTGACGTCGACTCAACATTGTTTTATACATATTCATATTTTTAAAGTGTTGAATTGAATGTTTGTTTTAACTTCAGAAAAAAACGGCGGCATTGTTACCAACTTGTACATAATTCAATAAAAAAACAAGTAATTACAGTTCTTAACGAGCTGCAAGCTTTTTATTGAGCTTTTAACTTCAAATGAAACTATAATACTGCTCCCAAAAGAAAAAGGTGTGGTAAAGAAAATTAAGTCTATATTCGCATACGGCGTTTATACTATACTGCCCTCGTACGGAGAAAAGCGACAACTGCAATTGATTCATAGAAGCATATTAAACTCTCAAGGGTTATAATAAGGATGGAAGTGCAATACAATCAGCGTCTGTTTCACAATCGACAAGTAAAGCATATTTGACACATAAATTTAGCCCTTTCTCTTTCTTCCACTTGAAAATAGACAAGGAGAGAGCCAATTTTAAATGGCAGATAAATTTACTTGTCGATTGTGAAACAGGCCCTTAATATAGCAGATGTGCCTTTTTTTCCATAGCAGGGCAGTATGTTCGGCAGAATATTATGTAATACATACTATGCGTGATGATTTTGTCACGTTAGTCTAGTGTCACAAGTGGTGACACTGGCATTAGGGTTCCGAAGTCAAACTACGTTTTTGTATTTGGTAGTAACGGCGGCGACGGAACCCTACACTGAGCATGGTCCGATATGCTCTTGCCCGGAATATTTTTCTTACTTACGCACATTAGTCTATAAACGAATTAAACTATGCACATAGTGACAGCACGCTGCGCTACCAGTAGTTGTCTTTATCACTACAGCAAAAAGGTCTCGCATCTTTTCTAAGCCGATTCGCGACAACGGCTGATCAGAGGTTCAACTTTGAAATCCGTAATTCGAACTTCGTCTATTGCTATCCCTTTTGCTCTCGACGCGTCACTAATTCGCAAGAAAGTGACGGGGCGATCCGAAGTTCGAATTACTGATTTCAAAGTAGAGCCCCAGCACAGCACGGGTACCACAAATTGTATGTTCTGGCTTGTCGCTCAGTGCATCTCTGTCGTTACTGACTAGATAGAAAGGGAGATCCGAGCGACAAACATGTCGCGGGTAACTTGTGCTAAACAAATAAATCGATAATTTATTTGCGAAAATACAGTCTTTAAATAGGTTACATTTTAGTTTGTACATTGTACCTATTCACCAACACGTAGGTATGCAAATTTTTATAATAACCCTAATTAGTTTTGCTATAACATTAACATATTTTTATGCTAGATTTACTATATTTAATTAATAATTATATTTCAATTCAATTCACATGTCAAAAACTCATTTACTTACAGTGTAAAAACAGTGTTTCAGAAGCCACTTTGTCAGATAGTGTTTATAAGTATTGTTAGGATGCCGTTTAATGTCATCAGGTAAATTATTAAAAATAACTATACATATATTGTATACGTTTCTTTTGTATTATGTCTTTGCGTGCAGGGGGCTTGTATAACTGATTCATGATTTTGGGCCTTGTCTGCCTCTGGATAGCCTCACTGCGCTTTTTAAAATACTCGGGGTTTGTTTTGCCAAAAACGCACACCTCCCTGATGTACTAGCCTTGGTTGGTAACCTCTCTCTAACAAATAACATTGGTAAGCTTCAGAAAGCGACAGAACTTTATCGAAATGCGGTAAAGCGCTGTCATGAGATCGAAAGGCTGCCATTTTAACAAAACAGTTGACCTATCAAAACGACAAGAAACGCAGTAAAACGAACAATTGAAGCAAAAGCCTGTGGTCCACTAATGGGCGGCGGAAACGACCGAAGCCGTTACGGTAACGACCGAACGGCCATTCGGACAATTACTAGCTCTATTGATTTCGTGAAAGGACTTTTTGTCAAGTGAAAGAAAGTTAACTTGTGTTTAGTGCCATTATTGGTAATGTTCCCCGCCGTATTTGCGACCGTTGATTTTAGAAATGATACGTCTTCTATGGTCCAGTAGATTTTCCAATAACACCCGTATTCACAAACGTCACTATGAGGTCACACAGTGCTCACGAACGCAGAGGGTGGTTCAAATCGTCTCATAAACAATAGGTCGGTCAAAAAGGACCAAACGTAAAGCTGTATTGAACGCAGTGCGTTTACTCAGTGAAGGATCCCTTAAGTATTGTTTGTGAATACGGGTGTAAGTCGCCTAGCTTAGAAGTCTTGGAACCACTTCAAAAATAGTATAGGGCTTTAAAGTCCGATGATAGGTATTAATAAATAGACCCACATACACACAGGAATAGACAAGCACATAGGTATTTAGTCGGTGGTCGAAAAGCAGCATTTAAAATATAGGTCAAGTTTGATATTGTTCCATTTTCAAGAAATTTAGATTCAGATTTAGATATTTGTTCATAAAATTATATTAATTTTCAATTACCTATTTTAAAAGATACATCCGTAAAATAGGTACATTTGTTAAAAAAAAACGGTAAAACTCCCACCGATTCTTATTCATGCTTTCGAACGTTTCCTACTCCAAACTATTAAAAAGACATAAAATCAATTAGTCAATCGTTAAATTAAATTAATTCCATCACAACAACTCTATAAAATAGTAAACATAAAAGCTCACTTAAGAGATCTAGTTAATAAAATGACTTTATTGCAGAAACCGTTATTTTGGTTTCCTTGTTAACATTTTAAAGAAACCGTAACATAGTCACTATTTTGTAATGAAAAACCGGTCAAGCGCGAGTCGGACTCGAGCACCGAGGATTCCGTACCGCCGTACAGTAAGTACGTAATAATACGTACTTACTGTACGGCGGTACGGAACCCTTCTGATTTGAAGTCGATTTTGGATAGAATCAGCGCGAGCCCAGCTCACACTTATATTTTTTTTAGTATTTGTTGTTTTTCTTCACGCCTGTATATTTGTCAGTTTTTACGGTGCAACAAAAATAAAAATATGTTGAAAAAAACGTTTCATGTATGCGGACCCATTTTATTATTTCACTTGATTTTTAAAAAAAGTAAGCAAATCCGCCGTAAAAACTAATACTTTGAAAAAAAAACAAGCCGCTATCTATTACAATTCAAAAGATACAGCTCTTTAAAGTTAGGACGGACGGACGGACGGACACACAGATATAAATACACATACCTAGATAACGCAAACGCATCTACTTCACGTGTCCAAATCCGGACTTAAACCCCGACCAAGCGTCGGGCTAAAGATAAACCGCCGTACTCAGATAGGTATATTAACGCGTTCAGTTTTTAAAGTGTAAATCATCACAAGCAACGACTTAATAATCATTAACTGACCGTGAGCGCGGGAAGTATCAACCAGATCTCAAGAGACTAAAATTAATTCCAGGGTAGTGATTCTTCCAAAAGTAAAGGTGAGCGAACGCAGGAGTGATGTCCAAGCGGCGAGTTTAAGTAGTCCCGTCAAAGCGAACAAAACACATTTCAGCGCGTGTATTAAATTTGGCAGCATGGCTTCTCGAGCGTATAAGGCTGCCTAATTGAGAATTCACGCGCTAATATGTGTTTTGCTCGCTCTGACGGGACTACTTAAACTCGCCGCTTGGACTTCACTCCTGCATTCGCTCACCTTTGCGTTTGAGAGAATCAATACCCAGGGTAGTGACTCTTTCAAAAGCAAAGGTGAGCGAACGCAGGAGTGATGTCCAAGCGGCCAGTTTAAGTAGTCCCGTCAAAGCGAACAAAACACATTTCAGCGCGTGTATTCAATTTGGCAGCATGGCTTCTCGAACGTATAAGGCTGCCTAATTGAGAATTCACGCGCTAATATGTGTTGTGCTCGCTCTGACGGGACTACTTAAACTCGCCGCTTGGACTTCACTCCTGCATTCGCTCACCTTTGCTTTTGAGAAAATCAATACCCAGATTCGAATCCGCCATCGCTTTACCCGAGGTTTCTCTACTAGCCATTGAACTATTGCGACCGTCATTTTCTGATCATGATATTATTATGTATGAAGATGGAGCTATCTTCATCATTATCATTTACTCTAGACATAGACCTCCTCGATATGGTCGGTTTATTCTACTCGTAAGTGCGTTCGAACTTCAAACAACTCGTTCTTCGATGTACCAAATATTAACTGGGGAGTCGAAGTTGTCGTGGTTCTGTCAAAGCGTAAAACCATATGGGCGGGCGTGCGGGGTCCATACGCACGCCCGCCGCGTCATATAATTATTTTTACTCATAACGTATTGTAAGTCATAATCATCGCAACTAATAACGTATTTTTTTCAGCAACTGTTAATTTTTCAGGATTTTTATAAATCAAACCTAACCTAACCTAGTCTTATCTACACATTTAATATTTCATACTTCTGAAAAGTTTACGGTTCCAGCGGTATAAAAATTACATATTCGGAGTTCCAATAATCGGAGTTACAATTTTATATGAACTTTGGCCCGGGTGTGCGGCGTGCATTCTCAATTTACCCGCTTTACCCGTCGATTTCGCTCACTCTATCGAGCGTTCGAGAGAGAGCTGTTTTTAAGAGAATAAATAACACCTCTATACCTTTGCTGCTACACTTCTTTTTTTTTTGGACGCCGTTCCATCATAAATTGACCCATTTCAAGTATTTCCTGCTACAAACAGCCAAAAACAAAACAAATCTTCGTTTCTTCCTATTTCAAACATAAATGCATCATTTTAAGATTGAAAATACTTAAACCCGAAGTTTTTAAAGTGCCAAATTGTGAGACTATTGTGTCGTGTCAATTACAGGCTGGACATCCGCACGGGACCCTAGGTGGTCTCGAGAAAAAAAATGGGACCCACACGCGCCAGGGTCTCATTAGTGGGACCCGTAAATCACAGGCAATTGGGGTTGGGATATGATGCGATGCAAATTGACTGCAAATTGGGATGGTTCGATGAAGTTTGGTTTCTTTGAGAATTACAATTCAAGAACTTAACATTATTTTAATTTAATAGGGCAGGTCAATACTTAGTACTAAAATTTCCATTTAAAAATTTCAATGCGGAAGTAACCTAAAAAGTTAATAAGTTGTACTTTTTGTCGGTATGCCCTTTCATGGTCACATTTAAAAAAAAAAACCTTATAGACTTTATTCCCTTTTTTGTATTGTTTGTTTGTGCGTTTGATTTGCTATTTAGTTAATCGTTAACTTCTTAATGTTACCTTAGTTAACCTCAGTAATAGTCATTCACAATACTTTGAAATACAATTTCTTTAAAGCTTTTTTAAACTATGTAACGTTTAAGTGCTGTAATAATTTTATCATTATTCAATTAAGTATGCACTTATTGTACAGCATACGTTTTTAAGAGAATAATAAATTAATATTTCCTTGCACTTCTTGAGGTTCGTAGCCAACGTTTAGTTTGCAATATCACCACAGACAAGAGATCCAGAGCGTAACACAGACAACGCATAGAAAGCATACAGATTAGTAGAGTCTGACCAGCGAGTGGTGACACATAAGCATTTTTCTCAAATTCTTCATATGGCAACAATTTTACCTATGATACAAGCTGTCACATGAGTACCTATGCAGGAGGTAGCTATGCATTTCATGTTACCAGCTAGTGATATTTTGAATTTGCGTCTTTTTTTGTGTTACCCTCGCTGGTCGGACTCTAAAAAAACCTAATGTTGGCGGTGTTGCCTACAGAACTAAAAACTGAACTACTGACGAGTACAAAAATGTGAAACAGGACAGGGTTTAAAGGTTGATTTTGCTTGTAATTGTTATAACTTCTGATGCCCGGTTCCTATATTCAAGAAACGAATTGTTTTCCTTACGTCTCGTTAAAATTTGACACATTTTGTTCGTAGCAAATGTCAAATTATAACGAGACGTAAGGAAAACGAATCGGGCATAAGTAAGTATGTTTATTTGTATATCTCGTCTTTAATTATCACTACACTATTTGAAGCTGTATCTAAATACTATTATCCTTAATTATTCTGACTTCCTTATCCATCCTTACTAATATTATAAATGCGAAACTATGTTTGTTTTCTTGTTCTATCTTCAAGGTTCAACACCTTAACCAATTAACATCCAATTTATAATCCGGAGATGGACTTCGGGACGGATTCCCGATAGGGGGTAACAAACGCGGACGGAGTCGCGGGTACCAACCAGTACAGTATTGAACACTATTATTTGTGTCGGCTGTTTAAAATCACAAAGCTCATGTTATATCCTATTCAAACCCAAATCCAATTTTGGTAGCTTAATATTTCCGGTCACTTAAACCACAAAGCGGAACTATCACACAGCGGTCACAAAAAACGGACCCTTGAGGACAAATTACCGGCGCCTCCAATCTCGACACGAAAAGGAAAAAAAACGCACTTATACACTTTCGTGTGTCACCGCACGCGAGACGTGTTCAGTGCCCAGCGTCCACCATCAGGGTCTTTTTGTATAGATTTCTGAGATGCAGGGGTTGAAAATACAAAGTTCGCATGTAAGCATGTCCAAAAGTAATTTGCTGTGCGTCTTGTTGGCTCCGTTTTACAAGGTTTAGTTTACTTTACATGTTGGTTTGTCGAGTCAATTTTGTTAGTTCCATTATTGAATGGGTTAAAACAATGTACGAATATCATGATATTCATGATGTTTAACAGTAGACCTAGACCAAGATGCATTGCGAATACGAGAATGTAATCTTTATCGAAAATGTATAGGATTGACATAAGCTGCCGGACGGTTGCGTCAATTCCATACATTTTAACAGTTTTCGAAAATCGTTTACGTTAGCGTTAATCATTTTGGCGAGGGTCACTGATCTGAAAATGAAGTCGGAAGTTGGCAGTAATCTCAGCTGTAGTTACTTAAAGTAGACCCACTGAGTCTAGAAGGCCTAGTATGGCTGCGTCTTATCGCGAATCAAATGTGGATAAAGCATGCGTCACTCTCGTACTTATATTACGAGTCAGAAGGTGACGGATGCCTTATCCAAACTTAACGCGATAAACGCAGCCATATTAGGGCCCTAGGTCTCGAACTTTCGATAAGCTGACGATGAATTCGCAGAAAAAGGACGATCGGCAACAAATGCTTGCACGGTAAAACCAGAATATTAATAGTACCTACTTGGTTGTCTATTGCTTTCACACTCTCTCGGCATAAGAAATATACTGACAGATGCCAGAGAGAGAGTGACAACGATAGATATCCTAGTGTTGTTGATTAATACCTACTCTGGTAGGTACCTATTACCATAGCCTATTTTTGACACAAACTTTGTTTTATGGCATAGAGAAGGCAAACCAGCTCACAGGCGACCTAATGGTATGTGGGATCTGTGACCCATAGACATTCGCATTCTCAACACTACAATCTTAAGACTGCAATCCTAAGACTGCAAATGCGTTGCCAACCCTGAGGACTAAGATGGAATGCCTCTATAGGTATGCTAGTAATTTCACCGGTGGTCTTATCCTCACACCGGGACCTCACAATAAGAATACTGCTGCTTGACGGTAAACTGCTAAAATAAAATAAAACATGTTTTGTTATGTTTTTAACAATGACATATCTTTTCATATTCAACAAGACATCTTTTTTCGCTAAACTGTTATTCAACACAAGGTCCTGTTTCACTTTTTTTTCTGTTTGTTTCGGATTCCAATGTTTTTAGCTGACAACGCTGTTAAGAAGATATACGGCTGACCCTATTTTATTTTAAGTGAGCTGTAAGATAACGTTTTTACGGCTAGTTAAGTAAACATCTATTTGAGTGTGGCTTTTAAATAGTTATCTAATGAGAGGAGGCGGACAATAAATGAAAGTAAAGGATAAGAGAAAATGAAAAATCCAAGTTGGAATGTCTTTGAATGATTGCTCGTAAATGACGGGTTATTTGCTATTAAAGTATATCTACGTTGCCGAAATACCAAAGAAGGTAGCTAACTAACTAACTAATGTATTTATGCTAATCATGGGAGAGCGGGGTCTCCAGACACAGGTATTGTTATGCTTAAAAGGAGACCTCAACCTCCTCTGTAGTATGTAAGAAAGAAAAATAATAAACATTTTTTTTCTTATCTTTAAAACTGCATAACCAGTTACGGCCAAACCCTATATTCAAACCGCGGACAGATATGGCTTACTTCGGGTTAAAATTTGACACTTGCCCATACAAAATGTGTAAAATTTTAATCCGAAGTAAGCCTATCTATCCGCGGTTTGAATATAGGGTTCGGCCATTAGAGTAGAAACATTTTAAATTTCCTAACGGGAAAATATTAAGCAATAAAATAGAAACATAAAAGGTATGTACCAAGGCGAACTTATCCCTTTAAGGGATCTTCCGTTAACCTTTGAGCGTTTAGGAAATGTTTGAAACAACAAATAGCCAAACGTACAACAGAAAAGGACAAGATGCTTCATAATTATGTTAATATAAATAACTTATTTAAAATAATTAAGTAAATTAATAAATAATATGAACTAGATCTTAGCTAAATAATGCAATACATTGCTAAATAGATAGATATATGGATAAATATAGATGATAGGACATAATACTTATTTAGTCTTCGTTCAAGTACAGATGAGACAGAGTCAGACCAGTATCTATTTAATACTAATGATGTTAAACGTAGATAAATAAGATACAACAATGACAACGCTTGTGTAGATTATTATGAAAGAGTACTTTTCTTCCATTGGCAATATGGCTGGTCCAATTTAAACAACAAGCACCAATTACAACAACAAGAAAATACAAACGATGAAAAACAAACCGTTAAAAATGATACAACTAAAGTGACAAATGACTATAACTGCTCTAATATAGACGACAGTTACATAAATAACAGAAAGCTAACCATTAAGATAAACTGCCAAGTCAGGGCTCAGTGAACAGTTTGTCTGCAAGTTACTGTGACTGCAAATGTTGAAGCAAAACGAGCACCAACTGATAGTTGAAAGGAAGTGGCCACAGCTTTAGAAGAAATGATATTGAAAATGGTGGGAATGACGATGGCTAAATGTTCTAGCGTATCAAATGACTTGTTACGATTTGCGATATTGACGATTGTATGGATATAGTTAGTTTTGACATTGATCATTTGCGATTTGCATTTGAATTTTTGATTGGACTGCAATTGTACAAAATTTACAGAATTATCAAAAAAAATTTTAAGTAACACTTAACACTTTGTGAATGAAGGCATGAGTTTATGTATGTTTATGTACCTACGTATGTCATTTGCGATATTGACGATTGCGTTGATCTAATTAGTTGTCTGGACGTTTCAATAGTTTTGACGTGTTTAAGCTATTTGGTATGTTAATTTTTAAGCGACTTAGACCATACAATAAAATAGTACATTACTTAACAAGGGCTGTAAAAGAAAGAAAGCCCGAAATCGCAGGTATTTGAGACCCGAGCCGTAGGCGAGGGTTGTAAATATGCGATAGAGGGCTTTCTTTTTTACTGCCCGTGATGAGTACACAATTTTACGTCTTCACCTGGCCACAATGCGAGTTGTACCGTGCGCGCAGCGTGCGATAAAACTCACATTATGGCCAGGTGTTACGTAAAAATATTTACCCTGGATACTTATTTATAAAGTATCTAAACAATACATGAGAAACATTTGTGGATGAGAAAAGCTCAAAGATTTTTACACCTGAATTTAAAAATAACTGTTAAAGTAAATTATAGTACCTACCTAAATTATTTTACTATGATGTTTGACATGGAGGCTCGAAGAAATGTAACATTTTGAACATGAAGACCGATTTGTTTTGAAATAAAATTGAACAACTTCGTAGAAAATATGCATCGCCTAAAGCATTTTACTGAAAATAATAGCAATCATAATAATCATTATTCTTAAGTAACAGTCTATAGGCACGTTTCAATAATATGTTTCATCTTAATTTCCATTTTGCAGAATATTTGATGCAGGATTTGAATTCAGTAATTTATTTTCAGTTATAACTTAGAAACAATCATTTATAGTTGCAAAAATCATTTTCTCATTGATAACTTTATAGCGGTGTTAAAAACACGATCATCAATTCCATATAATCTACCAATCTACCATACCAACTTACCATTTAATCTATCCTTAACGACTTGATGCGCGAAGGCAGCCGCTGCCGCCTGCCGCATGGGATCCAGGGCCACCCCCCACGCCCCCAATGCACCCAGGGCCCTGTGAGCAGGCACCCTAACCACCCCTGGGTTCCCGAAGCCATAACCCCCCATGCTCAACCCAGGTCTCAACAACAACCCAGAATTTGGGTACAAACCAGGAGGATGAGAAAAATTCAAAGGCATAGAGTCTTTTGCATCGTCTTTCGCACTCTCCGACTCAGTATCCTCACTTCTATCACTCTCCCCTGAATTCCGACGCTTTTCTATGTCTTCGAAATGTTTTCCTAATAGTCTTGATATGCTGAAAGGTAGGTTCACCCTTGGCTGTGTATCAGTCATATGATCGTTTGGGGAGTCATGGTATCTTTCGTGGTAGCTGTGCTCGGAGTCACGGTCCTCGGATGCTATGCTTCTGTCGCAATGCCCTGATAATCTGCTGTCCGAGTCAACATTGATCTCTTCTTGGTCATCATCTGAGTGCACTGATGACATTTTGATTTTTTTCTCAGTCCTTGCAATTAAAACACTGGCACAAAATGTTGCTTCACCGAATTCGACAATTACAAACCATTTTTATTTTAAACACCAAAATTTAAATTTAGAACAAAACAATATCATAAGTTTAGTTTGTTGCAGTCGAACGCGTGTTCCAAATTTGAAATGAGCTCGGTTCGCGCGACCGCCCGCGGCCGAATCGTCACACACAATATCAAACGAAACGAGCCAATCAGAGACGCCCCCACCGCTTCGAAATTCGAACGCGATAGTTTGACCGCACAAACGCCTCAACTATGCCCGTTGAGTGGAACAGTTTCCAACAAAAGCTTAATACGATTTCCAAACATAAAAACTCGTTTGGACTCACTAACTTAAACAGACGATTCGTTCCGTCCCTTTCGTGGGGAGTCTCGCTTCAATTGGTTCCCCCCTTCACATCTATTATTGACACAAACCACACCTTACTTTTTTTACAATAAGATTCAAAATGGGTTTGATAGTTCAATCAGTTGCCACGTTCTAAGCAGTCTTGTAAAAGCTAAAGTTAACCAAAAGCCTTTTGTAAAAGCGAGACGGCAGCATCTTAATTGACGGAATACAAGCCGCGTCGGAAAGAGACGAGCGTATTTCTCAGAATGGGCGTGACCTTTTGTTCTGTAACGTGTCGTTTAAATCTAGTTATGGCCTGACAAATGGTGTACATATTAAGGGGGGCAATGTTAGGAAACTATTTTTGAATCTTTTAAGACAGTTAAATTATTTATGTTGGTTGGTCGACCGCTCTCTTCTATAGTAGACAATGCACTTTATAATAAAATAGATCCCGCTCATGTTATGGACTCGGATAAGGATGGATAATGTATTGTGGAAGATAGCTACTTTATGGGATTGACTGGGACAGTTAGATGCAAAGGGTATTGCTGGGATGGCGATTTGCTTTTACAATAATTTTGTGGATCGAGGGTTTATGATTATATTTGAATTGTAGCACTTTGCTGAGTTTTCAGTGTATTTGTAGATTACAGTGTGGATAACGATTTTATTATTATCGTTTTAGACAACTAGGTAAGTATTTATTTATTTTACCTGTTACCTATTCATTAATTCATTTTGAGTTTATATTGACGAAAGCCAAACAATTCATTCAAAATGTCTAAACTTTAATGCATTGTTGCCGAATTCTTAACTTTTGGGAAATATGTAAGGATTTTTATAACCAATTGTTTCTTTTAGCCTAATCCGATTCTGACTGCGCTCTGGTTCTATGCACTTCTTGATATTATTTAAATTTAATAACCAGGAAAGGACAATTTTCCCCCAACACCTTTACCTTTACTCATTTAAAATTCTAAAAGCTCAAAGTTGACTATTAGATCTTTGTTCAAAATATCTTTAGGACCAATTTACTCCAAGTAGTTTTAAACAACTACACAGATGTCCATTGTGTACAAAGTGAACAGTAGGGGACCCAAGATCGCACCCTGTGGAACACCTTTGATAACCGATTAAGAGCTAGACAATCAATACTAATAACAAGCTTCATTATCTAAATAAATCGCTCAGATACAAAGTTAAAAAATATTTTTAGTGGAGGAACCAAAAGCGCGGTAGCTATTGGAATCTTGGAGATCTACCAGCAAAATATTTATGCGACCATATTGCGTCAAAGGTTCTTGCTAAATCCTTAAGGTTTTTTAATCTCCATCTAATGAGGTTATTACTATTACCTTAATATTAGGTAATCACATTGACAAATGAAAACAATGTTACCTACATTTATATTTACTTTATGTTCGTTTTCTATACCTGTCGCTAAGTTTTGTATTTTTCTTGCCTTACCGGGATGGAAGTGTAAAAGACATAAGTGCTATACTAGTTTTAGTTCCGTTTGTAGTTAGAGGCACTACTTTGAAAATCGAAGTTCGAAGTTACGTCAGCTCCATCCCTTTCTCTCGTTTTAGTCTCGAATGGCGAGTGAAAGGGATGGAACTAACGTAACTTCGAACTTCGATTTTTAAAGTAGGGCCTCAGGATCCCTCTGAAAATCAGCGTCGTGGCCTCGCGGCCGGTCGCGGCCCAATGTAGAGAGGGTTTTACCGTTATTAACAATTGACAGAGCACAACCTTGACCCATCGTACAACTGTGTCACAGTGACATTTTGTTCGATAATACTAACGATTTCATTAACAACGTCATTGTGACATAGTTCGAATAGTTAATTAGTGTATCAGGGTTCTAATTTGCAAATTGTGGTTTTTGTTGATTTATTTTCGCCGTTTTACATCGTTGTACTTGTAAAAATGTTGCTTATTAATTTATTTCATTCATTACAAAACAATGTGTTTAGGCAATGTCAAGGCAAATGTATTAGTGTTGTGAGGTTTTCTGAAGAATTTTTTAGAAGGCTAAAGATCTATCTTTAACCCTTAATAGGGCAATTATAAAAATGTGGTACTAAAGATGACCACTTACAAGTGATACTTTCTGTATTTTTTATTTCAATTTTTTCGTGTGAATAGGTGAAATCCAATGAGACTAGAATTCAGTCTTTTTTTAAATTTTGCCCTGTTTGTGAGTCGTCTAAAAATACGTAGTACGGTACAAGCGTTTTAATTTGTTCATATTGGTATAAATAAGTACCTACGACTAGCAAAACTTGGTCTACCGATCCCCCAGTTGTCTGCCAGCCTGATTTTTTTGTTCCGTTTGAAAGAGAAGTCGTTTTAAAGTCATCGTCTACCCAATACCAGTATGCAACAACGTATTTTCCCTGTTATTATGTAATCCCATGGTCTTTCCGTTCTTAACCTGGTAGATTATATTGACGGTTTCGTTTGTAGGCTTATATTGACGATTTCGTAAAACATCATGAAAATAAATGCATAATAAATTCAATGGGAACACAAGGGTCATAATGCCGAATTGATCTAAATCCTAATTATTATTATTTTTTCTTTTAAGACCTCTTTAGAGTTTGCCCATCCATACTTCTAACCTAAAATAATATAACCTTACCCACGTACGTATAGCATTTGAATGAATATGTGTTTTAAAAAAACTAGCGTAACATACATAGCTTTCGTTAAATTGAAAATTCGGATCAAAATCACTATACATTTGAAGGTGTTCAACATTTCAGACAGAAATCATAAAGGTCATACCATTATGTTACACTTAACCAATATACCTAGTTAAACGCCTGACGAAATTACACAAAATACCCTGATAATAGCATACCATGTGCAAGGTCCGTCCAGATCGCTACCATCTTATCCTTTAACCTACCGCCAAGCAGCAGTGTTCGCATTGTTGTTTTCCGGTATGTGGATAAGACAACCGGTGATATTACTAGCATAGATGCCTTTATGCTATTTTATCGTAGTCCTTCGGTTGGCAACGCACACAAAAAACGAATAATTTCTCTCTCCTCGAATTGGTTCTCCCAATTTTGCTTACCCATCTTAATATAGGCTAGAAATGTAGAAGAAAACAAATTACATTAAATGGTTACCTTTTTATTTGAGTAATTAAGATTGAATTAATTACCCTGTTTAGTCTGTCTTACCTTACTTTTATTTTACTTAATTCGCTTTTTTCTTCTGTTCGCGTTTTATTTCATTTCGTGGTGCTTTACGTTTTCTTTAGCTAATAAGAAATAAGTAAGAAATAAGTTTTTTCGAGACCATATTTGTCCTAAAATTGCAGGGCATTACATTGTCAGAATTGTATAAATAGGTTAGAAGAACTCTAATATAAGCAGGTAAGGTCAGGTGGGATAGGAGGAACAGTGGCTTGTTAAATCAAAAACTATAAACTGCAGCACTAAGATTTTTATATCGATGTATCTAAATTTAAAGTACCTACTTTGTCTACCAGAGTAATTACAGAGCTGCAGTCTACAGTTTTTGATTTTCTAGGTAGGTAACTAGTTGCTCTTTTCCAGTAGTCCCCCTTTCCCCACCTATAGGGCAATCATAACTTCATATTCATAACATAGCTATTCAGTTCAGTTTATGCTGAGAGAAAAAGGTTAATTGAGTAGGTAGTATTCCTATGCAAAACTTTAAGTTAGTCTGACGACTGAATTTTATAAACTACGTTTCCACAAGCGAAGAATATTGAATATTCCCTCGCTATGCTTTAAAGATCCTACAGCTACACTAGAGCCGAGTTATAACACTCGCATAACAAAAGGACATTAGTATGCCATACGCCATCTATTGACCAGTAGCCTTACCTTACATCCGAATAGCAGTGACATCTGTCGGCAAGTAGTAAAAGTAAGAATTGTCGTGATGTTCAGTTTTTTCTACAGATGGCATTAGCAACCTAATTTAAAGAATAGTGCTCATTCTTTTTCTAGTAAAGTTTTTCGGGAGTCGTAATTGTGTTTTCAAAGCTTGTTTTTTGTTGGACTTGTTGTTTATCGGATGATTATAGACATTATTTGGTTCAATCTGGTTTCAATTGGACACAACTGGATAAAAATTAGTTTTGGAGTCTTGGAAGTTTTATATTTACCTATTTAAGTAGGTATTTTTTTGCCCGTGTATTTGCCGGGTTAGAATAGTGCCACTCCATGTCTTCCCGTGGATGTCATAAGAGGCGACTAAGAGAATAAAGGCTTGTAGTACCTACTGTTAGACCATGGGCTTGCAACATGTCACTAATACAGTAATAAAGATCTTAGCATAGTTGTGCAAAATGTGGTTACAGAATTTTCAACAAATTTTTAGAGTTGTTGGTAATTCTATAGCTCTGCCTACCCCACTCTGGGAATGAAGACGTGAGTTTATGTATGTATGTATGTAAGTATTTATTTCTCTGTGTACGAAAGCATTTATATCGTTATCTAGTACCCATAGTAGAATAGAAGCCTAAAGCTATTACTTAAAAAAAAAAACTAAAACAAAATGGGCAAATAGGTTTAAAAACTTCGCTGATTCGTAATGATTCTAATTATGAAGATACCACTGAAAAACGTATAAATTTTAACATGATACAGTGACATGGACAGAAGGGAAAAATTACAAAAATTCCGATTAATATGATGCATCAATTTTCATTAATTTTCGCATCGGAGGCAGAGCACAGAGGCAATTGCAGGTTAGAGCCAACGGAATCGCTATCGAGCAAGTAGAAGTTACTACATTCTTAGGGTTCGAAATTGACATGAATCTGACGTGGGAATCCCACATTGACAAGCTGTGTCGTCGACTAGGCTGTGCATGTTTTGCACTGCGTAGACTGGCCCGGGTCGTGCCGCGTGACGTGGCGAGGTCCTGCTACTTCGCAACCGTGCACTCGCTCCTGCAATATGGCGCGGAACTGTGGGGCCGCGCTGCTGAGTGGCAGCGCGCTTTTCGTGCTCAAAAAAGGGCTGTGCGATCTATTGTACAGGTGAACCAATACACGTCAGCGAAACCCTTTTTTAAAGAACTTGGTATACTGACGTTAACGTCCATAGTAATCCTGCAACTAGCAATATACGTGTATGTTCACCTCGACAGTTATAAAAAGCGTGGCGATATCTCGGCTCGCTTGTTGCGCGATCCGAACAGACTCCTGCCGGTGCAGCGGCGACTCGCGAAGTCCGACAAAGTCACCCACGTCATGGGCCCGACGGTCTTCAACCAGCTCCCCGATACAATCACCTCGGCACCCTCCCTGAACTCTTTTAAGAGAAAACTCAAAGTTTGGCTTCTCGAGCACACTTTTTACAATTTTAATGAGTTCCTGACATTTACACATAAATAATGGCCGTTATACTTATATCTCAATACCCACATTTTATAATTATATTATTAAATTATCACAATTTTTAAGATGCTCATATTGACTAATTACATTATTATTAAGTATACAAAATTGTGGAAATTTTATTACCTATTACTATTATTTTTCTTTTAAGTAAGAATTTATTTTATACGATTATACAAATAAGCTGACATGTAATATAACATTTATGAATAAATATGATTATGATTATGATTATGATTATCATCTCCGAAACTAGTAAAAATAGCTAAACATACATAGGGGTTATATCGATAGATTTCTAGCTGCTCTATCAGCAATAGACGGACGGATTGACGTCGGTTTCTGGGACACCTAATATAACTCACTAGCGCTCGTGCAGCTTAAATATCTAAGGATGCAATTGATTGGTTAATCTACTATTTTGTGTTATTATCGTAGTAATTTCAAGAAGTATTTGTTCAAGCCTAATGCTTAGTTTGGGATTGAACCCTAATGTCCCTAATATATTTTATTAAGTCGCTAGTTCACTAGCAACAATTAATTCCCTGGCTAGTAAAACTAGCATCGTGTAGCCGAGGTCTAAACGTCGCTTTCCGCTTTCCTTTCGTCATGAAACTGCAATCAATCACTATTTCAAATGTGCGTGAAATTATGTTTGGCTTAATTTATTTAGCTTTTCTACATAGTTTTAAGGAAGGAGTTTTAGTTATTAAAAATGAAAACATGTTTACTTTTTGGCCTCATTATGATTTTAAGCGCAGCAGGTCAGTATTATTCTCGTCAGTGCTTCGTTTTAATTACCAAGCGACAAACTTTTGAGGCCTTTGTTTATAAAGTCAACTTGCATTTAAAATGTGAGAAGTGTTCCAAAAGGAACGGCAACACTTAGCTAATTAGGTACAGTCAATTGCTGGGGAAGGGATTGTTTAGTAGATTTTTTTTAACGAAATAATTGTTTGAGGCGTAATAACTTTTAGCATAAGTGTCAATAAGCAGAAACGCATATGGCATAGCATAGTACTTATTGTTTGCAGGGGGACTAATATGGCTGCGTTTATCGCGTGACAAAGTTTGGATAAGGCATCCGTCACCTTCTGACACGTAAATAAGTACGACAGTGACGGATGCTTTATCCACATTTGACACGCGAAATAGAAGCAGCCATACTAGGCCCGCAGAAATCACTAGTATCAATCGAATAACTTTTCGCGAAACATTGATGAGTCGAATGTTCGTAAGGAATAAACAACGAAACGCATAAACTTCTTAAGCAGAATTATGTTTCAGCTTAAACGTACGTTTTAAACAGCCCTGATGATGTTCCCGGCTAATAAAAAAAATACCTAACAACTTAACCTATCCGAGTCGCTTCTGCCCCGACCCATATGGCTCGATTGCTTCGCTCGCTCCCATTTGTACAACGTTATGCATTATGCCATTACGCAAAACGAAATTATTCCTAATTTAATTCTGTCTTATCAATATTAAGTATACTGTTTAAAAATCGACCACCAATATTTCGGATACTCAAGGCCAAAATTGTTTTTTTGGGAGGGGCAATGGGGAGGTCCAGTAGAGGGCGCATTTAGGCTGATATTATGTAACAATGACAATGACATGATTTTGTTATTGCCTTATCTAATGTCAACGGGAACTTCATAAATAATCTAAAACTTTATGTGCCTCACAGCTGGTATAATACTAGTTTGTATATTTTTGTTTTAGAGCCCCTTAACAGGATTGAATTACCGATTGAAAGTCTACCAACCAGGCGGATTTTAAGAGGGCAATCTGTCACCGGCGCTACAAGACCCTACATGGTAAAGAAAGGAACTTACGTTTCTTACGTATTCACAAACGTCACTATGAGGTCTCACAGTGCTCACGAACGCACAGGGTGGTTCAAATCGTCTCACATCCGTATTCACAAACGTCACTATGAGGTCTCACAGTGCTCACGAACGCACAGGGTGGTTCAAATCGTCTCATAAACAAAAAGTCGGTCAAAAAGAACCAATCACAAAGCTGTATTGAACGCAGTGCGTTTACTCAGTGAAGGATCCCTTAAGTATTGTTTGTTAATACGGGTGTAATAAACAAAAGGTCGTTCAAAAAGGACCTATCAGAAAGCTGTATTGAATGCAGTGCGTTACCTCAGTGAAGAATCCCTTAAGTATTGTTTGTGAATACGGGTGTTAAGCTCCTAAGGCCCACCATACGATGAAAGTCAATGGAATATGAATCTATTGTGAATAATATAAAGACAATTTTCTAATTTGATAACGAGTCATAAAAACAAAAGAACATCCACTTTGATCTAGATCTTTATTTCAATTGCAGTATCATGTACTATTTTTATTGAAGTAGGTACAAGGAGCCTTAAGAGGAAGATACCGCAGTATTTACCTATTACGGGGCCACATAATAATAATGATAAAGGCGGTAGTGTTCCGAGATCCGTGCGGCTATTGTCTAAGGGTGGATTTAGAACGAATTCTATGGCATTATCTCTTACGTTTTCTTTGTAAAAATAAAGACAAAACATGTTCTATAGCATTCGCTCGTTTAGTCTAAACCCACCCTTACACACTCGCAATCGCAACCGTCTTCAAAGTGGAGCAATTGTTTTCATTTTGTATGCAGACAAGCCTTCGATTTTCAAAATGAAAACGATCGTGATTGCGAGTGCGTTAGACATTAAGCCCTCTGGATCTCAATAACTATAACGCTTAGTAACTGTTCTTTATTTAATTATAAGTAAGTATTTTAAACTTGAATTTTCGATTCAACAGTTGAGTTATTAACCAACTTCAAAAAAAGGAAGTTCTAGAGAGAAAACAAAACACGAACTATTTCCATCTCACGTTCTTCGCACGGAAGTACACAAAGCCATCCCTTTTCATTCTTGTGTGGGAGTGGCAACATACTTATGTGGCCTCTCAACAACGCAATTGCTGTGCCTTTACATCTTTATCTACTTTGTGTGTAAGCATGTATTTAAACCAAATAAATGACAATCGCAACTGTCATCGCTCATATACACAAGCAAATCGTGATGTGAGCACCAATTTTGTTCTGAATCATTCTTCAGAGCAATATCCTTTATTCACACACGCTACGAGTCTAACAAAAAGCCGAACCCGCACTACTGTATTTGCTTTACCGTTACATAGGTATATCCACAGAACAGAAAAAACAGTAGAAGTGTCAAGTGGGCGTGTAACGTGTGGCATAGTTATGCGGAGTTCCGCTTAACCTACCATACTTTTGCCGGGATCGCTTATTTCGATATTTCGATATTTCTAAAATAGGAAATAAATCCAAAAGCATGCCTTATTGTTCTATTTTGGAATGTAAAAACGATAGCCGCACCAAAAATATTTTCCATGGTGGCGTGTTGGTTTTATGATAGTTTGAGTATTGGCGACAACAGGTCGGATACTAAGCGAAGCTCATGCCACTTCCACTGTTTTTTCTATTACGTGGGTATAAAAGCCACACACTCCAAGTGACTCAGGGCCTTGCTACATCACGTCCGTCGTAACATTCGACTTAATATTGCACTTTATAACGAAACACGGCTCCGTGTATCTGCACGACGCGGCAACGTGCCTTAAGGGATAAGTTCGCCTTTGTGTGTGTATTTTGATTATGCGTTTTGTACAATAAAGCGTTAACAAGAAAAGAGTAAGGAATTATTCCGTGACGATTTTCCAACGAAAGCAGCAAAATAAATTGGAAACTCTTGCTTACGAAATACGTGGGTGGGTTAGCAGAGTACGTTAAGGCCCAACCACACCGCTTGCGTGACGTGCACGTGCACGTGCGCGTTCGCTTTCCACTGCGTTGTATAGTCACATGTCTTAATGAGAATTCATACTACACAACGCAGTGGAAAGCGAACGCGCACGTGCACGTCACGCAAGCGGTGTGGCTGGGCCTTTAATATCACTGCGATGCAGGTGTACCTCCGGCCAGCTGATCCCACCGGCGTGGACCCCAACTGGCTGTGTGGCGGCGCCATTATCCACGCGCACTACGTGCTGACTTCTGCCGCGTGCATCGAAGATGTCAAACTATTCTTCGTCGTCTCCGGTACCTCCAGGTAACCATTATTATTGCTTATTGGTGACGGTGTTATCACCGTGACGGTACGGCCGTCAACATCGAAGATGGCAAACTATTCTACGCGATCTCCGGTACCTCCAAGTAATCAATAACACCGTCACCGTGACGGTACCGTTGCAAGTGTATCTACGGCCTTCAGCATCGAAGATGTCATACTAGTCTACGTGATCTACGGTACCTTCAGGTAACCAATAATACCGTTACCATAACGGTACCATTTCAGGTGAATCTTCGCTCGTCAACATCGAAGATGTCAAACTATTCTACGTGATCTCCGGTACCTCCATGTAAACAATAACACCGTCAGCGTGACGGACGACGGTACCGTTGCAAGTGTATCTTCGGCCTTCAGCATCGAAGATGTCAAACTAGTCTACATGTATAGTTTTATGGTTATATTATATACATACAAAATATCTTTATAATCCACAGATACATTCCACTAAACGTGACCACTGACCTTTGTATTAAGAATGGTGCAAAGAAAGCTGTGGGGAAAATTGTACCCAAAAGTAAGTGAAACACTGTTCTAAAATTATTGTCCCATCCATTCAATCACCCTGTATTGATTGACGCCCTGCCTGGTGGGTAAACCTCTTTCTTATCCCCAACTCCCACTCGCCCCGCCACTCTTCTTATAATTAATTCAGTGACAAACGGCTATTAGTGGTAGCATTTATCTTATTTGATAATCGTACGGTGTCGACAGACTTGTATTAAAGATGACGATAGTCGGCCGATTCGTTGGCGACAGAAACGGTTCGATCCTTTTTAGTAGCAATGTATGACCAGGAAAACTCCTGGCTAAGTTCTAGCTAGAATAAATGCACAACGCTAACTTAAATGTATGGAATTGACATAAGCGGGCGACGCGATAGATCGTCAACTTATTTCAATTTTATACATTTTGTAAATTTTCGAAAATCACTTACGTTAGGTGTTAAGCGGTCAATTCCGTAGCCGACCGGCAGCAGGGTAGTGATTCTTCCAGAAGCAAAGGTGAGCGAACGCAGGAGTGATGTCCAAGCGGCGAGTTTAAGTAGTCCCGTCAAGGCGAACAAAACACATTTCAGCGCGTGTATTCAATTTGGCAGCATGGCTTCTCGAACGTATAAGTCTGCCTAATTGAGAATGCACGCGCTAATATGTGTTTTGCTCGCTCTGACGGGACTACTTAAACTCGCCGCTTGGACTTCACTCGTTCATTCGCTCACCTTTGCTTCTTGAGAGAATCACACCCCAGGTCGCCGAGACGCCGTTCGGCCGCAACTATACACGACACTTTAGCCCTACCGCAGACCTATAGTGCCCGGCCGTTAGGAAGTCAATCCTGACAGCTGTCATCGCAGTACAATTTATAACCTATTCTTGGGTTTGAGGTTATAAATTGTACTGAAATGACAGCTGTCAGGATTGACTTCCCAACGGCCGGGCACTGTAGTAGTCCGCAGAGGGTCGAGCGACGGCACGTAATGAGTTTCTCCGATTTCGAGGATGAAAAAAATGATAAACCTGGTTCACTGGTTGGCCTGATTTTATCCCGCAATGTACGACCCATCTTACAAAATAAATTTAATAATACAGTGTCATAAAAGATAATATTTGGAATACGAGTAGTAGGTACCTATGCCGTCTGTCACTGGCGCTACTGGGTTCGGAATCGCAACTGCGACCTGACGCCGGGACATGACTGGAGTCGGCTACGGAATCACACCTTTATGCATCTTGTCTAGGCCCTGGCTTTTTTGTGGCCCTCTCTTGCAAGTATTTTTAGCGTTCCGAAGTCAAACCAGAGGCTCTACTTTGAAATCCGTAATTCGAACTTCGTCTATTGCTATCCCTTTTGCTCTCGACGCATCACTAATTTGCAAGAAAGTGACGGGGCGATCCGAAGTTCGAATTGCTGATTTCAAAGTAGAGCCCCAGGAACCATTATAGTTTCGCCTTGTTCGTCTGTCCGTCTGTCCGCTGTCTAGCTCAGAGATTCTTGGTACCACAAGCTGTGATTTGGCATACTTATACATTTAAATTACGCGGTCAAAGTTCTAAAATAAAATCTTAATAAAATATTTTTTTCGGGTAAAAGCAAAGGTTTTTGTTCCCCTTATAACATAGCCAAAACTACAAGTACTAAAAAACTGAATAATATCTTAAATGAAAATACATACAACTTATTTTAAAGGAAAACTATAACGACTAAGTAGACTTGATTGGTTCCCGAAATACATTCGCGTTTATACTTACTAAAAACATCTTATACTGCCGAACCCTATATTCAAACAAGGATTACCATTTGACACATTTTGTATGGGCAAATGTCAAATTTTAACTCGAAGTAAGCCTTAAAATGCAATATTTATAAAACGACTGACTGTTCAGTTTCTTTCGGCGTTTCTTTTCAGCAGTGGTCTCTTGCGAAGCGCTGGTAGATTTTTGACGTGTAAAAGTGCCCGTGCGGCCTACTTTACTTAATAAACATATTATATCTTTTTTTATCTTTTTATGTTTTATGTATTAACACTATTTAATTTTAAACAGATTACGTTTATGACGGTTCTGACTTCAACAATATCCGCTGGATGGCGAACGACATTGCCATCGTGAAGGTAGACGAAGACTTCAACTTCGAGAAACGTGTTAAGGGCTGTGACTTCATCCCGCAATCTATTGGCTTCAACAACGAAAGCAGAGACTTGGAGAAACCTCTTACAGAGGCCTCTATAGCAGGCTGGGGCTCCGATGATAAATATACGGATGTAAGTATCAGTATTAAATAAGTGCCTGGGGTGTGATTCTCTCGCTTAGCTAACAAACCGCACAAGTCAAAATTGGCTGAATTACCTATAATATTGAACTTTTATGGAACGGCTGTTTTTTTTTTCGCGATTTGAAAGTTGGTCCCATAATAAAAGTTGATGAGTATGACCTACAGAGTTAGTCACTGAAGTTTGTCCAACCTTCTGCCTAACACCCTGTATAGGCCAGTTAGCCCACCCTCCTTTCCACGGTGCGTCATCACCTACTCAAAAAAAAAACGGTCAAGTGCGAGTCGGACTCCCGCACCGAGGGTTCCGTATTGAAGATAATATGCTTGGTAACCGTAAAACAAAATACTCATTTTGTTATAAGCTTTATTTTCCAGGTAATAAGGTCGATTTTGACTAGCCTAAATTTTAATACAGATTTTCTTAGCTTTTTTGTTATTTCTCAAAAACTGTAAATAATGAACACTTTATTTTATTTTCCCAGAAAATATACTAAGTAATTATCTATACGGCAGGATTTTTTTCAGAATTTTTGATTAATAAACTTCGGAGATAAGGGGGGGAACGGTAATTTTTTGTACATTTTTGGCTATAAATCAAAAAGTAAATCACAGAAAATTTTCAAAAAAATAGTTTTGAAATGTGCAGATTAAGACCTTTCATATGACACCCCATTTGCTATAATCGAACCACTTTCATTTTTGAACCCCCATTCTAGACCCCTTTTCAATTATTAAAAAATTAATTGCATATTTTTTTTACAAATAGATGCGGGCAAGCAAGTTGTACAACTATGCCAAATTTCAAGTTGATAGCATTTGTAGTTGCTGAGAAAACCTGCTGTGACATACAGACAGACAGACAGACAACAAAGTCTCACCATAAGGGTTCCTTTTGTACCATTTTGGTACGGAACCCTAAAAATGCTTAACAGCTTTCCTATTAATACAATGACCAACTCTATCATCACAGCGTACAGACCAAAACATCGTCAACTCCCCGGTTCTAATGGAGGGCAAGGTGATTTTGATCTCCAAGAAGAACTGCAAGAAGCACTGGGTGGAACGCTACCACTACATCATCGACAACTACATGATCTGCGCAAGAGACTCCGCGGCGCAAGAGGGCGACGTGTGCAAAGTACGTATCGTTGTCAAAAACGACCAATGCCGCACTCAAAGAAATGTGAGCTAACCAAGAGAGGTTTTCTCTTAGTTGACATAAAATGAATACACCATTCATGATATTAGTTATATCAAACAAAACTTATAGTAACAACAGCAAGTTCTTTAGTGATTCAACTAACATCTTAGTTGTTGTATCTAACGTCTTGTCAGGCTCGTATGGATTCAAGACGCCTATGCACAACAATCACAATCTTGTTAGAAACGATCTTTTTTTTTTCAGTGCGGACATATTTAGAGCCTCTTTAGGGTGCGGCTCCACTAAGGCGGAGACGAGCGGTGCGGAGCGGAGCAATATTAACCAAAAGAAGGCGCATGCGGTCACGTCTAGCGCGTCATGTGCACGTTAGTTTAGATTCTATTGGTTAATATTGGCATAGCTCCGCTCCACTCCGCTCAACTCCGCCTCAGTGGAGCCTCACCCTTAAACCCGACTGCGGCAAAGTTCAGAAGGGTTATGTGTTTGACCTGCAAATATGTATGTATGTTTGTTCCTATGTCCGCTCGTAATACTCAAGGCCTCAACCGATTTTAATAAATGGCGGAATATGCGCTTTAACATTTTTAACATTATGTCGACGACAATATCAAACAATTCAGTCGGGTTTTTTTAAAGATTGCTTTTTATTTATTAAACCGTGGAACAAGTCTAACTAACCGCAAGCTATCCATTCTACTCGTTAAAACCACATTGCCTTTGACATGTTATCGTATTGTCAATATTAGGACAACAACATACATAGCTCATAGTCAACATAGCTCTTATTTAATTGACAGTAATGTCATGTAAAGCAACATGTCAACATAGCTCTTATTTAATTGACAGTAATGGCGGCCGAGTTAACAATGCTATTCTTCTAACGATTCCTGGTTTTTAGGGTTCCGTACAAAAAAGGAAAAAACGGAACGCTTATAGAATCACTCGTGCGTCTGTCTGTCCGTGTCTGTCACAGCCAATTTGGTCCGAAACTACTGGACCGATTGAGTTGAAATTTGGTACACATATGTAAGTTGATGACCCAATCCATTTTTGGGAGATTTTTTGTGATGAGCGTTATCATTTTTTCCTCAGTCTTGATGTATATTGTGTGTCAGTTGGGTACAGTTGGCCTACGTTTAAATTATCATAAAATCAAAATCAACAGGGTTAAACGAAACACCATACCTATGTTAAGGGATAAAACAATACTCAATCGTCTTCAGAGGCTCTTTTTAACTCGGTATAAACAATGTTGCTTTTGAGATGCTATCGTATAGTTTTCAACTCGGTCGCCATTCCTGTCAAGTAAAGCTATCGTGACATTGATAGTACCATAACATGTCAAAAGCAATATGGTTTCACCAAGTGAAATAGGGCCCCTGCATGTATACATGGATGATCATCTTTTACCACTCTCAGGGACCCGATTGTAAAGACACTGCGTATGACGACGAGACTCCTGCGCAGGACGGTACCAGACGTCAAAAAGCAAATGCGCGGTCTTTCTCCGCCCACGGCAATAACTCCCGGCGCACCTCGTTTGCCTTCGGAGGGTTCTGTGAGGTAGGTATATTTTTATCATTATTTATTCATCAAGCAATATTTTAATTATTTATAATATAAATGTATAACAAGACCTGTGAGGAAATCTCTTTAACCGAACAATTGTCCTCGCGTGTGATATCCATGGACTTGTTTGTCTAATAAGTCCATGGCGATTGTCTATAACTCGATACTGGCGAAATACACCTTGTTAAAACAAGGAGTGAATGCCATTAATTAAGAAAAAAAAAAGACCTGTGAGGTTATTATGAATTATGACATAACTATGCAGTTCAGATTACGCTGAGAGATAAGGACAGTCTATATAACTAATATAACTCCGTCCTTTAAGCTCGCCGTGAAATGAACTGCTAAGCTATGTCATAATAACCCCCCTGGAGTGTCATTACTTAAATGATAAGATTTTTTAATTTTTTATAATGAAATTTAGAAGGAAGTTTATTAGGGCAAATGTAGTACTACCTAGATACCTATAAACGAATAAAGACTCATATCACGTCGAATACTCAGGGTGAATAAAAATCAATGCAAAAGTTCAATCAATATGGCCAGAAGTTAATCAGTAGGTAATGCTCCTCACCAAATCAAAATAAAACTTAAATAACTGAAGTTAAAGCAAAACATCCTAACCTTCTGAATGCCCGTCGATTGCAGATTATTCCAGCCAGAAGCCAGAATTTCATTTGTCGACCTAAGATGTATAAAGCATAAAAGACCCTGCAGGGCGTCCGCACCACGAAAATCTGTTGACGTCAGACGACAACCGTTTCTTTAGGGTCGTTTAACCCTGAGGGGTTATTGTCTAACGCACTCGCAATCACGATCGTTTTCATTTTGAAAATCGAAGGCTTGTCTGCATACAAAATGAAAACAATTGCTCCAATTTGAAGCCAGTTGTGATTGCGAGTGCATTAGAGAATAAGCCCTATGTTTGTTTTTGTAGAACGACCACGGCGGGCCGCTTGTGGTCGGCCAGGGCGTGCGAGCCATGGTGGTTGGCGTGATCTCTGCCTGCATGACCAAGGACGCCACGCAGAAGTGCCATGGCCCTTTCTTGTTCACCAGCGTGTTCTACAACAGCAAGCTCATCTCTTGCATACTTTCGGATGAGTCGGTGTATGTATTAAACAGACTAGAGCAGGGTTCGTTCCAAAATCACAGTTTCGTATTAAATTTAGTAGCTAACTGGTGGAAAAAAATTAGCCACGTACTATGAGCGTAATATGAACCCGATCTTAGAGTTTGATCTCAGGGCGGAGGCAGAACGGCTTGAAGCAATCATTGGCGACATCTTCAAGCTGTCGCCGTTTGATCTGCGGTTTTGATACAAAATACACAAACTGCGCCAGCAATTTGCTTGCGGTCGCCAACACAAAAAGAAGTCAGCGTGCGACTCCAACAGCAACATTACTGCTCTAAGCCATTTGTTTAAGGAGGCTCTTAGTGCCAAAGGCAACAACATTATTTTATAAAGCAGGCTAACAACCTCTAAATACACACAAAATATTTTTGCGCGGTAAGCAAATGCATAGAAATGAATATAGTCTGCCATGTGTTGTTGTGGTGGCGATGAGGCGGTTCCTCTGCATTTTTCTACCACCCAATGCTTAATGTTGTTGCGCAAAGTCGATTCGTAGACCTGTGGGCTTATTGTCTAACGCACTCGCAATCACAACGGGCTTCAAAGTGGAGCAATTGTTTTCATTTTGTATGCAGACAAGACTTCGATTTTTAAAACGAAAACGATCGTGATTGCGAGTGCGTTAGACAATAAGCCCTCTGGAGATCTTATATAAGTACCTACCTAGTAGTAGTATCATGAAAGGTGTGCATATACGAGTAGGAATACTTGTAGTTTTAAATTTCGATTGTATCCTTTAGCTTTTTGATCTTTGCGTTGCCTGTTAATGTAAACTATTTATTGCACAAACTGAAAATAACAAAGTAAAAAGAAAAACAGAAACACAATAAGTATGTACTAAGGCGAATTTATCCTTTTAAGGGCGGATTCGACCAAACTGGAATAAGGTCTTATACCTAGATTAAACGCCGAATTTGTATGGACTAATCTAGGATTAAGTCTTATTCCAGTTTGGTCGAATCATTTTGGTACAATTTCATCAGTAAGTGACGACAATATTAGATGTATACGAGTATATACATACAGGTAGCTGTATCTATATTTGTTTGAAATTGAGATGCTCCTCTCTTTCTATGACTTGACTTTTATTTTGAAGTCCCTATTCCTAACAGTTTCATTCTGATGTTTCTGACCTCTCATTCTCGCTTACAGGGAAACTTGCAAGGACAACAAACATGGGGCTCCTCAGAAAGCGGTGGAGACACAGTACAATTGGTCTTCCAACAGTGTCCGGTAAAACATGCACTCATGTCTAATATGTATATCCACAGAGCTGATACGGTAGCTAACATATGTGACCCATTTCAAGAAATTTGGCTTGATGTCGTCAATGTCATTAAAGCCAATTACGGAACGATCCGTTTCGATCGATCTGAAACGATATCGTGACGATTCATGTTTCTATTGAATTTTTGATGCGATATTGCCACACACTTACGATCCATCGCTCGATTTCAGTCTGAACCGACGGATCGTAACGACGGATCGTACCGTATATGGGGCCCCTTAGAGATGCCAAATCATTTATAACTTATAGGAAACCTTATTGTTGTAGAATGTCATATTGACTTTGGACCTTATTCGGGCCCCAAATTTAAGTTCGACTATGCATAGGCGTTATGGTTATTGAGATCCAGATCGCGGAACACTACCGACTTTAGTGTACTCTTAAAAACAATGACTAAGGGAAAAACACGACGTCTCTACATCAAAAGCAAAAATAGGCCGCGCGTGTACTTTTACACGTCAAAATATACCAGCGCTTGAAGAGGATACGACTTACTTAATACGCACGCAACCAAACGCGGCGACGCGACGGAGGCGCGGCCCCGACTAAAACCGGCTCGGTCCGTCCTGCTGAGTTTGCTTGTGGTAGCTCGCGGCGCGTCCGGTCAACGCACGCACACATGCAAGCCGCACGATATACTTTTGTTCGAAGACAAACTACTGTTTATACTATACCGTGAGTGTCACTGAGTATGTGTCAAAAATGCAAACATGGCGGATTTATTACATTATGTTTATTCTGAATAGATAGAAGTATTTATACCCTAAGACTTATACGAGTGGCTTGCTATTTAATCTTAAAAATTCCAACACTTTTACAAACGACAATACTTTTACTAAAAACCTTTTGATGACTGTTATTTTTGTAGGGTTCCGTGCCTGAAGGAGCCCAACGGGACCCTATCGATATGCTTGCTCTGTCCGTCCGTCCGTCCTTCCGTCCGTCTTAAAAGTTATAACCGCAACAGAAATACATCTTCTGTGAAAATTTCTGTCTGTCTAGCTATCATGGTTTATGAGATTCAGCCTGGTGACAGACAGACGGACAGCGGAGTCTTAGTAATAGGGTCCCGTCTTTACCCTTTGGGTACGGAACCCTAAACAAAAATTAAAACTCAGGAACTTATATTCGCTCGTAAGTCTCATCAGACAAACAATAATCCATACCGGGAATTGAATCCAGGACCGCTAGCTTCGATAGGCTGTGCGCTATCTGTCGGTCGGTAAGTCAATCTGTCAGTCCCGGAAGATATGTATAGATTGCGAATAAATATTTAGAAAAAAGTATTTATTTATTATTTACTTATTTAATATTATTTGCACAGTAGTAATAAACGTAAAAGTACAAATGGTGAACTCAATGCTCTACCAGTCAAGTACAAATTAAATTAATACATATTTTTTTTAATTATCTGTACTTTCCAGATCAAATCCAGAGCCTGCATACGAGGACGCAGAAACAGAAAAAAAAATAGGGAAGGCTGAAACTAAATTCACAAGAAAGAAGAAACTTACAACTGCTCCTGGCTACTAATTTATAAATACTTGAGTTTTTGTTTAATGCTGTTTCATTTATTAGATTGAGAATTGACTAAATCATCATCGTTATGTGAATGATGAGGATCATTGCTCACATGCTCATCATTTCATGAGCAGAAGGGCTTATTGTCTAACGCACTCGCAATCACAATCGTTTTCATTTTGAAAATCGAAGGCTTGTTTGCATACAAAATGTAAACAATTGCTCCACTTTGAAGCCGGTTGCCATTGCGAGTGCGTTAGACAATAGCCCCTCTAGTCTCTCTAAGTCATTCAAATCCATCTCCTGCTAGCGACCTTACAAAGATCGTCCCCACTTAGTCTGAGGCCATCATACACTCAAAGAAAGAAAGAAAAAAACTGGAAAAAGGAATGGAAAAGGACTGTAGTTTTTTTATAATAACATCAATGTATCTCGGCCTGGCGTCGACTCGCGCGAGTGTGTAGACCAGAGGGCTTATTGTCTAACACACTCGCAATCACGATCGTTTTCATTTTGAAAATCGAAGGCTTGTCTGCATACAAAATGAAAACAATTGCTCCACTTTCAAGCCAGTTGCGATTGCGAGTGCGTTAGACAAATAAGCCCTCTGGCATGACAAACGGGATCCCCTTCTTTTATAGACAAACATTTCATAGATTTCAGGTTATCTTAAACATGATTCACGTAGGTTACGTTAGACTTGTAACAATCACAAGATAAACTGAAATCAACACGGGTTCAGCAGAAAATAGTTTTCAACGAAATGAAAATTCTGTGAAGTGATAGTGTCTATGAAATGAGTGTCTATTAAACAACGGTAAACCCTAACAAACCGCTAACAAAGGCCCGTTACACGAAGCTACAAGTTACAAATTAAAAGCGGAACTCTCTTTCTAAATCCTTTTGCTAGAAAGAGAGTTCCGCTTGTAATTTGTAACTTGTAGCTTCGTGAAACTGGACACAGTGGGCACTGTTCCCACAATGCTGGCAGCATTGCCACCTTGAATGGCAATGCTTTATCTTTGTGCCTAATACAGGCCAGCATTTTGGTGACGAGTTGCGTCGCCCAGATGCTTTTAAAGGTCTTTAAAAATACGGTGTGCTACTCCCCACGTACCTAAAGTTTCGACAAAAGGCTCAAATATATAACTTCTATCAAGTTGACCGTATTTGCGCCTTTTGAGGGTCTCCGCTGATTCCGCCGCAAAACCAGCCCTATTACTTGGCCCTGGAAGGTGTGACTGCATAAGGGTGTCCACGCAAGTGGCATCCCAAACCAACTTACGGCCCAACTTCCACGGAACAAGAGTCACCCCATCAGGGCCACTTTTTTTAATGCTACAAGTAACCATTTTACAGGTCTATACTGACAACACTACTCAAATGGTGGTCGTCAAAGGTCAAGGTTGTGTCAAATGGAAATTTGTAACGTGTAAATTGTAATTTGTAGCTTTATAAAACGGGCCATATGTCTTTTACCATCGTCGCGCATGAGACCAAAAAATATAGCTTCAGATGCACACAAAAAAGTACTTGAAAAACAAAACAATTTGACTTTTATGAGTTTGAGGTTTGAAATTTACGCCATCATTATAGTAAAAAAAATGATATGATTGATAATTTTTATCTTTATCTTAAAGATTTGATTGTTTGTTTGTTTGTTTGCATTGAATAGGCTCCGAAAGTACTGGACCGATATCAAAAATTCCTTCACCATTAGAATGCTACATTATCCCTGAGGGGCTAGACAAGGTGCATTACGCTAGCTAGCGTTTCTATTCGTTACATTTTTTAAACCAATCGCGTCACTTGTAGATGACGTGATACGAAAAGTCACGAATAGAAACGCTGGAGCGTAATGCTTCTTGTCTAACCCCTCTGAGTAGCATAGGCTATGTTTTATTTGTCTTCGCAGACGGATTCGCGGGCAACAGGCTAGTCTATCTTTATAAAGGTGACCTTAATACCGGGGCAAATCTTTCGCTATAACGTAACAAAATCATCAGATCATCGTGCAGGTGGTTCTGGGTACTGATTGTTTCCCTAATGGTTTAATTTTTTTTTCCAACAATTACTTACCTGCGGGCCTATTTTTTTATCGAGTTTATCAATGTGGACAAGCGTGGATAAAGCATTTGTCACTTTCTGCACAGTACGTTAGTTTGAGAGTGAGTGATACTTTATCGACTGCGATAAAGGCGACCATAATACTGCCCTTCTAAATAAAAAGGACGTATACGACATTTGATAGTGAAAGCAAATTTAACCCCCTATCTTAAGAAATAAGGTCACTTTTACATTCGCGGCTCTATGAGACATGCGCCCTTTTTTCTAAGGAGGGCAGAATAAGGGCCCTGGCTTGACGTGATTCAATTTTACAAAATATCTATAGCAAATATGAACCTAAAATAAATTGATCCGTGATAGCAAAATGGTTGTTTCGTAGGTACGCCCTATTTCTGTTACTTATACAAATATTTAGTAACTACCCTCTTATTTATGTACACGCAGTGGCTAAAGTGTGCTTAAAATGTGATTTGTCCTTATACACGGTGGGGCCTGTAACTAAAGCAAAAAATTAAAATGTACATTCTTCTCCTCAAACTACGCAACGTTTGTTTGACGACTTTGAAAAAAAACTTGCGGTTTGAATTTTATTACATTATCAAGTTAATTCGAACACGCAATGTACTATGAAATTGGTTATGTCTGTAGAGTGGCTAGACTGACAGGCGATGTCAATTAGACGGAGTTTTAAGTACATTGAAAATACTTTGTTTGAAAAATGAACAATCTAAAAACTTTATGATTTTAAAAAGTTGCTAAACGAAAGTTGTCTAGTTTGAGGAGTACAATCTACGTTTTAATTTTTTGCTTTTACAGGCCCCACCCTGTATATCATTGTGTCATTTCAATTTGACAGAAAGAGACAATGAATACTTCAACTAAAATAGGATTATTGTGCGTTTATGAATACTACTATGTAAAAGTACAAGAGAAGCCAATGTTTAAGACTAATAACTTCACTTGCAATGGTACATTTTGTTTATGTTGATTAATTGCAGACCGACCGTAAATTTGATGGAAAGTATTTAAATGGACAAATACTTTGCGGTTATAGTTATTACTTCTTGTTATAAAGCAAGTAGACCTTTTGTAACTAGGTAGTTATGTTCCAATAACAGAGTTATGGTCTTAACCAATCAGCTTTCCATTTCAGCGTGAAATTATGGTTGCGATTTAATTTATATTTTGTATATAACGTTTTTTTTAATCACCTTTGGGGCAAAAATACACTACCTCTAAAGATATGTTTAGAAATGCTTTTTCTGCCTGTTTTCTATGCGTTTTATGCCATATTTTCGGTAAGTCAAAAATATGTTAGTGATCAGCGCTATTATTGTAAATGATCTCTTTTTACCTTTACTCATTAGGGTGTTTTTGCCCTGTGTCGGATCTGAACTCAATATAGATTATTTTTCGGCATATCCAGAGTGACCTTTTATCTCGGTTTCAAATTAGGCCTAGGTAAGAGTGCCTATTCGAATAAAAATAACTAGTTTGCTCCGCGACTTCGTCCACGTTAAATTCTTTTGATGTTATTCCTACCAAAACTTATTTTTAAAAGTACTCTTGCCCTCGCGTCGCTATCAACCGTACACAAACCAGAATTTATGATCCATAGAAAACTTCCTTGAAAAATTATGTGACTGTTAGTGAAAACTGCATGAAAATCCTTGCAGAAGCTTTTAGATTATCGCGATACAGACAGACGCGGCCAGAGACTTCGCTTTATAGTGTAAAATAAGTTTTTCGCTACTTCCCCATTTCCTTCCCAATTTTGGAAATTCTTTCATCTAACTTAGTCAACTAACATTTCAACTTAGCAATATTTCTAATTAACTCTTCACTGTCTTACACTACTCGTATTCAAGTTATATGCAATATATATGCAATCTCGTTTATCCAACTTCTTTGCTTCTAGACGCAACAGCGATAGAAGTGGCAACAACACTGCCTCCAGAAGTTTCAGATATCTTAAAAAAAACAAATGTGGATGAAGTGAAACAGCATCTAAACTACTCTAGAAGAATTATCAATGGACGAGAAGCGTTAGCCGGCAAGCCTTACATGGTAAGAAAGATGCGCATCTGTGGCCCGCCTGAGCAAAGCATGAACATCCTCTGAATTTTGACAGATCCTGCATGTCACGTTTTGCTTCATACTCGTTTTAAACAAATAAAATAAAAATAAGTACAATAAAGTTTATTTATCTACACTCATATCATAAGTTCTCTATAATGCGTTCAGAATCCGTAGACAATGACCAGCATTACAAGATACAATTTTAATATGATATGTTTTCTTATCTGTAGCTGTTATGTAATGAAAAGTTAAAATTACGATACAACTTTTGATAAAGTAATGTTGTTCAAATTTGGAACATCTTCCAAAACCAACAAAATTCAAACACGTCGACTCGGTATATTTGAAGTAAAGTGTCGTACGCCATTTTGATTTCGAATGACATTAGAATAGGGACTTTGTTAGTTTGTCTATGATTTAAAAAAAAACATTCATATTCGTGACACAGGTTAATAGCTTTGCCGCCATTTTGTTTGTTTTGCCGCCTACTGAACGCATCTTAGAGTACTTATAATATGTGTGTAGATAAAGTAATGTATGCAACTATACATAATTAGGCCTTAAAACACTCGTGTGATCTTATTATGAAACTCGCCTTCAGCTCGTTTCATAAAACCACACTCGTATTTTAAGGACCCTCTTTATGTATCAGTTACATAAAATACTATTGTCTGAAGAAAGTTACAACTTATGAGTTCCTGGTGGGACCCAAACTAGGCGGAGCCTGTATCTTGGGACCCGGTGAGATGGTTCACACTTCACAGTATGATTAGACATAGACAGAGCAGTTTACTGTGGCCAAGTTGTATTCTATATAACTAAATTTGGCTGATTTCAGGTATTTCTGAAGATACCGCACGTTAACCCCAAGTTCGGAGATTACCAGCGCTGGTTGTGCGGCGGCGTCATCGTCAGCGATGAGTACGTCCTCACGTCTGCTGCTTGTATCGAGGACGCCAAAAACTTCTACGTAGTTTCTGGATTGTACAAGTAGGTTTCAACTTTTTTTATCAACTCGATGTGACGACGAGGAAGTTTTAGGCTTCCATGCACTAAAGTTTCATGTTATTTTAAGCATAATAATATATCGACGCTGGAAAGTATAATTGACTAACGTCCATTTGACAAACTTTACAGTGGAGAAATTTAAATTTTGTTTCTTTTCCGAATAAACGATCTTTTTTATTATAGTTTGTATGGAAATATGTTGTACTACAAACTGGTTCATAATATTAATATCTACTGATTGGTTTTAATTGTAACACTTGAAAAGTGCTTGTTCACGAAATAAATGTCCCGTTAGACAATGGCTACTTTTGAACGGCGAGGAAAAACGGTTAACAGCCACCTGTCTAAATATTATTCGTATGACTACAGCTAACAAACCTTCAATCGGTCTTGATGAATCCTATTCAAAGGTATAAAAAAGGTCTAACGTGCCTTACAAGGTCTTTTGGGCCGTAGTAAAAACGGCTAACAAACCTTTAGGTTAATAACTACAGACAGGAAAAATACCTAAATGTAAAAAACTCATTGTAACGACGGATTAACGGACAACTTATGAAAAAAGGTTGAAAATTTGGTCTGTAAGACCCTGCGTTTTCCGAAAGCTTCAAATTTATAACAGCTAACGTGCTACAAAATTGCTCCGATCGCCTTGTAACCCGAGGGTCTATTGTCTAACGCACTCGCAATCACGATCGTTTTCATTTTGAAAATAGAAGGCTTGTCTGCATACAAAATGAAAACAATTGCTTCACTTCAAAAGCCGGTTGCGATTGCGAGTGTGTTAGACAATAAGCCCTCTGGTTCCTTAGATAAGTCAATATGCCCCAAAATCGATATAACAACGTGGTCTTTTATGTATCAGCATGCAACCCAAAGAAGAAGGTTGAAAAAATAGTGCTTGGAGCTACAATGCGAATATTGAGGATGGGGGTGTAATGTAACAAGATTAGATAGGATAAGGAACGAGTATGTAAGAGAAAGTGTGAAAGTGGCGCCAGTGACCAACACAATCCCTCCCCGTACGACCATTGTGAACCAAATGTTTTAAACATTACTTTACGGTTGTAAAGTAGAAATTGCTTGTCATTGTATATTTTTGGTCAAAGTTGCCATATCATTAAAAATACTGAAATATTTTTTAATAGCCATCGGCTGTCAATAAATTGATCTTGTACCTAACGGTATATGAATTTATCATTTTGGATACACTAAAAATACCGATGTATAATTTAGCAGGTTTCTACCTACCTACTGTACTTCCTCTTATATATGTATTACTGACTTGACATTATTTAAAACCCTAGACACAGAGAAGACTCCGACCGAGGAAGTAACCAGTGTTTCAAGAATGGAGCGAAGAAAGCTATCTGGAAATGCGTTCCAAGAAGTGAGTTGATTTTAGTAAAATTTACCTATATAATGATACCAAACTGGTGTACACCCTCAACTTCGTACCCTTAGAATGAGTTACTTGCTATGCTGCTCCCCCTATTTCTTTTCATTGGGGGTTGATTTGCTCCAGGTTCAGCGGTTTATGATGGGCGTTATATCTAGCTGTCAGTCAGCCCACCAGTCAGCCACGGAAGAGTTTTAAATGTATAACAAATAGAAGATTATAATTACGAAACGATCGTCGTCCGTGATCTCGACCCATCACTTTCTTTCACCGTAGGAATATCCTAACCTAATAAGGATCAACTATATTATCGTAATACTTCGTAGGTTTTTATTCTCTGTTTATCGAACCGAGTCATTAGATGTAATAAGGGAACGTAGCCATCTTGTATGGATGCAGGCATTGATTCTGTAAAGTAACTTGCCACGGCGAAAAGCATTGCAGATGAAACACGACTACAACGCTAAATAAATTTAATGATCTTCAGATTACGTGTTTGATGGCCATGAAAACGATAACATAAGATGGATGAACAACGACATTGCAGTAGTGAAAGTCGAAGAAGAATTTGATTTTAACCGACGGATTCGCGGCTGCGACTTTGTCCCCAAACCGATCTGTTACAACAACCAGAGCACAACGTTTGAGGAGCCGGGTAACACCGCTTCAATAGCGGGCTGGGGCAGCAGCATGAAGTACAATGACGTGAGTTAGCCCCCTACTCCACCTGGGGCCCTAGTCAACATGCATAACGCTAAGTTAGCAATTTTCGATAATTGACAATTTGTATAGGATTCACGTAACACGATTGACGTGATTACAGATCGCTCGACCGCTTATATAAACATTTCGAGTCTATATGTAGAAAACAGAAAAAAATATATTTATTTGGTCAGAACTTAGATAAGAAGTCTTAGAAGTGTATTTAGTAGTTGTTTTGACAGTAAGTTCCCTAGTCATACACACGTGACGTGTTAACATAATTCAAAGATAGGGCGGCAGACCACATTTGACTGACGTATAAACTTAGTTTTGTTTAACGAAAAATCTCAAAAATATCTCCAAACACGAACAAAAGGGACCTTATTGTCGATGGCGCTTCCGCCATTATTAACGATGCTCCGATATAAATACAACGTCGCATGACGCAGTGCGGCGTAAGCGCCATCGACAATAAGGTCCCTTTTCATAGATAACGCCACATATTATTGTTAAAGTAGTCACCACTTGTAGTACCTTGCCTCACACCCGTATTCACAAACAATACTTAAGGGATCCTTCACTGACACCCGTATTCACAAACAATACTCAAGGGATCCTTCACTGAGTGAAATGCACTGCGTGCAATACAGCTTTGTGATTGGCCCTTTTTGACCGACCTTTTGTTTATGAGACGATTTGAACCACCCTGTGCGTTCGTGAGCACTGTGAGACCTCATAGTGACGTTTGTGAATACGGGTGTGAGTAAACGCACTGCGTTCAATACAGCTTTTTGATTGGTCCTTTTTGACCGACCTTTTGTTTATGAGACGATTTGAACCACCCTGTGCGTTCGTGACCACTGTGGGACCTCATAGTGACGTTTGTGAATGTGTTAAGGTTGAACCGCACTAGAGCGGCGCTGCAGCGGAGAGGCGCGTCGCGGCAGCGGAGCGGCGCGGCAAGAAAAATATGATTGCCACTGTTTCTTATGAAATAAAACACACTATAGCGTACTGCAGTGAAGCGGCGCGGCGCGACGCGTTACAGTTGACTCCCCGAGAATATTTTGCCGCGCCGCGCCTCTCCGCTGCAGCGCCGCTCTAGTGCGGTTCAACCTTTAGAATTGTTTAGAGTGTTAGATTTTTAACTACATTTCAGTGGGTGAACACCAGGAGAGAAATGCCGTTGCGCGAGTTACTTGAAACTGATGTCAAGATTATCTCCAAAAACAAGTGCAAACGTCGGTGGGGCTCACGATACTTCAATATTATAGATAACTACATGATCTGCACCAAAGATTTGGTGCCAGACATGACTGAGATTTGTGAGGTACGTGCACCTATTTAACCCTTTACCTACGGGGACTTGAATCACCCAGTTACCGCTCAATACGGGCATGTCTTAACGAGAGACGATTCGATCAACTATAGTTGACACCCGTACGGCAGTGGTGTAACCTTACTGGCAACTCTGGTTGACACCCGTAGGTAAAGGGTTAAAAGCGGTTTGAATAGGATTCATTATTTTCTTGAAAAAAAAATGCTAACCATTGATTGTCGTTACCGTCATATTTCACCTAAAAGAGCGCAAAGTAAATAAATGCTGTCAGCATCTTTGGGACTTTGCCTAGTGATGGCATATGGACAGACTTATTGAGTTTTAGTTTAAAACCTATTTAATTTTTCATTAAATTATCCGTCCGCGTAAATTAGCGGGAACTAATCGCCACTACGCGTATTTAGTCTGGGACCTAATTCTCGTGACTTCGAGATGATTTTTCATGCGAGATTTAACTGTCAACTGCATACATTTTTTCGACATTATCTCGCATGAAAAATCATCTCGAAGTCACGAGAATTGAGTCCCTGATCTTTGCTTGATGAAGGAAATAGCCGTTTCTCAGCTAATAAAAACTTCCAAACAAAATGCGATAACGTTTATCTCTCTCCATAAACCTAGCCCGATTGTAACGATTTTTGAATATCTTGTAGATATAATGAAAAACAAGGCAAGAGCATGTCGGAGCTTACTCAGTGCAGGGTTCCGAAGCCGTTACGACAAACACAATAAACTATCTCGAAAAATACCATGTATGAACTAATTTTCTATTTAACCCTTTTCTTGGCAAAAATAAAAAAAACATCTCTTTGGATTTTAATCTGGCAAAAAAATAAAATAACAAAAAAAGATATAAAAAGTGAATGTTATAGTATGTATATAATACACGTCGTCAAAAAAAGTTATTTGGTGCTGTCTTAAATGATTTTTAATAGGTATAAACACTTCACTCGCCTGTATCTCAGGAACTAACAAAGTCTACTTAGTCGTGATAGTCATTTCATTTAAGATATTTTCAGATTTTTTTTACTTATAGTTATGACATACCTCACTTGATGTCATAAAGTAAAATAAAACCTTTGCTTCACTTATTGCATCATTGATATTAGTGCGCGGTATTAAGTACCCGAAACCGACGTGCACGCATGACTTGATGTATGAATGTGGAAGAAGCGAAAGAGCTTTGTCAGGATCGTAGCAGGTAGAAAGAAGTGGTCTCTGCCTACCCCTCTGGGAAACAGGCGTGATTTAATGTATGTAGTTTCTAAGAAAAAGGAGCGTGACATACAAATAGACAGACGGCCATCTCTAGTTTGACTTCGGAACCCTAAAAAACATGGTCTGTACGTTTTCTTTTCCAAAAAGTATTTCATTGAAAGAAACAGCAAAATTGAAACGTATATATAATCCTAGAGTGATGGAACCAGTTATGGACAAGGCACCAATAATGGACACTTGATTCTTATTTTACAGAACATAATAATCATTTGTTTTGCAACAATCAATTTAGGAGCGTATGAAATTTGAATTAAGAGTGAAGTGTCCATTACTGGTGCCTATCAGCTAAAAGTGTCAATCACCCTACATTTCCATAATAAAGAACTACAGCATATTCAAAAATCGTGAGAATCGGACTTTATTTAAGGGAACGAACGGAGCTAAATTTGTATAGATTTTTTTAGACAGCTACGCGATTTAAGCGTGGTTCACAATCCTACTAACTGTAAATATGTTTTTAGGAGAAATACGTAGATTGTTCAGACGTAATGTACTCCGGCGATGAAGATGAGGGCAGGCGCCAGAATCGCCGGGTGATCAGCCCCAAAAGTCTGCGGCTCCACAATCCCTACCACAACGATACCAGGAGGAACGACCACGGGTCAAGCAGCGGCGGCTTCTGCGAGGTAAGCCTGCTTCCTTTTTCGTCATATTCCTGATTCGACATACCTATTTTTGTTTTGACACCTTCTTGTTTCGTCGTTTTCCGTTTTCGACACATTCTTACGTACATACCTACCATATTTAGCTATTTCAGCACCAACCTTCAATTGTTTATCTTTTGCGCTTTTGATCGACTGGTAAAAAATGCCTTAAGGAATTAAGGTCGCCATTCGTCCCTAACTGGTGTAAGTACTAAAAAAAATTAGAAAGATACAGACTATATTCGTCCAAACACTTTTTTTCACACAGAATGACCACGGCGGGCCCTTGGTGTTTGGTGATGGAGTAAGCGCGATGGTCATTGGTATTATCTCGGCTTGCCTCGTCAAGGACCGGACCAACAAGTGCTATGGTCCGTTCCTCTACACCAGTGTCTACAGGAACAAAATCCTCTTAGACTGCGCCATCTTCAAGGATAAAGCGTAAGGGTTTGTCTGATTATTTAATGGGAACTGATTCCTTTTTTAGGCTTTTACAATAATTAATTCAAGTATTGGGTGTTTGGGTAAAAAAAAACAATAAAATTTTGAACTTTTGCCACTTATCGTAATGAGCTGAAATTTGGCCATTGGACAGTATCTTAACGACAATGTAATACAATATCTAAGAACTGATAATAGCAGGAGTGGCCCTTGACAAGATGCTTAACGTTATCGTATAGTATCGTAACTATTTTCGAAAATTGATAAATTGTATGAAATTGACATATGCGCTTGACACGACCATATGGCAGCTTACGTCAATCCTATACATTTTTGATATCGATAACAATCTAGCAATGCATCTTGCTAAGGCCACAGTATCTCCACTGTACTTTACGAAGACCCACCGAGTTTGGACTCGTAAGTTAGGTCTCAATAAGCAAAAGCGTGGCTAATGTTGCGGAAAACCGATAAATGCAAGCGGGGCGCAGGATCGCCTATGAGCAGCTGTGGACTAAGCTTTCAGATAAAATGATGATGGTTATGATGAAACAGAAGATTTGACGTATCTGGGCCTATCTTCTAGGTGCGCCTGGCCCCTGAGATCCATGACCGATGCAGTTATTAAGTTGTAATGTAAGACGTGAGGAGGAGAGAGATCTCTAAGATTTACCGTCATCAGAAGAAATCTGGAATGACGCGTCACTTCTAGAGAGTTTTAAGTATATAAATCTCGAGAAAGGCAATAGATTAAAAAAAAATAGAAGGAAGAAATGTTAATTCGTTCCTTTATTTTTCAGAATGGATTGCACCAAGATGTATAGATCTAGCATTACGCACACAGAAACAGAAATAAGCTGGATCGATCATCCAGACGGGTAATTAACTTTTAGTGTTTATTTTCTTTATTAATTAATTTATCATCTTAGTATTTTTATGGTGGCTACGGCACCGTTTTTGCTAATTTAATGGTTATGAAATTTAACCATCCTTCAGCCGCGTTCCCGTTATGTTGTGAAGTTTTTTTTACCGTTTGACGACTATCGTTTCCAGCCGTTTTCATGTCTGGACTATCTGTCGTGACTGTGTTGTTTGTCGTTGAACGACTGTCGTTTCTAGCTGTTCCCATTGGATTATCTGTACTTTCTATCGTAACGTTTTATTGAACTGCACGACTATCTGTCATCACGACAAAGTGGGAATGCGGCCTTATTTGCCCCCCGATATTGCCTGCAACGTTGATGGTGCGCTAGCCCGGATACCCTGTCTCTTTTCCTTTTCAACCCAGGGGACAATTCAGACTAGTAAAACGTAGAGTTTATCAAATAAGACGGCAAAAACGTCAAATCTGGGCAAGTGTTATTTCCACTTTATTTCGTAATTAATTAAAACAATGAACTTAATATAATTCCCAGACCGAGTAAAAACGAGATTGCAAAAATTCGAAGAATGGAGGAAGAGCAAAAGGCGTTAGCGAACGTTACAAAAACTAATAGCGATATAGCGAATCTTACCACTACACACGACGACCAAACGACAAAACGTTACGCGAGTGACAAAGTGGAACAACACGGAGGTCTCATCCTCAGAAGCATCGGGGAAAATCCCAAAATACTGAACGGTAACCCTAGTATTTTTTACGGCGCACTGCCGTTTGCACATAATTTTTCGTCAAATGTATCATTTCGTCAAATGTTTCATTTGGTCAAACGCTATTTTTTCCAAAACTGTAAATATTTCAGGATTTATTTCAGAACCATCGTGTAGAACCCTATGGGTTAGGTTGGGTTACTTTTATAAAAATCTTGAAATATTTACAGTTTTGGAAAAAAAACGTTTGACAAAAATGATACATTTGACGAAATGATACATTTGACGAAAAATAATTTGGCCAAACGGCGGAGATCCATTTTTTACGTATTTACTTAACTAACGGTAAGTTTGAAAATTTTGATGTGTATAGGTGGGTTTACTAACGTTTACTACGTTTGATGATTTATGCTGGGTTTTATAAAGATCCGTTAGATCCGGTCAGGACTGTCAAAACTTATATGAAGTTACTAAAATTTGATCTGACATATTTACTAACGGACCTTTATAAAACCGGGCCTTACTGTACTTAACTAAAATAATACATTCAATATTAACTTAACTATACAATTACATATAAAACTAAATTAAATCTAAGTAGCTCCGTGGTATAGTGCCAACGATGGGAACACTACATAACTCCGAAGAGTCATAATTCCGAATTGAGAAAATAACCTAGTTTTCATAATTCCGAATGCAATGTTTTGAAAGAAGACTTAAGTATTTTTTTAAAATCGCTTCTAAATCAAACTTAACCTAACCTACGTGTAGCAATTGACTTATGTATTTAATCTAAAAATAGCTCCAGCATAATATAGATTTCGGAAAAATTAAAATTTGGACCAATGAATATTTGGAATACAATATTTCAGAGTATTTGGGTGTTCCCGCCAAATAATGCTAGCAAATTTTATAAACTGCTTGCACAAACTCGCATTAGATCATGAAGAAGGAAAACAAAAAAATTCCAGGAGAGACTTTACCTATTAGTTAGTCACTTTCCATCAGGTGGCTCGCTAGCTCGTCTGCCTCCTTTTCACCAAACATCACGTCAACTGTTTACTCCATTACTGCACGATAAAAGGAAAAACTACCAAATGTCCTTTTTATAATTAAAGTAGACGTGGAATAACAATGATGATTATAAACAGATTGACATATAATTTCTCATGATTTTTATCTCCAACCATTTAACACGAATACTTCAATTATAAATAAGTATAGCCTGTGTCAATTGAAATTGCCAAAGATGTAAACAAATTAGTACTGTTTGAAATAACCTCAAATGTTTTTTAGTTAAAAATACTTTTATTGAGTTTTTTATTTAAAATCATTAACGTATAACGTAGCCAGGCAGTGGTCAAATAAAGACCACATGGTTGTACATTAAAAAAAAACAAGAAATTGCTTTTTTTAACCCTTTGATATACAAATATCACTATTCTTAATCATAATAAATCGCAAGAATTTATAGTTATTAAATCTTAAACTTAATGTGTAAGTAAAGATCAAGTGTATTAATCATTGCTAATTGCTGCACTCAGAGACGTCAATTAAATTTAATGCTTGTTTAGAGACGTGATGTCTTATTCTATTGCTATAGCAAAGAACGTCACAGCAGCTACTTTAATCAAGCATTAAATTTAATTGACGTCTCTGAGTACGGCAGTAAGACCTCATTTAATCTTTAAAAGCACGTGATTATCGAGTTAGATGATAAATTGGTTCGCATTGTTGTATTTACATCTTTGCCAATTTCAATTGGCACAGACTATACCACTTTGTCTTCTTCTATGCTTTAAGGAAATCATTTCGGCAACAATACCGGCCTCCTGAACCACACCGTTACGACCCTGCCCGACAAAGTGGTGCAGCGCGAGGGCATCATCCTCAGGACGTTTATTGACCACACCAGAAACTCTACTAATACTACAAAATAATTATTAAACGTATTTTACTTACATAAGAATTTCATTTAAATGAAAATGTTCATACCTACTCCGTATTTTTAGATTGTGTAAGATTTAGAGAGGCACTATCTTAAGTATACTCCTCATTAGATCTTTGCTTTTTAGGGTTCCGTACCCAACGGGACCCTATTAATATACCTAGGCTGTCCGTCCGTCCGTCCGGCCGCTCGTAATAGTTAGCGGGTTGTTTTTTCAACGTATTTTATATTGTAGTATCGTAAAAACGGTAAAACATATAAGTTCGTATTCGTAAATGGTGTGTGAGTTGGGCGCGCGCTGATTTCACTCGGAATCGAGTTCAAATCGGAATATAATAATACCAGCTGTGTGGCGGTACGAAACCCTCGGTGCGCAAGTCCGACTCGCACTTGATCGATTTTTTCTTAATATGTAGCTTCAAACTAAGATTATCCTGGTATAGTTCGGTCAATCAAGGAGTATCCCAGGACAGCTCGTATAAACACGTATAGTCTGTTCCAATTGAAATTGCCAAAGATGTAAACAAATTTGTACCGTTTGACACATAACGTCAAATATTTATTAAGCGCGTTTTTATTTAAAGTAACGTATAATTAATAGTCATTTAATATTAAACTTAATATAAAAGTAATGATCGAGTGTAAATCATTGCAAACACCTCACTTGAACTTAAAAAGAACGTGATTATCGCGTAATAATGGTAAATTGGTTCGTTTGGTTTTGTTTACATCTTTGGCAATTTCAATGGGCACAGATATTCCTATTGATATTCCTATTGTTTCTTTGTTATTTTGTTATTGTGTTATTGTTATTGTTTGTTTCTTTGCAGTTTCATAAATACTCCATTAATATAAACCTTGCGAATCTAGAGTAATTTTAATGATTAATCACCATTTCTTATATTTACTGCCTTCATTCAAGTATAGTAAATGTTCGAAATTACATATTACAGCTGTCCCAGGGATCATCTCACATCGACCGAAGTATAGTAAGTTAATGGTGGTTACAAAGTTACAATATTGTCATTCATGAAGTGAATCGTTGTTAAGTACAAGTCTGCAACTCAGATCTGTGATCCATTCAAACTATATGAGATTGTCACCCTGATAACTATTTATTTAATTAAAATAAATAAATATCAGGGGACAACGTCACATCAATTGACCCTAGTCCCAAACTAAGCTCTAGGCTTGTAATATGGGTAGTAGACAACGATATAAATACTCCTTTAGTACCGTTTGGTAACCAAAATTTCGTAACCAGCATTAAATTTAATTTAATTCTGAAGCTGGTTACGAAATTTTGGTTACCAAACGGTACTAAAGGTAAATCATTACCTAGAGAAATAATAGATATACTTATTTACACAGAAAACATCCATGACTCAGAAACAAATATTCGCGCTCATCACACAAATATCTGCCGTTACCGGGATTTGAACCGAGGACCGCCTAGCTTCGTATCAAATCAAATCAAATCTTTATTTTACATAGATCATGGTGTACAGAAAGGTCTTATTAAATTACATTGGCAACACATAATCTGCCGCTAAGCAGCACGTAAAATATATGGTAAATAATTTGCCCTATTGAATTTACAAGGTTACTTTTAATATTATTAATTATAGAAATCATGAGAAATTTTTATGTCAATATCAGGTTATTACAATTTAGTCATAATTATTAAAATACTCGTCCATGGAATATAAACATTTTTGTATGAGCCATTTTTTTAGTTCCCGCTTGAACTTAATTAAAGATAAGTTTTTTAATACATTGGGTAGCTTATTGTAAATACTTATGGACATACAGTAAGTACTTCTGCTGTATAGTTTGGTTCTCTTGGCGGGCACTACGAGGTGGTCTGGGTATCTGGTGCGAAAACCACAGGTATCTTTATTCTTTTTAAACAAGTTCGGATGGCTCCTAACGAACATTGAGGCTTCATATATATACATGGAAGGCACAGTTAGCAAATTCAAGTTTTTGTACAGGGGACGGCACGAGGTCATAGCATCTACATCACATATCGCTCTAATGCACTGCTTTTGTGCCAAGAGAACTCTTTTTATATGGTGAGAGTTTCCCCAAAGGAGAATTCCGTATTTAATAACGGATGACACATAACCATGATACGCTTGGATAGCAGTTTGCCTCTTACAAGTTTTAGTGAGTCGCCATAATGCATAGGCAAAAGAATTAGTTTTACTGCACACCCTGTCTATGTGGTTTTCCCAGGAGCACTTATCATCCAAAGTCATGCCAAGAAATGTGGTATAGGATGATTCTTTTATTTCTTTATCCTTTAATGTCACCCTCAAAGTACGTTTTTTACCATTCCTGTTTATAAATTGTATGAAAGTTGTTTTATTTACATTGATGCTTAAATTATTAATCTGCAACCAAGAATCTATACTATAAATTGCATTATTTATGTAGGCAGGATCATTACCAACTAGGCCAAAATAATTAATTTATAATTAGAAATAGTGGTGCCACGTCACAGCATCACAAGAGGTGGTATACGGTAGAGTACGGTACGGGAAACAAAATAAAGGCACTAATATTAAGTGGCATGATTATCTTGTACAGAGGACTTCCAAATTAAGATTTTAGTTTAACATCATTATTTCTTCTTCTTCAAGTGCCTCTCCAACTAGTGAAGGTTGGCTACTAACTTCTGGAATTGTTTTCTGTCCTTAGCTAGTCCAAACAATTCAGATGCGCTCGCTATTCCAGTCCACTCTCGGATGTTGCGGAGCCACGACTTCTTTCTCCGACCAACTCGCCGTTTACCGGCAACCTTGCCCATCATTATAAGTTGCATAAGCTCATATCTATCATGCCTAAGCACGTGACCGAGATATGCAGTTTTTCGCCTCTTAATGACAGACAAAAGTTTCCGTTTCTGCTTTGCTCGCCGCAGAACCTCCACATTTGTGACTTTGTGCGTCCAGCTTATTCTCAACATACGCCTGTATACCCACATTTCAAAAGCTTCGATACGTTTCCTGAGATCTTCTTTAATTGTCCAAGACTCGCATCCGTACAGAACTATAGGCCAAATGTAGCAGTGCAACATTCGAGTACGCAAGTCGATCTTTAAACTTCGGCAGCACAATACGGATCTCATAGTATTGAAGGCACTAATCTCATGCTTCTTCGTGAGCTTCAGTAAGTCTTCCACTTCCCTGTAGAGATTTTCAACCTCCTCGTCTGGCCTATCAGTAGTAGGGGCATAAAGTTGTATAATGTTGATGTCTCTTGGTTTTTCTTCTAGCTGTAGCATCATAGTACGATTGGATTTGGCGATGGAGCTTACTGATGCACCCACAGTCTTAGTATTAATAATTATACCCACCCCATGCATGTTAGACGACTCTTCTGAACCTGAATAAAACATTGTGTTCATTTATGTTCATTATTTAATATGGTCTAATAAACTGCCTTGAGAGGACATACACATTTCGTGCTTGTTTTATTGCATTGTTTATTTTTTTATCGACTAAAAAATAGAGAAGGATCTTCGGCGTTATACGAGTATGTAGGTTTTGTTTTAAATATGTACGTTCACCGATTTCTCCGTCAAACTGTGGACCGATTTTAATAAAAATTTTTTGGGTAGGTATTCGTTCTAGGTGGTCTATTTGTCACCAAATCGGTATCTGATCGGTGTCTTCATAAGGAATTGAGGAAACTTCAAATATTATAGGCATGCACATAGCAATTTTGGTATTTTCAGTAACAAGCCAAGCATTTGCATTAAAAATGTATCATTTCGTGAAGTGGAACTGATGATGAAGCCATCTAGCTACCGGAACTACTCAACGGTACCTATTTCAAGAGTGGCGATAAAATATCTCGATTAAGATAGTTGAGCTACTATGACGAAGCACATTTAAATAGTTTAAATATTTGACTATGACTTTCCCGCGGCGTTGAAAATTAGCTTGATATGTGTCATAGTTTCTTATTAATTGAGAAGTGGGACTATACAGGGAGTATTGAAGATCGTGTGCCAAATAAATAGGGTGGGCAGCTAGGGTCACTTGCCACGTGTTAAGCCAATTAACACTCATTCGTGTTTGTTTTGTTTTTTCTCAAATACCTATTCACCATTTTATTTACCCATCTTTTTTAAGTGATCCCACAAAAGTATTCGATTTATTTTTCTCTAATATACATGTATTCCTTCAAAATCTTACTCTTAAGTGTAAAGGACATAAAATAGAAATCGTCTTCATCGTCTTTAAAAAAACGTATCACTACGCAGAATTTTCATTTAATGGAACGGCATTTAGCGCTGTGTGAGTTTTTTTTTTTGTAGTAACCAGTTTACCCTAACCTAACCTACGTAAATAACGTTTATAATATCCTGAATACATCATGGTTTCAGATGAATAAAGTGTTCGATGAAATTTAATTCGACTAAATGGTATAATCCATGAAGTGAAATTCGATAAAATGATGGGGTCCCCTTCAAAGGCATGGGGTCCTGTAAACGCCTGAAAATTTGTTTTCGCCATAGCGTAATCTGATAGAGGGCGGCCTGAAACGAACTGAAATCATGTTTCAGGCGCCTGAAAACAACGGTATTTTTTAATAACACTGAAACGATATTTCAGCCTGCTGAAAACGCTTCCATAGCACCAAAAATTACGATCGCTAATTAAACGCCTTATTCCACCGACGTAACAATACCATGATAGAAGTACAATGCTGGACAATCCTAGATGCAAACCACGGAACTTTTTTATGAGCTGCTAAAAAATGGAACCTTTTTTCAGCTGACCATTTGGCAAGAAGGGAAGCGGTAATATTTCATGTTAGGAGTGAATAAATACTATGTAAGCATAATACTAGACGGAGTTACGCTTAAATGCTTCTTTTGTTCATTAAAAAAACCCACCTAGTAAACGTAAATAACTAAAATTATACTGTTATATCAAATAACAGTATTCTGTTATAACCTTTTGACATCAATACTACATTGAAAGTATAATAGGTAAACAAAGATTGAAGTCGGTCATTCAAATATAATTAAAATCTACAAATTTCATCATTTTTTTATAACCAAATCAAAAGTAAAAATTTAGGAATCGGTCATATTTAAAAAACCTATGCTCATAAAACAATGTCAGGTTTTCCGTTCACAAAAGTATTTAATTTCCTAGATGGCGTGAAATTAGTAATTAAAGTTCAACTTGATTAGTTTTTAGAAAAAACTTCTTCAACGTGGCTTTTTTGCATTATGATGAAGTCTGCTTTTCAATTGTTTAGTGTATTATTGTACGTAATAGGTAAGGAATGGATTTCTCTACAAATAAAATTAATCAGTTTCTTTTCGCTGTCCTCAAAATTAGCTTTCAACAACATTGCAACTAAACCAAGTTTTCACGTTGGTTCCTTTCCTTTGACGTCATTAAAAGCACAACCGCAAAACATCCTTGCAGGATATGGACTTTGCGACCATTTCATGCAAACCAGAGAGTTTATTTTCTTCAGCAGCATCTTTGTCTTCTCCTTGAGTTAATAATTTCATAAAATCAGGCTAAACTGAATACATTTGAATACTCTTACCTTCACTTACAATACCGTTGCTTATAGATGTTCAGGCTATAGAAGTAGCTACTCAATTACCAGAAAATGTCGAAAAGATATTAAATGCTTCTCGGAGAATTATAAATGGCGGCGAGGTATCGGAAGGCCGACCGTATATGGTATGTAATTACTAAATTAATGTTCTTATTTACACAGTCTATTCATGCCTTGCCTCTACCTGCCTGCTCCACTGGCTGCTCTCTCCTGTTTTCCGCTTTTTATACTTAGTTTTGTGGGTAGCTTTAACCTACACTTCAGCCATAATTGCACCAAAAATTCATCCGCGTTAGGAAAATCAAGTATAAATAACTGAGTTATTGGACTGTGTATAACCAGTCAAAACTTGCGGCAGGTAACTACTGGTCTAACATAAGGCAAAGCGAACCTTCATTAATTATAAATAGTAAACCAATTAAGTACAATTACTAGAGTTCTATCAATTCAACCATAGTCAATACATTTTTTGTCTATCTTGAAAATGAATGAATAATTACTGGCAAAGAGTACTATATCAACTAGTTAATCCATAGAGAAAGATAAAATTAAAAATTGTAGAGGACCTAAAATAGCACCCTGTGGTACTCCTAGTTTAGCTGCAACTCCACTAGAGTGGGCTCTAGTTGAAATAGCTATTTGTGTTCTGTTAACTGAGATATAAAGTTAAGACTAAGCGTTATTGTGCGTACCATGGCAAGTATTAATTGCAATTTCAAAATAAGGGTTCTGTAATCGACGCAATCAATTGCTTTCTAAAGGTCACAAAAATCTTATCGTATCATAAGATTACTCCCAGATCGTCCTCTTATACTGATCTGACCCAATTGGGATACACCAAAAAAAATAACTGCTTGATTTTACATTTTTATTCGAAAGAATAGCCTTTTATAAGAAACTAATTTGAAGCATTTCATGATGAAATGTATTATTGATATTTAAAATAATTTATTAAATTAAAGTAACCTTACCTACTTGTAACGACAAGATGACGTAGATATTTATAATAAACGGGTATACTTTGTCTGAGATTTAGAAAGACGATTTTTTATTACCTGTGGTCTGTTTTCAAAGTCATAATAGACGAACGTCATTCAAACATAATGTAAACAAACAATCGCAATATGATATAATTTATTATTTAAGAGTATATAAGCATTCAACCATTGCTTATTACCTAGACCTCAATTAATACAACACATCCTACATGGCCTTGTTTCTAGACTAGATTTACTTAACACAATCACATTAAATTTGTTGAAAAGGCGGATTCCATAATTCCAATCATGAGTTTCTACAATAAATGTTGATGCCGTCTTTTTGAACCTCTTGTAAAACCTTACCACACAAATTATTAACATTTATCACACGTAACTCAAAAGAGAAATGGTCTCATTAATATATTCATTTCATCATAAGAATTACACTCAACTTGTAAACAAATAAATTTGACATGACAACAGCTGTCTTCAAACGTAGGTGTCAGCTAAATATCTAAATTGTACTTATAAAATAAAATATTGGAGAGGTTTTATATGTTTTATGTAAAACCACAAAAGTGCTTGATACAGCGCAATTGGGACAGGCATTTAGGGGTAAAATGAAGGTCATTTCTTAATTTTAATATAATTAATTCATTGTAACATATTTTTTAAATCTAACTACTGGGATCAATTCGAAAAGCCTATTCCTCGAAATGGTTTTGAAATTTTCATACATTGTTAAAAATAGGTGTATCCCAATTGCATTCTGACAAAAGCTTATGTTTACCATACATCAACAAAAATCTTTCAATTAATAAATAAACATTTAGAATGAGCTTCCTGCTGATATTTACCGGTGGGACTTGGGTTTTTTTAAGAAAAACCATCTCTTTTTATTAAAACTGTATATGTAGGTGAAAGTGAATATATATATATATATATATATATATATATATATATATAGGTGGCGATACTACATTCCACCAGGTAGCCCGTCGGTCTGTTTGCAATAAAAAAGCAATCTTAAGCTTCCATTGCACGGATTTTTTTAAATAATTTTAGGTTTATTATGAATGCTGTAAATACGACAGCTGAAATTTAGTAAGATTTTTTCATAGGTTCATCTAAAAATGCCAAGGTCATCGCAAAAAAAGACTTCATACCGCACATGGCTGTGTGGAGGCGCCATTATCCATGAGGAGTACATCCTCACTTCCGCTGCTTGCATTGAGGACGCGGAGCACTTTTATATCGTGTCTGGAACTTACAAGTAAGGGAAAGTTTTACAATGATACCCTTGATAGGCTGGAATCAAAAATTGACAAATTAATAATATATTTGTCAATGTGTTTTTTTAAACTTGAATTCTTTCATTGTACCCACCGTTGGTCCCTTAAAATCGTTTTATAATTTTTTCTCCTTTACTATGTAGGAACTGCTGAGTCCCAAATCTAAAAAACGTTCTCCACAGATTCTCAGATGAGGAAGACAATTTTACAAACCAATGCATAAAGAATGGAGCCAAGAAAGCAATTTGGAAATGTGTGCCGAAAAGTAAGTATTCAGAGAAAAAAAATCTCCTAAGTCTAACAATGATCAGGCGATGATCCTTTCGCCTACATACATTTCGACAGGTGTCTACAGTCGTTAACTTTTGCAAAAAGCATCTTGTCTAGCACTGCGTTTTTTTATTCAAAAGTCGGCACATTGCACCTTTAGAACTTTATTTCTCAATCAAAAATAATTATTACCCTCTGGCCCTCCAGTTTCCCCGAGCGAATAATTGGTCAATATTTTTAGCACCTTCCATATTCGTATTTTAGTTAGGATTCACCATGATTTCTGAGGTTTCTTCATATGATTACGCTCATACATACTGGTGATTTCCAATGCGTTTCCAGTAAAGCGATCTTTCACTCGAAGCGCGTTCTTTGACTAATTGCCTCGCTGAAGTCATGGTTAAGCATAGGATTTTAGCGACGAGAAACTTCCCAAAATAGTGAAAATTCTCTGTAGTTTCTTTGAATATTTTTAATTATTATATACAAAGAAAACAATCTCAAAGCTTTCAAACGTTTCTGAGAATGTTCTCAGTACGTAATTACTTGGGAAGACTTCCAAACTTTTAGGAATATTCTGTTCTGCAGCTTGTAAACTTCTAAATTAGACAGCGATCACGTTGCACCTACACAAAGCCGCGCTCGCATCGTTTCCCTAGTACCTATACGGCACTTAGCAATAATGCCAGTTCTTCTCTTTTCTTTAAGATTACATTTTCGATGGCCACGAAAATGACAATATCAGATGGATGAACAACGACATCGCCGTCGTGAAGATCGAAGATGGGTTTGACTTCACCAGGCGAGTCAAGGGCTGCGACTTCATCCCCAAACCCATCTGCTACAATAACCAGAGCTTGACCCTGGAGAATCCTGGCTCCCTCGTCGCTGTTGCGGGATGGGGTACCACTTACAAGTACTCCGACGTAAGTGACCTTTATTAGCGGGTCACCAGAAAGAAAGTGTTAAACACCGCCTACGGCTATGCCTACCGTCATCATCATCAGATTTCCGAGTTTTTATAGCAGGGCAAGACGTAAGCGTGGTATGGAGTCGAAATTAACATTAAAATTCAATTCCTACTCATTCATTTTATTATATCACACTAGCCACTAGCTTCACCCGCTGGCTCACCGTGGTCCGTCACTTCACCCTGGGTATTACAGTACCCAACACTATTTGGCCATCGCTTTACCTTGGACACTATAGTGTCTACGGCAGCGTGCGTAGTCGGAGTCGGATTTATATCTATTCCACTCATACGCGTGAATAAAACGGCTATTAAGCGTTTCTATCCTTTTTTTGAAACAGTCCATCTTATTCCCAAAGGTGGTGCCTGTGTACTATTTATAGATTTCAAACAAACTCAAAACAAACAAACACTAGGTTCAGTGCACATTATTAGTACCGCCTTACCTACCTACCCAATGGTTATGATGGGAAAAAATAGTCAACCTAACGATTGCATATTCCATAGGCTTCATACTTTCGATTAGTAGGTCTATTTAAACAAGCAATAGCAAATAACTGAAAAATACCTGATTTAAAAATAATTGTTTATATTTTACGCAAAAAATAAAATGAATAAATTTAAAATTTTCCAGTTTCGGAAAAAATCTCAAAAATGTAGCTAGTCAAAATGGATCTTTGCATTTTCAGAGAAAATAACGTGCATAACAAAATGAGTATTTTCTTTTGCGTTTTCCAACCATGTTATAAATACGGAACCGTCAGTGCCCGAGTCGGACTCGCATTTGACCGATTTTTTTCTAAATAACTTTTAACATAACCTAGTTATCTTTCAGTGGGTGACGCGGAGGAAGGATAACCAGAAGGATCTGCTGGAGAGCGTAGTGGAGATCATCGGCAAGAGCCGCTGCAAGAGGCGCTGGGGCTCTCGCTACTACAACATCATTGAGAACTACATGATTTGCAGCAAGGACATCGGTCAGACCATGTCGGAAATTTGTAATGTAAGTATTTGTAAAACTAAATAGGAGGTGGCGGGATGACTACGACGTCTACGATGCATTTCGGAGCGGCTAACGGAAGCATGCAATCAGAGAGAGACGCATGACAAAAAGAGTTTCGTAGGTAAGGAAACCGTTATAATTTTGTCATGATTATCAGCCTTTCTGGTCATCTGTAGTGTGGGACGCCCTCAGACTAGGTGGAGCGACGATGTTCGCAAGGTGGCTGGCAAGAGCTGGATGAGAGTGCCCACGAATCGTGCTCGTTGGCGTGCAATGGGAGAGGCCTATGTCCAGCAGTGGACCAATATAGGCTGATGATGATGATAATGATGATTGGTCATTTGTATGTTACAGCCATTTTGCGCATAAAACTATTTTACAGATTTTTTAATGGATAATGTGTTTGCTCTTGAATAACTCTTGCCCATGGAGACGATTTTGTCGACGATGAAGCGTAGCTCACTTAGAAGATGCCAATAGGCAATAATTATAGAAGAGGATCCGAATAGGAGACGACCTTCACCGGGCTGTTTATTCGATAAAAAGTATTTATATCAAATTGAATATGTTATATCTATACATATAATAAAGTTGTAGAAGGGAAAAAATCTGTACATTCGAGATATTTACTCAAAAATACTATAGGGGCCCTCAGAATGAGCAGCAGAACACGTTTCTACAATTTTTAGAGTTGGTGTCTGTTTGTCTGTTTGTCTGTTTGTCTGTTTGTCTGTTTGTCTGTTTGTCTGCTTAAATTTGTTTCTCCTCGCATCAATTGAAAACCACTGAACCAATTTTAATGCGGTTTTCACTAAAACATTTCAGTAAACGGTGACCAGGTTTATATATAATAAAAAATTAAGATATGACAATCAAAGTGGGGGAAAAGAGGGGTTAAAGTTAGTATGGAAAAAAGTTACCGGATTGAGCTGGTTACTTGAAACTTTGTATAATTACTCTTCGTAACAAATTAAACAATACCTGTTTCAGGATTTCTCGATTAAAGTTAAAACAACTAGGAAATTATCAAATTAGGCCAATTACATGTATTTCTTTAAAACCCTATTCGAGGGCCGTCGATCACTTTACGTGATTACAAATATCAACATTTTATTCTCCGTTTATTACATAGAAACTAAATTCAAGGATTTTTTATAATTCAATGTACAAAATGTTATAAAAAGACAAAATAAATTTATTCCAATACGTTGTTGTAACAAATGAGACGCCATGATGACGTGCATCAAAGAAAAGGACAACCATATCCCTCCCATAACTGGAGAGATCAAGACAGAAAAGCACGCGATCATAGATAAACGTTATAGAAGCGAAGTTGTGATTGAAATTTACATTGTCGCGTTGGTACTTGAAAACATTGTTTTAATGCGTAATAACGAAAGATCAAGTTCGAATACATATTTAAGACAATATTTGGACAACCAAACTCCTATTTTTAACCGCCGGAAAAAAAGGAGGAGATTATACGTTCTACTGTATGTAATTTTTTTTATGTAGGTATGTTCAACGATTTCTCCGTCAATTATGGTCCGATTTCAAAAATTCTTTTTTGTTTATAGAATATACTTCGGAAGTGGTCTCATTGTCACCAAATTGTAATCTGATGAGGGGATCCATGAGGAATTGAGGGAACTCCTCAAATATTATAGGTAGTATTTTTACTAACAAGTCCAGCATTTGCATTCAGATAATATCATTTGGTGAACTGAAACTGATGATGAAGACCACAGATGGTCAACGGAACTCCTCAATGGTACCTATTTCAAGGGTGGCGATAGTTAAGATATCTCGATTAAGATAGTTGAGCGACTATAACGTAGAACATTTAATTGTTGAAATATGACTATGACTTTCCCGTGGACTTTCGGTGAACTTGAAATGTCTTAAAGTTTCATATCAACTAAAAAGTGGGACTACATGACAGCTTACTATGATCACTAAAAAGTATAAAATAAAATAAACGTTTTAAAAAACACAAAACCACGTTCAAAAACGCATAAAACATATTTTTTTTAAATGGTAGGTAACTTATAGGTCAGTGACTTACAATATTTTTAACCAAAAGCCGACTTCAGTTTGACTGACCTATATGTACCTACCATTTTAAAAGAAGTTTATTTTTTGCGTTTTTGAAGGTGGTTTTTTTATTAACTTAGCTTGGGTTTAACAATTTCGATCATTAATTATTCTCTTCTTTGGGTTCCGCAGCATTATAGCGAAAAGAGAAACCGTACAATTTCGTCATGTTCATGTTTATCTAAAACATATAATATGTCACATATACCTACATTTTTTTGGTTATAAACATTAGTAGTACCTATATCAATCAGATTATGAAATAAAAAAATAATTTCATTAGTAGTAAAAAAACAGTACCTACTGAATAAACTAACTCTAATAGCGCAAACTTGCAATGCATTTATTTCAGGATCATAGAGTTCCATAGATTATTAGTAACATTAAATCTTATTCTCTATTAGTAATTATTTGTCAAAAATGTACAATTGATTAACTTATTTTCTCCTATGGCTTCTGCCACCCAGTGTGACAACCCATGTTGTACATTCTGTTTTGTTAGTCTATGCCAAAATGAGCGATGTCAGATTGACGTTGACATATCCGGATTTTATAATTTTTTCCGCCATTTTCAAGACTTCGTCTCCTGACATTGGTGGAATCATCGATAGTATCGATGGAGCTACAAACGAAAAATTGAATTGAAAATTGTCCGGACTTCGTCAAGGCTTCTCAATATTACCATTTTTACAGTACTCCTTCTTCTTAGTAGCTCTGGGCCGGTTATGGCTATCACACTTGCACGAAGATTGCCGAGTGCTATTAAGAAACTGGTCGTACTGTACAGTTGTTATTTAAATATTAGGGCGGCTAATATGATCATTTGATTTTTTTACGGGTAGTCACATAATTTTTGGCGGTTGATTAACTACTGTGCTACTATGAAAAATATGAGGGTAGTTTTGCGTGCGGAAATTAGCGTTAGTTTTAGTTATAGGTTTAAACGATTACACGTTGTAAAATCAAGTTTTAAGGAAACGAGGCGAGGGTTGCGGGGGCAAAGTGATAAATAGGGGGCTCGGAGGCGCAGCCCCCGCCTTAAAGAAAGGACCTTACCGACATCCTTAATAAGATAGATAGGTAAGTTTTTTAGTTTTCATGTTTCCTCTAGAGCAGATAATAGGAGCTCTGATGATTTTTCGTTCATTTCGTTTTGCGTGCGGAAATCAGCGTTAATTTGAGTTAAGTATTCGAGTCTAAACGATTAGATATTACATTAGGCATTGTGAATATTAGGTAAAGTCAAGGCAAAGGTTTACACAGGAGGGGCTCGAGGCCGTAGCCCCCTCCTTTAGAAATATACCGTACACGTATGTTACTAGAGGACGCCCGCGACTTCGTATGCGTAGAATTAGTTTCCCACCACTCCCCCCATTTATTCCCGTTGGGGGTCGATTTTCGGGAAATCCTTTCTTAGTGCTCACTTACATCATGAAAGGAACCCCTGTACCAAATTTCAAGTTTCTAGGTACAGTAGTTTCGGCTGTGCGTTGATATATAAGTCAGTCAGGTTTGCCTTTTATATAAGAAGATAGATAAGATAGGTAGATTTGAGCTTTCTTTTGTCTTTCAAAGTAGAAAATAGGAGTTCCGTTGAGTTGTCTTTAGAACACTTAATTGGGCCCGGTTTGACGGATCTTACCATAATATTATAAACTGGCCAGAACCACGACTTCGTCTGCGTTGATTTCGATTATCGTTATTCCCTCAGGAACTTTTAAATTTTCCGGGATAAAAAGTAGCCTATGTTTTAATCCATTGTATAAGCCATCTCTATTTCAAATTTCATCCAATTCGGTCTAGCTGTTGCAAGAGTGCATAATGTACACATACTTACTATGAATTTTGCGCTTATAATTATTAGTAAGGATGAGAAAGTTTGGAAGTTTGTTAATTACGCTTCAACCACTGAACGTATCCAGATTAAACTTGGCACACATATAGGTTAGGTTCTGGAATAGGACTTAGGATAGTTTTTATCCAATAAAACGTCTCATTCCTACGGGAAATCAAATTAAACGTTAAAAGATGTGAATTTGTTCACAAAGTTTACATGGACGAGTATAAAAATTAAAAAGGTGGAATCTCAGGTAGCCATGTGTGAGTAGTGTGTTTTTATTTCTGTTTACGTTTGTCATCCTGTAATCCTTTCAGTTGTATCCACTGATGTGTGCGTACACGGAAGTTACTAAAGAAACACACTTTTAGTGTATAGATACGAACTAGATGGCGCTAGCTGGGTATCGAATTGTTGCTCTGGTGTGGTCAAAGTCGCTGCCCGGGGTGATTGAGCGATTTTCCCTATACAGCGCAATTATAAGCTTTATGGTTAGGCTAAATTTATATTATTCATCCTGGTAACATCAAATTCTGAAGTCCACGCAGACGAAGTCGCGGGCAGAAGCTAGTAAGTAATATATTTATGGCGAATAGGTAGGCTGAAGAATTTCAGTCCAGTACATATAATTATATAAAAAAATAAAAATCAACTTTCTTTCAAATTACATACCAATCGAAAGTTTGAAAGTTTGAATAGAATATGCAAAAGTTAGGTTGACTATTTTTATCCATCATAACTATTGGGTATGCAGGTTACAGGTAAGTTGGTACCAATAATTTGCACCAAACCTAACGTTTGCATATTCTATAGGCTTTATATTTTCGATTAGTATGTAATTTATCTATTAAATAAGCAATTGCAATTTAATAAAAAAGTTCATTAATTAATTATATAAGTACCGATGCCTATTACATATAAAATAATAGCTTGTATTATAAGCGGACAACAGTATGTATTAAAAAGAGACTTCCACTCGTATTACAAGTTACAAGCTTTTATGAAACGGGCCCCTGGACTGAATTTTTTCAGCCTGCCTATTCGCCATAATATATTACATAACAATATTAAACTTGGTATAAAATACTTTTTAGCGAATAAACAGCCCGGTGAAGGTCGTCTCCTATTTGGATCTTAGACCATACACCTTAGCTTTAAATAGGTTCAGATTGTATGCACTGGGAAATACAGACATCGGAAGCGCATTCAACTCTTTTGCAGTACCGTAAAACTACACAACTATGGTCCTAGCCTGCAACAATAGTCCAATTTTCTTCATTACAGGTACATTCTAAAATATGATGCTATGCATAAATGTCTTAATGCTATTAATTGCTGGGTATATGTACTGTTAGGCCTAAAATCTATTACTCTAAACTCTAGCTGTAGCTAAAGCTATCATATTTTTAGAAAAAATTGATAAGGTAAATTGGACTATTGTTGTAGGCCAGGGCCATAGTTGGGTAGTTTTACGGTACGCATTATGTATCCCTCGGATTTGTTGTCTTCCTCAATATTATTTGGCTTTGTACTTTCCAGGAGAAATATGTGGACTGTCAAGACATCAACTACTCAGCAGAAGAAGAGGATAACAGAAGAGTCATGCGCGTAGATAGGGTTCCGTCGAACCTGGTTATGCACGCAGGGTTCCAACACATCAATGAGAGTCAGCAAACAAGAAGGAACGGCAAAACCCAAGCGGACGGAGGATTCTGCGAGGTACTTATATGATTATTCTATACCAAGGGTGCCCAACTGTTTTAACAGTCGGGCCAAACGGATAATTCAGATATTTTTGGCAGGCCACTGACGATCAGTTACCGCGTGCAAGATACCTACTCGTTTCCGCGAAATTCTCTAACTTTCTTGTGTTGGCCTGCGGTTTGGTATCCTTAGTGTCTATACGTACAGTATCCAGATAATGTTGAATACTTTGAAGCGGCCCGCAACGCTGCATCAATGTGATTAAATTTTGTTTAATTTCACTAAAAAGCTTTGAAATACCAATTAATGATCTTAATTTTCATTTTCATCCTTTTTCCGATATTATTAACTTTTAGAACGACCACGGCGGTCCTCTTGTCTTCGGCGAGGGAGTCAACGCTGTCGTCATTGGCGTCATCTCGGCCTGTCTCGTAAAAGAGAGGTCCAATAAATGCTATGGCCCTTTCCTGTACACCAGCGTCTACAAGAACCGACAGTTCATCTCCTGCGCTCTTTATAAGGATACGGAGTACGTATTTTGTACGTAACACTTATTATCAAACAAAAACTTATACTGGCGCTCTAAGGGTCCGTTCACACAGACCGACTCGGAGAAGAGAGCAGATTTTTTCACGTTGGAAACAGAGTTTTGAGTCAGAAGGTTTATTTTTGCATGTGGACTTCTTTTGCCATTAAGAATTGACAAAAACCTTATTACAATGACTCAAAACTCTGTTTCCAACGTGATAAAAATCTGCTCTCATCTCCGAGCCGGTCTGTGTGAACAGACCGTAAACCTTAAGCCAATATTGCTTCTATTTCGTAATTATATTGTTCACATTACCGTGAGGGCTCTGGTTGAAGTTTCTTTGCGAGACTGAATCAGAAATGTAGAGATCCGCAGAGGAACCAAAGTTACCGACATAGCTCTGGCAGAGGGTGGTACATATTGCTCGTAGAACTGATTGTCGTTGAGCAAAGTGGACCGACGACCTAGTGAGTGAATATAATGCGAGGAGCTAATAGATTCGAGTAGCACAAAACCGACCGTTCGTGGAGATTCTCGGGGAAGGACAATGTCTAGCAGTGGACGTTCTTAGAACTTTTCTTTAAAACTAAGAGTTGTGGGTAAGTTTATAATTTAGCCAGTATGATCTATAGATACCTGTATATATACCTGGATTAAGAACATGCGATGTGTATTTACGAAAATCTTATAATTACGACTTAGGTCTATAGGTCATAAAGCTAAAATAAAGTAGAAAAAGAGCCCTGGTATAGGAATAGTGGCAATATTTACATTTGCGATTTTCCTGATCTTACATACCAACAGTATCCAGTATAACACCCAAAGGCCTTTTAAAAGGCCTTCCGTTTAATTTCTTTTTAGATTTTAACGATAATTAACCTTTTTGAATTTGTTCCGATTTATTTTTTCTGGTAGCAATTTTAGTATTCGACTACAGACAATAAAAAAGGGGATATTATTATTAGGAATAATTGTGTGTAATGAGAGAGACCCAGACACTTTCATTAATAATGATACTTATGTATTTTATGAAAATTAGGGATTTTGATCAATTCGGAATTTTGACTCCACGGAATTATTCAGATATATCATGTCAGATAATCAGAGTATATTAATTGACACTTCCAAGGTTCACTACAACGCGAAACTCGATCATTGGCCTGCATTTTAATTCCAGAGATATCGAATGGGGCTTTAAGTTAAGTTGTCTTTGTTACAGCGTTTTTGGTCTATTGGTTTTATAATGACGACATCCCGGGACCTCAGCGTTTGTCTGCTGAGTTTAGCTAGCTAGCTGGCGTAATATCGAAAAAGGCGGCTAACTGCATTGTAACGCCTATAAGCATTTAAAATTAAATGGGGTTACTAATAGTACTTTTTCGAGAGACACTGGTATCGGAGAAATACTGGAAAAGGCCCGAAGCTTAAATACCTGAAACCGACGTGCATGCATGACTCGATGTTTGAATATTGAATAAGTGAAAGAGATTTGTCAGGATCGTAGTAGGTGGGAAGAAGTGGTCTCTGCCTACCCATTTGGGAAACAGGCGTGATATAATATATGTATGTACATACATACTGTGGATGATGATCCACGGATTCAGCGTTGCCAGAACATGGTAAGTCTCTGAGCAATTCTCCACAACTTTCTCCTGTACATGTCGTCATCATTGAATTCGCCCGGAACAAGTAAGTTCGACGAAGAGCCCTGAAGGAAATGGTTCGGCGTCAAACTCTTAGGGTAATTTGTGATCTACCGAGACATGGCTCAAGGGACGACTGTTAACTACGTTATCTACTTCTGCTAACAGTGTCATTGAAATTTCTTCTCGTTGGTCCTCTTCTTTAATTTTAATGCGAAGGAACATATCTTTTATATCTCCGATAATTGCAACCAGTTTCTCCCGAATCGCATCATAAAACCCAACAACGATTTAAGTAGGTCGGGGCCTTGCAGTAGGTAAATAAGTCGAATGGGCATCGAAAACTAGTCTCAATTTTCTTTTGTTCGGATTATCCACTCCAAAATGTGGTAAGTACTACTCACGGTGTTCCCGCGTCGAGTTTTCCTCATTTGTTAATAATCTGCCGTAATCGTTTTCAAACAAATGATTATTCTTTAAAAACTCTAGAAAAGTAGGTCTCGTTTAATGCCATTTTTCGTTCGACAGATAAAAATCGTTTATTATATGTATAGGCGTAAGGATAGGAATCTGGTATCGGAGCATTCTTTTCACGGTAGACCCACTACCCACTTCCCATCTTCTAATTTTGCAGATTTATCAACAATGGCGATTGCGTGACTTTCATCCTAATTGACTCGTGCTTTAGAGTTCACTCCAATCGAATCGATGGCAAATGAGCGTCGAACCAGTTCATGCAAATGCTTATCTGCACTATGATAGTGTGTATTGCTTGTCCAATATTTTTTTGATGTGTGCGTCCGCGGATGTGTGCGTCTCCCGCCGCGCGGCGCAGGTGTCCGCGCGGGTGGCACTAGAGAGCGGCTCGGCGGCGTAGCACGGAGCGGTCGGACAGGCGAGCTCGTGTAGCATCGTCGTAGTCAAAGCTAGCTCAGCGGTTAGAGGGCGGTTAGCGAATGCTGGTGCGGTACGATGCCGTGCAGGCCATCCCAACGGTGTTAGGGTTGCACATGGCTCGTTTATCCCACGATAAACAGTCTTGAGAGTCATTATTAGGTAAATGGAGTTATCTTGTCCAATTAATAATTTGGGTTTCACGTTAGCACAGGTCAGGAAGTCTTTTAAATCACTTAAATGTTCATAAGTATCGAGTTTAACTTTCGATAAATTTTGCACTGTTTCTTAATTTTTCGAGCAACACATTTCGTACCTTTATAACATTAATGTTCGAAGCTTTAAATTGCACTATCCCGCTCTGACACACTATATAGAGTTCCATGCGCCTCGAATGCGTAATGTTTCAGGCTGACCTTGAATAATAACACAATAATTAGCCAAATCAGGTGACACTAACGATACGGTCGCGTCTTCGTCGAGTAAGGCGTGCGTAGCAATAACACCGGCCGGCCCATGTAAGTTAACGCGAACTATTTTTAGCATTACACTAGTAGGTACCTACTGGGTGACACTACTGTGTTTGTTACAGTCTCTTTGGGTCACCAGTTTCACTGTTAGCACTTGTCGACGCAGCGAGCTTCTTCTTTGAGAATTTGAATGTGATGCGGTGTCGCCATATTCTATTTTTAGACTTCCACCTTGGGGCTCCATTATCCTTGATGCCGTAATTTTTCTTTGAGTCTCCTCCTATGGGCGGGCATGTCTTGCAAGATTGCACTTCGTTTGCTTCACTGGCAGCAAGTTTCATCTCTCTTTCTTTAGCTCGGCGCGTCTGTACATTAGCGCGCGGTGATGGTGTGCTGAACATTTCCGTGGCTGCTTTGGGATGCGTTCCTTATTGATTGGGTTCGATGGACCAATTTGTAGATGATTTATGCGGGTACCGGATTGACAAGGACGTAAGTAAAACAGCTATTTATTAGAAGTTTATAGCGAAGTGTTTAGGGCGCGGGGACATGCGTGCAACAACGTAAGGGCGACTGATTTGACATTGAACGCCGCGTCACACACATAAGCACGCGCTCGTACAGGTAGCTTTTATTCCCACATACAGACAGCGGGAGTTCAGGGTAGTACCTACACTTTTTAATATTTATAAACGAATTATTTATTATATTTATACTAACGTATTTTTAAGTTTTTCTTTTCAGTTGCTGTTCGGCGTGTCTACACATACTAATAGAGAAACCAGCCGCCTTTTTTGGTATTACGGCAGTTTTCACATGATTTAATACGTGTTTAATTAAACTACGCCTTTTGTTTTCAGATCCAAATGCCGAAGACAGTTCAGGGCCGGCGAAACGCACACTGAAAAAGTAATATCGTGGAAAAATCATCCTGACGGGTAACGACCACTTTAATTATTCTTTAAAAACCTGAATTTGAACTGAACAATACTCTATTGGCACTGTACAAACATAATTAGTGGAACATCTTCGTACAAGAGTACAACTTCGAACAAGAGTACATCTTCGAACAAGAGTACATCTTCGAACAAGAGCATATCTTCGAACGAGAGTACATTGAACGGATTTTATGTGTGCGGCCTTACACGTACCTACACGCCACTGCAAGTGGGGCTTGGCATAAGCCTGATAATGCTGATTAACGCTGAATCGGTCGGGGCTGCACCACCTGTGTATGTGCGTGTTAGGTACACCTGTGCCTAACTCGAGCTCCTAAAGGGTTGAAAGTGATATTTTTTTTGGCTGTATTTGTTTTGTATTTAGGTACCTATCGCAAATCAAAAGTTTTTTTCCTGTTTAATTTCTCCGAAAATTCATAAGTTTACAGTGTTTTCTAAACCCATTAAGCTTTCAAAACTTCTAAAAAGATATACCTGTACTGTCCTAGTATTTAGTAATGAATGAGGTTATCATTCTGCCGTGATATATCTATAATGCCCTTATCCGACATCAGATCGATTTTTAACTTCTGATGCTACATAAATGAGAATAATTTATATATTGCCGTTTGTTTCCCTTAATAAATAAATAAATAAAAAAATAAATAAATAAATAAAAATCTCTTTCGATCTGTATTATCGAATTAAAAAACCAGTATTTGATAGATAACGGCATTATAGATATATCACGGCAGCATTGCTACAGGACTTTTATTTGAGATGCTGTTATTTGGCTTAACAGGGCAATAAATATACTCGTATAACCTACAAGTTACAGTGCTACCATTTTCTTAATAGCGATGGGCAATCTTCGTTTTTCTATGTCACACGAATGACAAATATACTGTCAGTTGCGAGTGCAAACGTGACAGCGATAGCCAGCAGAAAGCTATTAAGAAGCTAGGAATACTGTAGGTCAGAGGGCTTATTGTCTAACGCACTCGCAATCGCAACCGGCTTCAAAATGGAGCAATTGTTTTCATTTTGTATGCAGACAAACCTTCGATTTTCAAAATGAAAACGATCGTGATTGCGAGTGCGTTAGACAATAAGCCCTCAGGTTTGTGTTATAAAACAATCCTGAAAATTTAAACTGTGTCAGAATAAAAAGCATTTCTATGAAAATTCGGACAAATAAAAAAGTTGGGAACGATAATTCGGACTTGTGATATGTATGTACATGTAGTAGGAATGTTTTGTTATGTAGTATATGGGGTTCTAAATCTACTTACCTAACAGAATAAGGAATTGTAATTTATTCCACTTAACAGTGCTGTTGTTATTAAAATATACAAATTAAATGCAGTCAAAAATGATCATGGATAGAATGAAATGACTAGAAATTAGTGTTAGCAGTAACGTTACTATATAATATGTAGTTATCATACAAAAGAAGGCGTAAAATATTCCCCGGATTTAGTTGCCAGTATGGATCCAATAAATAACTGAAAAAAAAATCCCCAGCGACATGGCGTCCTTTTAGTCGTTTGGACACGTTTGTGTAAAACCCTCGATGATAGAGGTTTATCTTTATCAATTCTGACTCGCACTTGACCGGTTTTCTAATACAATAGCTACAAGACAAGAAGACCACAATTTAAATAATGTAATAATTGGCGATAATGGGGCCAAAGTTGTGTTTTTTTTTTTTTTTTTTTTAATTATTATTAGATATATTGAATATGAGAAATTTTAATCAAAGAAAAACATTTTACAAGTTGAATTATGTTCTCTAATTTTAAATATTTGTGAACCTAAATTTATGAACGTTTTACTCTATTCTTGTGAGACTTTCTGTAACAGACATTTATAAATAGATAATACAATCCGAATTGGACCTGATATTCCTTATTTGAGCGAAAAATTACTTGAATTGCTTTAAAAAAGTTATCATTTCCTCACGGCACTATATATGCCTCCGCGGTAGCCTGACTCGTATTTCACGGCCAAGGCACTGTTTGCGAACCTCGTCAGGCAATTCCCTATTTTCGGGGCCTCTACAATAATGTACTATTCCACAGACCAGCGAGAAATGAACAGGAGCTTCCGTACAAAATCGATGACATCTATGAGCCAGTGGTGGCGGAGGAGGTCTCCACCACCCCCAAGAAGGACCAGGTGTTCCCGGGCAGGGGATTTATTCTTAGAGCCGCGAACGAAACTGCAATTATTGCCATGTTAAATAATAGTACTGCTGAATAAAATAAACGTTTTTGAAATAAGAACGCATGTTTAATTTTGATTAAAATAAGTTTCCATCATTCATTTTTGAGACATGCTTATTTACTTTTTCTCAAAAATGCAATGAAATATTGATGTTATGTTCCTTATGCGAAGTATGACGTTTTAGGTGCGGCTAGGAGAAGGTCGTACTTAAATGGAATTTCATACAAATCGTGCAGGCCTAGGCCGGCAAAGTCCTCTTTTTTAATTTCTATTCCACATAAATTTGTGGCACAGGCATCATGAGATCATGACATTCTGCCACTATGCGTATTAAAAAAAACAATAATAGTACATTACTGCACAGACCGGGAAATAGGCCGTTGCGGGACGAGTAAAGTTAGCGTGGCCGAGACGCAGTCGAGGCCGCGCTATATACGAGTCCAGCAACCGCCCTTCCCGGTCGAGGCTTGTATAGTGCTTTTCTCCAACAATGCGAGAAAATATAACACAAATTGTTAAAATATTAAACACAGGTCAAAATTTCCTTGAAAAAAAAAGAACAGAAACACGTACGACTAAAAGTACTGAAACAAAGCATTAAATAAAATCACACATTTAAACGTAATAAATTCAATTTCAATAAAATATGGTTTAAATTACAACATTTATTACGCGTTAATGTTATTTCGGCAATTTATTTTGTTTATGAACACAATTTCTATAAAAAAAACGTCGAACTGTTTGATACACTTTTAAATACACTGTAAACGCTGTTTGAAAATGTTAAACTTTTTAGTCTAAAAAGTAAAATATACAAGGAAGAATTTTGATTGCACGAGTGTTTGGCTGTTTGGAGTTAGTTATCCTAGTCCAAACATGGTTTTAAAAAGTAAAACACCAGGTACGTAATGAAATTTGTATACATTTTCGCGGCCCCTGCCGCTGGTAAATAATAACTTTTTTTTTTTAATTTTGCCTTGACCTGGAACTCTGAACTTCGCGGGCTGATTTTGCGACAGTAAGGTTGACATTTCCGAGCATGTGGGAGAAAAGGTTTTTTTTTTTTATGTACCTGACCATCGCGGCTGTGTTTGTGATCAGGCTAAATAGGTGTTTTTTTTATATACTAAGCCGTGCATCCAACCAAAGCGTTTGCATGTTTAAATAAAGTACCAGGAGCGCAGAGGTAATTAGGAGGCTAGCACGGTGCGGCGCAGGCGGGCGGGCGGGCGCACCCGACACAGCGCGGATGACTGAACACTGTAGGTTACTTTTAATATTTATGCACTCCTAGTAATAGTGTTGTAATTTTTTATATGTTTGAGAAAAGCACTATCTATACTCGGCGGGAAATATGGAAATATGGGGTTGCCCGCCTCAGACCTATCTATATGTCTTCGGCCGGCAACCCCTTTTGTCCCGGCCTCTGTAGTAATGCACTATTGTTTGCCTTTCAAGACCAATCTAACAACTCCAAACTCGTTGGGTCTACATTAAGTAGAGCAGAGATCCTATAGCGACCTACCAACGCCATATCATGAAATCAACACTTAAGACCATAATGTCGTATTGTCATCGGGTTTGTAGATAAACTTAAATTTCAGCTCATTCCAATAATGAAAGCTGGTTCTAAGTTGACTTGCAAGGTAAATTAAGAGTAGAAAGTAGAAGAAAAAAACATACCTATCTGACGTTGGTCTAGGTTGAGGAGACCGGAATTTCTTTTCCTGCCTTTATAATTTCCTTTAAGATAAAGCGACGGATCTTAGTTTAAGGCCTGAGTGGACGCTCGAAGCGGGGCGTTCGGCGGGGCGGGCAGCGTGGCGGGCAAGCGTCAACCATGGGTTTCATTTGTTTAACATGCACGCCGCACGCCCCGCCCCGCTACACGCGCGACTCGAGCGTCTACTCAGGCCTTAGCCTTAAGGTGGCATTTTATAACCTTCAAGGGCCTGTTTTATAAAACTACAAATTACAATTTACAGGTTACAAGTTTCGATTTGACACAACCTCGACCAATGACGACCAGCCATTTGAGCAGTGTTGCCAGTTTAGACCTGTAAAATTGTTACTTGTAGCTTTATAAAACGTGCCCCTGATGTGTGCCTCAGTTTTAAAGTTTGACGCACACAATAACCGCTCGTCGAGCGCTCGGCACCGGTTCGGCACCAGCTCAACTCGAGCCGTTCAGTGGCTCGAGTGTAAGTTGCTGTTCACGCGGCAATCCGTCTCGAACACGAAAGGGACTATGTTATTAATACGAGAAACGCAAACGCGATCGAGACGTTTTTGTGTATGTAAAATTACATTAGAGGTGTATTCTTTGTATGAAACTCCATACTGTAACGCAAAATTATCGGCTTCGCAAAGGCAACGCCTCGCCTCGGCACAAGCTGGCAGTCGTCCACTTAAAAATGTATCGAACTAACACAGGTCAACGCTCAGTTTCAATGTCTCACTTAGAGCTGATCCGGAGTAGAGCGGTGTCTGTGCCAACCTTAAATATCTATACCCACTACGCCGTATCCATGGACTTGTACCTACACTGGACTGATTACTGCGATAAAAAAGTGTGACCGACAAGGAAAACATTTAGAGAATTGCATCTCGTTTTAATTAGGGTGACCAAGTACATCTGCGGATACCAGGATTTTTTTTTAAGTTATAAATGTGTCAAATTACATGAGTAAGAAATAATCTAAATTGTTAAATAAAATGAGAATATTTATTTAAGAAATATTTATTCATTGTAAATTATTATACATGTATCATATATTGTTAAACAATATAGTTTTGTGTAGTTTTTGCCTGAGTCCTACTTTATTTCCCAAATCTCTCAAAAACACGTACTTAGCACTCGCGTCCTCGAACAGAAATCATTTGAGTTATGAACCTATCTACCTACTGAGAAAGTATTATTTAGGTATTATATACATAAGTCCATGCATTCGAGTAAGTATACATTATTCAAATTAATACTACCAGTACACAAAACTTTTAAATATCGACAATTTGTATAGTGTTTAAGTACCAAATATAAATGCTCTGCCAACTTATCTATGAAATTGCATTCGTATCCATACTCACACCGGCCCAAATCATAGCCACCCTAATAAGTTAGGCATATGGTTTTCTCGTTTTATCGTAAAATAGAGTCAAATGTTCCTTACCTGTGAAATGATATTCCACAGTCACCAAAGCTTTCACTTCTACAACCCTTCACACAACATATTTTCACCATTTTTAGCTTATTTTTTTAGTTGACAAACATTAAAACAAATATTTGAAATATGTCTACGTTGGGGATACCAGAAAAAAATTACAATTACTACTTGATTACCACAATATTTTATTCATTAACGTGTTTTAATTAGTAAATAATGTTAAAATCTTAAACATTTACAAATTAGTTAAAACGTAAAATCTCTTATATAAATGTAGCTATTTAGTATAAATATGCAGGTGATTATTTACAGTATTCTTTAATACCACTGTCATTACCTTTTTTACATTGGCAACTTGTGTGAGTGGGACACCGTCCTCGGGTTGGTTGCTCTCGCTCGTCCTCATCTCCTATCATCACATAATTGTAACTGTCTTGCTTTGTAATATGGTTCAATTTTGATTGGCTAGGAAAAGTAAGTACTCAGTCCAGTGTAGGTACAAGTCCATGACCGTATCACACCATGAACGTAACAGGAACGTGTCAGACAAAAAAAAATCTTAAAGTATGACACTATGCCCACTAGACTGTTCCGTCACCGACCAACATTTTCATACTAATTACCTTTCGGGCCTGATACGGTCATAGGACGGTCATGGTATGGTATGGTGTAGTGGGCAGAGACCGTAGGTGACTATGTAGTCACCGGCAATATCATATTGCCTAACATCGGGCTCAAAAATGTCTGAAACGTCGGTTTTACTAGAGGCATAACAGCGTATCAAGTATTTTCAAATCCAATGTTGGACAATACAATATCGCTGGTGGCTTGGCGTCCAGTTTGAAAAAGTTGAAGTACAGAAGGTAGCCAAAGTTTCAGGGACGGTAAAAAAGGATGTGACAAAGTACCAGAAAAAAAAGACGGAGAAAAGGCACAAGTGCAATTAATTCATAGAAGCATATTATTATAAAACTTTCAAGGATTATAATAAGGTTGGAAGTGCAATATAATTAATATAATGTATGTGCCTTTTTCCGTAGGAGGGCAGAATGACAGTTCAGATATACGGTTTGTAAAACACTCCGTCCGCGTACAAGTCGTTTATCGCTACACGCGGTAAACCTATGTAGGTAGGTACAGTCAACCAATTTGATTCCTAGGCCACTATTGACTTTGTCTATGTGACGTTGTAAACCAAATCATAAGAAGTCTGTAACGTTTGGTTGTCAACGTCACTTTAACATAGTCCAGAGTGGCCTAGACATCAAATTGGTTGACTGTACTTCACCGGGTTTTACGCTATTTCCGTACCTAATTCCAGGGCTTGAAAACTGGTTTATTTAACCGTAGCGGTGAAAGCCACACTTTGAGAGCCTAACCCATGATAAAGGTTACGCTTACAGGGAGCGAAATGCATTTACCGGTTTGAGGGCGCTTCCATCATTCACCCTTGTCTCCGCTCACACGGCAGAAGCGCTCTCTAACCGGTTAATGCATTTCGCTCCCTGTGAGCGTAACCAATTTGTTCGAACGTAACCTAAATAATTAACCGGTTTAACCTAAATAAATACCGGTTTATTTGTAACCGGTTAAAATCCCTGCCTTATTCCATCAAAATCAGTTCAGCTGTTTGAAAGAAACGTCTGCTTGTTACGCTTTCAGACATCAGACAAAGTTACTTCACATTTATAATATTAGTAATGGATGAAGAAATAAAATAGGATTTGGCAATGATGTTATATATTGTACAGTTAGCCTAATTGGGCGCCTAGATTAAATCCTTGATGTTTTCAGGGAATGAACTATTTTTGGAATTCAAATGAATCCATTATAATTATAATTAGTGATAAGAATAAAAGAAAAATCCATTTCCATTTTTATTAGTAATTCATAAATACTTCAACAAAATTAATGACAGAAATAAATTGGATTTAAGACACAGGAAATGTAATAATTGGTTTCCAACGAAGCAAAACGCGGTTTTATATCAGTCAGAGTTAATTGGTATTTTTAATTGTTTCTTTATTCTTAAACGAGAGTGGCCCTTCTGGCTCACTCCCTCGACGACCATGGCAAATTTGATTTTGATCCTCGTTTCCACATTTTTAATAATAAGTAAGTATGTTATTGTTTTTAGTTTATTTAAAAAGCAATTCTGACATCTTTTAACGTGTATAAATTTATACTTTGAGTTTTTTTTTAACAATACACATTAAGTCCTGTAAAGTATTAAAATTTACATTCATTCGATAAATTTATAATCCTACTTTATTCGTTCAAAGTTTAATCAGACTCATTTAATGTTTGTCAGCGTTTTTAGTACCAATTTCACCAAACGATGTTAAATTTAATCAATGTTAATCGACTGTTAGTTCATTCATTTTGACAGCTGTTGACGCACTTGAGAACGGCTTGACCGATTTTGCAATTTTTTTATCTCGTGTTCGTAATTGTCTGGACAAGTTTAGATGAAAGAAAAAAAACACCTGGGTGACGCCAAGCACGAACAACTAGTTAATAATAAACCTAAATAAGAACATTTAAACAAACATTATTCAGTATGATCTCCCGTTTTTATTCCCATGTGAAAAAAATCTACTACTAAATACTAAATTTACTATCCAGATAAAATAAAAAAAACTTTTTACTAACTTAATTGAATATATATAATATATATAGCAGTTTTGATGCCACATTCTCCGTATAGCCATTTTCGGTTGAATTTGTTCTCGACAGCTAGGTATATTAAAAACACGCGATTTAAAAATAAACTGGGTAATCTACTTATTAATCTGTCTCCAGGTCTAGCCCTGTCCGAGCCATCACGACGCGACGAAGACGGCGAAAAACACACCAAACACAAGGAAAAAGACAAAACCGAGGACAATAGTACCAAGGACGAGGGCCACGACACCAAGAACAAGTCGACTCATGACAACGAGATAGCAGATGTGGAAGATAAAGGGTGGGAGTATGAGAACAGGACCAAAGTGGACGCCAGGAGGGTGCTGTATAGCAAGACTGTGGGGAAAGGGAAACGACCGTATATGGTAGGTATTTATACTACCCTGCTAAGACAAATGAAGGTATCTCAATAAGTACTCAAGCAAAAGGAACCTCATTACTAATTGGAGAAGATTGAATCTGCTTTCTTCAGACACAACTCATCAAAATAAAATAATGCAATTGAATAAATAAATAAATATCGAATCTAGTGTCGAACTTGACACCTTTTCAGATACGGTCACGAGCGTTAATTTGGGACCCATTTCAAGAAAAATATGCTTGAAGTCGTCAATGTCATTAGAGATGTCAAGTCATTTGTAACTTTGAGGAAACTCAACTTTATTGTTGTAGAATGTCAGATTGACTTTGGACCTAAGGTGGGTACTAAATTAAATCTCGTGACTGTACCACTAGTTTTGGTTGCATATGAGAACTTGGTAATTTTTTACATTTAAATTTTTGTGGGATTAATGTTACTAAAAATATTTGAACCGTAAATTCGAAAAGTAAAAAAAACCGGTCATGTGCGAGTCGGACTCGCGCACCGAGGGTTCCGTATGTAAGATAATATGGTTGGAAAACGCAATAGTACTTTCTTCATTTTGTTATGTACTTTATTATCTATGCAATAAGGTCCATTTTGATTAGCCTAATTTTCAACACAGATTTTTAACTCTCTGCGACTGACGTAACGTCTATCAGACACCGCCAAAAAAAAAACTCCGTATAGCGTGTTATAGCTCTGTATCGCTCAGTACCTTGAAAAACACAAATATGTACATACATACATACATGCATTAAATCACGCCTGTTTCCCAGAGGGGTAGGCAGAGACCACTTCGTTCCACCTGCTACGATCTTGACAAATCTCTTTCGCTTCTTCCACATTCAATTCATGCATCGAGTCATGCACGCACGTCGGTTTCGGGTACTTAAAATTCGGCCCTTTTCCAGTATTTCTCCGATTTGATTCGAAAAAGTACGCCTAGGGCGGCCCCTTCCGACCCTTCCACTCACTTTAGCTCTGTATATCTCTTTCGTCAATCTTCTTTCATCCATCCTTTCCAAATGACCGAACCATCAAAGCATGCCCTTACACAAATATGTATGTTATATTAATCGTAGAAGTAACATTCAAAATTAGCATCATTTACGATTACTAACACCATCTGTTGGCGAGTAGCTAGCACTTCATTTATCATAACTACCTAATGTGTATGGTTAACAGGCGTGATTTAATGTTTGTATGTATATATGTAACTTTCGCTTAAAAAGTTATCAAAATATGGTCACGCCGGCGTGGCCGACCTTGTCGGCTCGGCGCGCCGCCGCCAGCTCATTGTTGCTCGGCGCGCATGTACCCAGCCTGTATTTTTTTTCAATAATAGCTTCATTAATACGCTTTACATTAATTTAATTAAAAATTTCGTGCTGTTTCGTGTTTTTGACTTTTTTGAAGAAAACGAAGCGTTGATTCCGAGGAGGGAGTTTTATGAAGAATGGTTAAAGTACAGCAAAAAAGATAAATGAAGGGCTTTATTTGACTACTTTTCATGATTATCGCTCGGACTTCCAAAAACATTTTATGAAAAATGTGCTGAATGTGGAAAAATACAGAACCATTTCGGGACATTATCGCAAAAGGTATTAATTGGCTGAATGGTGAAGGCCTTAAATTTTGTATACAACTTAAAATAATATAAATTTGAAAATTAGAGCAAATAACGCCCTTTTTACAACGTCATACAAAAACCAGTTTAAGCTGACCTCACATTTTAGGGGAAATCAGTGTACAGGGAGATCAAATTATACTGGATATTAAGTTTTTTCGTTAAAAATAGCTTGTTTTTCAACTTTTTATAAATATTGATATTTCTAGCTTCAATGTGTTGAGTTTTGATCTTATATTTAGCGTCAAATAATATTATCCACCTAGATCGGGCTCTTGTCGTACTGTACGCCGTTCCTTACATAAAGACCCTGTTTTTTTGTGATTTGATTAAAAATGTACAGATTTCAGATTTTTACCTATACTTGCAGTAAAAGACGGTGTTACTTGCCAAATTTCATAGTACTAGGTCGACGGGAAATACCCTATACATTTTGATTCCCTCGAGAGTGTCGAAATACACGTTTTTTGCGACACAAACGGCCGTATCTTTTTTTTACGTAAATGTAGAAGTTTGATTTTTTCTCAGCTTCAAGGGACTGTAGATTTAGGTATATGGTTTAAATTTCAACTCGATACCTCCACGCGTTCCCGAGATAAAGGGTCTTGACAGACGGACAGACGGACGGACGGACAACAAAGTGATCTTACAACCCTAAAAACTATCAAAACAAAGAATTTCGTCAAAAAGAGCGACCAAACAAAAAAAAATACGATTACAATCTATCCATTAATTGTCACTTTGCGAAGCCACATACTTACTTCTACACCTACTCATACCTATCAATAAAGGTGTCAAAATGCAGAATACGTAGTAACCCCTTCTTACTTCAAAACAATTAGCATCAACCTAACAAGCGCCAAAGTATACGAAATGAGTTTCCTTGTAAATTGTAAACCCTTTACATCCAACTGACCAAAATCGGCCAATGAATATTATGTAAATCCCAATATGCAGGTATATCTCCAACCAACCAAAGAATCAGCTAATAAATATTAAACCCGATACCTAGACATATCTCCAACTGACCAAAGATTGTGCCAATAAATATAAAAACCCGTTATCCAGATATAATATATCTCAAGCTGACTAAAGACTCGACCTATAAATATTAAACCCGATATCTAGATAGATCTCCAAATGCCCAAAAACTCGGCCAATGAATATTAAATCCCAATATCCAGGTATATCTCCAACTGACCAAAGACTCTGCCAAAGCGCACAAGTACCGCGGCTGGCTGTGTGGCGGCGTCATTGTAGACCGCTACTACGTCCTCACCTCCGCCGCCTGCGTCGAAGATGCCGACCACTTCTACGTGGTCGGCGGCACCACCAAGTTCGTCGACAGCTTCGACTACAAGCAAAATGAATGCGTGTGCAACAACAGAAGAAAGGTTGTGTGGAAATGTATCCCCAAAAGTAAGGATTTTGTTTTCTAGACATACATAGACACAAACGTACTAGAATTGTAGAATTGAACAGGTTTTTTATAGGTTGAGTAAAGGTTATCTAAATAGGTACTTACTTATTTACGACATCAAAATCTATGAAACGTGACACGGAATTTTCGCTGTAGGTATTGACGACAGTAACAAAATACAGTTTACAAAAGTTATAGGTTAAACTTCATCCTCAATCTCATCGAGAATTCGAGATTTACCATCAAATGCAAAATCTCTGTCGCTGATCAGCTTTCTCTTTGTAGTTACAAAAACTAGCGCCTTCTGAAATGTAATAAAATGTATGGAATGACACTGGTTTAAATTTTTGCAATATATTACGTAACGTTCTCAAAATGCCACATGATTCAGTACACTTGTCTTTAATATGAAGGGAACAATTTCAACACATATTTAATATATTTTCCAGATTACAAATTCGACTTCCAAGACAGTATAAAGTGGTCTTCTAACGACATTGCCATCGTAAAAGTTGAAAAGCCCTTCAAATTTGGAGTTTGCGAAAAGGGATGCGAGTTTGCGACTGATCTCATATGTTACAACAATGTCAGCAGGGATCTGGAAAAACCAGGGACTAAAGGCTTCATTGCTGGGTGGGGAAGCGGTAGTAACTTCAGGGAGGTAATACATAGATCAGTTTAGATGTCTTCCTTACTCCATAATCTCTAAAACACACATCGACCATTCGTTCTTTACATCGCAAACAGGCACTTATGTTATAAAAGCGCTTTGAGACACAGCGACCACTGGAGTTGAAAACCTCATTTCACCTCCAGCCACTAGGGCAGACCGTTAATAGGTCTAGTTAAGAAAAGAGATCATACTATGTGCCTTCGTCTATGCTCTCTCCACCGGTTCTCTTCACAGCGGGACCATCAGTTTGGATGTGTGCGATCTCTCTCCACTCCGATGACGAGCCGCAACTTCTTCCATTGCCTAGCTTTCTCTGTAAGAAGTATCCCGGTGGTATCATTATTTAATGTTGAGATGATGTAACGATGAGCTGGCTTAGCGAGTACACAGAAGAAACATATTACTTGACTGAAGAGTCTCTTGCGTCTCTTGCTAGGTACTCCTTACTTGTAATTACAAAAAAGTCATAAATGAATAGACTCAACATTAGGAGTAACAACATTTCTAGAGCCTTGTCAAATATAAAGTCTTGTCAGATATGAAAAAGTTTACATCCGAACATACATTTGACCGCTACTATTGGAGCTACAAGTTCGATCTGCACATCGTTCTTATTTTATACGCTGATGGAGCTGACTAGACGACAGCTGCTATGTCCCTCTTCTGGGCAAAAACATTCCGCAGGGCTATTTAAATTCTTCAGTGCTTTAATTGTCTTTAGAGGACTGACTGGTTCGGTTTGTCCTGACATAACGAAAACAAGGATTTGACTAAAATGTATTTTTTTGCAGGGTGTATACCGTAGACAAAAGCCATACAATACGGAGAACGCTAAATGCCTCCAGGAAGCCAAGGTCTGCATCATGGACAATGAGGCATGCGCCAAGAAGTGGTCCCAGCGGTTCAGGGAGATCATCACCCAGTTCATGATCTGTACTAAGGACGTCATGAAGAGACTTAGTGAGATTTGCGACGTAAGATTATAATCGCACTTTGATGTGGTATTTCAAAGATAATTATGAATATTTTTAGAAGTGATAGACCTAGTGCCTCGTCAGTATATGTATGTCAAAACCAGTTTAATACTTGCATTACTTTGTTTCGTACGTCACTTGCATCTTTATTGCTGTCACCCTGCTGACCTTTCTGCCGTTCGTCTGTCTGTTCCTATGACACAAATCTCTTGTCTCAAAAGAAAGGTCGTATGGTAAAAGTAACAGACTTGAAATTAAGATATTTTTTAATATTTATTTTATTTTATTTTTGGTTGAGACTCAACCAAAAATGGTAGAAAATTAAACATGAGAGCGGCAGAAAAAAAAGACTGCCCTTCTTATTATCCTAGAAACGCCGCGTCACGTTTTGTGCGTCGATATCTAGAGCTCATAAAAAACAGTGGATACCTACTTGATAGTAATGATATAACTAACTACTTAATCAAACTAACGATGCCTATATCTATAACTATTTCTTACAGAAAAGATACGCAAACTGCACGGATGTAGAAAGCAGAAAGAATCTTGCATTGGACGATTCCCATGAATTGTCGTCGTCAAGCTTTAACGTGGACGTCGGGAGGCATCTGAGGGACCCTGACGACTACACGGCCAGGCGATCGTCCATGAAGGGAGGATTCTGTGAGGTATGATTTCTTCTTTAATTGGAATTAATTTCTTTGAGTACAAAAACAGCAAGACGTGGTCTACCTCAAGGCAATTCTTGGAAGCCTCCAGAAGTCCAGTAGAAAACTTATTTCATCTGAGATGTGTTTGACGAGTAAATGCGTAATTAGCGGTTCAACTTTAAAATGAAAAGAAGATCTTTTACTGTTCTTTTATTTAGTCTGAACATTAAAAGTTACTACATAAAATATTTATATTTATAGTAGGGAATGTTAGATGACGCTTAACGAAAGAAAAGGACCTTCGATCTTTTTCCAAAATAAGATTTCGGTTAAAGGTAAGGTTTCCAATCAACCAATACTAAAACAAGTCATACATAAGACTGTTAATGTCGCAGCTACACTGTCAGACTGCATCCAAACTTTTGACGGACTATACTTAGGTGTATGTTTCTCAAACATGCTTAGAAATATTCTTATAATTAACGAAGTTATTCTTTTAAAGTTAGGTCGATTCCAGCCTCCGCTACGTCGACGACTTCTTACAGGTCTAGTTCTTAAATGTGCATGTTTGAGAAAACCACTATAAAAACCTTGGCCGGGAAGGACAGTTGCTTGACCCGTGTACATATTATAGTGCCTTGCCTGTGGCTCAACACTTACTCGTCCAGCAATTGCTGCTTTCCAACCTCTAAATTAATATTCTATAATTGTCTTACCAGAACGATCACGGCGGGCCACTCATCGTTAAATACCAAAACAAGGAGCGCGTGATCGGCGTGATATCTGCGTGCAAGATAGACCCCAAGAGCCACAGCTGCCATGGCCCCTTCCTGTACACGTCCGTTTTCAAGAATCGACAGTTCATATCATGCTCTATTTTCAAGGATGTAGAGTAAGTTTTAGTGGAGATAGGACCTTGCGCAGGGTTCTTGTACCTACCGCCAATTGATTCCCGATTGCGTAGTTATTTAATTTGGTTTTAGATCACTTTAAAATTGACGACGTGATCGTACGTGGTAACTTTTATAGTTTCGAAATTCATCATACATAAGTTTACCTATTATGACTGCTTATCTTGTATTACATTTTCATTTTCATATTTATAATCACACTAGTGTTAATACCTACCTAAATTTATGAGTAACTCAAAAAATTTGTGAGTGGATATTGTGAGTTAGTTACTTCTTTATGCTGAAATGGCGAGACGGTTTTAAATGAAATCTCAAATGAAGATACCTACCTAAATTACCACTTAGGCTGTCTCTTGTCCCATAAAATACTGGTCCCTTGGGATGGTCAACGTAGACGAAGTGGGAGTGGGAAGTTGGGGAGTAACCAGTATTTTTCTAGGTCGGTAACGTTCCGTGACTTCACTACTTTATTCTCAACACTTGACCTTGCAATTGTGAAAGTTATCCGCGATTAAATATAGTCTTTATAGCAGGAAAGAAAAAAATGCTGATCCTAATCATTTTGTTTTCAGAGAGAGCTGCAGAAGAGTGTTCCGCTCCGGGATCACTCACGAGGAATGGTCCGTCAACTGGGACAATATCAAAGAGTAAGCTTTAATAAAAGGTTCTCAATTTATAAGGTTCATAGTAACCAATATGTAATTGAACCTTGTAATAGTATTTTAAACGCGAGCGTTTTGTTTCACATAATTATTTCTAGTCCGAATGTATTTTATTCATAATCATCGGAAGTCATAAAGTGTTTTTTTACTGAAACGGTTTTTATTTCAGGATTTTTTAAATATCTAGCTAGTAAATGAGTTTAGGATGGTTAGGTTTGTTTTATAAAAACCCTGAGATAAAAACAGTTTCAGTAAAAAACACTTTTTGACTTGCGATGATTATGAATAACAATACATTCGGCCTACAATTTTATATGTGAACTAAGATTGACCCATTTTAGACTTCTACTTTTATTTTAACTCCATGAAAGTCTTTAATTTCAATTCAAAAGACAATTTTATTATTTACTTATTTTTAAAGATTTATAAAAAAAACGTTATTAAGTCAAAACTTAGTCACGAGACCACGAGTAATTTAAACTTAGCCAACAAATTTAGGAGACAATCTAGTACAAATTTTCCTAGTCATAAATAAATAAAGCTCTAACTGCCTCACTCAGAGACGTCAATTAAATTTAATGATTTATTAAAGTAGCTGCTGTCACTTTCTTTGCTATAGCGATAGAATACAACACGTCACTAAACAAGCGTTAAATTTAATTGACGTCTCTGAGTGCGGCAATATATCACACAATGGACATTTAAGATTCAGTTTCGTTTGATGATAGGTTCTTGGTCACTTATATGTGAGAGCAATAAATAAAATATAATAATAACATAAATATGTACGGAAATATTGTAAGAACTTATTTATTTTCCTATTAGAGACGAAACCATTAAAAAAGAAGATAAAACTGAAGTCAAAGCTGATGATAACGATAAAAGGTAAGATATAATTAAAGAACACTATATTTTTACTGACATTATTCCTTTAAATTATAACATTAATGATTATTTGTCTTGCAGTGATAGCGACGACAGAGCTGACAGGTAAGTGAGTATAATTTAAGTATGTAATGAAAGTAAAGTTGATAACTAACGAAAAATACTTTCTAAAAATTTCAGTCCCGAATCAAAAGAAGCTCTAAGAGAAAAGTAAGTAACTGCACAGAATAAGATTTCATTTAGAACATAATTGAAATAATTAATATTAACCTAACTGTCTTATTTTAGCAAAAGTGAAGATAACAAATCAAAAGACGTATCAAAAGAAAAAACTACTACTGCTGCTGCAAAGGTTAAAAGAACAGATGGGAGTAGCGACTCAAGTTCAAGTACAAGTGGTGAAAAATCTGAGGAAGTGAAAAAGAAAGAGAAATCTAAGAAGAAGAAGAACAGATCCAAGTCTGAGAAGAGTGATAAGAAACATAGCAGATCCCACAAATCGTCGAAGAAGTCGAAGAAGTCTAAAGGATCTGCAGAGCCAAATCTGAGAAGCCATGACAAGAAGGAACTGAACTACGAGTCCAGCCGCGAGGAAAATGTTAACGAGCCAGACGACGATGAGTAGGCATTTGTTGTCAATAAAATTTATAACAATTCATTGATGATTGAGATTTATTTTAGACATAAGTATAACACTATACTCATCCCTCCAGTGTACAATAACGAGTATACATATTCGCACTCTGGATTTGGTACCACAAAAAACTTTGACTGTATAACCACCATAAGTGGTCAATGTCAGGTATGATGTTACTAATTCACGACATCATTTTTTTCTTGATATTCTTTGATGCGTGGTGATGTTTTGTTTTAAACCATTTTTCATAACATGTTTGTCCGAAAAAACGGAATTCTTGTTGACGTCGGAAGCTGGCTACAGCTCTTTTGTAGACACCGTGATTGAACTCGTTATAATATTGATCTCGCTCGATAAACAGTCAATGACTACGCATGAAAAACTTATCTCAAAACTATAGTTTTGATTGAATACTTTGTTGCTGGTATGACTAGATATGAAAGTGACAATAAGTACAATAATATCTGATTTTATGTAATCATTTAAATTCAATAATAAATCTCTATTAGAAATTAGTTTCCATTAAATAAATACACATTTAAATTCATTTAATTACCTATTTCATGGCTTTTCCAAAAGTGTAAAAGGTAACGAATGTTCAGTCTCATCACGTCATCACGGTGCTTTTATGTACATTCTGTAGTCAACTTCCACCTCCAACATCAGATCAGTTCTGGGATAATGTACTGTCATCATGCTTTCAACTAATTTCAATAAGGATGGTTTGGAAGTGTTTAAATATTTGAACGAATATAAAATATACAATAGTACAAATTACGCAAGACATACAAGAGCATCGTCGATGTCTTTAACAAACAAACATGTGACACGCTATATAGCTTAGTTCAGTGGTTCAATGATGAAGTCAAGTTTGACGCAGCCAATGAAGGTCTTCTTCCTACAGTTGCCGTCAAGGTTTTCGTAGATGTTGACGGTGGCCTGGTAGCGACCGCAGTTGACGGCGTTGAGGGGAAGGTCGGTGTCGTCCGCAGTGAACCCCTGAAGAGAGTATGCCGCCTAGAGAAAACCAATGTTATAAGACAACCGGGGATAAACATAACTAATGTAAAAGCATATATTTGAGTCTTCAGGGTTGGCAACGCATTTGGCAACGCATGGAACATGAAAAAAGATAAACATTTATACGAAAAGACATTTAAATAAAGAAATTTTCATGAATTTTATGAACACTTACCGCTTCAAACGGGCACTTATCCGGGAACCCAAAGTAACTTAAATACTTAGCGTAATGGCTTAAAGGGTCTTCGATCTCCTTACAGATGTCGCAGATCTCGTGAGACACTACCATCTCGTAGTGGCCCGTCAGCTCCTTGTCGATTAATATCTCCAACTGCAGAATAAACTTTAGTTGGCCAACGGTGCAATATGGAATTATCGAGTAGAATGGAGTCCTACTAGTAGGTAGTGTTACTTTCGCTCTTTAGCATCTTCTTATCTTTAGATAAAGTTTTGACGCCCCTATACCATGGCAATGCTGCTATCACCACAACACTTATTTTTCTACTATTTAATAATTTCAACAATTATAAAATAATCTACTAGTCTACTAACGTTTTTTAACTAGTGCTAAAAGTTATTTGCTATAAAATCAATGGGTATAATTACATTTCCTATAAATTAATTTGCTGTAATCATTCTCCACATATAGATTCAGTTATTATAGCATTTTTTTATGCTAGAGGGGGTAAACGAGCTATTGGGTCACCTGACGTGAAGTGATCACCGCTGTCCATGGACACCTGCAACACCAGGAGAGGTATTGCAGCTGCGTTGCCAGCCTTTGAGAAAAGACTAAGCTCGTCTCTTGAAGGTCTCCAAGTCGTAAAGATTCGAGATTTTTAAGGAGTAATTAAATCTTATGGTTGATGATTATTTGAGCATATGGAATTTGAAAGTATAGAAAATAATTTAAGAGCATAGCAGCATTTATTGTAGCATTTAATGTTATGTCAGTTAATGTTATAGGTAGCAAAATCACAGACCTACAAAAAACGTAACGTTGCACTAAAAAGGTGCGCACGCACACTGATACACTAGGTAAGACAACGCGCCGAGCTGCAGCACGCGTGACAGTTTACGTGTGTGCGTGTGCACGCACACAGACAGCCATTTTGCATGATTCACTCATGATTAGACGAGGTTATGTCCGTGAGCAAAACATGGCACACCCTACGAGTAGGTACCTATACTCACCATAGTGTGTTCCGCCAGCCCTTTAAACAAGAAGAACGACCCGGACATGCAGGAGGTGGTTTCATTGTATCTCTCCACTTTGATCTCCGAGGCGTCCACGTACTCCCGGCTTTGCGGGTCAGCGCACACATAGACATCCGAGTCAAAGTTCAGAATGTAAAGATCCTAAAACAAAGATATCTGTAATATTATGTGAAGTGAGAAGTGCTGGAGGCGCACTTAAGGGTGCGGCTCCACTGAGGCGGAGATGAGCGGAGTGGAGCGGAGCTGTGCCAATATTATCCAATAGAATCTAAACTAACGTGCACAAGGCGCGCTCGAAGTGACCGCATGCGCCTTCTATTGGTTAATATTGTCACAGCTCCGCTCCGCTCCGCTCGTCTCCGCCTCAGTGGAGCCGCACCCTTAAGGTGAACCGAGGATCTGGTGAGTAAAGGTTATTTGAAGATAATTTCCTCTCTAGTAATTTTATTGAAAAAAACTAAGTCCGTACTGAGCCATACTTTGATGAAATTCACCATTTGTTTCAGTGAAATAGGTGCGTTTCCTCCTTTGGTAAACAATCTAATGCTTACACTAAAAAATAACAAAATACTCACTTCTACCGCGCAATAACAAACAACAACTAAACACAAAAACAATGAAACAAACATCTCGATCGCAACAAATAAACAAAGAAATAACGGAATTGAGTTTAAATATATTTAACATCGCGTGGAAGATGACATACGGAGATAGTATCTGACATCGTTAAATGGTGTACGATGAGTGATAGCAATTATATAACAATAACTGTAATTATATAATACTGTAATTTATAGGAAAATAAATAAGTATTCAGATCAAATCTCTACTTTGCTGAATCAAATACAATGCTAGAGAGGAGACAGTTGCAAAAAAACCCCTACTATTCTTACGTAACATTATCTCCTAATTAGCGTACGCATATCATTCATTCACTTATGTTACCGACGTGTAAAAGAGCCCTCATGTGGCCTATTTACTGAATAAATATTTGGAAATTTGAATTTGAATTTTGCATTTTAGCGTTCACGCGGCTTTCCATGAAGTGCCTTCGACGCTTATGTGTGTTCTTACAGGGCTTATTATTAGGTTAAACCATATTGCCTTTGACATTACGTTAATCGTAAAACACTAGTAAAACAAATTATATTTGTTTTACGAAATATGACAGTACTCAGCCACATAGGGACTTTCAAATAAAAATCCAATGACTGTAACTGCCCCAAAATCAACAAAGTTTCAACGACTAAGTACCTTGGAGTTGTAACGCTGCCCCATCTAAACTTCTTCTAAAAATCTACATTGCTCGGGGTCAGTCTCTAATTTCTTACTGTCTTCCTATATGGGGTGGAGCTTGTAAATCTAGGTTGCCTTTTTTAAACTATTCCGTTTCCCCACTGATCAACTTTATACATAGATAGTAACTTACTAACTGTTAGAAAATTGTACATTTTGCGAACAGCTCTCTTCACTCACCAAAACTTGCATTACAACCCAACGCTGTGCTAAGTAAATAGAATAAGGAATCACAAAGTTGCACCAATTTTCAAACATGCGAGCTTATTAGAAAGAGGTCTAATAAGCTAACATGGTACCTACCTAAACGTGTAGGTATAGGTACATATTTACTGTTTTTTATTAAATTTGTCTCGTCGTACTTACCTACTCCTGACCTTGCCACTTTTGTCTATTGGCGTTGGCATTGATTCTCATAACGACAACGACGACGTGGCTAAGGCTTGATTTTCTCCTACGCTGACATCGGTCGCTGACGTCAGTCGAACCGACGTATGATAAATATGCCGCGGACGTCAGCGTCGCTGTGCGGTGTCTCATAGAATATGGTGTATATTCGTACGCTCGACCGACGTCAGCGACCGACATAAGCGAAGGAGGAAATCAAGCCTAAGGTAGCAGGAAACCGATGCATGCAAGCGGCGCAGGACCGGGACTTGTGGCAAACCTTGGGGGAGGCCTATGTCCAGCAGTGGACGTCTTTCGACTGAACTGATGATAATGATAATGATTGTGAAACAAATTGACTGATGTTTAAACTTGTCAGTACTTGAGCTCATGAAAGACACGTTTTATTTCGAAATGAAAATAATTTTCGTAGGAACCGTTTTACGTATAATAATATTACCTAAATAATAAATATTAGGGAACTGTCTCACACCAATCAATTGACATAGACTTCCCAAACTAACAAAAGCTCTAGGCGTGGAAGAGATGTATCACTTTTAAACCTTATTAAGTACAATGATAAAACTATTTACTATCGTTACTAGGCAGCGATAAACATATTTATACATATAGAAAAATACATACCTACTTAAATAAATATAAAATATCCAAGACTCAAAAACAAATACTCGCGCTCACCACACGAATATTTGCCCATACCGGGAATCGAACCCTATATAGGCCGCTGGCTTCGTATGCAGGGTCAATACCAACTAGGCTAACGCTATGTTTGGTTGGTGATTGATGGTGAATTCCTTGTTCCCTCGTAGGGGGTGAAAGGAAGGTCAAATCTTGAAAAACGAGGTGTCGTTTGTACGTGTTAGCATCGCGAGTGTCACTAAGTACTATATAGGCACTTACACTTGGCGGCAAAAATAACCGCCCACCCGTCTTTTGTTCATACAAGTGTTCTTAAATTAGACAATAACGTCAAGAAAAGCCAATTTGATTCAACTTGTTTAATTTTTCAGCTAAATAACTCAGGTTCAAAATGGCGTACAAATATTCTTCCTAACCCCCTTACTAATAAACGTTGAGTAACGGTGGTATAGCTATACTTACAAGGTTTTGTCCTCATCTGTCAAATCCAAATGTCACAATGACAGATAAGGACAAAACATTGTATAGCTATACCACCGTTACTCAACGATTATTAGAAAGGGGGTAAAAGAATAGCAAAAAATCCACATACCACCCGTCCATAGTAAATTATTGCATTTTGTTCGATAAGTATGTCTTTCAAGTGACTTTTGAGTCTCATTTTAAAAAGCACTGCATCTTTTAATATCATTATTGGTACGCCATTTTGCGCCTAGATTATTTAGAGGCGTATACCTATAGGGGGTGGGGGGGGGGGAGCGGGTGGTCCGTGCCCGTAAGTAGTGGAGATGCTATCATATTTTTTATTTGCTCGCGTACTATGCTTAAGTATTAGGTAATCTTACAGTGGTTTTATTTTACTCTGTAAAACTATATTGCTTTCAACATCGCAGTAAGGTTTTACCAAGTATTAAGAACCCCCGAGTTTGGTTTCACATATATATCGACAGAAGGAACCTAGGTAGGAGTTAAGCTTTTGACGCATTGTTCCTTGGAAGGATCTTGACTGCAGTATTTTACATCCTAATAGCCACACGAGGAATTGAAATAATGTAACGTATCGGAATATAATTATCTTTATTTATAACACAATGCTCCTTAACTATACCTATTTATAGTATCAAACCTTATTAACTTTAAGTAAAGGGGAAATTCAAAATATCCGGTATATTTCAGGTACAGTCACCGGCATTAATAATCTTGTTCAATACTGTTTCCAAATATCTGACACGCTCTAAAACATCTACTAATAAAGATAGGTATAAAACGATATATAGGTATTAAACAGTAGGTTATATGAAACCTAGTCAAGTAGGAACTCGTCAATCTTGCAATGTATGTCGAAAAGTCACGATGAAGACGATGTAGGTCGTTTTTTGAAGGAGCCGTTAGGGTTGTGGTACAGAGGGCTTATTGTCTAACGCACTCGCGATCGCAACCGGCTTCAAAATGGAGCAATGTTTTCATTTTGTATGCAGAGGGCTTGGGCTGAGTGTTGGATGGGTGAACGTGACGAGGTATTCAAATGCACGATACGAACTTTGTTCCTTCTCTCGCTTTAATCCTTAAACCTAACCTAACCACAACTTATTAGCAATCAAAGCGGTTCAATGATAAAGTCCAGTTTCATGCAGGCGACGAAGGTCTTCTCGTTCTTGCAGGAGCCGTCAGGGTTGCGGAATAAGGTGATGGTGACCTTGTAGCGACCGGAGGTTGCAGCCTTCGAGGGAAGGTCCGACTCGTCCGTCTTGAAGTCGTGGACAGGATAGGACCCCTAGAACAATAGGCATATTAAGATCACGTTATAAAATGGGGTTGACCTGAAACGGGTAAACAGTTGGTAGGCCTTACCAAAGCTGGACCGACGATGGTGAAGATCGTGGGAAGATAAACCCGATGGATGCGAGTATCACAAAACCGACCGTCGTGGAAAACCTTAGGGAACTCCTATGTCCAGGAGGGTTACCATGACGTACTAGTTCAGTTTAGGTTGAGAGAAAGGGACCGAGCGGCAATAGGTATCAGAAACTCCTAAAGGGCCGCAGACAAATTATTTTTTATGGTATAGAGTAGGCAAACGAGCACACAGGCCACGTGATGGTAAGTGGAAACTGTGACCCATAGACTTTCGCATTCACAAGACTGCAATCCTAAGACTGCAAATGCGTTACCAACCCTGAGGACTAAGATGGAATGCCTCTATGCTAGTCATTTCACCGGCTGTCTTATCCCCTAACCGGAACACAACAATGCGAACACAACTGTTTGGCGGTAGGTTAATGGATAAGATAGTGGTAGCGATCCGGAAGGACCCTGCACAAGGTCAAGGTCAGGATATTATTGTAACATTCAATAAAGGAGCGCTACTTCGTGGACTAAGACACTAATAATTAATTAATTTATTGCTTACAGCTTCAAAAGGGCACTTCTCCGGGAAACCGAAGAACTTCAAGTACTTGTGATACATGCTATCCTCGTTTCCAATCTCCTTGCAGAGGTCGCAGATCTCGAGCGAGGCTAACATCTCGAGTCGACCGGATACTTCTCTCTCGACTTGTATTTCCACCTGGAAAACGTTTCACATTGATATGACTAGTGATCGTTATCAACGTGCACTTTTCGTAGCAACGGGTATGGTTGGCAGAAAAAACAAATACATTTGAATATTCACTTTTGTTCTTAATTATTAAATAAATTCAACATTATTTCCAAGTCAATTCAATTACTGGAGGATCCAACACTAGAACTTAAAAGTTCATAAAAAATGTCTCTGGCATGATTAAATAATAACAAAGTTGAGATTACATCCCACGGGCAAAGAAGTTTATTTTAAACTAAAATATGTCCCGAAGAAAAACTCCGGTTAGAGTACCTACTGTAAAAGTCATGCAGCAGCTGATAGAAGGCAAAGAGGTGGATATGCCGGAGGGCGTCAATAAAAATTGCGTGCACTATTTTAAAGACTTAATTTACGTTCCTGTTAACGTAGAAAGGCCATTTAGTCATTTAAAATGGATTTTTTGTAATCGTCGTCAACGACTGACAGCCAAATCTGTTGAACAACTTTAAGTCATTTATTCGGTATAATTTGGATAAGTGATTATAAATATGTATATAAATCTTCTAATTTGTGAAATATAATAATGTTTGAAATACTTGTGTATTTGTTTTTTTGTCAACCATACTTTGCCACCAATACAGCACGTTGATAACGATCACTAATTCGCCTGCCGAATGCAATAAGGGCACAATTCAAAATTTTCGAGATTTGAGATTATTATGGAATCGTGATCTAAAGTGGTCGTTTTACCGTATGCATTAAAGACTTTAGTCAAAAGTATACTATAACAGACCAAAGAGGGCATTTATGTCTTTTCTGCACTAAGAGAAATGATCTATCCCTTTCCTGCTATATGGGCCCATCACCAGTCGGCCGCTTGCACTCGCCGCAATCGCACGCGATAGTTTGTGCTACAAAGGCATTTCTTAGTTGTGCCCGTATTGCAGAATTTTTGAAATTCATTTTTAAGTTGTGCCCGCTACTTTTTCATTTGCTTTCACAATGAATCGAAGAAAATATAAAAGAACTAACCGTCATTTGATTACACCTCAACGGTAAGTACCTGCCTTAATATTTTATACATATTGTAAATTAAATCCGTTATGTCCGGCCGCACTTGTATTTTACATACAAGGTAATATATTGAGTTAAATGATATTAAATTAGAGTTAATTATAGAACAAAACTATGTACCTATATAATTATGACTTTAATTAATATTCTTATACAAGCAAATAATTCTGCTGAAGTCTTAATTCGTTCGACTGCAATGATCAGTGGCATGTTTTTTAATATAATTTAATGAAGTACCTGTCACATATTGCCGCAAAGTCATATATTTACTTTTTCATTTGCTTTCACAATGAATCGAAGAAAATATAAAAGAACTAACCGTCATTTGATTACACCTCAACGGTAAGTACCTGCCTTAATATTTTATACATATTGTAAATTAAATCCGTTATGTCCGGCCGCACTTGTATTTTACATACAAGATAATATATTGAGTTAAATGATATTAAATTAGAGTTAATTATAGAACAAAACTATGTACCTATATAATTATGACTTTAATTAATATTCTTATACAAGCAAATAATTCTGCTGAAGTCTTAATTCGTTCGACTGATCAGTGGCATGTTTTTTAATATAATTTAATGAAGTACCTGTCACATATTGCCGCAAAGTCATATATAAACTTCAGGTACACCGACCCACACAAGAATGTGAGTCGGCAGCCCCGGTCCAGTCCAGGAGGGCCTGCACCTTTTTCTCCGGGATGCTGACGATGGCGAAGATTTCTGAGCCTTGCCTATCAGCGCTGATGAGCTGAGCAGCCACCGGCCAATCTGGACCCAGGTGTTCTGGTAACGAAGGCAATTTGTTACCACCCCGGAATCATCCCAGACACCTGGGAACAGAATGCCGCACTCTGAGCGGCACATCATTTTGGCGCTTGATCACCAACTTGTCCCCTGATGAGAGGGCGATGGTGTCCACGCACCGCTTGAGCCAAGCCACCGCTGCCTGGTCTCCGCACCACATTCTCAGGGTTCCTCTAGCGTGTAGGGGTTTACCCTGAAATTGTGTTCCGGCCACACTCTGGGGGTTCCGCATCGACTCAACCATGACGCAGCCCTGAACCAGGTTGAGGGCCTCATCGGCGAGTTAAGGAGAGGTGGCCCGTGCTTGCAGACGTTACCGCAACCATCAAGTCAGCTTTTACTACGTCCGCATATGCTGCTCGAGGGGTCCCAGCGGTGGACTCGATCCTCTGCTTCTTGGATTCTCTCAGAGACAGAGTCTCGACAAGGCGTACCCTTTTCACAGGAGCCCGAGCCACCGGGTTGTTGTTGCTGGCTCGTTTCCTTCTCGGTGGGACACGGTTTGCTGTCGGTTGGCTAGGGCGATCGGCAGCTCCCTGCATCTCCACCGTATTAGGAGCACCTGATAGATGTGCAGGCACCGAAGCAATAGAGGCTGCTGGTTCTGCTAGCATTTTGCGGCACTTGCGCCTCTATTTTTGGTTCCTATGCCTCTTTTTCCCGAGGTCGATTGCGCTGGGACCAGGTGTATCCCGTTTGGCGGGTTGCTCCTTTTCCCCACGTGGTCAGTACGGGAAGAGTCCAGCTAGAATCTAGCTGGGAGGATATTGTTGGTGTGGGTAATAACGCCGGTGCGGGCTCCGTGCTTGCAGATTTCTCCGCAAACGGGACGATCTCCGGGTTGTTTGTTATTGTGTGCCGTCGTGTGTGTGTGTGTGTGTGTGTATGTGAGTGTGTGTGTGAGTGTGAGGTCCACGCTTGGGGTTTCGGTCCTGCTGGTTTCCCTGCAGACCTTCCACCCCTCGCAGACTTTTTGTTTGTGTGTGGCGGTCCCTTAGCACGGCCCCCGTGTAGGTGAGTAGTTATTTGTGGACTTCGAGGTCGAAGGCGTTGCCTTGAAGCTACGTCTGAAGGAAGGTAGCGGGCTGGGTTTTCGCTCTACCGCACCCTTTGTGTGTGTTTGTTTGAGGTTGGTATTGCGTTGCTAGTACCCACACCTAGTGTGTTGGGAGAGAACGGCACATCCAGAGGAGCACCACTCTCTTGTTGAGCACCTTCGGGTTTCCCCTCCGGCACTCTTGGGGTTTCGGAAGGTACATGTTCCACGTTGGTCCTGGTTTTTCCTTCATGTCTCGAGTTTCTCGCCCTCCACGGAGCCCGCACCTTTGCATGTCTTATTAAAAGTATCACTAGGAGTACTCGAGAGATATAGACATGTTGGGTTGGGTATCAATTCGCGACATCGGGAGCTGCAGTAGTGCGGCTGGGTTGATCGATCCGGATCTTCCCAGGTGTTCCACAAGCCCTTGCCCCGTCATCATGACCGACACCCTGTCCTCCCAGAGGACCCCCTTTGGGAAGTTTACTTTAAACTGTAAACGAGATGTTCCCAAACGATAGCCTAGGGGCAAGCAATTTTGTTTATCTTAAAAAAATACGATTTACCATGACACTTAAACTTGTGGTAACTTGATAAGAGATTCCTTTATAGGGCTCCGTACCTCAAAAGGAAAAAACTGAACCCTTATAGGATCACTTTGTAGTCCGTCTGTCTGTCTGACTGGCTGTCAAGACCCTTTATGTCGGGAACGCGTGGAGGTATCGAGTTGAAATTAAAACCATTATACTCAGGTCTACAGTCCCTTGAAGTTGTGAAAAATTAAACTTCTAACTTAACGTGAAAAAAAGATACGGCCGTTTTTGCCGCAAAAAACGTAAATTTCGACACTATCAAGGAAATCAAAATTTATACGGTTATTTTCCGATGAGCTAGATCTATGAAATTTGGCAATTAATACCGTCTTAAATTACAAATATAGGAAAAAAACTGAAAACTATACATTTTTAATTTAATCACAAAAAGCAGGGTCTTTATGCAAGGAACGGAGGCGGTCCAAATTTTGAATTGAGTTAACCGTGTCATTTGCGGAACCCTCGGTGGGCGAGTCCGACTCGCACTTGCCCGGTTTTTTTTATATTTGACTTATTTGTGAAGTATTTTATAAACAAAGGTTATAAATAAAGTGTTATGTAAAACTACTGGAATAAAGACGTACTTACATGTTATAATTATAATTATATTAGTTTGGTTAATATACATTGGGCCATGGATGATAATACATATTAAACTTCCCCCTTAATTAACTTAAACATTAAAAGATATTAAGTTAACATTATTGTTTTTTAATACAATTTTCTCACAGTAAACAAAATTTGCACAAATTCTTTGTGCTACAAGGACTTAACTCTAAGAGTCCATATTTAAATGCATATAATATCAAAATTATTTGACTATTATTAAAAAAATGATTTTGATACGAAGGAATATATTCTACAGAACCTATAATACCAAATACAATATGAATAACTGCAAATTTAGAGAAAATACAGTAATTTTTCGGACACACACCCATTCATGAAAACTTTGACACCCAATTTCTCCAAATGTTGCTTTTTTGATTTGTCCCCTTATTGCATTCGGCAAGCGAATTATGACCCTGTTTCACCATACTGACAATGATAGGTGAAATTTTCATCATATTTAAAATATTTACAAACAACCATAAGTAAATTATTTGACTAATTTCAACTGTCACAAATTGTTTCAGGAATGTCACTGTGACAAAATTATGACAGATTAAATTACGATAATATCCGCTTTAGATAATCATAATCTTAGGTATTACGTTCGACTCTATTGAATCTTGTTCTATTTCCATATCTGTTTTTGCGATGACCTGTCCGAGAGTTACGCCCACACCGGTGCTTAAAATACTGTGACGGTACGGAATCGCAGTGACGCGTCGTATTAGCACCGTTTTTGAGGCATGCTCCCGACACCGCTGCTTAAAAAACGGTGTCGTTGCTTAAACAAAAGACGGGGTCATAGTAACAACATGGCGCCGTTTTTGACGTACCGTAATATACGCACCGTTAAGCATTGGTGTGTGTGGAGCTTGCGTCAAAAACGGTGCTAATACGACGCGTCACTGCGATTCCGTACCGTCACCGTATTTTAAGCACCAGTGTGGTCGCAACTTAATAATGTACTTACCTATGTTTATGCTAAATAGTTACTGCCGCACTCAGAGACGTCAATTTAATTTAATGCTTGATTAACGTTGCTGCTGCCACTTTCTTTGCTACAGCATTAGAATACGACATCACGTCACTAAACATACATTAAATTTAATTGACGTCTCTGAGTGCGGCAGCCAGAGTCACATTAGACTTTTAGGTCTTACCATAGTATTTTCGTCAAGGCCTTTAAGGAAGTTGACGGCGCCAGTCATGTACGCGGTAGTCTCATTGTATCTCTGCACCTCCATCGCTGAGGAGTCCACGAACGCCTGGCTTTCGTCGTCGGGGCACACGTACACTGGCGAGTCGAAGTTGAGGACGTACACATCCTGGAAATATTAACCCATTATGGCTGACTCGAAAACGAACAACCACCAAAATAATGCTGGGCATAGGTATACGGTGTTCATAGTTTTCGAATCAGAAAGCAGGTAAGAAACCAATTTAAAACATAGTTATGGCTATATATGGGTTAAGGCGTGGAAGAGTGTCAATTAGCACACCTCTGGCGAAATGCGAATAATGTAGATATTAGGTACCTACTTAGTGTTTACTGATATTTTCCCGCGTTTCTGTCCCGTCCCTTTTTTTGGGTTATTCCCAACTGTTACCACCAATTTGTTACCACTGGTACCTAACAGCAGGGAATTTTTTTCTCATCTTTTACCACTTAAGTACCTACTCGGTGGTAACAACTGGGAATATTTTTCCCATTTTTTACCACTAAAATATTTGGTGATAACTACTGGGAAAAAAACCCAGTAGTTAGTAGTAACAGTAGGGAGTTTTATTCCCATTAGTTACCACTCACTGTTAAAAGATGAGAGAAAAAATCCCAGCTGTTACCAGTGGTAACAAATTAGTGGTAACAGGTAGGAATAACCCCTTTTTTTCTTTTACTAGGTACAGTCAAAGATATTATTATGTTTAAATTTTTCACATTAGGTTTTTTTTTTTTTTTCTGAATCTACTCAGGGAATCAGTTCTGGCGGTATACATACGTAAATAATACGAGTCCCGTTAAAATTACTCATTAACCAATCAACGAGATTTAAAAGTACTTAGGACTCCCTTTAAATAAGACTAGTTTAAAATATACAAAGCATAAAACATAATTATTAATTAATAATTAGATACTTACTTCTTCTGGCGGGCCCTGGCAGTAGCAAACTCCAGCCAAATATATAAAAAGAATTGTATACATCTCCATTACAGCGCACTTTACCCTACAAACTTTGCCTACAAATAACCAGATAGGCTACTTATATTCACTTTTAAATGGAACATCGCGTGGACAATCTGATAAAGGCTTACAGGCAGATTTTTATCTGACATGGTACATGATGTGCGATGTGTAAAGGTGTTAAATACATACCTAATACCTATAATTACTTACAGCTTTACGAGTATATTTAAAGTGAAATAACACTTTTTTAAAAAGTAGGGACTGGACGAGTTGCATCCCGCGTTCATAGAAGACTGCAAAAATTAAAGATTTTGTATAGATTTCAAGCTATCAAGATACAAAATTCAAGTCAACTCCACACAATTATAGAAAGTTCTAGTTACTAGAGTTGCGTTTTAAGTTGAGGAGGTAACGTTTAGTCACAATAAATATTTTAAAATGTTAGTAATACACTATCATATATCACACAGTATCACTAACTATAGGTAAATTTGCAGCTTTGTGATAAAACACATTTTGATAAAATTATTACGTTTTAGTTTAACGGGTGTATTTGTGTATATTAAATTCCGTAAAACGCGGGTAAATAGGAACTAAGGGGTAAATAGGGACACAACCTAAAATTAAGTATATGTTACTAATTATAAGACTGAAATAACGTAAATAGAACGTAACGTTATTTTCATTTAATACTTGTTCTTATTTGTAACTAGTTATGCTTCATTTTAGGTTGTTTCTATTTACCCCGTTTTACGGTTTGTGGCATCGTACTTAGTTCCCAAACAGATGGAACAATTCGGACATGGTTGTATTCTCATAGAAAGTTGAATGACAGTGGTACCGTTTTTATCTAAGTTTAATGACAATAATGGGTTGTGACATTTACTGCCGCACTCAGAGACGTCAATTTAATTTAATGCTTGATTAAAGTTGCTGCTGTCATTTTCTTTGCTACAGCAATAGAATAAGACGACACGTCACTAAACAAGCATTAAATTTAATTGACGTCTCTGAGTGCGGCAGTTAAAGCCGGGTACTCTCTAGCGAGCCGTAACTGTTACTGTTGCACGTAAAATCCCTTTCGGGGCAGTGGGCCACCTGCTTTGTCCAACTTCCAATTTCCATTTGAATATCAAATTAACAGGCTCGACGGAGCTCCGCGTCGCGGTGCTCCTATATCTGGGTGGTTTGGCCCTCCGGGCTAGCTGAAGAACTAACATAACCTAAACCTACATACCTCATAATTATTTATAATACTAATTTCGTTCAGTTGAACAGAGCAGATGAACCACTAGAAACTCGTTACCTACTGTAACTGCTAATCAATCCGGCTTCAGAGTTATCAGCTGTAAAAGTAAGTACCAATTTTACCATACGATGTTAAATTTTAATCAATGTTAGTCTCCTGTTAGTTGATACATTTTGACAGGTGTTAACACTAATAGTCTGTTAAGTTGTTAACATAGTATGGTGAAATTGTTACTAAGGGTGGCTATTACATACATCCGGAGTTTTATAAAAAAAAACAAACTGTGGCTCCCATGGGGACTTAGTAATTTTACTGTCTATGCATTACAAATTAAAAGTAATGCACGATCTAGCTCGGTACATCCACGTACGTATCACGGAACGGTAGAAAAAAAAAGACCCAGTCTTCCTCGTAATAAGTCCATGATAAATTAATTTTAAAAGGGGATGTAAATAAAAAATCTCCTGGAAAAATATAATTTAATTCTGCTTTCAACGTACTAATGCCAAATACTAACATACAGACATCACAAAGTTGAAATGCAGTCGTAAACCGTAAAATGTGCAAAAAAATAAAAACCAAAATAGAGTTTAATAAATTTATTAAAAAAAATACAAAACAAAAAAGCTCATCTATGCCTGCTACCAACGTTATAAGTTTACAAAATAAACTAAAAAATAGTGCGTTAACAAGTTATATACATATATATATTTTGAAGTGCTTAAAATGTATTGAAAGTTACGTTAACAATAATTATCTGGGCACAGAATATCATTATGCGAGTGAACACTTGAAATAAAACCTGAAATGCATATATTTTTATCTAAGATACTTTTTACGCTCAACAAATAAACTAAAAATTTCGAAAAATACACCATAAATAATCGGTCTTTCTATATAAAATATATCTTTATTTTTACGCTAAGAGACCAACTATGCGAACCAAGTGCTCGGACAACTCTAAATAGACAAGGTTTAGACGTATTCTATTATGTCAATTATACATTGCTTCGAGTCTTAAATTATGTTTAACCTAATACTGAAAAAGTAACCTTGACTTCCTACCATAAAAGTTAAAAATATAAACCAACTAACATCCATCGATATGTTAAAAGTAGTTTCAAAAAACAACCGTCCTTATTCTCTACGACACAACATATCGCATGCACTCAGTTGGCACGACTGCAGTGGAGCCCCATCTTTGAATTTAAATAAATACTCTTATCACTAATCAAATCCTTTCAAACTAACTTCTAAATTTGGGACTCCACTTAAAAGCACCTTAAATATTTAAAATATGTTAAATCTGTTTTCAATCTATATTATACTAAAATATAGCTTCTTTTCTCGTATTAATTAATGGAAGAATGCTTAAAATATTATTGAACGTAGGTAAACAAAGCATTCTAAGATTCACGGCTTTAAAATTACATCTAACGTTAGACTAGAAAACAAAACATTCGTAAAGATATATTTTCGTTAAGTTTTTAATATAGCTCACTCTCTCTAATCCGTGCCGGTCCAATGCAAATGAGAAAAACAAAAAACCATCGAGCGAACTCTCGTTCGAATCGGGAAAAACTAAAATCGAACCATCGCTTGTTCTGGCTAACGAGTACGTCGCCGCCACGGCTCGTACAGTCAAGGTCACCAATATCTATACACCAGTCTCAAAAATATGTACACATAGACCTTAATACTATTGCAATAAGGTCTATGTGTACATATTTTTGCAACTTTGTGCGGATATGTATTTTTTACCTTGATTGTATCATCAGTCCGCGTTCTTCGGGACCACGGGCAGTACTTCCACTGGTTCTAGATGGCGCGCAACATACCTAACACAATGCATGACACTCGTGGACCAGCACAAAGAAAAATAAACCTTAACGCTAAATTATTAGTGTCGGAATGCGACAGGAGAACCGTCAATCAGTCCCGTGTGCGACAAAGCAGTGTTCAGAAATAGTAAGGGGGTAATCGTTTTCAAAGTGTCGAAAATTTCGAGTCGGGTCGGAGATGCCGCCGTATATTAATGAACCTGGAAATAAAAATTCTGGTTAATACATATATTTTTCAGTTACGTGTTATGGAATTGAGATCTACCTTCACAGTAAGTTTTTTTTTACTATTTTCCAAACAAAAATATTTACAGTTTTCCAGACGGTATCAATCAATAAAAAATATAATACATATCCAAGTTATTTACATTTTGGAAATAAATTTCAGACCAAGGAACATTGCTCGTGAATTCAATCACTTTTGAACCCTAAATGAAGGCTAAGGATGAAATTGTAACTAACACCCGTATTCACAAACAATACTTAAGGGATCCTTCACTGAGTAAACGCACTGCGTTCAATACAGCTTTTTGATTGGTCTTTTTTGACCGACCTTTTGTTTATGAGACGATTTGAACCACCCTGTGCGTTCGTGAGCACTGTGAGACCTCATAGTGACGTTTGTGAATACGGGTGTTAGTATATTTATTTAGAGTTTAGTAAAAAGCCTCTGTCCAAAAAAAGGTTAGGCTTTGTATTACTTTTTGTCCCAATGCTATTTGCTTTCGTCAGAAATCATTTACCATCCGGAAGCCGCAAAAGTAGGTAGGTTAGGTTCGTTAGGTATCTTAAGATGCCCGAAGGGCAAACTGCCTAGAAATAGTTGCCCTACCGCGAGGCAGGGCTCTGTCAAAAAGCAGTTGGACTACGAGTCCGGAACACTATTTTCATATAAGGTCCTTGACAGACGCATAGATAGATTGAGGCGCATAAGTAAGTGATACCATACCAATGATCATGTTGATCATAAACATTAAAATATGAACAGGGGATGTAAATGCCAATATTATCCTAAAAAAAATATTAAAAAATCAGTAAATAGGCCACATGAGGGCTCTTTATACGTCGGTAACATTGAGTGAATCTACCAGCGCTTTGGACAAGACCATCATTGCGGAGACGAAGCGCCGCAAAACACTCTAGCAGAAGGTCATTTTTCAATCATAAAAACATAATAATACTTAAAAGTAAAGAATTTATTATTTATTATTACTTAATGTAAGTTACATTAAGTAAAATAAATAATTTCTTTAAACTAGCAAAATATTTAATTACAAATCCTGCCATTGATACATGGAGATCCTTACACCCGTATTCACAAACAATACTTAAGGGATCCTTCACTGAATAAACGCACTGCGTTCATTACAGCGTTGTCATTGGTCCTTTTTGATCGGCCTTTTGTTTATGAGACGATTTGAACTATCCTGTGCGTTCGTGAGTAGCGTTGAAAATGTCGGAAAAAATCAAATGATTTTTTCGGAAATTCAGTAATATATCGTTTTTTTCGGGTTTTTTAGGAAAATAACAAATGAATAATGACAATTTATTCATAGTCAATCACTGTCACTCTCGCGATCTATTTCAATTGCTTCTGCCTTCATGTCGTCGATGTCGCTGTTTTGTAGGTGCAAATAAGACCGAATATAGATTAAAATAACAGCAGAAAATTTCTTTGGTTTTTTTCTATAAAAATCCGAAAAAAAACGAGTTGTTTGGAATAAAACGGGATTTTTTTGGGACTTTGTCAACGCTATTCGTGAGCACTGTGAGACCTCATAGTGACGTTTGTAAATACGGTGTTAGGGCGTTTTCCAAAAAAAAGCGCACGCAGTTAAGGACTTCAATTAACAAACGGTAAGTTTTTCCATTACGTCACGATAATTAGTTAAATATTTATGTACTGTCCTCATACACCAGTAGGCCGTATCTCACATTCAATAACCGAAGCATTTGCAATCCTCACTCGTTAGTAAAATGGTTGTATTTGCTACAGGAGTTTCGTTTGAGATGGCACTATTTTTTTAATGAGAAATATGGTTAGTTATTGTGATGTAATGGAAAAAGTTACCGTTGGTTAATTGAAGTCTTTAACTACGTGTGCTTTTTTTGGAAAACGCCCGTTAATATGGTAATAGAAGAGATGATAAAGAGTGTGTGGTGTACCTCGGCGGCCTGATCGGGCGCTTGGGGCGCCTGGGGCGCGGCCAGCGCCGGGTCCCTGGGGTCCCGCGAGTCGCGCGGCGGGCGCGGCGGCGCGGGCTCCACGGCCAGCAGGCGCGGCTTGTCGTCGCGCGGGGACTCGCCGCCGCTGCCGCCCACCGACATCTCCGCCAGCGCCGAGATCACGCTGTCCATGTTGATCGTGGCGCTGCTGTCGCCCTCGCCCTGGTGCGCCACGGGGAAAACGACACGCCTCTATACTCCACGAACCATACTGCATTATTGCCTAGGCGCGGAAAGTAAGGGATTTTCTGACCAGGTGGTTGGTGCTAAAATTCTAGTCAGGAAATCCTCGTTTCCGCCGAGGCATATATAATGCTTTTCTCAAACAATGCGATTGTAAGTATTTTAAAAAACCTTTGACCGATTCGGCGAGAATGTTTGTTTCAAAACTACGAGTATGAATTAGTTAAGATAGTTCCACGCACAACGAGGCGCCGCCCGCCTCCCCACACTGCACCACCCACGAGTTGGGTGTACGGGATTTTTTTCTTGGTCCTTTCGATTTAATACGCAATAGACAACACTTTTAAAAAACAATATGGACATGGACGGAAAATGTTTTCATATGTTTTTTTTACTCCTACGAGTAAAATGCGGCACTTTCCGTCCTTGTTTCAATCGGAAAACCATTCATTCCTAGCAAGTTTGAGAAAAACACATTTCAATTTGAGCAGAGGCTGTGCTGATCTGGTGCCACGGGCGTTGTGGTGTGCGATGACCATTATGAGAGGCTGCTCGGCGCGGCCAGGTGACGGCTACATTGGTACGAATGCTGGGCCTTCAAATCGCCGTCAGCAAGAAGACGGAGGTACAGTCAAGGAATAAAATTTATCACCCTCCCTAGGTCCAAAGTAAATCTGACATCCTACAGCAATAAGGTTGAGTTTCCTATCAATTGCAAATGACTTGGCATCTCTAATGACAATGACATCTTCAAGCAGATTTTCTTTGAAATGGGTAGCAAATTAACTTCCGTGACCGTACGTCCACAGGAATAAGAGCGCCGTAAATTCTTCCAAGGCACTCTTTCAATGTCGGAGCCCGCGCTAAACGGGCATACCCTTGAGGTTCATATACCAAAGCCCTCTGCAGCCCTTGCCAACGACGGCGTGGCTCCCTCCACCGCTGGAATTTAGTGGGTATTTCAGCTACTCATGGGTTGGTATTTTGTACTACACAAGCAAATTAGGTCCCTAGGTTGTATGAGTAAAAACTTTCCGTAGCGAAAAAAAAACACGATGTCCTTAATCAAATTGAACAAAAAATATATCGAGTACACTATAGCATGATTAAAATTAATGATGATATTTAAAATACTTATCTTTTTACTATAGACCGAAGAATATTTTTTTTGCAGATACATGTTTTAATCGAGAAAGAACCGACATAATGTCCATAGTAAAAAATCAAGTGAAACGAATAAGTACCTTTTGTGGTCCGGGCTTGAAGAAGTGCAAATAGCAGTACCCACGGAAACCCTGAAAATAAGTTCTCTGTAAATAAACGATGTATCGAAATAACTGAAATAAGAGCCAATGTTCAATAACAAACTTTACAACAGGTTAAATAAAAGATGAACCTGAATCATTTTAAGATCACTTTCTTACCAGTTTAAGACTGTCAATTACGCTTGTGAATTGTTTTATTGTTGTATGTTGTAAAGGGCCGAATTTTAAGTACCCGAAACCGACGTGCGTGCATGACTCGATGTATGAATGTGGAAGAAGCGAAAGAGATTTGTCAGAATCGTAGCAGGTGGAAAGAAGTGGTCTCTGCCTACTTCTCTGGGAAACAGGCGTGATTTAATGTATGTGTATGTATGTATGCTATATGTTAATTTAAGATTAGAAACACAGATAGTAATGAATGATACTAATGATTATGTTTAAAAATATACGACGACGAATTACCTTCCAAACCATGATCTGAGGCTTGACTCCGCGCTCGGACAGCGCCTGTTTTAAGTCACGAACCCGCGTGTTGGGACTAATATTCGAAATCTGGAAAACACCAATTTACATATAAGACAAGTTATAGATAAAATCCGAATATGACAACGCAGCCAAACGGATAGGACTTATACGTAATGAGATAAGTCTCCCTGCTGACTAAGGTTAGGACTTTTGGAGGCAACCGTGGTTTTAGGATGCATGTAGTCGCTGTTTCCCGATTATTACAATACATACCAGTTCGATTTTGACCTTCAGTATTGTCATATTTTAAAATTCAATCTTTCATTATATCGCTAAACGAGTTTAAATTTATTTTGGTACGGAGGATATCTCCGCTGTGAAAGCGTAACAAACAAACAAATAGGTATGAAACATTAATCATTTCCCTTCGTGTCACATAGCCCCGCGACACCCTGTATAACAGTTGTTGTACAGTCAAGGAAATTGATTCGCAGACCACTTTGGACTATGTCAAAGTCAAGTAATCAATCAAAACGTAAGAGACTTTTTATGATTTCATTGACAGTGTCATTTTGACATAGTCCAAAGTGGTCTACGAATCAATTTCGTTGACTGTACCTTGACGGAGAAGTCGATGACGGGGCGCTGCTTCTTGGGCCGGCGCGGCTTCTGGTCGTCCTTGTTCTCCTTGCCGGCGGACTTGGCGCTGTTGCGGCGCCGCGTGTTGCGCCGCGGCCGCCCGCCCTTCGCCTCCTCGCCCTCCGTCGTGTTGCCGCCCTGGATATACACACGTATTCAAATTTACAATACTAGATAAATTAATTTACAAGTGAACAAACTGTTTGGTAGGTGTTTTAAGGGATTATACTAGGAATGCAACGATACCGATGCCGATAATCGCAAACAGTATGTTATCGTAATTTTAGACAATAATCCGTATCGTAAAAAGTATTACGATTTATAACGATTCTTGAAACTTTCATTTGATATTATAAGCACCCTTTACTGACATGGATTGAAACTTATTTAGGTTATTGGAGGAAGAATGATATATTTCTTAAGTTTAAAAAAATGGCTTACAAGCATTTGTCCAATAGTTATATATAGTGATTTTTGTAATGTAGTTGTAGTATAGTGTGTAGTGCAAAGCCGTGTATCCATTTGAGCAGACTCAGGCCGAGCAGCCTTTACTTGAGGCAAACAACCTCAGTTTGAGGATGCTCGCTCTGAGGCAAAGGCTGGAAGCACGTTGCAGATCAGCTCGAAGCGAGTCGCCTCAGCTTGATCCGCAATGTGCGCAGTTTTACACGCCCGTCTCCGTCAAATGCACGACTCGGACTGAGGCTCCTTTGAGCACTGCAAAAAACCCACAAAATATGTCTCAGCTCGCGGCGACGAATTTGCCTCGTGTCGCGGCGTGCCTCAGGTTGAGGCAAGTAGCCGTTCGACCCGAGGCTGCCTCTAGTGGATACGCGGCTGAAGGCAGGTGTAGTAGTTACCTCTCCCTCGCTCTGGCTCTTGTGCGAGCGCGTGCGCCGGCGCACGCGGCGCGGGCGCTGCGCGGCGCGCTCCTCCACGTCCGTGTCCACCTCCTGCAGCGTGCATATGCGCCCGGCGCTGCAACCACAATCAACATTCATTGACAACATTTCATATTTTCAAGACTTTAATTTTATTCGTTCTATAGGTACTGTTTGGAAGGAGAAAGACACTAATAGTTTTAAATTTTGTGCTTGGTTGCGTGAGTATTCGTATTGAGCGAAGCGCATCGACGCAACCCTAGCGCCCGAGCGGCAATAAGTAACAAATCCTTAAGGGCCGGAGACGAACTAAGATTCTATTAACACCATGTCAATGGTGTCACGCCGGCTACTCAGTACTCACAGCATCTCGACCTCGCGAAGCTGGCCCAGCACCGGCATGAGCTGCACGCGGCGGTTGGACAGCAGGTGCCAGATGATCCCCGGCGGCCGCTGGCTCATACGCTGTGTCTCTATCACCTGGACAAACATACGTGTTAAAGAGGTCACCAGTAGAGCTTCAGTTAGTAAGACATTAAAATATTAAAGGCTCCGGCACACCAAACGGCGTGTGCAGCGCGCGAGACGCGCCTCTCGGTGTGCCGGGGTTCCATTTGTTTGGTTGTTTTACAACACCCTGACGCCACGCGACGCTACGCGCTGCTGCTGCCACGCGTTTGGTGTGCCGGAGCCTTAAAGGTTAGGCTTAGTCCCATTACTTTTTTTCCCACTGTTTTTCGCTTTCGTCAGAAATCTTTTACCACGAGTCAGAAACCCCGCAAAATTAGGTAGGTTAGGTTCGTTAGGTATCTTTAGATGGCCGAGAGGAAAACCGGCTAGAAATAGCAGAGGCAGGGCACCGTCGAATAGCAGTGGGACCACGAGTCCGGGGCCAATATTAATAGTACACGGCTGTCTATCGCCGTCACGCTTGCACTCGCAACTGACAGTATATTTTTCACCCTTACTTCACGGAAAAACGAAGCTTGCCGATAACTATTAAGAAACTGGGATTACTCTACTTCATTTGTTTAGGTAGTTAACTGAAAGCCACGTGATATAGTTAGTTTATTCCAACTAGTTCAGTTGTTCAGTTGACTCAACTAGTAAGGTCTTTTTCTCGTTTGTTCAGTTGACTGAACTTGGCCAAAATGTGTATCATTATAGAGAGGTAGGCTTAGGTTATGTTAGTTTTAGCAGGCCCGAAGGGCCAAATACACCCAGAAATAGGAGCTCCGCGGTAGCGGAGCTCTGTCCACACTATAAGGATATACCCCTTTCGTCCACTTTTGGAACTAAGATTTCACAACTGAACAAACGAGAAAAAGAATCCCACTAGTTCAGTCAACTCAACTGGAAAACTGAACTAGTCGGAATAGAGGATATAGTTCGTCAGCCAATAGAAGCAGAAAACCGGGCCCGTATTATGGTCGCCTTTATCGCGGTGGATAAAGCATCTGTCACTCTCGCACTTACATGAAGGTCAGAAAGTGACAGGTAAAGCATTTTTAATTGATTGTTTTTAACATTGCCAGTCGAGTCAGCTAGTAATAAAACAATAAAAGTCATTGTCAATATTTAAAAAAATTACTATCTGTTGAGTTTCTTGCAGCGTTTCTTCTTAGCCGTGGTCCTCTTTTGGGAAGCAGTGGTACATTTTTGACATGTTAAAGTGCCCGCGCGGCACCCTACTTACGCGGCGGCCTACTTACTTCCTGCTTAAACATCTTCTATCTAAACTATTCTATTCTTCTATTTCTTCTTTTAGTAAATAATCTTAAACATATTGAACCAGTCCCAAGCTAACCTGTATGCAGGATTATAATAAATAAAAGAATGTATGAAATTTCAAATTATGCATCATCATTATTGACTTACCTGAGTTGGTGTGACGATGAGATCAATCGGTACATCGTGCGGCCCAAACAGCTCGTCTGGCAAGGTGTCAAACACCTTAAAAGAATAATGTCAACATTAGTATGTATACTATTTGTCTGGTGATAAGGGCCAAGCCATGGATTAAAATAGCTTCTTATATAGATAAGTTAAACATTCTTTACTATTAGAACATTGTAGTTTATGTCGCTTTAAACTAAAAGTATAGTACGCGATGCATAGTTGTATAGTACATTATATTTTTCATGATCTTATTGGGCCTGTGACAGATTAAAAAAATTACATTATTGTATTGTCATCGAAGTTACGTAGGTACACTGGTACACCAAATTTCAGCTCATTCGATCCCTGGGAAGTGGTTAAAATCTTCTTTGAAAGATTTGACCCGAACATAAATACCAACTTACATACACCTACCATACCTACTTTACCACGCGATGGTAATGGTGGTAGATTTGTTCTAGCGTGATTTTAGATGATTTATGACACTATTTTATAGTAGTTAAATTAAATTAACACCTTCACAGTCCAGTGCCCCATATACGGGTCACGACGAACTAGCTCCACAAGTCCTTGGCCCACATATGGGTCACTAAGAAACGACCAGGTACGCACTAACGACGTGCTGGACTTACGAGGAAATGGGAACATTTTGTATGGGGACTGTTACGTGTTAAGTTAACAAATTATTAACATAAAACCTTTTGTCTACTTACCTTCTATTACACATATTGTCAATTCGGCGAGTATAATGTCAGAATAGTATTCAATAATACAAATTGTAATTGCAACGTGAGAACAGTTTATTTTATGATAATGTCACTCGATTTTTTTTTATAGGAAGTTAATATCAGTACCTATCAATGAACTTAGAAAGTTTAATACGGATTTATGCAGAACCGATTCCACGATACCCGGACTAAATTTCAACCTTTCATTACTAGTCTTTCATTTTTAATCACCTTCATGCAAATTGACCCCTCATTATGGCAGGTTAAAGTAGGGCTAAACAGGGGTCGGGTCCCGTTGGCCTTACTTGCATTTAGCCTTAGCGAGCAAAAAGGCTCAGTAGTACACTGACCAAGTATGCAAAATGACTTGGTTATATAATTCCATGGTTACGAAATTGTCTTAGTTTCAAGAAGACTTACTGAGCAAAACGTCTAGGTCGTGAAATGCACCAGTAAGCAGAATGACTCAATTGTGTTAGGTCTTGATTGTATTATCTTGATATGTGAAGATTATCGAGACCATTTGCCTATTAGAACATTATGACATTAAGTCGTTTTACAGCCAAGTCATTCCGTCTATACTATGCCTTATAGCAATGGGGGCGTTTTACAGACCAAGGCATTTTGCTATCCAGACAAAATACAACTAAGGTGCTCTGCTCGCCAAGGCTAAATGCAAGTAAGGCCAACGGGACCCGACCCCTAAACAGGAGATAAATCAAAGATACCTTATCTTACCTGACAATCATGAACAGTGGTAACGACCAACGTGTTAGGCTTGACCGCCTTCATGTGCATGATCAGGCCAAACTCCAAGTCGCCGTAACCACGTCCCTTGCCGATGCGGTACCCTTCCTTTGACACAGCCACGGATCCCATCACCACTAGATCCAGTGATACTGTATCTTCAATGTCTAGGAGAATTAAAATAAATTTAGAAACGTGACGAAATAAACAAGTAATGACGGCAGGGAAGTACACAGAGCATTGTTAGCAGTGCGCCTAATTATGGTCGCGTTTGTCGTTGGAAGTGTGGATATGTATGCGAGTGTGAGAGTGACAGGTGTTTGCACTTTTATCCACATCGTTAAAATGACAATAATAGGCCGCTGGCTATGATAAATTGACATGGTTACTACGGCATAAAATAAGAGCTTTACTGATTAAATTTATACTACCCTACCACCAAGACTCTGTATGGTTAACTGCCTAGCTCTCAAATCCTTACTAAAAAGTATCTTAAGCCAGTCTCAAGACGCGTCAGAAATTATTTTTCTAAGGGCCGTATTAATAAACTATCTCAAGACACGTCGGAAATTATAGTTTTCTACAGGGGCTGGTAAACGATTAACCGTTCGCGGCAATGTGTGGCCGTCAACTATTGCCCTATTAACCTAACCTAACCTAACCTACGTAATTATATTTTAAGATATCCTGAAAACATCATGGCCTCAGCAGAAAATGGCGATCGCTTAAATGAAAATGAAATGATACAATCGATAAAGTGAAATTCGATAAAATGATAGGTTACCATCAATCCACTCGCCTATGGGTTTGCTAATAAATGTCTCCATGCCGTTACGCGAAACCGCCTTCCCGATAGCAGCCGGCCCATTGTCTCCTTCAGGGAGATCTAGCCGGTTGAGGAAACCAGCTTGGAGCCGCGGCACAGGGACGTAGAGGGTCTTCTTTTGCTCCAGGCAAAGTACTCTGGGCCTAGTGTTAGTGTCCACTCACCTATGGGTTTGCCAAATGTCTCCATGTCGATACGTGAAACCGCCTTCCTTATAGACGCCGGCCCATTGTCACCATCAGGGAGATCAAGCCGGTTGAGGAAACCAGCTTGGAGCCGCGGCACAGGTACGTAGAGGGTCTTCTTTTGCTCCAGGCAAAGTACTCTAGGCCTAGTGTTAGTGTCCACTCACCTATGGGTTTGCCAAATGTCTCCATGCCGTTACGCGAAACCGCCTTCCTGATAGCAGCCGGCCCATTGTCTCCTTCAGGCAGATCTAGCCGGTTGAGGAAACCAGCTTGGAGCCGCGGCACAGGGACGTAGAGGGTCTTCTTTTGCTCCAGGCAAAGTACTCTGGGGTAATAAGGGAAAATTATTTTTTTATACAGTTGTCAACCTATTTAAAACACAGATCAAAAATGACTAGGCTTCAAAAATATCCCTACATTTATTGCTACTTTATATATTGATATTTTGCTACGTACTGCTGCGTAGCGAATTTTGATGACGAGTGAAGATGATTAATGTAGTGAATAATACGACATAGAATTATTTTGTCTGACAAGTGCGTATTCTTCTTGGTTTTTTAAGGTTGGCTCAAACATAACCGCTCGGCAACAGATGGTCTCAAAACATTGAACAGTGAGCTTCAGCCAGTGAGCGCGGCCCTTGCGTCACCACCGAAAACTTTTATCGTACAGTTTACCAGCAATAAATATTATCCCACATTTGGCTCAAAAATAAATTTTCGAGTCCAATGTTGAATATTATATTATTGCTGGTGACTGTACTACTACACCGAATGTAAAATGATTACTTTTGCCAGAGCCCGCGAGCCGATATCCTCATCGTACATGTTGCACGAGCGCATGAGCGCGTCACAGAGATCCGAGACCTGGGGCTAACAATGGACAGGTAACTTCCGGCAGCACAGTAACAACCACATGCGAGAAAGCAAGCAAAATGCTTGGATTCGTCATGAGGATGACGTACCAATTCTCACAGTTGCATTACAGGCTCGAATTTGGGGCTATAGTTTGGGATCCGCACGAGATGAATTATAGTCTAAATATAGAAAAAATACTACGTAAATTCGCCAGATTCATATCATATACGGGCGGCTGTACGCCTACAGGTATTATACGTGTGTATTCGTTTCTGGTATGGTGGGATTGGACACACTAGGGTCGCGAAGGAAGTTGCAACTTATAGTGCACAATTATCGGCTTCTTAATAAAGTGGACAATCCATCTGTGCTGGAGCGAATCGGCCTGCTCCCCCCGGCGCGGTTGCGGAGGCCCCCACCCCCGTTCCCGCATCGAGAAAACGCTTCCACACGCAAGGCACTTCAGCTGCTCAATGATATGTACGCGCAGGTCCCAGATGCTGATCTATTCAACGATAGCATAGGAGTTTTCGTAGGCGCGCGAGGCTGTGTCTTGACAGTTGTAAGTAGTACATTAAGAAATAAGGTAAGTATGACAAAATGTTGACCTTAGAATCGAAATAAAGTTTGTTACCTATAATATAAAAATGAATCCCTGAATGTGTTGCTAAGCGCAAATCTCGAGAGCAGCTGAACCGATTTCGCTAATTCTTTTTTTATAATATTCCTTGACGTACAAGGATGGTTCTTACGGAGAGAAAAGTTTAAAAATCCACCGGGAAAGTCAGAAATTTGCAGCGGGGCGAAGCCGCTGGAGGGCCGCTAGTATATTATAATTGTGTGTAATTTTTTAACTACTTATTCAATGATATTTATGTATCTCATAATTTCTAAACGTAATTATCTCTAATTTTAATCTATTATGTGTAAGTGTTTTGGTTGCGAACTGTAAATTTGCATGTAATTGACAATAAATAAATTTCTGTAAACACAAATCAAAGGTTACTTGAGCTGATCCGGTGCCGAGCAGAGTTATGTCTGAGCCAAGCTTTTAATTAGCTTATCAATTGATACTGAAGCAGACTGAGAAGGTAGGAGCATTATATACCAAATACAAATCTTAACAAACTAAAACCTAACTGGTTATAGTCACAATGTCACTTATAATATTCCAACACACAACCAAAATTTAATAAAATCGGTCCAATAGTTTAGGAGATACAGTGGAACATCCATGACTTACATGCATACACACCTGTTCTACGCATAACCCTTCCTTTAGCGTTGCACAGATGATGAAAAAAAAAAGTTATCATATGTGATAACTTTTGAACTCTGTCACAATAACGTCTGGTTTAAACTTACATACCAACTTGACGAACTAGTAAAAGCGACAACGTACAAAGTCATCATCTACCATATTATGTCATACTTAAGACATTAACTATCATATTGAAAGTTAGAAAACTAGGAGTCATATTTTAAACTATGAAAACTTGCTACATTCCATTGTAAGAGATAGAGCTACAGGATTCATATATCTGCGTCCTTTTCTTTGCCTGAACCTTGTCCGGATTTGGCAGTTCATAGTATGGCTCCTGGGTCGCTTATCAGTCATTGGTACTTCCTATTCTTTGCATTCCATTACAAAATTATCTCGACTTGACTCATACAAATAACAGAAATTTAGATAATATTGGTACATACGCGTCAAAGGGTAAGTAATTATAAAAAGTGGTACGACGATTCGAACCTCGAGAGCTTCACAACCTTTATTAAATATCTGATCGAATATTTTGATAGGCAAGTTAGTCTTTATAAGGGCCTGTTTCACAATCGACAAGTAAATTTATCTGCCATTTAAAGTTAGCTTTCTCCTTGTCTATTTTCAAGTGTAAGAAAGAGAAAGGGCTAAATCTATCTGTCAAATACGCTTTACTTGTCGATTGTGAAACAGGCGGTTAACTTAAGAACATGAGTGTTTTTTCTATCTAACTATTAGATCAGATAAGAGGTTGAGAAAGTGACGGCACGATATGATAGACGTGGTGGTGCCGTGGTGACGAGATGGCATGTCACGTGATCGCGTCGGGAGATAGATAGAGAATATGATACCGAAGTAAATCCAAGCTCTGCAGACGACATTGACACATTACGGCAAGTTGACAAACATTATTATCTTGCCGCACGCGGCACAGCGGGTTATCGGGTGGATTGAGCGCGGGTCAAAATATAATCGGATGCATTCCGCTATCGGACATTGGGACTGATTATAAATAATCACTTGTTTTACCTATTCCTTCAACAAAAATATTTAAACACCTACCGAGCGGTTCTATTTATTATTCTCTAGATACTAGTTTTTTTTAAGCCAAAGGAAGGCACACGATCACACAGGCCACCTGATTGTAAATGGGATCTAAGACGCATACACATTTGAACTAGGGTTATGTAGTACATGTGCTAAGAGCCAAAAAGAATGAATTCCCGTCACTGTACTAGAACGAACTATTCCGTAAAGTTTCTGCTCTTAGTTCATTTAGTTTTAGTACACGCGGAGCAAGAACCGAACAGAGCAGGGAGAGCAGTGTGTGACACTGACAGCAAAAATAAAACAAAAATAAATGACAAGTGTAGGTATTTTTGCATTTCTTTGGCTATTATAAGGACAACTTTTTGACACTGTTATTGATTAAGTATTATTCGGTAAATATTCGGTACAAAAGGGAGAAAACTGATCAGCGCTGCGCAGCAGTCCTGCGAGGCTGCGGCCAGCACCAGCTGAGTTTACTCCTTTTGCTGCAGTAAAATTTTCTGTATGTTTTAAAAGCTGTAATAATTGTGTCCTGCATCAATAAATATTTTTTCATTTCATTTCATTTCAAAGCGATCCGAATAAATGACCGACCGGCCACTCATTCGGTCTAAGGAGCACAAATAAGGACCACGAACAGACCAGTTTCTTTAACTAAAAGACCGGACTAGTACATTTGTGCGATAGTTTGGAGCGATCCGCTATTTAAACCATAACTTGAACTATCATGACTACGACTACAAATGAGTTGCTCTGAGATCTAAGATGCCTTTATATCTTTACCCCCTTACTAATAAACGTTGAGTAACGGTGGTATAGCTATACAATGTTTTGTCCGTCATTGTGACATTTGGATTTGACAGATAAGGACAAAACATTGTATAGCCATACCACCGTTCCTCAACGTTTATTAGTAAGGGGGTTATACTTTATTCCTCTCACACTTCCTACACTCTAGTTAATACTAGGAATAAGTTTTTGTGCTACGTACAACGTTATATGAGTTCCTATACGAAGCCAAAACTTTTTACTCTGCAAGAAAATAATTTACACTGGCGAACAAAAATACCGGGTCACTTTGTACCGAATTTCAATATTACACGACCCCGTTATATCTACTCGCGAGTGTATTTGGTAACGATGTTGTCATAATGTACCATAATTTGTGCGTGTAATACAGCGGAAGTACTTAATGTAATTACTTGCATGTAGTGTTCAGCATCACTTGTGACGGATTTGCCCATTTATTTTATCAGGTCATTTACATAACAGCTAACAAGAACTACCTGAAAGCGGTGCTAACCAAAAAAACAACAATTTTCAAACATATAATACAAGGCAAAAAAGTACTATGATTTAACATTAACCACTACAGTAACTGGGTTTTTTTTTGTAATATTTACGAATTTTAAATCTGTACATGGCATAAAACAAAGTCGCTTCACGCCGTCTGTCACTAGCAATAATATATTATCCAACACTGCGCTTAATAACACGTGACACGCTCTTATACCTCCAGTAATAAGGACGTATCAGATACCTATGTTTGAGTCTAATGTTGGATCGTATATTATTGCTGGTGCCTGTACTCTTATATATTTCAACCACTATTTGTTTTCACCATCAATTAGATATATTTTTTCACGGAAGGTTTTTATGTATAATAAATTTTGGTTTATGTACGGGTGTTACAGAAAACTAAAATAAATCGAAGAGAAGCGAGGCTGGAGTAGTTAGTTTATTATAATATCATAGCAAATAACGTGTCTCGATAATTTACAACTATTGTTATCGTATTATCAACGTAAGGCCGGATTTACACTTGTAAGTTATTACTGTAAGTTCTGAGACTCAACTATGGGTAAGAGTGAGTGGCAAATATCTGTGTCTCTGTCTTGCATATAACTTTGTTTCAAAACTTACAGTAATAACTTACAAGTGTAAATCCAGCCTTACGACAGCTCTTAACATGACAGTATGGCGTCCAAGTCGAAAACAATACAAAAGCTATGTAATACATAAACAATTTTCGAAAACTGTCAAAATGCACGGTATTGTCATATGAAAATCCGCATGTTTCAACACATTTTCAAAACTCTAAAAACGATAACGTTGCTTTCACCGAATGAGCCTTTTCTAGGGCTACAGTAAAACTAGCACGACGTATATTTTCTCACTTTCTGCTCAGTGCGCTATAAGACTAGACAGAGGGAGATTACCTAGCAATAAACAAGTCGCAGGCAACTCTGTCCGCGACTTGTTTATCGCTGCTGCTAGTGCTATAGAGAAGCGAGAACTGAGAGACAAATGAGAAAATAAAAGTAGGCTAGTCGAACAGCAAATGGAGCAACTGCATGCGTTTAACGCGTTTGTGTATCTGTGTCTATCTGTGGCGTCTTAGCTCCTAAAAGGATAAATATCAGGGGACAATGTCACACCAATCTACCTAGTCCCAAACTAAGCTCTAGGTTTGTACTATGGGTACTAGACAACGATATAAATACTTTTAAAGAGAAATATATACTTAAACACATAGAAAACATCCATGACTCAGGAACAAATATTCGCGCTCATCACACAAATATCTGCCTTTACCGGGATTTGAACCCAGGACCGCTAGCTTCGTAGGCAGGGTCACTACCAACTAGGACAACGGGTCGTCATAATTAGACATCGGTATCAACGTTCAACTTTCATGGCAAAGTACGGTTTACAGAAAAACAAATACAAGCAAATACATCTAGTATTTAGAACCTTTATTTTTTATAAACAAAAAGAAAGACGCTAAAAATGTATTAAAGGTTTGAATAAATTACTAAAATTTGTTCCATGGAATTTGCGGTGAACATGTGACGTCTGTTATAATATATCCATTTTAAATAACCAAATGACAATTCCACTTACTTTGGTGTGACAATTAAATTGACATTTGTTTCCTATTTGGCATATATTACTTTTCGAATGCAAAATGAGTATTAAGCTTATATGACATTATTTAGATAATAAACCTCTTTAAGAATAAGTACAGTATAAATATAGGTACAGTTAACTGCAGCATAATTAAATTTAAAAATAACACAGAATATAATCGTTATTATTTATTAAATATTCGAATGTATTTCTTTTTTTTGCTATCCTTACCGGGTGCCATGAAAGTTGAACGTTGATACCGATGTTTAGTCATAATGGATGGAGCGATATAGACGATGTTTCGTTAGAAAAAAAATGAGTGTATAGTGGTGGTTCTTAGTTAGGGTCTTCCCAAACCTATCGACGCGGAATCGGCTTGAGCCGGTAAGAAAAAGTTTTATGTCCATGCAATAAGAGCGAAAACGACGTCGTTCCGCTCGCAACGCCGAATCGAGCCGAGCCGAGCAGATTCTGCAGATTGACGTTTGTTCGCTCTTATTGCGTACACAAAGAGTTTTTAGATCAGCTAACGCCGATTCCGCGTCGATAGGTGTGGGGAGACCCTTAGGTTTCATGAAAATCGGTCAGGCCGTAAGACTCTGAAGACTCAAGACTCTGAAAGTACCGATCGCCGTTATATTAGAGGTTGTTATCTACTTAGTTATCTACGACAAGCTTCAGTAGTAACGGAATCCATAGTCCTTACTGATCACGCCAAACCACCGCTTATTTCATACGTAACGAAAGTAATGCGTAATAAATCGGCGAATAAGGAATGTATTACCCAAGTCATTGGTCACGGCTTGAACAACATTACTGTAATCACGTTCGGTGCGTGAGCGGGCCGAGTGCGAACTGTTCTCTTGTAGGTATACTAATTTTATTAAAACTGATAACGCTATAATAAACAGTATCTCAGATTCAATTACCGAAGTAGATTAAATACTGTCCTCATAGTAATAAGGTAGTGATTGCTACAGGAGTGTTACTGGAGATGCTGCTATTTGGCTTAGCAGGGCAAAATAATTCTATTAGCATTTTTTTTTATTAAGGTTTCTATGATAGTCGTCGAAATAAAATAGAAGGAAATAAAAAAACCGCACGACGATCGCAATTATTTTGATAATTTTTAGAAACAGAATCAAACAGACCTCTTGTAACCAGACGAACCCCAACGCAACAAAAATACGTTCCGCTTAGCTACATTTTTGGTTAACTCGAGGAAGTCATTATATGGGTACGTCGAAGGCAAAAAGGAAATATATTCTGCTAAGATATTCTTTTAGAAGGTTCTTCGGAGGTGTAAACACAAAAATATAATTGCTAGTGTTTTCAACGACTGCCGGCCCCGCCACTCAAATCGACGCTCCGCGGTTGCAGCTATGGGTCGTAGTAGCTATACATATCAGTACCAATCGGTCTTATAAATAGCTATACACTTTAATTCTTTGTTACTATAACGTCACGTTTACGCTGCTGCACTAATCCATCAAAGGTGTTAAAGCTGCAAGGTACAAAAGTGTGCAACTACTTATAACATATCTATTAAAGTGAAAGTGGTTTGAATTTAGTATATTAATATAGCTGCGACCAGGTACTTAAATGTACAACTATTAAAGGTGTCAGTAAACAGTCTACAGTACACGGCAACGGCTAGCGTCCAAAGCATGCTGCTAGCGTCTGCCGTTGCCGTCTGCGGTCGTGATTCCGCACCCGACCGCAAGCAGTCCAAGCAGACGGCAGCAGTAGACGTCTGACGTCGGCGTCACTACTGGATCTATGGTCGGGTTAGATATTTCATAGAAATACATAGAAACTAGTAGTGACCCCTGCCGTTGCCGTCTGCCTAACCGAAATGACTAACTATTAGCTATAAATGTATCAAAACGAGGCACTAACCTGACAGGCTCCTGAGGTTTATCAGGGTTGACCTTCACGCTGTTGGCGTTCTTGAAGACGTCCAGCTCCGCCAGCTTGGCGGCCGCCTCCGGTGCCCCCTTGAAGTTCGGGATGCGGTTGTACACGGGGCGAGGGAACATGGCCAAGCCGTTGCTTTCCAGGTGACGCCATACTTTCAGCCGGAACGATTGCTTCGTGACTTCTTCGGGCACGGTCTTTTGGGCTGGGGAGTTAGGCAAAAGTAAGGGTGTGTCGCTTGTTTATAGGCTACCCTTTCAACTAAAATCTATCTGAACGCAAAACGTTATAAAAAATATTTTTAGTCAAAATGTGTTGTATGACATAATCATCGCAAATTATTGTCTAGTTAGGTCTCTTGTTCAGGATTAATGTAGTTTACTGCTGCACTCGAGAGACGTTAGTTAAATTTAATGCTTGATTAAAGTAGCTGCTGTCACTTTCTTTGCTATAGCAATAGAAAAAAACAAGCCTTAAATTTAAATGACTTCTCTGAGTGCGACAGTTAGTTTTGGTACGTAACACTGAGTTTATTAAATCTTTATCCAATTATTTGTTTAATATTTGCACAAGGACTTTCAAAAATGAAAATTGCTTGATACCTAACTAGTTTGGAATTAGGATATAATGAGTCTGAAGCATAGTAATTAGACAATATCTGAGGTCTTATTTAAAATCCTGTTAAAAAGGTTTCGGATTTTGATATAGTACCGAATGGAAACAGTTATAAAAATAATGAACCAACTGCGAATTGCAATATGCAAAGATATTATTTTATTTAATCCTTAATGTTTCCACCTTTAGCAGTGGCACTCGTCCATAAAAGTTATTGGACCACCCTTGACATCTACCCTGCTCGAATAGAAATAAAAGAATAATTAAAATCGGTGAGACTTGACAAAAGCGCGTGGAGCTACCCGAGCTACTCCATGTGCTTCTGTTTAGTCCACGAGAGAAAATACTCTTTTACCGAACAAATTGTACTCGCGTGTGATATCCATGGACTTATTATTATCTATTAAGTCGATGGGAGTGTCTATAAATAACTATTTTGGCTGAATACATCTTAACAGCAGTGCCACGTGAAAATTTACCAATTGTACAATACATACTACCTCCTACCTACAGATACAAAATTGTAAAAGTACCAACAATTATTATTTTTAATTTTTTGTATGTTAATGATAGAGTAGTAAATTGTTACTCCTATAAGAAGGGAACCTGGGCATAAATAAAATAAAAATAGCAGACTAACTAGTTAAGAATTCTCCAAATAGGTATATTAGTATGTAAATAGAAGAAAAGGAACCTATTTTGTTACAACAATTTAAGAAATGCACAAATTAAATGGGCATATTATTTTACGAATTAATCATTATCATTGTGTTACTTGAGTTTGCCTTCAACTCGATTCAAGGTGATTAATACCCACACATTCAATGAAACCCAACACTTGTGTACATAAAACTAATCATACAAGTATGCTTTTGTTTACTTTAAAGTGATTATGTATAGGTTTCAATAGAAATAAATTAAATTATTGAAATAGTTACAGGTCGTCATTCCAGAAAAATGTGTTGGACAATGTGTAGCAGATAACAACCATTGAATTCATTATCTAGTACAAATGAATTGGTATCGTTGAACTAAGCAACAAGTCATTCTAGAACAATCTTTCGGGTCGAATGCCTTGAAAAATTAGATTTCTTGAGAATGTTATAATTATAGTAAAAGTCAATTGTTTATCAATAGATTTTGTCAATACAATATCTAGTAATTGTTTTAATTCTCAAATTGAAAAATTAGAGAAAATTAATTATTGTCAGATATAATTGAATGAAATTTAAATGTATAAAAATAAGCACCTCAGATCCACATTGTCCTTTGAATCTCAAACAATGGATAGAATTCAATAAAAGATAAGTTAGTAGTTAAGGGTTCTAGGTATACTAAATTAGCCATATGCTTCAACAAATTAAAATAATTTCTAATATACTGCTTGCATACACGGAAACTGCTAAAGTAGTAGGAAGTAGGTAGATAGGAAAATATAATACTAATAAGGGAAGAGGAAACGACTGACAACCCTCCTTGTTATTTTAATCTTCACTGAAGAATTATTTTCCTACCCACAAAGGTGCTAATTAATATAATAATTTCCCTATTTATCAACCATAAGTTAGATTCCATATGGATATGCTAAACTTACACTGGACTGAAGTTTACGCGATGCCCAGTAAGATCACCTGGTAGGATCCCCCACGTACAAAATTAATAGGTAGGGGATCCTACCAGGTGATCTTACTGGACATTGCGGAAGTTTACGCTCAAATGAGGATGCATTTTTCATAGATTAATTAGTGAAGGACTGGTGGGGCATTAAATCAGCAATCTCTAACAGTGTGATGGCTATGCATAAAATCATCGTACTCTGTTTTAGTTAGTACCCTTATTACAAGAAGCATAATAAGGAATGCTGGTAAAATGTCAAGGTGCCACTTCACTTGTCAATGTCAATTGTAATGTCTTGTGCATGACAGTTGCAAACAACTATTTTACGGTGGCACTTGGCAATATTTCCCAAATACTGGTCTTTCATATCTTAGAATGTAATTCAACTTAGACCGACATTAATGGGAGTTACGCCCTACCCCTTTCCAGCAGCTACATACCTTGTGCCAACAATATCTATCAAGCCGCAGGACACACAACACAACTTTTTTTCTACTATTATTTTATCTGCATAGTCTATGTATTTAAAAATAGGTCCCAGTCACGCAAAGCTTAAGCGTTACAACATTTTTTTGGTACAAGGCTATAAAATAACATAATTTATTTTTATTTAGGGACAAATGGTACAATAAACTTACAGATTCAACAATTTGATGTACATCAAATTGATTTAATTAGATATTATCTATTTTATGAAATATTTAACCCAAAAACTCAATTATTCTACTCCACTTACCATCAGTTGAGCCAGCTTGGTCACCCTTTTCTATGAATAGAAATAGAATACATTTATTTTTAGGTATTTAATACAAAATGCCGAAGCATTTTTTATCCACGCAAGCATTTAAACAAAGAACGAATAAAATTTCGAGTGGGCTGAAGTGATCAAACGCTATTTATATTGAAGAAATATTGTCCTTTTTCTTTTTTGTTTCGAATAGATTGAAGGTAGAATTTTAAAATGAATTATAGATTATGCAAGTACCAGGCCTTTGCACTTTAACAGCTTTCTCCACTTTAAAAGAGCGGGAGAATCATAAACGTTCATCTTACGAAATTTATTCCAATGAAATATCCGTATAATTTTTTTTCATTGCAGGTGGCCATCAAGTATGTGAGTCATGTTTCACACTCCAATTAAGCTACCTACAATATCAATTGCAAGCGCGAAACCAAACCAAATCGCTCCGATCAGTGCACGAAAGAATCAAATGCAAGTGAAAATGAATGCACTGATAATTAGACAACGCACAATCGTTTTCTTATTCAAACTTTTGCAAGGAGACTTGTAACAGTTACAAAATGAGGGTACATCTAAATTTGATTAAAATGGTCAGTAAATCAATTCGTACTTGGTTAAATACCTTAGGAATGCGGCATTTTTACTAAAATAGCAAAGAAAACAGTCGATTACGATGATTGTTATTCCACTATTTTTGACAACAAAATGTGAAACTTACGTGCATCAGTGACCGCCGGGTTGTCGTCTCCGTTCTGCATCTTTAAGATATATCGCAATCGGGAGGTATTTTGCAAATAATTCGCGGATCTAGCCGATAATCATCAAAATAATCTAGTAATTATAATCCTTTTCCGCCGGACGGCAAAGAACGGAACCGTCACACACAAAAATAGAACGCGAATAAAAAACAAATGCAACCAACTTCGAGACGCAAAGCGCAGGGCTACCATAACGTTAAGGAAATAAGTAGGTTTTCAATTACAAATCATTTATTCTTATCGTTATGTTGTTATACTTGCAATCACGTACAATTATCATTACATTTGAAGTTAAAATTATTGACCAAAGCAATTAGATTAAAGTACGTTGGATATCTGCATTATTATATTTTTTTGAAAAGTAATTATTGCCGCGTGTAAATAAAGAAAATACAAACCCTGATACACATGATAGTACCGTGCGATTTTATGCATCTGTCGCATATGAAATGGGCAGAAGGCTAGCGATGTTACGAGTCGAATTTATTTCAACTCGGATAACTCGAGTTGACTCTGCCGCTAACTCGGATCGCAACTCGAGTTGACTCGACTCGCATCAACCGGATGGGATCCGCTTCGCGGCAGCCAAACGGATCGGCGACCCGAACCGACCCGAGGTCCCCGACGAGACGCCCGAGGTGTGCCCGACGCCTGTGAGTGACCGTGACCCCGACCAGCGAGCGGCGAGTTTCGTTTCGGTTTCGAGTTGGCTGGCGAATCGCTAACTCGCATCACTCGCATGCATTCGCACTCGCATAACTCGCATCACTCGGCTCACTCGCATTCGTTATCCGCTCACTGATTCGGCCAGGCGGCCATATCAATTCTAGCTAGAGCGTTGCGAGTTGATTCGAGTTGCGAATGAATCCGATTCGAATCAACTCGTTTAGACTCTGATTCGAGTTATTCGAATCAGACAACTCGACTCGCCCATCGCTACAGAAGGCTTAAGCCGCGTCCGCTGCACCATGTTTTCGTGGAGTTTAAACGTCAAAAATGTTTTGGCAATCAAAACAATACCCTATTTGTTTGCTGAAACCTATGGCCGAAACTGACGGATAACATGTTTGAAAACATCAAAAACACGGCGCAGCGGACGCGGCTTTAGACCATTTATACAGGTATCCCAGAAACCGACGTCAACCTGTCTAGGGCTGATAGAGCAGCTAAAAAGCTATCGATTTAACCCCTCTGTATATTCAGCGATTTTTGCTAGTTTCGGAGATATTGATCATTTAAATCTGAATTTTTGTAATTTTCCCTTATGTCCATATCACGAAAAATCATTAATTTCATGTTTCATTTCTCGGGTTGACGTCGGTTTCTGGGACACCCTGTATAATTAACAGTATACCTAGTTAGTACCATTTACCATAAATCACTAAATTAGAAACGACTAAATCGAGAGAAGGGAATGAGCTAACGTAACTTCGAAATTAGATTTTCAAAGTAGTTTTATAAAAATACCTATAATTAAGGATCAATATAGCATTAAATAAGTCAGAGTCCCGTGAGGAGTAAATATATCCCAGATAGACGGGCGAGTAAGAAAGCGTACTTACAGCTCGACGACCTTTTTCGCCCGTGTTTACCTTTAGAAGTTCGCGTACTTACGGTGACACACGGGCAAGTAAGGTCGCCGAGCCATAAGTACGGCGTACTTACTCGCCCGTCTATCTGGGGCTTTAGGGCTCTATGACCTTATATTTAAGACGAATACGCTGAACGCTGCTGAACGTTTTAAAATCGATTAGAGGATTGATGGTTAGGCGCGCGACTCGAGGGCAGGGATATAAATTAAATTATACATAAAAATGCATACTAACTTTCGAAGCGTGAAGAGCTCCAGAAAAATGCCCTGCCGTGCCGTTTTTAGTGTAAAAATCAAACAAATAGATCAGTGTAAAAAAAAATGGAATAACATTTCACTTGTACTTAAGTATTTTTTACCATTGATTATGGATCCGTAGGTAATCAATGGTAAATGATAAAAATAGATACTTACAAAAATATTTACATTCAAAACGGCACGGCAGGGCATTTTTCTGGAGCTCTTCACGGTTCGATAAATGTTTAAAAAAACAAAAAACCGCCTTCAAAACTGCAAAAAATAACTTCTACTAGGTACTAGGTACTTAGTAGTAGGTACCTATCCTATTAGGTTAGTCCAACTGAAGTCGGCTTTTTGTTGAAAATATTGTGGTCGCCGACTTCAGTTGGACTAACCTAATAGGATAAGTACCTACTACTAAGTACCTAGTACCTAGTAGAAGTTATTTTTTGCAGTTTTGAAGGCGGTTTTTTGTTTTTTTAAACATTTATTTTATTTTACACTTTTTAGTGATCATAATAAGCTTATGTAGTCCCACTTCTTAGTTGATATATGAAACTTTAAGACATTTCAAGCTCGCCGCAAGCAACGCCGCGGAAAAATCATAGTCATTTTAAAACAATTAAATGTTCTTCGTTGTAGTCGCTCAACCATCTAAATCGAGATATCTTATCGCCACCCTTGAAATCGGTACCGTTGAGGAGTTCCGGTGGCCATCTGTAGTCTTCATCATCAGTTCCGCTTCACCAAGTGACACTTTCTGAATGCAAATGCTACACTTGTTACTAAAAATACTAAAATCGCTATATGTTTGCATACAATAATTGAGGAGTTCCCTCAATTCCTCACTGATCCCTTCATCAGATTCAGATTTGCTGACAATGGGACCAACTAGAAAGTATACCCATTCGAACACCGAAAAAAAATTTCAAATCGGTCCAGTAGTCTTCGAGTAATCGGGGAACATACATAAAAAAAAAAAAAAAATATTCCGACGAATTGAGAACCTCCTCCTTTTTTTTGAAGTCGGTTAAAAACGACTTTTGGCCACTTATATGTCAATAATCGAATAAAGAAGGTTGTTTTTATAACCGCATAGGATAATAGGCTACTTGCCTCATATTAAATTTGGCTTAATAAATTAATATTTTCTTTAGTATTAGACTTAAGAAACCAATATTTATCCATTTCAGATATTAAAAGTGTAAGATGGCTACATATTTTTTATTTAAAAATTGTTCATTTTTATTTTTTATTTTGAACTCTGAAAACGCTGTCGGGCATGTTGTGACGTCATAGGACCTTAAGCAAACTTCATGTCGGTTCTTATACGAGTGAAATTCGCAATGGTATATTCTGCAAGTATTCTGTGCTGTGACATGACATTGTCATTTATGTTTATCTATATGTCAAATGCTCTCGTCAACTGTCAAACAAATGTTTGTTTTCGGCCCGTATGACGTCACAGCACAGATAATCTATAGACTAATATGGCTTAAGCGTTTTCGCCCGTTAACGAAAACTAAACTTTTAAAATAAAGTTTTGCGGTTTTGTAGGTCCTAAAAAAATGTGGGATTTTTTTTTTCATCTAATCGGACAATAATTAATAACTTGAGACCTACTTTAAAACAGAGGCAACTAGCCTATTATTTGAGCTTACACTTCGGCAGAGGGGAAAGTCCGCGTAAGGCCAGTCCTTAGGTACTTATTATAATATTATATTGTCTAAGGCAGAAGGTGAGAAATAATATAAGATTAGGCTTTGCTTGATCCGGCTATGTCTCAGTGATTGTCGCTAAACTAAATATTGATGAAATAAATAATGATACCTAGCATTGATAGCGAATAATATATCTCGTCTGAATGCTGAATATATATGTACTTACCTGCACACAAGGTGCACACGTATCTGACTGACTGATTGTTAGTAGATCTTATCTGAATGCTGAATAAGTATACGTACCTGCACACGAGGTGCACACGTAGCTGACTGACTGATTGTTACACAACACAGTTACCACGTAGTGCGTAATTATCTGAATAGGGTTGAAACCTAGGAGTCGACCTTCCTACCTCCCCTTACAGTCACCCCTTACCTCACAGGTCTGTTCTGATTCTTTTAAATGATTCTGATCACTGTTTAACTGATACTGATATAGCTGATATAGCTGATACTAAGCTTCTGATATAATCTTTGCCACTACGTGCAAGTAGGTACCACAGTGCAACACCCAGACAATACACAGGTAAATACAGAAGATGTAGGAACATAGTGATAGTGACTCACCAGGAATACCAGGATTACCAGGATCCACTAGAATATCCAACAACCTCTAATAATGTAATGTATTTTAGTAGGTTTTTCCCCGCGACGCCCGTACAGATTATATTACGACCATAGATTATACCAATGATCGTAGATTCGAATAGCATTCTTAAAATTGCTAGAATTATCATTGCATAAATGAACGATCTATTAATCTCCTTCACACAGAAAATAATTTCTATAATAAAACACTAACGTTAATGGTTATTCAATATGAAAATAAATATGTACGTTAGACATATTAAATTTATCTGTAACTCTTACTTACAATCGATTTCGTGATCGAGAAATTAGAAAATTATTTCCTAATTACTTAAATCGCGTCTATTCGCGACAGTAATAGAATAAAATTAAATAAGAACATTAACATTTAAGCAGCAAACGAACTGAGAAAGAGTCGGTACGGTGTGGAGTGTTTCCATATAAAAACGCTTCGGCTGTCTTTGGAAACGCTTTTTAGCATGTGAACGCACCGCACCGCGCCGCCTCCGCTTTCAGTGCGTTTGCGACTTTATGAACAAACTATTGATTGAAGCGAGAAATTATTTTATAAGTTCGAATTTATTAATGTCTCGTTCCCTAGAAATCAAAAAAAAAGAAAAAGATGTTTTATATAGGCCTAAATTTATTGCCTCAAATTAAAAATTACAGTTTTATTTAAAGAACCATTTTAAAATATTTTACAAGACACCTAAATATAAATCACATGCTATAAACGAACGAACTTACAAGCTTACTTAAAACTACACTAATCTAACAAACCGCTACCAGTGGGCATAGTTCCCAAAATGCTGGCAGCATTGCCACGTTGAATGGCAATGCTTAATCTTTGTGCCAAGTACAGAGACTCTACTTTGAAATTCGTAATTCGAACTTCGTCTATTGCTATCCCTTTTGCTCTCGACGCGTCACTAATTCGCAAGAAAGTGACGGGGCGATCCGAAGTTCGAATTATTGATTTCAAAGTAGTGCCCCAGGCCAGCATTATGGATACGGGTTGCGTCGATCAGGCGCTTTGACACATCTTTAAAAATACGATGTGCTCCTGGTCCCCACGGTCCTAAAGTTTCGACCCCAAAAGGCTCAAATATGTAACTTCTATCAATTCATTATTATTATTTATTATTAGGCCTAAATATATTTAGAAGCAAAGAAATCGAGCCACTTTCTATGGAAATTCAGTACTAAGTGGCTCGATTTCTTTGCTCCCAAGTGTATTAGCAAACTAATTATTTTCTTTAGCAAGGATAAATCTCGTGATTTGTGACTAAATCAGGAGACCCAGATAGATAATTAGGGCCCGCTTAGCTTATACAAACTTAAAAATATATATAAGTACTGTTCGGAATGAATTGGCAGCATGATAAAATAATTATCTGAAACGACGCGGGCATCTTACATTAGACAGATAACGGTATATCTCACTTTAACGTGTAACTTTGTGCTTGTCTTATTCATTCCCGAGCATTTCCTGAGTCTCATGCCTATCAAAACATAATTTATGTGATCAAATCTGATTATGTATCAATTGCACAAAATACCAAATTCTATCCAGTTTTCAGAGATTTTTAAGGAAGGTAAATTAAAAGAATGCATATAAATAAGTTATTTACTAATTAAATAGGGTAAAATCACAAAAAGTTTATCTTATAGTCTGGGACATGTGTAAGGGAGTCAGCATGAGCTCAAAAGCCGCGTCTTTTAGGTTGGCACCGCGGAGGTTCGCTTCATGCAGGTCACTACCAGATAAATCACAGCACTGAAATAAAATAACCATAGATAAATCATTTTTTAATAAATCGTCGATTGGCTTCAAATGAAAGTTAATGTAGCAGCAAAGTAGTGGATCGTCGTGCGTTCGCATGTGTCAATTTTTATACACTTTGTCAGTTTCTACAGTTATAAACAGTTACAGTTGTGCACAGTTTCTGTTAACCGCTCTTCGTTCAGCTACTTTTATTGCTGTCAGTACGGTCCTCAGCTGAAGTTGCTGTACATTTTATTACTTTGTCGCAGCTATTGATATACTAAATTCAAAGCAGAGTCACTTAAGTACATTACAGCGACAAGGTACTAAAACGTACAATTACTTCTGAGTTTGACTTTCCCAGACTATCCGAAAGTCGGTTAACCTTGACAGACTATAGTAGTCATACAGTTCCGTCTCCTTCGCTGCTTACTCATACTCATACTCATAATAGTCACCTATAACTGGTAAGTTTAAATGTTTTATAATAAGGCCATACGGCTTCAGGCAGAAATAAACCTTGATTGGGGATATCCCAGAAGTTCCATAGTTCTAGTTCCATATGGAACAATCGGTACATATTATGTAAATGTCAAATAAATGATCCCAATAGTTCCATATGGAACTACATACTAGGCTTTACATCTGGTTTTGTTTTTATTTTAGTTTTAAATCAGTTGAGTATCTTCGGAGCATACCCTGCATACCCCGTTATCAGGTTGCAAAATCATTGAAAACGCTAGGGTTGGCACTGCACATTTTTTACCGAGGGACACGATCACTTGTATAAGAAACAACGTAAAACCTGAAGTGTCATATATACTTGACAATGTTAACTGAAGTATGTAGGTAATCAATGTGAAGAAGTATCCAATTAAGTATGTAAAATAAATATATGTATACAAAGGTCGTACTTAGCAGAGGGAGACATTTAATATGAATATGTACCAGTAGTTCCATATGGTACTTCTGGGACATTTCCTTCAAAATGAATATCCCGGTAGATCCATATGGAACTAGAAATTATGGAACTTCTGGGATATCCCCCCTTGATTTAATAAAATCTGTGTGCATTTTTATTTAGTAGCATAAAAAAAAGATAACCTTACCTCTAAGTTGGCACCGGCCAAAACCGCAGCCCTAAGTACGCAGTTCTGTAGGTTGGCATTCTTAAGTGTTGCCACCCTCAAGTTGACACCTGACATATTGCTATCTTCAAGATTTGCACCTGTAACAAAAAATTAAGGATTTTTTAACTGGGGCATTCACAATTAGGTCTCATCGTCATCACACTTAAACGTTTATAATTTTTGTAGGAAAGGATAGTATTGTATATTCACAAAGGCGCGCTACACAATATAATTTTACGTTTAAAGATTGTATAACTTTACAGTCAAGATTAAAAATATGGGAGAACCCCAATACATCTTATTCCAGGGGGGCTATTGCCTAACGCACTCGCAATCACGAACGCTTTCATTTTGAAAGTCGAAGGCGAGTCTGCATACAAAATGAAAACAATTATTCCACTTTGAAGTCGACTGCGATTGCGAGTGCGTTAGGCAATAGGCCAGCTGGGTAATGACAACTTCGCAACATATTTATGAGAGGATTCCTTCGATGTATATTTTTGCACTTGACTGTAGATAAAATTAGGGGGGAGTTCACTCCGCAGTATAGGTATTCTCGGCTGTCGCGCGGCGACTCGACGATAATCGAAATAAATTGCGACTCGCAGTTTCCCATCAACGCAACTTATTGTAGATAGCGTGCAGCTGATCATTCTCTTTCCTTCTCTGCATGGTTATTGGGAGACGCGAATGACACACTGACATCCCTAGCGTACACGAAAGAGCAAGTGTTATACGTTAGAGAGTGAAAGCATGTTTAGGAATAATTTCATACCTAAACACCGGTTTTGTTTGAGAGTGACCCTTCTGTATGTTACCTACCTAACCTATTCTGCGATAAAAATAAAGAAGTAGGCTATATTTAAGTTGACTGAAAACATATATGCGTGGGTGTGAAATTACCTTTTAAATTGACTGATTCCATAACTGCCCGGGCGCCAGCAGGATCTTCCATGTTACAGCCCTTCAGATTGGCACCTGAAAAAAACCACATTGGCATAGATAATCGGTTGTTGGATATGGTTTTCCAAAAAGCCAACATTTACATACATTGGGTACTATTATAATAAATATTTTTTATTCTACCTTCCATGTTGGCACATAGTGCTTTCACCCCAATAAGCTGAGCACCTTCTAGGTTGGCGTGTGATAGGTCTGCGCGTTCCAAGCAACAGTTCGAGAGGTTGGCACCACTGAGGTTGCAATAGGACAGGTTTGCATACTGAAAAAAATAATCTTATGTTTAAAAGCTAAGTTGCCCACAGAAAATATAATACTAGTAAAGGGTAGACGTGAATGGAAAACGATCACCTGGGTCTTTGGTCTCAATGGGCGTGCCACAGGGCTCAATTTTGGGTCCATTTCTATTCCTCATTTACATAAATGATTTACCATACCTTATAAAGGACAACCATGATATAGTATTGTTTGCTGATGATACCTCACTCGTATTTAAAGTCAAACGACAACAGGAGTTTAATGTGGATGTAAACAATGCTATATCAAAAGTAGTAGATTGGTTTAGTGTTAATAATTTATTACTAAATGAGAAAAAGACTAAATGTATTAAATTTATGACTACCAATGTGAAAAATAGACAAACTACTGTAACTATTAAAAATGACAAATTAGACTTAGTTAATGATACAGTATTTCTTGGTATAACGTTAGACTCAAAACTCCAATGGGGTCCTCATCTGGCTAAATTAGCGAATAGACTAAGTTCTGCAGCTTTTGCAGTTAATAAAATTCGGAATCTAATAGACTTGAGAACCGCTCGATTAGTTTATTTTAGTTACTTCCATAGTATTATGTCATATGGTATTTTACTATGGGGTAGTGGTGCTGACGTAAACAGCATCTTTGTTCTACAGAAGAGGGCTATTCGTGCTGTTTACAAGATGGGTCATAGAGACTCGCTTAGAGATAAGTTCAAAGAAACGAATATATTAACCGTATACAGTCAATATATTTATGAAAACATTATGCATGTTCATAAGAATATCAGTAATTTTAGAAAGAACTGTGACATACATAATGTTAATACCAGAAATAAACATAAGCTCGCAGTGCCCTTTACACGGCTTCACAAAATAAAAAACTCTTTCATGGGTAATTGTATAAGGTTCTATAATAAGCTCCCAAGTAGTGTTACTCATTTATCAGTAAATAAATTTAAGAGTTACGTTAAACGTAAACTAATTTCTAAAGCTTATTATAGTATTAAAGATTATTTGAATGATGACAATGCTTGGGACTGATATATATATATATTTTGTATTACAATTATTAATGACCGTGGAGACTATATACATCTCCCTGTATGATTACCTATTATTTTAATATGACATCTGGAGACTCTTTACCATCTCCAAAATTGACCGTGGAGACTTTCTACATCTCCCTTATTTTTTAATTTGACATCTGGAGACTCTTTACATCTCCAAAATTGACCGTGGAGACTTTCTACATCTCCCTTGTTTTGTGTTTTTTTTTTTAAATTATATTTAATTCTTAATTTTAATTTGACATTTGGAGACTGTTTACATCTTTGAAATTGTATTATTTATTATAATCTGACATTTAGATATTATTATATTTAATTATTATTACTACTGGGACCTGTACATCCCTGTGACATTTAAATTATGTAGCTTAAGTTTAGTATTGTAATAAGTGATTTATTTGGAAAAAACGGCTTACTGTTGAGTTTCTTGCGGCGCTTCTTCTCAACAGTGGTCTCTTTGGAAGCGCTGGTAGACTCAGACATGTAAAAGTGCCTGCAGGGCCTACTTACTGAATAAATTATTTGAATTTGAATTTGAATTAAAGGTTGTTTCACAAGAGCTGCCAAGAATGGAAAGAATTAACTAAATGTGTAAACTTTACACCCTGTATAATAAATAGGAGAAAAAAAGTAAACACACCATAGTTTTGGGTACTAAAAAATCACAAATAAATGTAAACTTAACAATTAATTGTTAAGTACAATTCTTAGATTTTGCTGAAATATTCTATACATCTTCAATACAAACATTATAACAATGTTTTTTACTAAGTACATCATCGTACAAACCTTGAAATTAATATTCCTTAAGTCCAGTTTATTTAAGTCTGCCCCAGCTAAGTTGACACCTTGGAACCGCAGCTCTGACCCAATGGGCGTCATGATGAGTGCCTTTACTACGTCCATGCGGTTCAACGCCTGACTGCTGCCGCTCTGCGACTCTGACTTCTCAATCAACTGGTTAAGTTGAGGAATCATAGAATCAATACCTGGAATTTTTGAGATACTAATGTCAAAGTCAACAATATTACTCAATGAAAACAACGTTTTATTAACTAATTGAGAAAGATAAGTGTCACATGACCTAGCTCTTTTTCTGTCTGTATACCACACAAAAGTAATCAAAGAATGACTAATAATTCTAAAAGCAATGTCTCCCAAGCAACCTTAGACAGAATCATGCTGTTCTAAATGCTTGTTTTAATATATAGTAAATTGTTAGGCCATTGGGTTCTATGTAACGGGTTTGGTAAAATATAAAATTTAGATGGAGATACTGTGATTAGAGGTCAATTAGCCATTATGCTTGTGATGTAATAAATGGCACTGACACAAAGTAATGGACAAGTTTAGACAAATGTACCTAGTCCCAACCTAGTCCTAGTACAAGGGGTTCTACACAAATATAAATAAAATAAATAAATATCAGGGGACAATCTCACACAAAAAAATAGTGTTACAAGCCTAGAGCTTAGTTTGGACTAAGCTCTATGCTTTTACTATGGCTACAATATAAATACTTAAATACTGAGATACATAGAAAACATCCAAGACTCACAAACAATTACTAACGTTCGTCACACAAATATTTGTCCATACCGGGAATCGTAACTTGTTTCTGATATTCGCGCTCATCACACATAAATGTGCCCATACCTGTAATTTAACCCACTAGTTTCCTAAGCAGGGTATCTACCCATAAGGCTAATACATCGACATAAACATACATAATGTGAAGAAATACAAACTTAAGTTCAAAGAAAATATCCAAGTAGTGACCGAATGAAATCTAACCTAAGGAAGCAGTATGAATGTCCAAAATTTCATTGATTATAATGATAAGAATCAAGTTTGACAAAAAATACACATTACATACCATAGAACACAGCTTCCTCCAGCACTCCCCTAGGGTTGATATGCTGATCTAATATAACTTCTCCATGCCTCAAGTAGTTAAGTACCGTTTCAAAATACACAGGGCTCCTGTCAATCAAGAATGCACCAGTGGCGTCCCTCGTACTCGGCCTCATTAAATACCCTTTATCACCATCTTCTGCAAACATTCGAGCTAACATTGACTGCGGTTCTTTAGCCAGTAACGTCGACCGAGACGTCGTAAAGTGTTTACCACCGACATTCAGTGTTATCCAGTCAGAAACTATCTTTTGCTCGTCATCACACAGCGCAGAATTTTCCATCGATTTTACCGACTCACAGTCGGTTTCCTCGTTCACAGACACGTAAATCTTTTCATCATCCTGTATGGTACGTAAATCGTGAATTTTGCAGTCATTTGCTGTGTATAATTGAAGGTTTTCTACAGATAGTTGAAACAAAGACGCTACTTCAGAATGTAATTTTTCCAGCGAGTTTTCCACAGTAATAAGTTTTCCATCTTGTTCTGATTTGTCTCTGTAAATGTATGCACGTTTCATAATATGTTTCTATGTAATTTATGTGATGATTATCCTTTTGGTGGTCGTAGTAAATAAAGGAAAAGGAAAACTCGATTGATTTCCTTGTTGACAAAGTACGGATACTGTCAAATGTCAAATGTCAAAAGCGTCAAATTTGACAGCTGTCAAGAATCAATATCTACGTTCAAGTCACGTAAAAATAATAACGAGAAAATGCTGCCAGCATCTTTGGTACAATGCCGCAGGGATCCAATTCTCGTGACTTAAGGATGATTTTTCATGCGAGATTAACTGGGACCCAATTCTCGTGACTTCGAGATGATTTTTCATGCGAGATCAACTGTCAACTGCATACATTTTTTCGACATTATCTCGCATGAAAAATCATCTCGAAGTCACGAGAATTGGGTCCCTGTCAACTGCATACATTTTTTCGTCATATCTCGCATGAAAAATCATCTCGAAGTCACGAGAATTGAGTCCCAGGGATCATTCTTAGATTTTTTGTTTTTAGTTTATCTTTAATATTAGTTTTAGTCTTATTTAATATTATATAGTTTTAATTTTCCGTCATTATTTTAAGTATAATTAATTTATTAATGCGGAAACCGTATTCGGAAAACGTATGTATGCGGCCGGCCGCGGATGTCCGAATGCGGAAAACGTATTTGAAAACCGTATACGGAAAACGAATGTATGCGGCCGGCCTTAGCTGCCTTCGGAATTCCGAATCGAAATTCCGAAACGGACTTCAGTATGTATGTGGCCGCCCTAATAGTAAAAATATATTTTAGAAAATCACGTTTAGGTACTTATTATTTTGTATACTAATGCTACTAATATAATAATATTATAAATGCGAAAGTTTATGTGTGTGTGTGTTTTAGTTTATAAATCCTTCACATTGCAACGGCTCGACGGATTTGGATGAAAATTCGAAATGGATAGCATACTTACCCTGGATATAGGACATAGGATTCTTATGACATACTTTTCATCCCGGAAAATATTAGTTTCGATATCGGAAATAACGATAATCTAAATCTACGCGGACGAAGTCGCGGACAGAAGCTAGTTTATTTGTAAAGCAAATAACTACTAAAAAATACCTAATAATGTTACTATGGTGGTGTGTGCATATCCTCCTAGCACTAGACTTCCGCTTGTAATTTGTAACAAGCTTCGTGAAATGGGCCTCTGGAGAAGGCGGTTCAATTGTAATAATAATTATAACTTCCTACTTTATCTTGATTTTGAACTATAATTATTGAATTGTATAAATAAAATATGCCTCAAAACTTATGAACACACGAGGTAAATGGCCCTAAATTTTCATGAAATCTAGTGAAAAACCATCAAGATAAAACTAGCTTTCTTTTAAAATAAACCGCATCAAAATCGGTCCATTCCTTTGGAAGCTACGACGCTACAGACAGACACCGTTATACTCGTATCTTGCGTCCGACTAGTTCAACATTATACAACATCTACATTTATCTACGTACGGGAAGTAAAGCCGATTCCATCTAAAGCCCATTAAAAAACAAGGTTAGGTGATAGGTTAGGTCAGGCTGTAGTTTCCTAGTGAATTAATACGCTTTTGCACGGATAAACAACGAATAAAAACATGTATTACGTAATAACTAACTTTGCCCGCGACTTTGTCCGCGTTAACCACACCAGAACAGAGTTTTCAGAATAAAAGGTAGGTAGCTTAAATCAAAGTAAGAATAGGGAATATGTCTGTTTATTTTTACAGCTTCAATAAACGCTGATTCATGTAACAAACAGGTGAGAAAAAACATTTTTTGAATAGCTATAAATATAAGCAAGATATAAGCCAACAAAGATTTGTTTCTATTTCACCCACCGATTGTAACGTTCAGTCAGAACGACAAAACACTCGCTGTCCGCGGCGTTCAGCGTCTACCACCAGCCGATGCCCGTGGCGAGTCAGAGAACCAAGTCTTAAAACTATAAGGTTGGGCGAATTTTATAAAGTCGAGATAAAGGGTCTTGACAGACAGACAGACGGACAGACGGACAACAAAGTGATCCTATAAGGGTTCCGTTTTTTTCCTTTTGAGGTACGGAACCCTAAAAATTACGAGTACTTTTCTTTACTGTCGCGACGGCCAATTAACTTTATACAATAACACATAACAAGTATGACTAACTTAATCTTGCTGAGTACCTACATAGGTACCTAATGGCAGTATTTATCGACAGATTTTAACTACACCTACTATTACATACACATGTCTGAGACCTCTGGGTCATGAAACGTACCCTGTTTGTTAGGGTTCCGTACCCGAAGGGTACCCAACGGGACCCTATTAATATGCCTACACTGTCAGTCCGTCCGTCCTAACTTTAAAGAGCTGCATCGTTTGAACCGTAATAGACAGCGGTTTTTTTTTTCAAAATGTGTTAATACCTACAGCGGATTTACTAACAAATACAAAAGACGGAAAAATAAATAATAAAGAGGTCCATAAGATTTTTTTAACAAATTTTTATATCGTAAAATTTGGTAAATCCTGAAGAAAAACAACAAATACTAAAAAATGGTCAAGTGTGAGTTGGGATCGCGCTGATTCGGTTCGAAATTGATTTCAAATCGGAATATAATAATACCTCTACTATGCGGCGGGACGGAACATGACGGAACCCTCGGTGCGCGAGCCCGACTCGCACTTGACCGGTTTTTTTAAACGCAGACAGCAATTACCGATGAGGCATAAAACGAATAAAACTCAGAATAAAAACTTACTATTGTTTTGTAAGTCAATAGGGAAACAAGTGCTTTATAGCAATTAAAAGTGTTGTGACAATGTGGCTAAGTGTTATAATTGCGTTTTTTGCATTTTGTGTTTTCTTGTGGAAGAGATTGTGGCGAAGCAGAGCGGTAGGGGGGTGCGAGCCCCCCGAGTATCCGGGGGCGCTGCCCCTGATCGGGCACGGGCATTTATTTGCCAGCGGAAACAGCGTCTGTAAGTTCTGGGAGGTTACCATGACATACTAAAGCAGTTCAGTTTAGGTAGAGAAAGGGACAGAGGTGTACTGCTATAGCTCTGTCCCTTATCTTATCTTAGAGATGGGCGAGAGTGAGCGGAGATGTCGGTAGGGGACGTCCTTGACGGACGTACGGTGATCAGATTCGCGATGTACTGAATAAGGGCCAAATCAAAAGCACCAGAAACCGACGTACATGCATGAAGAGATTGATGAATGTAGAGAGGAAGCGAAAGTTGTATGTTTGGACCGGTGCACCTGGCGTTCCATAGTCTCTGCCTACCCTATTGGGAGACAGGCGTGAAGCTATGATGATGATGATGACAGATGGGCCCTTTTGGATACACTTCGACCCTTTAGGATCTTTTGCGCAATTACCCTCTTACACACTCAGCTGTTCGAATGTGCAGGTTTCCTCACGATGTTTCCCCTTCACCGTAAGAGCGTCGGGTAATGCACTTAAGTTAGAAAAACTCATTGGTACATGGTGACCACGGGGGTTCGAACTCGGTAGGTACCTTACGATCACGAGTCGACCCCCTAAGCCACTAGGCCACCGACGCTCTTAAATGCTCTGTCCCTTCCTCTCAACCTAAACTGAACTGCTTTAGCATGTCATGGTAGCCCCCTGATAAGTATTGGACAGATAAAAACCCCTGATATAATGGTGACCCTTTCTTTCAGAGCGGATATCTCTTAAACTCGTTTTCATGAAACCTAGCTACGAACCACCGCTAGAAAGCCTGCTTTCAAATAAAATAACCGTATCGAAATCCCTCCTTTTGCGTCGGGGGTTAAAAACTGAATGGTCTCTGAATAACGATCACGGAATTTAATTGTTGATCCACCATAGAACCTTGCCATAAGTGAAAATTACATTCAAAATTCAAAATTCAAAATATTTATTCAGTAAATAGGCCACATGAGGGCTCTTTTACACATATGTGTATTTCTAGTCAAAAATAATAATTGTAAAAAATGTTTCACAATTAAATCTCCAAAATATTTTTTAATGTTTATTTATTATTTAACTTAATTTAATTTAAATGTTTTGTCTTTGTGCCTCTCAATAATAATTTTAATTATACAAATTTTAATGATTTTTATGATATTGATCTAAGTATTTAAGCCTAAATAAATAACTTTTTTTTTATATAATGACTGCATCAAGTGACGAGATATTATTACATAGGAATTAATCGTAGGCTTTATTCGACGTGGTTTTATAGTGGTTCATCAATTAAAGTCCTTTACCGTACAAGGCAAATAATCTTTCAAGTGCGACTCGAGCCCCGCACTATTAGGGTTCCGTATTCATACAACGTGCTTTTAGTAAGATAAATAAATAATAAATAAATAAATATTATCAGGGGACAATGTCACACCAATTGACTTAGTCCCAAACTAAGCTCTAGGCTTGTACTATGGGTACTAGACAACGATAAACATACTTATATAGATAAATATATACTTAAATACATAGAAAACATCCATGACTCAGAAACAAATATTCGCGCTCATCACACAAATATCTGCCCTTACCGAACCCAGGACCGCTAGCTTCGTAGGCAGGGTCACTACCAACTAGGCCAGCGCGTCGTCAAGAATTACGATAGTAAGATAAATATGTTAATTAAATGAAAACCTAATAAGAAAAATACTTACCAAACCAACTAGCGCAGCTACGATTTTCGACCCAGTTGAAAAGCGAATATTAGAAATCAGGGAGCAATAATTATTTATTTCATTTCTCAGGCTCTAAAATGACTCATAATAGCCTTTTATAGGTAGACTAAAGTGATGTACATATTTAATAGTGAGGGATTAAAACGACACTTTACTCCCTAGGGACTAAAGTACTTTTTCTTTTTAATGTTATAGTGCTTTTTTGGCTGAGACCAAGGATTGTATAGTGCTTTTCAAGCAATGTGAGGAAATATTAAAAGTACATTACTGAAATCTTACGACGGCAATCTCAAGACTTCAATCTTACGATGGCAATCTCAAGACTGACAAGTATGACATACACCGCTTTCCACATCACCTATGAGGAAAATAAAAGATCATCATCATCATCATCATCATCATCATCATCATCATCATCATCATCATCACCATCATCATCATCATCATCATCATCATCATCATCATCATCATCATCATCATCATCATCATCATCATCATCATCATCATCATCATCATCATCATCATCATCATAATCATCATCATTATCATCACCATCATCCGTGGAATCCGTATTTTGGAATTGTACAGAATTGTTCATTGCACAGAATTGTATTAATTAGAATTAATCTAGCGTATGTATGTAGTTCTAATCGTGTTCCTAGTCATCACATTTTTTATTTTTGTTCTAGATTTATGGGCTCTGATGCAAAATATATCTGCGTGGACTCTGTCGCGAAGAGGTGTTTCTGGCATTAGGATTGGCTTCCAACAGATTTACAGTAAGTTGCAACAAACACAAACACAAATCCGGAAAGTATAGTTCATCGATAAACTGGGTACTTTTAAAGAATAAAACCAATTGATAGGTAGATTGAAATCATTTTATCATAGACATCGCAGTGATAATCGAAGGGGGTGTGTAATGTTTAGCATAAAAATAAATGGTCTAATGATCATTTTACATAACACTAATTGCATAATTTCAATCTGCATAATAAACTATCAATATAATAATAGTCATGATGCATAAAACGAAATGCATAATTTCAAAAACTACATACATACATACATTAAATCACGCCTGTTTCCCAGAGGGGTAGGCAGAGACCACTTCTTTCCACCTGCTACGATCTTGACAAATCTCTTTCGCTTCTTCCACATTCTCTCTGGATCTACTGAACCGATTTTGAAAATTATTTTACCAATAGAAAGCCGCGTTATTTGTGAGTGTCATAGGGTTATTAACCGAAAAAAAAATGTTTATTGCCCAATGAAGAGGGCAAAGGAACAGCTAGTCATATATTTTTAATAATGATAATAACGAACGTAGAATGCATCTTGTTTAGGGCCTCAGCCATCCACACCCTAGTTCGATCCACCCCTTAAGTTACACTCTTATTTGGCTGAACCAGTGACAAAGTTATCGCTCATCTTGTCTGCAGTGGTGGCGGATCTTGACGATTGTGTGACGGTCGCGAACACAGCTCTGGAAAAAGACTTCATCTATGATTTCATGAAGCCAGTCTTAGGCGAAGGCCTACTCACAGCTAGAGGTAAGTACAGGTAATATCTTAACTTTTTTTTATATCGCATAGCAGTAGCTACTTTGCAAAATACCAGAGACGAAAATATCGCATCTAGGGTTACCATTTAGGAATTTGGAAAGTCCTGACAAAAAGCCTGACACTTCGATAAAAGTCCGGACTTTTTAGTCACAAAATGGAAACATTACTCAGTTTTTGTTAGTTACAGTGGTATGGTAGCATTCGAAATTACTTAATATGTAGTTTTATGTATTACTCACTTTCCATGTACTTGAAAAATAACCAGGCAAACTAAAGAGCCGGACGAAGTCCGGACTAGAGTCTAAAAGTCTGGACATGTCCGGGTTAATCAGCACGGATGGTAAGCCTAATCGCATCTTTATCCAGATAAAAAAAATAAAGATGAAAGATATTTATTCAGTAAGTAGGCCGCATGGTAGGATGAGGCAGACTGGTAAAATACTTATGCAAATTTCCAATGCAATGCAATGCAATTCGCAATTTTTATTTTTTAATTTTTCATTTTTTTATATCTTGCTTAAATTCAGTAATTATTATGGTTGTAGAACAAGTAATTATTTGATTCCTCAAATATTCAATGAACTACCGAGTGAACTCATTAATGACTTAGACGGAATAAAGCCGAATGTATTTAAGTCTACATTAAAATAACTAATTTAGGTTAAATTAACTAGTGCGTAGATTAAAACATTTTTGTGTCAAGTGTTACTTGTGAGCGTTATTGATAAAATCATTTCCAGAAGTGAGTGTCGACAAACTGCTCTGTAATTTGGCACGATTATACAATAAGAAACCATGTAATGCTTTAAGTAAATAAATAATATTTCAATTTCAATTTCAATTTCATTCCAGTCCCTACGTGGAGAACCCATCGTAAGCTGCTAGCGCCGGCTTTTAATCAAGTGGTCCTGGACGGATTTATCGGAGTATTTAACTCGCAGGCAAAGCTTTTGGTCTCTCTTTTGGACCAGGAAGACGGGAAGAAACCGTTTGACGGCTGGAATTATATTGGGCCAAACGCGTTTGAAACTATTTGCTGTAAGTATGTATTCCTAGTAAAAGATAAAATGGCACTTTTAGGTTGTTACCAGACCAATCGATCGATCATCAATCGACGGCATCGATCGACGTCGATCGAAGTCGATCGATTGGTTTTGTAGGAACCGATCGACGTCGACTAATCCATTCTACCATCGATCGACGATCGATCGATTGGTCTGTTTGAACACCCTTACACGTCAGAAACCTACCAGCGGTTCCCAAGAGGAGACCACTACTGAGAAAAACGCCGCAAGAAACTCAACAGACAGTTTTTTTTTATATTGCTCTATTGTACAACCGAAAGAGGACATGTAAAGAGTGTTTTTAAACGACTTCAAAAAAAGAGGAGTTTCTTAATTCGATCGACCGTATTTTTTTTTATGTTTGTTCGCGGATAACTTCGTCGTTTATTATTACCACTTAAAAGGGTAAAATAAAATAAATGTTTTAAAAAACCAAAAAACCGCCTTCACAAACGCAAAAAATAACTTCTATTAAAATGATAGGTACTTAATAGGTTAGTCCAACTGAAGTCGGCAACTCACAACTATCATTTTAATAGAAGTTATTTTTAGCTTTTTTGAAGGCGTTTTTTTTAAATATAAATTTACGCCTTTTATTAAAGTAACGGCGATGGGAGGTACACAAGTCGACGACGATCTTCGAAAAGATTACATGTCTAGCATCGAAAAGGGTATTAACATGATTATGCAAAGGTTCCAATCTTTCTGGCTGCATAGCGACTTTACGTTCTACCGGAGCTCCCTGGGGAGAAGCTTTTCTGAAGTCGTTAAGATAGTACATGAGGTCTCCAATTCGGTAATTATAATCCACATTACTTCTTGTTTTGTGTAATACTAGCGACCCGCCCTCGCTTCGCTTCGGTTTATGTGAGTTTTCTGTAACTAAACCATAATTTATTCTACATTAAAACCATTGGTGATAATGGTGATGGTGAAAACCGCAACAAAGCTTTTTTTTATAAAGCTACAAATTACAATTTACAGGTTACAAGTTTCCATTTGACACAACCTCGTCCAATGACGACCAGCCATTTGAGCAGTGTTGACAGTTTAGACCTGTAAAATTGTAACTTGTAACTTTATAAAACGTGCCCCTGATGGTAAGTGGAAACTGTGACCCATAGACATTCGCATTCACAAGACTGCAATCCTAAGACTGCAAATGCGTTGCCAACACTGAGGACTAAGATGGAATGCCTCTATGCTAGTCATTACACCGGCTGTCCGCTGTCTTATCTGCAAACCGGAACACAACAATGCGAACACTGCTGTTTGGTGGTAGGTTAATGGATAAGATGGCGAGTCGGAAGGACCCTGCACAAGATCCTACCAACGGCAAGTTCGTTGCGTGGAGTGGAGGAGTTAGCGGGCGGTATAGTTGTTGGTCGGTTGATGTGAAGGTGAAGACAGAATAAACTAACAAAAAAACACTTTAGTATTTGTATGTGAGGGCCTGAGGGCACAGTGAGTGTAAGGCACTTGTCCCACCGCCGACGATGAGCGAGAAGCGAGTAGAATCAGCGATCAACTGTTAATATATGCGTCTTAAGACTACGCCAAGCGTACGCCGGATGTACAGTGGCGCCCTCATCACTATTATTGTGTTTTCTAATAAAATAAAGTATTTTCTTGAAATCGGACGGTGCATTTTTGTACTACAAATGAAAACACAACTTATAGGACATATCACATAGTTTAATAACAATTGACCTTTGAGTTATCAACTTAACGGAAAAAAGTGGCCACCTTTTCCCGTTAAGCTGACTACTAATAGAGTAGGTAATTGTTATCAAAGTTTGTTACGTATCCCATAAATTGTGTTTTTACTTGCACTACAAAAAAGCATCGTCCGATTGCAAGGAAATTCTTTAGTTAATTAGAAAACACAATAATAGTGATGAGGGCGCCACTGGACGGTCGACGTTTGCTCGGCGCAGTCTTAACACGGGATCTATATCTTTTGTTGGAGAGAGAGTACTCGCCGGCAGTGTGAACAGCCAGCGATCAACTATTAATAAGTCCGTCTCTTTTATTGACACGGGATCTATATCTTTTGTTCGTTTCTTGAGCGAGAAAATAGTCGATAGCTTATCGCTTCCTCGCCGGCGGTGGGACAAGTGCCTCAAGGGGAAATTACTTTTGTTGTGTTTCGGTAAGTAACCAGTGAAAAACTACAAATCTCTCAGATCTTCTGTGTGATGATTAAATGTATTTCTTCTCCTTCTTCTCCTTCTCCTTAAAAGACAGTTCCATCTTAGTCCTCAAATCCCTAGCGTTGGCCACGCATCAATCTTGAGATTGCAGTGTCCTCATGGACATCCCACTTTATCATCAGGTGAGGCATTCTTTGTCCTCGGGGTTGGCAATGTATTGGCAGTCGTCAGATTTTCATCTTAAGATTGCAATGTGTATGTGCTTAAGAGTTCACTTACCTGCGGGCTTAGCACGCGAGGTGAGGATTATTACGTCAAAATTCGTCAAACGAGATTTAGTGTCAAATATGTCCATTCCATATTCTAACGTAAGAGTAAACGTTTAAGGTTTTACATAAAAGTGTAATTTGTGTGACTTGAGTCCTTTTATTACTAAGCATCTTGAAGTGGGATTAAATGTCATGATTATATGTCATTTTCGGTATTGCTAATTGACACTAATTCATGGATAACGTCAAATTTGACAGTAAATCTCGCCTCGCGTGCTAAGCCCGCAAGTGGCATGTGTGCTCGTTTGCCTTCTCCATGATGTAATAACTAACTAAATCCAAAATGATAATTCAAAATGTTCTTTTTTTAAAGAAACAAAGATGATTTAAAAATACCCTTACCTATTTAATGATACCCCATTTGTTTGTGCGTCGCCTTTTTTTTTTCTATTTTACAAAATGGCGTCTGGTTGCTGCGATATTGAACTAATAACTGTCATATGTTTAGTACTCACAAGATTAAGACAAATCGATTGTCATAAGTATCATCAAAATCCGCCCACGAATTTAGTTTCTAGAGCGCAACAAGGGAACAAACACACATATATGCATATACACACATAAACATACATATTCTGATAAAACCTCTCCTTTATTACTCTCCTCCTCCGGCAGTCGGGTAAAAAGGTGGTCTGTGTGCTTGTTCCTCTCTATGACATGAACAAATGCGTTACTCGGTGGATTTGTGGGACTCTTCTCTAACCGCCTACTTCCTTAACTGCCCTCGTTACAGCGTATTTATTTAATGACCTTATTAATATGGGGGTAAAATTTGCTTTGACTGTTAAATTGCGCATGCGTCCTTTATATTTAGAAGGGCAGTAAAACGCTATGTCTTTACTTCTCTATTTACCTAGTGGCTGCTGTGGGGTAGCACTTTACCAAAACAATTTGTCTACTAATATTAACCCCCGGTCATCAAGGCTTCCAATTATTGCGAACTCGAAGAACAGGGAGGGTTACAGATGACCAATAACTTATTTCTTAATTTTAGGTACTGCAAATGCGAAAACAAGATCTGGGCAAAGATACGTCATTTGTCAATGAGAAGTCCAAAGGTCCCAAATTCAAGGCATTCATAGACCTGATAATTGAATGCTCGGGCGAGGGTGGGCTGCTCACCGACCAGGAGATCAGAGAGGAGGTTGACACAATCATCGTCGCAGGCCACGACACTTCTGCCAGCACAACCATGTACGCTCTGATACTGCTGGGGTCGTATCCCGCTGTACAAGAACGTGTATTTCGCGAGTGAGTACCTACCAAAGTTTATATTATAAGAGCAGGGAGGCAAACGAGCATGCAGGTTACCTGATAGGAAGTAATCACCATCTCACCTCATCTCATAAACACCAGCATCTCAAGAAGAGTTGTAGGTCCGTTGCTGGCCAGTTAGATAAAATGAAAGTTCTTTTCTTGAAAACACCAGGTCATAACTGGTTAGAAATACCGCCGAAGGAAGTTTGTTCCACAGTCACTATACGAGGCAAAAAGTACCTAGTGAAACGCATAGTGGTGGTAGGATCTTCTAAGGGATTTGCCACACTGAATGCGTTCTGTGGTCTGCGGTCAGGTCAAGTATTTTGCACTTATCTCTGTTATAATTTAGTAAACTGTTAGAGGCAAAAGATGCTTGACCAGAACGCAGACCGCAAAACGCAACCAGTGTGGCAAATCCTTAAAGAGTCCGTCCGAATCGCAGCACCATCTTGTACTTTTATCTACCGCCTAGCAGTAAGTATTCGCATTGTTTTTTTCCGGTGAAATTACTAGTATACAGGGTAGTGATTCTTTCAAAAGCAAAGGTGAGCGAACGCAGGAGTGAATGTCCAAGCGGCGAGTTTAAGTAGTCCCGTCAAAGCGAACAAAACACATTTCAGCGCGTGTATTCAATTTGGCAGCATGGCTTCTCGAATGTATAAGTCTGCTTAATTGAGAATGCTCGCGCTAATATGTGTTTTGCTCGCTCTGACGGGACTACTTAAACTCGCCGCTTGGACTTCACTCCTGCATTCGCTCACCTTTGCTTTTGAGATCAATACCCTGGCAACCCACCTTAGTCCTCAAGGTTGGCAACGCGTTTCCAGTCTTGTAATTGTTAATCTTGAGAATTCAAATATCTATTGTTCTCAGTTATATTACCATCAGGTGGCCTGTGTGCTGCGTACTTTTAGTACCTTGTCATAGTAACGTAATACAGTAAGAGTGTTTAGGTGGAGTGGTGGTTCGATATCAATAGTTGCGACAAGGTATATGCACCTACTTTTGAGTTCGACCCTACGGTTTCCAAAACTCCGTATAAACCTTATGGCTGATTTACATCGGTTTAGTAAAAGCATGCCAGTAGAAGTACATTGCGTCGTTACAATAGCTCTCGCCTCAAACGTGAAAACCAACTCTTCAATGTACTTCTACTGGCATGCTTTTACTAAACCAATGTAAATCAGCCATTAGGCAAAGGAAGATTTCACTCAACGCACGTTCGGTAGAACAAGGGCACAATATACAATATGACGCAAAGTGCAATTGTTCCCTTGTCCTACCGAAGGTGCGAAAAGTCCTATATATTTTAGGATTGAAGAAGTCGTAGGAGATAACGATGTAGAGAAGCAGCACTTACCGAGGCTGGTGTACTTGGAGGCAGTGCTGAAGGAGACCCTGCGGCTGTATCCCATAGCACCGTTCGTTGTGAGGAAACTAACGGAGAACATCAAATTAAGTATGAACATGACGAATATTAACAAGAAGAAGTAGAAGAAGAAAGATATTTTATTTACTAACCATACATACATACACATACATTAAATCACACCTGTTTCCCAGACGGATAGGCACAGACCACTTCTTTCCATCTGCTGCGATCCTGACAAATCTCTTTCGCTTCGTCCACATTCATACATCGAGTCATGCACGCACGTCAGTTTCGGGTACTTAAGATTCAGCCCTTTTCCAGTATTTCTCCAATTTGATTCGAAAAAGTACTTCTAGGGCGGCCCCTTCCGACCCTTCCACTCACTTAAAGCGCGGTATATCTCTTTCGTCAATCTTCTTTCATAAATCCTTTCCAAATGACCGAACCATCGAAGCATGCCCTTTTCAATCTTAGTCACTACATCTTCACAAAACACAAGAATAAAAGAAAATAATGAAGGCGACAGGAATAAATAGCACGTACCTAATGTGTGTATTAGGACAAAAGAAGAGTAATTGATCTGAGTTTTGGATGATTTCTCTGCATATACATAGTTACGTATCTTAATCTACTAATATACCTATGAGTAGGTATGTTTATTGTTGTCAAAGACTTTCAAGACAGTATCAATTTGTGAAAAGTTGTCTCCTGATATTTTATTTAAAAGAACACATTTTAAATATAAATAAAATAAATATTAGAGGACAATCTCACACAAATCGATCTAGTTTTCAAAACAACATATTATTATTGTGCATATTTTCTATTCACGATTTCGGATGTACTTACCTCCTTACTTACCTTTTAAAGTACTTACTCACACTATACTTCCTACACCTACCCGATTCGTTGTTAATGTAAACACAATCATTAAAGTTCAAGAATGTTCCTTTTTTAGAGAACTACACGTTGCCAGCTGGTGCTGGAGTATTCCTCTCCTTCTACGCACTGCAGCGACTTAAAGCGTGGGGAAACGATGCTGACGAGTTCATTCCAGAACGGTGGCTGGACAAGACACGGCTCCCGGAGCATCACGCTGCGTTTTCTGCCTTCAGCATTGGCAAACGGAATTGTATAGGTACCTACTTTATCTATCAATATTAAAGTAACTAGAATTAGGCTGTGCTTCTTCACCCGAGTTGTGAGACGTAGGCTCCGCCATGGAACAGACTGTCAGTCACCTGTTCATGTCTCAAACACATTCCTTGCGAAATAGTATATTACTTAACAAGGGCTGTAAAAGAAAGAAAGCCCGAAATCGCAGGTATTTGAGACCCGAGCCGTAGGCGAGGGTTGTAAATATGCGATAGAGGGCTTTCTTTTTTACTGCCCGTGATGAGTACACAATTTTACGTCTTCACCTGGCCACAATGCGAGTTTTACCGTGCGCGCAGCGTGCGATAAAACTCACATTATGGCCAGGTGTGACGTAAATAAACTTACCTATATTGCCCGTGTTTTTCGATGTGGATAAACGCTTATAAAACAACTGTCACTTTCTGACCAGTATGTAAGTGCAAGAGTAATAATACTGAGATCAGTCATTCCAGCATAAATTGTAACCTCAAACCCAAGAATAGGTTAACTTTACTCCCAGTAATTTAATTCCCAGTTGTCCCACCTGAGTTCGTTTTTATTCTCAGTTGTCCGCGGACAAAGGGGTGAACAAAGGGGTGCGGACAACGGGAATACCTCGAAAAATCTCGACTAGTCACCAGTACCTACCCTGCTAGGGATCTGCACCGCACCTCATGCATATTCCAGCTCTCAATTATTAAGTTGTGCGCCTATAGCTTTTCTACATAGAATACCTACAATAGAGTTTATATTGCTAATCATTCTATTATTCAAAAGTATAAGTGAATAAGGGCTGATGTTTCAATCTCCAGATAACACCATCTGTCAGGTAAATTGTAGCTCTGTCCTTTTCTTTGTCATAATAAAGATAAGGACAGAGCTACAATTTACCTGACAGATAGTGTTATCCAGAGATTGAAAAATCAGCCCTAAGTAGATACAAAGTCTTTTATTCTACACTTTCTTAGTAAGTGTGTAATTACTACCCTGTTGTAATTATACACTTACTAAGAAACTCACTTGTGTTTTCATGAAATCTTTTTTTTTAAATCTGCGCGTAGTTATAGCGGTAGGTATATATTACAGAATGGATAACTGCCCTGTTATCAGGGTAAAATAAACAATTAAAAAAAATGCTTTTGTTGATGGTTAGACGGCGCGCTCTTTCTTTATTGAGAGAATTTATTTGTTACTTTTGTATTTTATTTCAAGTGTAGTACAAAGCATGTATGTATATCATTCGAGGTTAAGTACAAATTTCTAAAACAAAATATTGCATGAAATATACTTAATTTAAAGAGAGTACTATATAAACGTTTTTTTGTTTTTGCAGGTAAAAGTTATGCTCTCATGGGTATGAAGACGACTCTCGCGCATCTTATAAGGAACTTCAGATTTAAATCTGACATTTCAAAGTTGCAGCTGAAACTAGACATTATGTTGAAGCCTCATTCAGGACACTACATCTCAGTGGAGAGAAGAACGTAGATCTTAATGGAAGATATCGTATAGTCCAGGACTTAAAATGACCCACCTTAGCGTTTAGGTCCAAAGTCAATCTGAAACTAATAATAGGAAACTCAACCTTATTGTTGTACAACAATAAGGTTGAGTTTCCTATTAGTTACAAGTGACTTGGCATCTCTAATGACATTGAAGACTTCAAGCATATTTTTGATGAAGTGGCTCACAAATTAACGTTCGTGACCGTACATACAATAGACATCCCAGAGAGATGTTTTTGTATGTTGAAAGGAACACTTACTTAGACGTCCAGAATGATGTCACTGCAGTTGCAGTATTTGAGGCAGTTAGCTTTCGGAGGGGCTCTATTCTACCCGGTAAAACCATATTGCTTTTGACATGTTATAATATTGTTTTTAACATTTTTTTTCATCGAAAATGTGTTTGCGGCGTCAGTCTCTCCTGTGGGCTTAGCATGCGAGGCGAGAAGAATACGTCAAACCTCGTCAAACGCGATTTAGTGTCAAATATGTCTATTCCATATTCTAACGTAAGTAAACATTTAAGGTTTTAAATAAAAGTGTATTTTGTGTGAATTGAGTCCTTTTATTTCTAAGCATCTTAAAGTGTGACGTTATGTCATATTTTCTTATTTTCATAGGAATGACGGAAAATATGACAGTAAATCTCGCGTAGCATACTAACGGCCAAACCCTATATTCAATCCGTGGATAGATAAGGCTTACCTCGGGTTAAAATTTGACATTTGCCCATACAAAATGTGTCAAATTTTAACCAGAAGTAAGCCTATCTATCCGCGGTTTGAATATAGGGTTCGGCCATAAGCCCCCTGATGTTAAATGACGACGAGGTCGAGGGTGGTACACATTTACCCAGAAAAAAAAGCTTATTCACTCTTGCCTTGATATCCCAACGTTACACGATTTCGGGAATACAGCGGCAGGGAGAGCATTCCACTCATTGGCAGTGCGAATAAGAAATGACGCAGCGAAACGCTGCTTCCGAACCATTGGAGATTCGTCTAAATGCGAATGGAAGCCCTCCAGGCGTCTGAACTACCGATGGGAGAAAGTGGAGGGTGGGATGAGGTCATGTAGTTCCTGGGCACACTCACTATAATACACCTTGTAAAAAACCTTTAGACAACCGACTTTACGCCGATGAACTTTGAAGTTTGGTTTCGACTCGGCCGCCATTAAAGTGTAAATAAGAGCAGAGGGCTTATTGTCTAACGCACTCGCAATCACAACCGGCTTCAAAGTGGAGCAATTGTTTTCATTTTGTATGCAAACAAGCCTTCGATTATCAAAATGAAAACGATCGTGATTGCGAGTGCGTTAGACAATAAGCCCTCAGGAATCTTTTGTTGGATAACCCAGTCTAATATTCGGTAAATGAGTAAATGGAACTTGACTTATAAATAAGATTGACTTTTAATGTCTTAATGTACTTTGTATTTGTGTTGACTTTTACTATTTTTACTATTATAATTTAATTCTATTTCTGACGACCTCAATGTAACTGCATATAATTTGACATGTAATGTAATTTATACCGTGTTATATTGAATAATAACATCTGAAATCTGAAATCTGGTTGACGTTGACAAAACGATGACATTGATATCGAAAGCAATATGGTTTTACCGTTTAGAATAGAGCTCCAGGATTCATTTTCTGTCCATTACACTGAATGGAACTTGTCATGTTTCGATATGGAATTTTCAAATACGAATAGTATTTTATGTAACTGATACATAAAGAGGGTCCTTAAAATACGAGTGTGGTTTTATGAAACGAGCTGAAGGCGAGTTTCATACCTAATAAGATCACACGAGTGTTTTAAGGCCTAATTATGTACAGTTACATACATTACTTTACCTACACACATATTATAAGTACTCTAAGATGCGTTCAGTAGGCGGCAGAACAAACATGGCGGCAAAGCTAACCTGTGTCACGAATATGAACGTTTTTTTTAAATCATAGACAAACTAACAAAGTCCCTATTCTAATGTCATTCGAAATCAAAATGGCGTACGACACTTTACTTCAAATATACCGAGTCGACGTTCAATTGATACTAGAATTGGCCCCCTGTTTGAATTTTGTTGGTGTTGGAAGATGTTCCAAATTTGAACAACATTACTTTATCAAAAGTTGTATCGTAATTTTAACTTTTCATTACAGCTACAGATAAGAAAACATATCATAGTCAAATTGTATCAAGTAATGCTGGTCATTGTCTACGGCTTCTGAACGCATTATAGAGAACTTATGATATGAGTGTAGATAAAGATATTAGTTACATAGGTATGTGATAAAGTGAATATAACAAGTGAAATATATTAGGTTATTGTTGTGACAAGTTTTGCTGTATGCTTTATGCATTGGTCAGTGAAAAATGTAATTTTACTATAATGGAAATAAATAGCCTAAAAAACATTTTGTGGTAAAGTTTCGAGGGTTTATTAATAAACAGTTTTAAACACATAGGAACTTTTATTAAATATTATTAAACAGATTTCCTAATAAAGGATCTTGTTTTCAAACTTAGTATAAGTAAAAGTGGCAAGGATTGCTTGCTAAAAGGGCTGCTTTATTGCGGGCTTTCTCCGTTAAACAAATAACTTTTTTAGAACCTCTCACAGTCGATAGATTAAGATACATCATAATATAATTATCTGTGCAAGCGATTTAAAAAACCACCACCACAACCTTATTAAATAGTTTTTGTTTAATAATAAATATTCATTGATATCAAACTCAAACTCAAACTCAAACTTTTATTGCTTTCATAAAGGACTTACTTAATAATAAATATTAGTAGGTACAATTTATGAGCCCTGCAAGGGCACTGCAAAATGAACACTTAAAAATAAAAAATAAAAACTAAAAAAAACTAAAACCTAAAACTGACGTCGTGTACACTTTTATTTTCTATACAATATAATTCTATGTATTTAAGTATTTATTAATTTATTTCTCATATTAATTTTAGACTTTATTATTATTGCTCTTTGTCATCAAAAAACTCTTGCAGCGTATAGTAGCATTTTTTTGCTAAATAACTAAGTAGCTTATTTTTAAAACGATTTACATTTTGTATGTCTGTGATTTTATTAGATATTTTATTATATACTTTAATGCACATGACATACGGGCCAGAGTGAAATATTTTTAAGCGAGACTGAGGTACAGCTAAACGGTTTTGGTGGCGTAGATTGCGAGGTTCCGCGTAGCCGTCTTTAGCCTGAGGAAAGAGCTCCGGGTGTGTTTTGACGAATACGGCGGCTTCAAAAATGTACAGGCAGTATAAGGTGAGAATTCCCAATTTAACAAAGTAGGGTCTACAGCTCTGCCTGACGTTAACATTGGCGAGAATTCTTATACATTTTTTTTGAAGAATTAAAATGGCCTTTGCTTGAGAACACTAAATACTACACTAAACTCTAAATACACGCAAACACGTCACGATTACATTACAAAAAAATAATAATTAGGAGTAATCCTAAAGATAATTTAATTGATCTATTACTAATTAAAAACTAAACTAATCTTAATGTCTTCATTAAAAAACACGGTAAACAAGTTAATGTACAGTCGACTACAAAGTGATGTAAGTATCCACTTTTCATCTTATTGCATTGGATTAAGACCTAAAAATTTATACATCTCTTTGTAGCCGACTGTACAGTGCCGTAGCTTTTAAAAATCCATTCGAATTTTGTACTTCTTCTTTCTACGCTCTCTCATATGTAGCGTTATCTATGAAAAGGGACCTTATTGGCAATTCCGCCATTATTAACGATGCTCCGATATAAATACAACGTCGCGTGACGCAGTGCGGCGTAAGCGCCAACGACAATAAGGTCCCTTTTCATAGATAACGCCACATATTATTATGCTTTTATCCGAGGTTACCCCACTTTACTCGAACCCAAAAGGGTACGGACGACCTTATTAGTAGCTACCCATTTTAGTGCTTGCCTTTTACTGCCGCACTCAGAGACGTCAATCAAATTTAATGCTTGTTTAGTGACTTGTTGTCTTATTCTATTGCTATAGCAAAGAAAGAGACAACAGCAACTTTAATCAAACATTAAATTTAATTGAAGTCTCTGAGCGCGCCAGTAAGAGGCCACATACGCTGTCACGCTCACACAATAATTAAAAGGGATGGGTTTATGTACTTCCGAAGAGCGTGAGATAGAGACAGTTATGATTGCAGAGTCAAATTGAAAAAAAAACGGATTAGTTAAAAAACACAACGTGTATTACTCAATTATTAAATCAAAAATCGTCTTTTAAGATCGTAGAGTTTTGGTGATTCTACAAAAACTGCAAACTTTAACTAAAATAGTTTTACGGTGCGTTTATGATTAAGGGTCTTAGTTTATTTTTGGATATACCGTAAAACTACACAACTATGGTCCTAGCCTGCAACAATATTCCAATTTTCCTCGTTACATTATTCTAAAATATAATACCTCACTGCTAAGTATTATTGCTGGGTATATGTATTGTTTGACCTAAAGTCGATTGTTTTAAATTCTAGCTATAGCTAAAGCTATCATATTTTTAAAATAATGTGGTAAGTAAAATTGGACTATTTTTGTAGGCCAGGACCACAGTTGTGTTGTTTTACGTTATTTAAGTTATTATTTTATTACACCGTCTCATTACGTTGCGCAAATCTATTGCCTTAGTTCTAACGATATGTGATGTCCGGCCACGAATTTGAGCAGCAAGTCGTATTTGCGCTTCACCTTGCTGTAGTCAGCTGTTATCCGGTACTTGCGCACCAAGTGTACCACCAAGGTCTTCACCGCCATCATGGCGTAGTTCTTCCCTGTAACAAATACGGTATCAGCCATGATTAAATTCCATTTGATTTATTTTATGGCAATGAGAAGGTACACAGGCACACAGGTGGGATATGGGACCCATAGACATTTGAATCATTAATGCCTCTATGTTAGTAATTTTAGCAGTTGTCTTATCCCTACACACTGGAACAAAACAATGCGAACACTGATGCTGATCATACACACATAGATTTTATTTATGGCATAGAGAAAGCAAACAAGCACACAGGTCACCTGATGGATGGTAAGTGGAAACTGTGACCCATAGACCTTCGCATTCACAAAACTGCAGTCCTAAGACTGTAAATGCGTTGCCAACCCTGAGGACTAAAATGGAATGCCTCTATGCTACATACATACAATCATGCTTCTTTCCCTTAGGGGTAGGCAGAGACCACTTCCTTCCACTTGCCACGATCCAGACAAACTTCCCTCGCTTCCTCCATACTCATAAGTCTCTTCATACTCTAGCGTCGGTTTAGGGTACTCCTGACCTGGCCCTTTCGTAACCCCTTTCCTGGCCCTTTCTTTGATGCTGGTCCTACTACTATCAAATTTTACTTGGATCATATCATATAATTCACGTAGAAATCTTAATTTAGGCCGCAATAAACTTGATTCTTCATTACTTCATTAGGGACTTCATTAGGGACGTAGGAACTAGAAGCATGATGAGTATGGATTGATTTAATAATGGAAGACCAAAAATTTCAAGCAATGAGTTGATAGCTGATAAAATGAAAGAAGAGATCGCACTGCTATATAGATCAAAACAGTAGTAACTCAAAATACAACTGTATTTGAAAATCAACTTTAATACAACTTCTATGAACTTGAAACAAAACTAACACGGATTTTGAGTTGATACTGTTTTGATTTAGCAGTGTGAGATAATGTTGTGTGACATTAATTAGTGTGAGAGAAGGAGAGGAGTAATAGATGATACATTGCAATTACCGCGTTTTTAAAATCAGTTACGCTGGTCCTATGTCCCTATTGACGGAGAAACTTAGATAACTACGAACCTATGCAGTTTCTCCTGCCGATGCTGAAAGCGCAGTAGGCCCCAGGGCTCTGGGGAAGCGTGGCAGGGTCCAGCCAGCGCTCCGGCCGGAACTCGAGCCGGTCCGGGCCCCAGATCGGCAGCCGGTGGATGCCCCAGAACGTCACCACGCAGCCGCTACCGGCCGGTAGGGTGTAGTTCTCTGTAAGGGTGAAATAAGTAAATCTTTACTATACGTATTCTTACTAATCCTTAGTTCCATTTCCTTACTAATTCTTACTTGCTTAGCCTTACCAGTCCTTAGTTCCTTAGCCTTATTTATCTCTGCTTCCTTATTCTTACCAATCCTTAGTTTTTTAGCTCGCTAGATCGCTAGCGAGTGAAGTAACCGGGAAGACTAAGATAGAATGCCTCTATGCTGGTCATTCATCGGTAGTCTTATACCCCCTAGTCACAACAATGCTTAGCTGTAAGGTAAAGGTTAAGATGGTGGTAGGGATGGTGGTAGTGGTCCGTCACCACACCACGCAAAAGGACCTACGACCTCATTATTATCATCATCAAGTTAAATCACATATTAATTAGTACCAATGCGAATTTCACGTCATCAATTGTATCATTATATCGAATTTCATTTCATTGAACGCAATTTTCTGCTGAATGTCATATTCTCGGGAAATCTTAAACATTGATTTAAAAAAATTACTCTTGCCGCGAGAAATATCTTTTGATGATATGATTATTCTACGTAATACGTTCGTTGAAAGGTGTTTCGCTAAAATATCCTCTTCAATCACCCAAAGTTCACAATCAGACTAAGTTGTTCCAACGTATGAAAATATGCTTACTAAGTTTGACTTCCTTATCGATGTCCCTGGCGATGATGGGGGTGACTGGACTAACCCGCAGCGCCTCCTTGACCACGGCTTCCGTGTACACCAGCTTGACCAGGTCTTCCTTGTCCGGGTCAGCTGTGGGCCCCACTACCGTCATTATTCTGAAACAAAAATTCATCAATATATTGAGGCATATATGAGGTCGAGTGAAACACTAAAAAAATAATTCCGCTTCAAACAAAATTGTGATTGTTGTGCATAAGCCTGACAAGACGTTAGATAAGTACATCATGATAAATCTACTAAGATGTTAGTTGAATCACTGAAAAACTTGCAGTTGCTAAGTACTATTAAGTACTTAGTTTTAGTTCATTTAGCTATAGCTAATGCCATAAGAATTGTATTATTTTTACGTCAACTACGACAAAATCTCTCTTGGTTGGCTCATTTTTTTGAGTGTAGGGGTCGGTACAAGATTAACTTTAAATCATTTGTGGTGAGAGGACCGACTACCGAGCACCGACCAAAGATCTCATGACTTTTTTAAAGGAAGATTTAGTGGCAGCCGGCTAGGCGGAACAGCCTTGATCTTCGGGCCTAGTATGGTTGCGTTTATCGCGTGATAAAATGTGGATAAAGCATCCGTTACTCTCGTACTTATATGCATGTCAAAAAGTGACGGATATTTTATCCACATTTTGTCACGCGATAAACTCAGCCATATTATGTCCCCTAGGGCCCTAACATGCCGCGTGACAAAGTTTGGATAAGGCATCCGTCACCTGCTGACACGTAAATAAGTACGAAAGTGACGGATGCTTTATCCACATTTGACACGCGATATAGACGCAGCCATACTAGGCCCGCTGGTGACGATTATGGCTGATTTACATTGGTACCTACATCAATAATTTTAGTCCTCAGGATGGGCAACGCATTTACGGTTTTAGGGTCGGTATGTTAAGATTGTAGCTTTGAGGCCTTTGTCCAGCAGTGGACGTTCTGCGGCTGAGGACGATGATGAAGAAGATTGTAGCTTTGAGAATGGAAACGTCTATGGGTCACAGAACTCACAGATCCCACTTCTCGTTCGTTCGTTTTTGCTCGAAGGCCTTGATGATGAGTGGGGACGCGGCCGAGGCAGACGGGCGGTCGAGTGGCTCTCCAATCATTCCGCCCGAAGGCCTTACCCATGCATTTAAAAAAACAGACAGGGTGACCGTCAGTCAATATGGAATTCGGAAACTATAAGAGTTAGGGTAATCTGTTCATTGGACCCAAGGCCTCAATTTTGGAAATAATAAACTGCCTTTTAACTTCGTGTATACACTACTAAACTGTGAATTATTTCACATATCGGAACTAGTTTTAGAATACACGGTGGGGCCTGTAACTAAAGCAAAAAATTAAAACGTAGATTGTACTCCTCAAACTACACAACGTTTGTTTGACGACTTTGAAAAAAAACTTGCGGTTTGAATTTTATTACATTATAAAGTTAATTCGAACACGCAATGTACTATGAAATTGGTTATGTCTGTAGAGTGGCTAGACTGACAGGCGATGTCAATTAGACGGAGTTTTAAATACATTGAAAATACTATTTACTTTGTTTGAAAAATGAACAATTTAAAAACTTTATGATTTTAAAAAGTTGCTTAACAAAAGTTGTCTAGTTTGAGGAGTACAATCTACGTTTTAATTTTTTGCTTTAGTTACAGGCCCCACTCTGTATAATAACTTTTCGAGCAACAAGGCCCATAATTACAAATACCTTACAGACTAACAAACATGACAATAATATAACTTAAAATTAACATAAATAATAAAATACTTTCGTTGTTCCCCGCTGCCGGTTTTGTTATGTATGCGTCGGTGTGGCTAAACCGGTAGATGACATTAGGGCGCGAACTCGAGGCACATTTTTAATGCTCATTTTTTCAAACGAGTTTATCGAATTTGATTAAATAACATTAGTAAGATTCGTTTTTACATTATAAGGGACCTGGGCCTCTATTCAACATGGTAAAAACCAAATCATTTTTGACCCGTTCTCGTTTTTGTAACGTTAACGTTTTGATAACTAATATTAACTTGACACCTTTTTACCGCCTAGAATAGAGGCACTGATCTTACTTAACGGCTATCTGGGGCTCTGTTCTACTCGGTGAAACAATATAGCTTTTGACATTTATCGTGACGTTATATATACATTGACGTTATAACTCTAATTTACTTCCTCCATTCCACTTTTTCTTAAATAATAAGAAGATGCCGGTATTGCTGGTGTTATACTGTCATCATAAATAATTTGTACTAGGTAGACAAATACCCCCGATATACTCGTACTTAGTGGGTTCTAGGGAATGCAAATAACCGGTTATAACTGGTTTTAACCGGTTATTTTCATACAAAAACGGTTAATAACCGGTTAAATTGCATTCCCTAGTGGGTTCTTTCAGAGCTGATTGTTCTTACACGGCCCAAGCGATTTTTATGATATCTAGAGTTAAAACCGTCAAGATTAAACTAGGTTTATTTTAAAAAAAAAATGCGTCTAAATTGGAACATCCGTTTGGGAGCTACGACGCCACGGACAGACACACAGACACACAGACACACAGACAAAAAGACACACAGTTATACATGTTAAACTAATAACACACCTAATATTCTTCTTCTTAATTTTTGTTGGGAATTAAAAACGAATGAATGAATGAACGAATGAATAAAGGAATGAATGGACGATTAAAGGAATGAATGAAAGAATGAATGAAGGAGTGAATGAAGGAATGAATGAATGAAGGTATGAATGAAGGAATGGATGAATGACTTACTCGTTATATAACTTCTCCTGCACTTCAGGGTAAGAGCCCACGAGCACCAGTATAGTGATGAGAGCCCTGGACGACGTGTCATGGCCGGCTGCTATGAGCGTGTCCAGTTCCTGCTGGATCTGGTCGTCGGTGAACAGACCGTCTTCTGCCATGTCCAAGAGTAGATCCAAAAATGCTATGAAACGACGAGCTGTAATATAAATAAGGCCGCGGTCAGAGACATGTTAGAGACAATGAACTTATTTCTTTTTGAAATTTGTCTAACTCATCGATAATTAAGCATTTGTACGTCATCATCAATATAATAGTCATCTAAAGCACTCTATTGCTTATATCAATCGTGTTAATAACAAGTCTATAATGGTTATTATACAACTTTTGCTGCTATGGAAACGCTCATTAAATAAATTGTTATTACCATTACAACACATTAGCATTAAGTTAACCAGTTAATAATTCAATAAATAAAAGAGAGGCGAGCGTTTTTAACTGAGGGCTTATTGTGTAACGCACTCGCAATCACGATCATTTTCATTTTGAAAATAGAAGGCTTGTATGCATACAAAATGAAAACAATTGCTCCACTGTGAAGCCCGTTGCGATTACGAGTGCGTTAGACGATAAGCCCTCTGGTCACTGGGCCAGGTTGGATTTGTCACTGAGCGCAAAGGCCCTAGCTTTGTTCCAGGTTGCCTTCAGTGGAGTAGGCGAAGGGGCTAGTAAAGTCCCCCCCCTGAAGGCGAGCCCGCAGTGCACCGGTATATTGAGGGGCTACTTTTTGGCGCTACAGCGGTCCCATAGCCACCTCTTTAAACAATTGGCGGGACGCCATGGTTGTTTAAGTCCGTGGAAGCCCGACATAATACGTCCTGTACGGCTAGCACAAGTTGTATTTTCTCGCTTGTCGCTCAGTGCGTCTCTTTCGTCACACACTAGATAGAAAGGGAGATCCGAGCGACAAGCAAGTCGCGGTGCTTGCCCTCCTGGCCCCGTCGGGGCGGTGATGCACAGGCATTTCTCCCGGGTTGTATTTTTCATAGAATATCATGGTTGTGTAGCCGGTATGTACAAAGCAATGTAACTTACATGACGTGTTAGCCGATTTCGCTTCTTGTCTTTCAGTCCTCCTTTTGGATAAAACCTGAAATCAAAAAGAGAAATGATGAAAGGGTTTAATGGACCAGGGGGCTTTGCCAACATAATAATGCAGGCTGAATGGAGAACTTTTCCAGGAGCGGTTCTTCTCAGACATTATTTATCCGTTAAAATCCTGGTAAATTCATTAGAAGAGACTAAAGACAACGCCCAACGTCGAATTTAAAAAACTTACAGAATTACAAGACGTGGAGTAGGAGTGTGCATTAGGAATATTAAAGAAGAATTTCCTTGCATAAACCATTTGCGATTGGATCTTGTTTATGCTGGCTATCTAGTAACATACTGCATTACTCTTTGCAATTTATCCAAAAATTTATGTATAGTAGTTTATTATGTTTGATTTTACTACTAAGAACATATAAGAGTTCAACAAGATATTAAGTTTACGTAAAATGTTTCAAGTTTTATTAAGACTTTCATATTACGCATTAAAAAAAGTTTGAGAAAGTACTTGTTTGTGTTTCGTGTTGAGGCTGGCGGGAGTGGCGGGCGATGCGCTTGCACGGGTTTTTTGCTCAAAGTCGTTGAACTCAATATCAAGTTTTCGCCAGTTACCGCGTCACCAATTCACAACCATACTCGTAATTTTATTCAAAGTCGCATAATCTATTTTTTTGATGTTTATATACATTTCCTGTCATGCAAATTCTTCAATGAATTGTAAATAATGAAAAGTTCAAACAGGCCGGAAAAGGCTTAAACCATGTTAACCAGGAAGACATAGATAACACAGGTATAGGTAGGGGAACACCTTAAAATTCCGAATTACTTTTATCCGAATATTCATTTGTCCGAATTTTCATTTTTCCGAAAGTTATGTTACGCTGGAGCTATTTTATATTAAATGTATAATTTAATTGTCATACGTAGGTTAGGTTAAGTTTGATTTATAAGCGATAACAAAAAGTTAAGTCTTCTATCAAAAAATTGCGTTCGGAATTATGAAAATTCGGAATTTTCATCAATTCGGAATTATGACTCTTCGGAATTATGTAGTGTACCCGTATAGGTAGACATAGGTATAGGTAGGGTACTATTGTTGACGACACGGCGATAGCCTTCGAAGTTAGTGGTCCCAGTTTTGATCCCGGGTTAGGGCTAATTTTTGTAGGATGAGCACGAGTATTTATTTAAACGGATATTGCTACAAATTCAGTAAGCTTATCCTCACCGGGTAATACACGTGTTACATAAAGTTAACGATTGTAGAAACCTCTGCGGGGCTTGTTTACGTCACCTTAATACCACGCGTCGACACCTCAAACGTTAGACTATCGACGCTTAGTTTCAAACCCAATACACTAGTATTAGGAGCTGTTGCAGGACCTTGTGCAGGATCTTTATCCTTTAACTTACCACCAAACAACAGTTTTTAACCGACGAAAAAAAACGGAGGAGGTTCTCAAGTCGACGCGTATATTTTTTTTTTTTTATGTATGATCACGCGTAACTTTTTACAGCGCGGTCCGATTTTAAAAATTATTTTTTGGTTTGATAGAGTATACTTCCGAGGTGGTCCCATTGTCACCAAATCTGAATCTGATGAAGGGATCCGTGAGGAATTGAGGGAACTCTTCAAATTTTAAATGCATACATATAGCGATTTTAGTATTTTTAGTAAGAAATCCAGCATTTTCATTCAGATAGTTCATTTGGTGAAGTGGAACTGATGATGAAGACCACAAATGGCTACTTTGGCTACTATGTATGATCACGCATAACTTTTTACTGAGTCGTCTGATTTCAATAATTCTTTTTTTATTGGATAGGGTATACTTTGAAATTGCTCCCATTTTATTTGGAACTCCCCCCCCCTCCGTCAATGGTAGAAATATAGGGATTGATAGTTGAACCCATGAATTTTTATCTGTGAACCGATTATGTTCAAACTTAGCAAACATATGTAATTCTAATGACACTACAACATGACGGAGACTTGATGTTGATCTGATAACTGAGACGGAAGACAGATGAGGGAAATCTTCAACGGATTACAGCAGCTACCTCGTGATTTCTCTTATTCATGCATCTTAATGAGAACTTTATACCTAACTTATGTATGATGCACGAATTATGACTACCATCGAGGGTCTGATGATGGGGTTTGATGATGGAGTTGAGAGGCTGTCGAGGGAAGCCCTTATTTGTTCGGAAACTAAGGTATAAGGGTATACTTTGAAATTGCTCCCATTTAATTTGGAACTCGCCCCCCTCCGTCAATGGTAGAAATATAGGGATTGATAGTTGGACCCATGAATTTTTATCTGTGAACCGATTATGTTCAAATTTAGTACACATTATGTAATTCTAATGAATGACACTACAACATGACGGAGACTTGATGTTGATCTGATAACTGAGACGGAAGACAGATGAGGGAAATCTTCAACGGATTACAGCAGCTACCTCGTGATTTCTCTTATTCATGCATCTTAATGAGAACTTTATACCTAACTTATGTATGATGCACGGATTATGACTACCATCGAGGGTCTGATGATGGAGTTGGAAGGCTGTCGAGGGAAGCCCTTTTTTGTCCGGAAACTAAGGTATAAGGGTATACTTTGAAATTGTTCCCATTTCATTTGGAACTCCCCCCCCCTCCGTCAATGGTAGAAATATAGGGATTGTTAGTTGACCCCATGAATTTTTATCTGTAAACCGATTATGTTCAAACTTAGCACACATATATTATGTAAAATCTGATAACTGAGACGGAAGACAGATGAGGGAACTCTTCAACGGATTACAGCAGCTACCTCGTGATTTCTCTTATTCATGCATCTTAATGAGAACTTTATACCTAACTTAAGTATGATGCACGGATTATGACTACCATCGAGGGTCTGATGATGGGGTTTGATGATGGAGTTGGAAGGCTGTCGATGGAAGCCCTTATTTGTTTGGAAACTAAGGTTTTTAAATTATTAATCAGAGTGTAACAAACCTATTGCGACGTAATTGTGTGTAGTGTGTAAACCTCTCAGTTTCTGCATTTCTGCTAAAGCTCGTTCATCGTGTGGCTTTTGTAATACCTAACTTATTTCGCTCTAAGTCAGATAAAGCAGTAACTACAAGTAGTTTAACTCTGGTGGACTAACCAGAAGCACATGGGGCTCTCTCTAAGTGCAACATAAACCTGCCCTTGGCAAAAAGTTTCTTTCCCAGGTCGATTACAGCTTTATCAAGTGTCGTTCCCATGTTGCTGTTGTAGCTAACCCCATGTGCTTCTGGTTAGTCCACCAGAGTCTCTTTAACCGAACAATTGTCCTCGCGTGTGATATCCATGGACTTGTTTCTCTAATAAGTCCATGGCAATTGTCTAAAAATCGATACTGGCGAAATACACCTTGTTAAAACAAAGAGTGAAAGCCACTAAGAAAAAAAAACACCATTGACGAGGCCCACAGGTATAGGTTATGTGATATGTTACCTCTAAGCATGACACGGGATTCGGTACCTAATTTTAGCTCAGACAAAAGACCGCCATAGTTGTTCACATCTTTTGGAACAACATTATCGGGAGGTTTCTTCCCATAGGTAGCAACTTCACGAGACTCGTCTATGGAACGAATTGTATAGATACGGTTGTGTTTTGTAGCGAAACAATGAATAGTTAAAGTAAGTAATCAAAGAATAAGTATCTATTAACAGAGAAAGAAACTGAAAAGTGAAAAATAAAAACTTTTTAACAAAAAATTAAACCGCCGAAAAAATAAAACTGAAAAGCAAAAAATAAAACAGAGCCTTTTAAGTCTAACTAAGCTCCTACACTAATGTTAATACCTTAATAAATAATTTTGAGTCGGCGCCAAACAAACAAACAAGCATGGCAGGCACCGACTTAAAACCACTCAAGAGGTAGCTCATACCATCACACTCATACATCATTTTACTTTACGAAATAGTTAATTTGCTTGTTTGTTTGTTTGGCGCCGACTCAAAATTATTTATTAAGGTATTAACATTAGTGTAGGAGCTTAGTTAGACTTAAAAGGCTCTGTTTTATTTTTTGCTTTTCAGTTTTATTTTTTCGGCGGTTTAATTTTTTGTTAAAAAGTTTTTATTGCATTAGGCATTCCATCTTAGCGCTCAGTTAGCAACGCTAGTGCAGTGTTAGTAGTGCTGTCTTGAGATTGTAGTCTCAACACATTTTTTTTGGAGAATGGAGAAGGTGAACGAGTACATAGGCTAACTGATTGTAAATGGGATCTGTGGCCCTTAGACTACAATATCTAAAGACCACAATCCTGAGGACTAAGATGGGATGCCTCTATGCTAGTAATTTCACCAGTTGTCTTATCCCCATAACGGAATACAACAACGCGAGAACTGCTTGGCGATGGATTAAAGGAGAAGAAGGGAGTGTAAGAGGGGCACACAATATCCTACAGGCTCAAAATGTCCCTGAAAGTGCATAATTATCTGTAAGTAAAATACGTACACTCCTGGACATCTTGTGAAGGACAGCCATTGCTTCATCTTCCGTCTTCTTCGTCGTCGTCAGACCGTAGATAAAGTTGGGATGCATCCAGAAATTGGCTAGTCGGAAAGCCAGCACGTCGAACGCTGTTTCGACTGCAACCTTGTAATTTTGGTCAATCACTGATTTGTCGTCCAGTGAGATGCCTACCGCCGTTTCTAAAACAAACAGTAACCTTATTTGGGTTTCGTAGTCAAACTTGGAACCCTTATAGTTTCGTTGTATCAGTCTATACGTAACGCTCACTTTCTCAAAAAAAAATACAGTGACGGAGTATGTACAGGACAAGGAAGTTTGTATTTCGTCTTGCAACATGCGAGGTATGGTTCGATAGCTCTTAAAAAACATTGTACCTACCGATCCTTTTGTTATAACTTTTTAGTTTACATTCAAACATTTATAGAAAGACAATATCTTGACGAACATTAGAGAACTATGATCATCAATCTATGTAAAAATAGAAGCAGTTCCGTGGGTGGTTTCCATTTCGTTCAAAAGAATAACAAAATGGTTATTTTTGTGTGGAATAATAGGTGAAGACGATTGTGATGGCGCTTAAAACGCTGAAGAATCGCTCCCAGACCAACAGTCGGTCTGACAGGCCGAGAGGGACGGCAGCTATCTGTTAGAATGAGAAATTTATACGCGTCTCTAATCTGCCGTGCTTTATCAAATGTTGATATCTCAGACAAAACTCCAGTAGCAAGTTAAACCTCATTACTCATGGGAAAGGATTGAATCTGCTTCGGCTATTTAATTTGAGATACAACTTTTCCTTGTACTGTGCGGTGGGATACGTGATTTATTCATGTTTAATAGAAGTCACCTTTGACTCCAAGATATCTTGTCATCTTTACCTGCTTTGCTCGAAATAATAACGCGATACGCAGTTACACCAGCTAATGGGCATCGGTTCGGTTTTTCCTACAAACAAGTAAAGTAACAGAATAATCACGTGCCTCAATTTTTCTAATTATGCCTTATTGTGTTTCCTTAAGGTCAGTTTACTACTTATTAGTTAGGTTAGGTAAGTAAATCAGAAAGATACAGCATTACCTATTAGGTACGTCAAGGACTTTAATTGTTATGCCACTATGGAACCCCGTCGCATAACGTTAATCATTGATTTTCGCGTAATTTCTTTCATGTGGTTTGACGCTGTCATTATGACAGGGTTCCATAGTGTCATAACAATTAAAGTCCTTGACTGTACATCGATAAACAATGGGCAATGGATGATAATTTTAAAAGTGCTTGAATATTTTTATATCAGTTGGAATAACGTTCCTTATTAACAGGAAAAAATTACAGATTTTTAGGTATCGTATATCATTAATAAATAAATAATTCGTTTGAACTCGACCAATTTGTCTCCTATACGTAAGTATGGTTTAAACTGTGGTCCAATAATAATTTAAAAAAAGAGCTGCCGTTGTTATACTGTCAAAACTGTCAAGTGTCAATGTAATTTTTTTTTAATTATTATTGGACCACAGTTTACACCATACTTACGTATAGGAGACAAATTGGTCGAGTTCAAACGAATTATTTATTTATTAATGACTAGAGGACGCCCGCGACTTCGTACGCGTAGAATTAGTTTCCCGCTACTCCCCCATTTCTTCCCGTTGGGGGTCGATTTTCGGAAAATCCTTTCTTAGTGCTCATTTACATCATGAAAGGAACCCATGTAGCAAATTTCAAGTTTCTAGGTACAGTAGTTTCGGCTGTGCGTTGATATGTCAGTCAGTCAGTTTTGCCTTTTATATATATAGATATACGATACCTAAAAATCTGTAATTTTTTCCTGTTAATAAGGAACGTTATTCCAACTGATATAAAAATATTCAAGCACTTTTAAAATTATCATCCATTGCCCATTGGTCTATAAGTAGGTACTTTAATAATGATCGCGACTTAAACTTTCGATCGCGCGATCGGTTCGCGCTGGATCTTCCGGCTATTAACTCTTAGATACCATATTATTGCATTATCATAGTGTTCAGATTATTAGTGGTCAAAATTTCAGCCCGTTACAGTAACGAGAACTGCAAATCGAACGAAATGAAAAACGACACAAGGTTTCACCTAAACTGACATACATTATACCTCAGATATCATTTAACAAAACTCTTGTAAACTAAAATATCTTCTGTTACAAAACTGTAACTGATGTGTTTACAATATTGACTAAAAAAGGTCGCAATATATAGTGTTTATGTCACCAATTTTTAGAGTTCCGTAGCTACTAAGCCTTCATTGTCCGTCTTAACTATAAAAATAATCTTTTGAACCGTAATATATAGCCGGTTGAATTTTTAATGACGGATTTCCTAATAAAAGAACCCTCACATTAGGAATGTTTTTTCAACCTTTCTTTGTTTTTGTTCTACCCTAAAAATTGAAATTCATACAAGGATCAAATTTGGTGGGGGGGTACGACGACAGAGGGGACCTAGGGAGGAGAGGGCGGCAGGCGCATTCTTGCCGTAGCTCAGTTCGCGCGGGCGAGGACTCATTTATGTGGTCTACCTTAGTGCATGGGTTTCAAGAGAGAGTCGGTGCCCGGTGGCTTGAGATCTCGACTCAAGCATCTAACCGAACTCAAGCTCCAGTAGTGGCCAGAATTACAAATTCATCTAACTCATTCATAGGTTCCCAAACTTTTTAGGCTGTCCGCCCACTTAGTAAAACAAATTGTTTTTACCACCACGGGGGGCGTTAGTTAGGTACCTACCTTTTGACTAACAGAAAAATGCCACAACGATTAACACTGGATGTTATTAGGACTTAGAAAACAAATCTAAGCTATTTTCCTATGAGGTATGATATGAGTAGAAGTTGGTGTAAGGACTGTTGTGAAAGCACTAAAATATATTGACTTCAAAATCGATTGTATCTCAATGGAATTTCGGTAAGATATACTTATAAAGATTTTGCTATTCGTAGTCTACTTTTTTTAAAATTATATTTTATAAATACGGGCAGCGCTCACCTGAATTGCTTCAGCACTCCCTATTTTTTTCTAAGGGCCTTGACGCCCCCCTTAGCGCCCACTGGGGGGCATTAGAAATCACTTTGGGAACCTATGATCTAACTTAAGTAAAAGGACAAGGTCCTATCACCACTTAAGGAAACAGGACTTACGGCATACGGTCTCCAGTGTTCGCTCAGTGAAGTACTCCCTCGGATCGAAGTCACCGGTGCCAGCCATCGGTTCCAGGTCTTGCACCAACAGCGCTGCCTGCTTGTTGAAGATCACCAGGAAACCATCCAGCACGTGTTGGCTGAAGGTCGGGTTGAGCAGTTTGCGGTGACGCTTCCACGTTGGCACTATGGAGCGTATTAATTCAACATGTAAACTGCTTAGAACTTTTATGCCCACCTTCCACTGCTAGCGGAGCGAACTCTGAACGGATTCGCTTTAGCTTACAACGGTGACTTAAAGTGTTTCCATCGCGAGCTAACCTCTTGAGGAGACGCCGTTGTAAGCCAAACGGAGTCCGTACGGGACCGCTCCGCTCGCAGTGGAAGGTGGGCATTCGGACGAGGCCACGTTTTCGTTTGAGCTTAGCGTAGAGATGAGACGTAATAGGCAAGTCGCGTACTGAGTCCAAGTACGCGTTCATAAGTAACCTTCTCCTTAGAAGAACGCGGGTTATTGAGTATTTACGAGTTGCGAGTCTTGAAGAATTACGTGTTTTGTCTTGGTATGCGGACGTTGAAGTGCAGCCCTGGTTTTCGCGAATATTGAGTTTGGGAGTACGTATACTTAGTCCGCTCGAGAGCTCTGAGGACTCGAGGTTTGGAAAGAAGACGGGTGTGCGTCGCGCCCGCGCATGGCATCCTACCCCGCCTCTTCCGGTAGGTACGAGGAGTTGGCCTTATCGCCTTAGTTGGCTATAATCATGAACGTAATATTGACTAAATCACTGCACTAAAGCTGACGTCAGCTTTTCTTGAGATTCCTCGGTGCTCGCGCGGACTAAATATACGTACTCCCAAACTCTATTATAATATTATCTATTATTATATGTATGTATAATATATACAAACGTATATAAGTATTTTATTGTGCGGACGTAGACATTATTTCAGTCATTATATGAAATGAAATAATACATTTACATTTTGTAATTCTGTATACCTACGCCGCGATCTTTCCGCGTCCCGATATGGCTAATACTCGACCCGCGTTGGCGCACTATGAAGGGATCGCGTATTTGGACGTCCAAGCAAAAACCTCACTCACCTCTAGCTTAGAAGTGTGTGAGCAACAAGGGTCCATATTGGCTCATATAATTATTTTTACTCATAACGCATTGTAAGTCATAATCATCGCAACTCATAACGTATTTTTTCAGTAACTGTTACTTTTTCAGGATTTCTATAAATCAAACCTAACCTAGGTTAGGTTAGGTTAGGTTAGGTCGATCCGGAGAGAACGCAGCATCTGGGCTGGTGCACCCTGGGCATCGGCTGAGACTTTCTCCTTATGGGGGATTCTTTCAGTCCATGGCGAATATCCGGCACGGGGGTGGTGACAGGGGTTTCTTGAAGGGTTGCGGTTGTGTGGAGACCACTTCCGCCCCGGAAAGTTTCCTTCTGTCACCTGGGGAGGGATGGTGACGAGCGGCTTTTCTTCGGAGAAGCTGCTTCGTCCACCAGTTGTGGGCGGCGACAGAGGTCGTTTGAAGGGGCGGTTGCGTGTGCCTACGAGGCCGTTTCCGCCCTGGACAGCTTCCATCTGTTGCCTTTTGAGGATTGGTGACTGGGGTGGTTTGAAGGGTCAGTTGCGTGTGCCTACGAGGCCGTTTCTGTTCCCGGAAAGCTTAACCAGTCGCCTGGAGGGGGCAGTGACTGAGGTTGTTGAAAGGGGCGGTTGCGTGTGCCTTCGACGCCGTTTCCGCCCTGGACAGCTTCCTTCCGTCACATTTGCGGTTGGTGTCCTTCTACGTGTCTTCTGGAATACCGGGGGGAACTGTAGTTATTGGTGGGACAGCTGTGGTGGGGTGTGTTTGAAGGGTATGGGTCCAACCCAATGCGGTTGGGTATCCGGAAAGCACCATCCACCACAGGCAGACCGTTGAAGGGAAGGCGAACTCAGCGGACTTCGGTTCGCTGCTCGCCCGAACTTTTTGTAGAGCCAGTGGGTTAGGGGCCCACATTGCACGGCTTTACCGGTCTGGGGAGACGGTCGCGGGCTGTTCACAGCCGTCTCCTCCTTTGGCGGAGAAGGGAGGGCTCTTCGGAGCAGGCCGGGAGGCGCGTCAGTGGAGAATGCTTTTTAGCGGTTCCGCGGCGCCTCACTACTGGCCAGGGAGGTTAAACGCCGGAGTGGTTTTAGACGGTAGTTCTTTTGAGAGTCCGTCATACCTCCCATTGCACAGCCATCCCCAGGCTGGGAGGATGCGTAAATTGCATTTCCACTCCGTCAACAAAAAAAAAAAAAAAAAAGGTTAGGTTAGGTCAGGTTAGGTTAGTCTTAGGTTAGTCTTATCTACAAATTGAATATTTCAGAACTTCTGAAAAGTTTACAGTTCCAACGGTATAATGTGGTGCCTCATCCGAACAGTTGCTGAGGAGTGCGTCCAAGTCATCCCGCCATCTCCGTCTAATGAATAATGATTACTTACCACTGGCAGTGATAAGTCCATCTCCAACCCAACTTGAGCCCATTTTGTAGAAGTAGCTCTTCTCCAAGCAAGAGTTGAGCACTGTGGAGGCGTCATCAGGATCGTTGATAACTAAAAAAAACTTAATTTCAATAAAAGTCCGTAAAAAACAGCGAATATCGATAAACGAATGAACAAAAAAGGACCAAAAGAAAGTACTCGTACTTTAAAATTAAATAATCCCTATACGCTCAGGCGCACAAATTTTCATTAAATTAGTCAATAGTCTTGCGACTTGTCGCATGCTTTCACTTTCTGCCTTGAAGAATAAGAAAGTGACAGAATAAGGTGTCCTAATCGGACACTAGTGCTGATGAGCGTATGGGCAACTGCTGGGTGCTATTCATAAACATACAATCAGCTACTTTAGTTGTTGAGTCACCATAGACCTGTCATAGTAAAAGCGTCTGGTCATAACAAAAAAATACGTGAAAATTATTTTTTGACTTTTTCCTACAGGCTTAATTAATGTCACAAATAACAAAGAGAATTAGCCAAATCTGCGTCTCTATTCTAATTGGTAAAATTCAAATTGTATTTAGCCTGTAATGTTATTGTTTTTAACTCGGCCGCCATTATTGTAAAGTAAATAAGAGCTATCAAAACGTTGACGATACGATAACAGGTCAAAAATGATATAAATAAATAAAATAAATAAATATCAGGGGACAATGTCACACCAATTGACCTAGTCCCAAACTAAGCTCTAGGCTTGTACTATGGGTACTAGTCAACGATATAAATACTTATATGTATAGAGAAATATATACTTAAATACATAGAAAACATCCATGACTCAGGAACAAATATTCGCGCTCATCACACAAACATCTACCCTTACCGGGATTTGAACCCAGGACCGCTAGCTTCGTAGGCAGGGTCACTACTAACTAGGCCAGCGCGTCGTCGATATGGTTATTACCGTCTTGAATAGAGACCCTGTCCCCCTATTCTCAAGTCATGCATTTAACAACACCACCACAACACCATTAACTTTTTTATATTTAGGAAAATTATAAAATCTTTATTAATGTTATCTGGAATAATAAGTAGGTACAGCATGATAGCGGTTAAAACGCAAAAGGGTCATCCAAATTCTCAAGACAATTGGTGTAAATGCACTTACTGAATAATACTCTGGGACCAGCCCAGACGGCCAGGACTCCGCCAGCTTTCTCAGCCAAGTCCCCGAGTTCTTGGGAGCTCTCCCAAAACCCTGGAGCAAAAAATATGTTAATGATATCTTGGACCTGAACACACATTCACACACTAAGCTGTTCTGTTAGCTATGATTACAATGATGATATAGCTTGAAAAATGGGGTTGGAATAAAAAATAACATACATAAACTCACGCCTTCATTCCCAGAGTGGGGTAGGCAGAGCTACAGAATAACCAACAACTCTAAAAATTTGTTGATAATTCTGAAACCATAGTTTGTACAATTAGGCTAAGATGTTTACCAGTGTATTAGTTACAGGTTGCAAGCCCATCGCCTAACAGTACTACTAGCCTGTATTCCCTTAGTCGCTTCTTACGACTTCAATGGGAAGACATCGAGTGGCACTATTCTAACCCGGCAACCATACAGGGCGGCGAATAACAATTAAAAAGATAAAATACCCCAATATAGTGGTTACTCCTACTTTTAGAGCCTTTAAACAGTCCAATTTTCATAGAAGACGGTTAAAAAAAAAACCGGCCAAGTGCGAGTCGGACTCGCACACGAAGGGTTCCGTACTATTATCTATACAACATTAGCAAACAACTGCAAGTATATCACGTTTGTTGTATAGGAGCCCGCCTTAAATATTTATTTTATTCTGTTTTTAGTATTTGTTGTTATAGTGGCAACAGAATAATACATCATTTGTGAAAATTTCAACTGTCTAGCTATCACGGTTTATGAGATACAGCCTGGTGACAGACAGACAGACGGACAGCGGAGTCTTAGTAATAGGGTCCCGTTTTTACCCTTTAACCCTAAAAAGAACCTCTTCTAATGGTTCCATCCGTTTGATAGCTTCGATGTCTCAGACAGACACACAGATACACACGTCAAACTTAGAATACTCTTTTTGCGTCGGGGGTTGAAAACAATAACGTTGTCCGGAGTAAAATTGGAAACATGATTCAATTTTTTCCAAAAATCTTTAAAGGTTCATGTTTTGGGTATCACAGCAACTGGCGTACAATCGGTAATAAGTTATTTCAATATAGACTTGGGGACGAATAAGAAGAAACGCAAGGAAGTGACAATTCGGGTGTTTTAAATTAATTCAAATAATAATTATTAATTTTTAACATATTTTTAATAAAAATAACTGCTCCTTTATACATCAAAAAATATCCAGCATGTGTATATACGGCATTATCAACGTCACTTTTTGTGATAATATTTGATATCTATATTTTTATTATTTAAAAAGTGAATCTTTAATAATTATAAAAAAAATACCGTTTATAAATGTTACATACTTCAATTTATCAAAAAATCTTATTTAATGAAACAAAAGAAAAATACCAATTAAAGATCAGAAAACAATTTAGATTATAATAATTTCAAAAGACCTTAAGTTTTTGTTCAATATCCATTAAAATAATTTATATTCTAGCGGTCCCCTAAATTTATTCTTGAGTACTTACTGTCACTGCCTCCGATAAGTTTATAAGCATGACCTAAAAATGGCAGGATTAGTCCTTCGTATGTTGGAACCAATGCTGCCAATTCTAAAAGCCTTCTACGTTTTTTCTCAGCATAATTCAAGTACAACACTCCACATAATGAAAGTACCAACAGCAGAATCACGAACAACATGGTTGCTCAGAGAACGCACAAAACTGGGGCCTGGGTCAAGATTTTTCCTTATATATATCAATCGAAAGCACCGATGATACCATACATATATTTACGATAGCGTGATTATCAGGTTTGTTCAAAATACAGGACGATGGAAAAACAATTTTTTTGGCATATAAAATGACCTAAGAGGCATTGAATTTAATTACGATTTATATGAAATAATAAGTTTGATAAAAATGACATACACCCTATACCTACAATGCACTAAAAGTCAAAAGTCATGTTTCAAAAACACTTAAGTCGTGTTTTTAGGGTTCCATTCCAAAATAGTAAAAGAGGAACTCTTACGGTGAGACTTCGGTGTCTGTCTGTCTCTCTGTATGTCACAGCAGGTTTTCTCAGTAACTACAAATGCTATCAACTTGAAATTTGGCATAGTTGTACAACTTGCTTGCCCGCATCTGTTTTTAGTATTAAAATACGAAATTAATTTTGTAAATAATTGAAAAGTGGTCTAGAATGGTGGGTTGAAAAATGTAAGTGGTTTGATTATAGTATAGCAAATGGGGATTCATATGAAAGGGCTCGATCTGAACTTTTCAAGACTTAGATATTTTTAATTTTTTTGTGATTTACTTTTTGATTTATAGCCAAAAAAGTACCTACAAAAAATGACGGTCCACTTTTCTCCAGTTTGAAGAGTACAGTTTTCTCAAGAAATTGATTAAATTAATTTTATTGTACGTTGATGATAATTGCAACTTACAACATGAATCTTTCTTAGTAAATAATGCTTTAGGTTAAGGTGACAGAGTTCAAATTAAATTAACTATGGAATTGATTTTTAAATAATACATATCTCGGAAATTATGCGTTATGTAGTCATGTTATACCACATTATAATACTCCAAATAGGGTCTAGAATCAATTGTTAAAATCCTTCGGGTACGTCCCGGGCACGGTGTATAATTATTCATATTTTATGGGAAAAATAAAATGAAGTGTTCATTGTTCACAGTTATTGAGAAATAATAAAAAATCTTTAAAAATCTGTATTAAAATGTAGGCTAGTCAAAATGGACCTTATTGCATAAAATATAAAGTTCATAACAAAAATCAGTATTTTCGTTTGCGGTTACCAAGCATAATATCTCAAATACGGAACCCTCGGTGAGCGAGTCCGACTCGCACTTGGCCAGTTTTTTTGGTAAGTTGACCTTGATAAATGAAAACTGGTTTTTAGACGTTTATTCAAATTTTTGTTTTGACTAAGCCTCGTAAGACCTCGCGTACAAAAAAAAAGTACATAATACAGCCATTGGAATAAAGATGCATTGCAAAGGAAATAATAGTACATTGTTGCAGAGGATAGAAAGTACGCGATTTTTGGACGAGTAATATAGAGGGCCGAAACGTAGTTGAGGCCCTCTAGTGTACGAGTCCATAAATTGCACTTTCTACCGAGGCAGACATAGTGCTTTTCACAACTGAGAGGAAATAAAATAAAAATTCATATTCAAAACTCAATAGCGTTAGTCAATTGTCGTCGGTTTTTCAAAGGTAGTATAGAAGCTGTATTGTATCACCGCCAATTTTACAATAGATAACTTTTTTTTAAATCTCGTGTTCTCGTGGCACTCGAGATTAATAAACTAACATTCGAGATGAAGATGTCAACTCCATATAAAATTGTATTTGTTTCGCCATATCTCCCATGGAATTTCATCTCTAGTGGTACGAGATTAGGCCCTAAGTATGAATTAAATTTTTTTTTAAAGTAGGGACATTGTTTTTAGTCTGTGTATCTTTTAGCAAAAATACACCTAATATTTTACGACACAAAATGGTGTGTTCTGATTGGTCGATTTCAATTTTTCATTTTAAGGAGCTGACAATGACAATTTGACCAATCAGCAAACACGCCGAGAAAAACATTCTTGGTGTGTCCTTATAAGTGACGTTTTGTGACCCCAAACAAGACCATCTATGGCCATATTTCCGAGCAGTGTTGTGAAAAATAGATTTTCCTTTGCTTTTATGACTTACAATCGAATAAGAAAATTGACTCTATGATATTCACAATAGGCTCATATTCCATTGACAAATTTCGTTGTATGGTGGGCCTGAAGAGGTTTAAAAAACAAATATTAAGTAGGCACTTATTTTGAATACTAACATTACCTGTTTCTTTTAAATCTTAGAGGTTTTTTTTCCAAGTTTTAGGGTACATTTTGTCAAGCAGCAATGTCACCGTCCAATTTTATTATAGAGGTTATTTCAAATATACGCAATTTTTTTAAACAAGAACAGCAGCACGGGTACGTAGCACAAGTTGTATTTTCTCGCTTGTCGCTCAGTGCGTCTCTAGGTTAGGGTGGGTTAGGTTTGTTTTGGTGGTCCATGCGGCAGGATCGGGGGACACGATCGGCCCACATACGCCCTTGCCAAGATGCATTACGCTTAGAGCTTGTCCAGAAAGGGCGAATCACGCGCGAGTCGAGAGTCTGGCGTAGTGCACGCGATTTACGCGCGTATTTTGTATTCGCGCGATGCTTGTGGACGCGATGTATTGATGTCTAGTACCTCGACAACGCGCGTATGAATTCGCGCGATAGGATTCGCGACGAATTCGCCCCTTCTGGACAAGCTCTTACTAGCGTTTCTATTCGTTTAATTTTTAAACCAATCGCGACACTGGTAGATCACGTGACTTTTCGTATCACGACATTTACTAGTGACGCGATTGGTTTAAAAACGAAACGAATAGAAACGCTATTTAGTTAGTGTAATGCATCTTGATGATGAGAGCTATCAAAACGTTAACAATACGATAACAGGTCAAAGACGATATCGTTTTTACTGCCTACAATCTCGGCCCATGTGTTATTCTTTTAAAAATAACTTCTTGTCGATCGGTCTAATCTCACTCGACGGTTAAGCTACCCAATTGAGAATGCACGCCCTATTACTTGCTTCTACGCTCTGACGGAACAACTTAAATTCGACGGTTAATAATTCGTCCATCGAGTAAAAAAATTAGTTCCTTAAGAGAGGTAACACGGCTGTTTTTTCCTGATAAAGCGTTCTTATAGTCACAGTAGAAAAGGGGAAATACCGAGTTATGAAAGCTACTATGTAATATAATAACTTGTTCTTAAAATAACAGGCCCAATTCGGTTTTGCCCATACGATTCGATATCGTATTTAATTAAATTACACTGTTGTAATGGGTCATACTTTCAAGTAAAAAGCTGTCAAGTAAGTAGAGGTCGCTAGATCGATTCCCGGAAAAAAAAATTGTGTGATGAGCGCAAGTATTTCTTAGAGTACAAGGCTAGAGCTTAGTTTGGGACTAGATTGGGGTAAGATTGTCCCTTGATAATTATTTATTATTTACTAACGATTATTAATTATAAGATGCCCAGTAACCTACGGCCCAACCAAGGGGTGGCGGAATGAAACGCCGGTACCGGTCGGGCGTTCCCACTCATCATCATCACTATCATCATTATCATCATCATCGTCATCATCATCATCATCATCATCACCACCACCACCACCACCACCATCATCATCAGCATCATCATCATCATCATCATCATCATCACCGTCATCACCATCACCATCATCATCATCATCATCATCATCATCATCATCTAATTATAAGATACTAGCAACACGCCCTCGCTTCGCTTGTTTTTGAGTGTTCTGTAACACCCGTACATAATACAGAATTTATTTAGTGAGCTGCTGAACTTAATTTACCTTCCGGTACAGCTATATGGGGACTCCATTGCAATTTTTTTATCTATTGTTATGCCTTGGAAAACTGCATTAACTAGTTATACTATTTGCAAACTCCCCATTTAGAAAAATACTAGAATCTACCGGTTTAACATTAGGCAAAGCGAACCTATACCTATTTTTTTAGCATTTAGTAAATTGTTACTAGTGAACCAAATAAGTACTTTAACTAGTGTGGCGTTTATCCTACTGAAGTCTACGGACTTTCCATCTACCTTAAAACTTATTGAAGTATCATCAGCAAAAAGTACAATATTACAAAGTTTATCTACGGATGGTGGTAACTAAACATAAAAAAGGACCCAAAATAAAGCCTTGAGGCACACCTAGTTTTACTGTAACTCCAATAAATTGCGTTTTGTTTACAACAACAGTTTGATTTCTATCACTGGAATAAGAAGACATACAACTTAAAGCTTTATTGGACTATCCATAATGTTCTAATTTTAAAATAAGGGTCGTATGATCCACGCAATCAAAAGCTTTAGAAAGATCACAAAATATTCCTACTGCATCACAAGATGTATATGTTTAATGAGTACAGAACTACTGATGCCGCATCAATTGTTGATCGACCTCTAGTAAAGCCGAACTGAGGGGCTAGACAAGATGCATTACGCTAACCAGCGTTTCTATTCGTTACGTTTTTAAACCAATCGCATCACTTGTAGATGACGTGATACGAAAAGTCACGTGATCTACCAGTGACGTGATTGGTTTAAAAACGAAGCGATTAGAAACGATCATGAAACGATAGTTAGCGTAGTGCATCTTGTCTAGCCCCTCTGGTTACGTCTAAGTAGTTTATTTCTATTAAAGTGACCTAACATAATATCATTCAGCATTAGTTTCTGAAAGACTTTACTTAAAACTGGTAGTATGGAAATGGGACGGAACTTCGTTAAATCCCTCATTTCGCCCAATTAATATGGATATAAAAGGTTAGGATGGGTTGTGACATTTGTGTATGAAAGGTGTGGGTGCGGTTAACAGCGGATAGAGGAGAGTGAAAGAAAAAACATGTTTTGCCTACCCCACCGAGTGCGGGACAAGGACAGGAAGATGATGACGTCTGTTATTTGCTATCGAACCATACCACACCAGGTGTTATTGACGTAATCCAAGTCAGCGCGTGATTTGGAAAATTTCGTTTACATTAATATATCAATATCCTCAACCTCACATTAAATAACCCTCATATTTAGGGTCTAGCTCCATCTCTCTCTAACTAGTGCACCAAGAAAGAGAGAGAAGTGTAGTAGTCCATTACAACAACCTATCTTTTTATTACTCATTTGAATAGTAGGTAGTAAAATTAACGTTTATTGGATTGAAGAGTAACAAGTTAACCATTTGGTTGTTACTCATCAAATATTAGAAATCTTGATGTACGATCGTGAAGGTAGGTAAATAAAAAAATGGTCTCACGCAAATTGACCTAGTCCCAAACTAAGCCTTAGGCTTGTACTATTTATAGGTATAGATAAATTATCGAGAGCTCGCAATTGCATTTGTAGTGGTTGTACCGTTCGCATGAAAAGGAAAATGAATTAAGTTATTTTCTTAATTTAATGAGTTTACATACCCTAAACAAGTGGAATAAGAATGTACTTTATTTGGTTTCAGTCGCTATTATTTAAATCTTCATCTGAAGCGTCACAAGTATTGATTATATGATAATACTAGAGGACGCCCGCGACTTCGTTCGCGTAGAATTTGTTTCCCGCTACTCCCCCTATTTCTTCCCGTTGGGGGTTGACTTTCGGGAAATCCTTTCTTAGTGCTCACTTACATCATGAAAGGAACCCCTGTACCAAATTTCAAGTTTCTAGGTACAGTAGTTTCGGCTGTGCGTTGATATGTCAGTCAGTCAGTTTAGCCTTTTATATATATAGATAGATAATAAAATAAGACGTATATTTTAGTGCAACGTAGGTAAATAGGATTTAGAATTTGACACTGACATTATTTTTGTATTTACTTCTTTAATGTATAACAAGCCTCTTTTTATGCTGATAGTACGAGAAGACAGAAAATTCAAATATTTGCCTGTAAACATACATTACCACTAAATATGCAATTCCGAGCTCTCGATAATTTATCTTTACACAATGATAAAAATACTATATTGAGAAATACATAAATACTTAGGTACTAATTGTACCCATTGTTTTGGTTTTTCTTTAGTAAAAATCCTCCAAGACTCAGATAAATACTTGACTCGTCACAAAAAAAAAACTCTTACCCTTGTTTTACAGAGAAGAATTAAAAGAGCCCCTGTTGCTATGCTGTCCTGTTAAGTCAATAAGCAGTATCCCACATTCAGTAATCAAAGCAGTTTTAATTCTATTCTGTTTGTAATGAGGTTGATATTAATATAGGAGTTTTGTCTGACATACTGCCTATTGGCTTAGGAGGCCAGTATGTTGTTCTATGTTGTTAAGCCCTTCTGACAAAAAAGGCCTTGATAGACAAACGAGTTTAGTGGCTATTTGGCGCGAAACTATAATGTAGACCTAGTAGGAGCAATATCGTAACTCCCTTTTTTATGATTTTGAGTATAACAGCTTATTCGCGCACAAAAAAAGTATAGCTCAAATCAGCGTATCTCAATTTGTATGCGTTTATAAATGTATGCAAAGGAAAATCATTGTTGGTCGTGATTCAGGGTGAATGAGATGCTATGTTTGGTTATGCAACTTTTTTACTGCCATTGATAACATGACATTACAATAATTGCACTTAATTATTTTTTTTACTTGCGTGCTATAAACCGCTAATATTGATATCGTTAACGGAATCAGAATACCCCCTATAGCGTAACCGAAGCGTAAAAAAGGTCTATAATGAGCGTTGCCATGGTAAAAACAGTTCTTTTATAATAATTATGGCATTGTTAACTTATTACCATGGCTACGCACATAGACAATGTCAGTGATGGTGTTTGGTGATCAACTGACATTTCATGAGTTACGATGTTTTTCTTGCAGATGTCGATATAAAACATTTGGTTTAATTTATGCGTAAATTAGTTTGTTTACCTACGTAGGTATCATAGGGAAAATCTGAATGATGCCAGTGACCGCTATAATTTAAACGAGTATGGTGACCGGTGCCTACATCTCCGGCATTACATAACATTTGATGCCGGCGACACTAATGACGTGTTAGAATCTCCTTCAATTTCTGAATGGTGGCATTAAATAAGTTTTAAGGAAAACCGAATGCGTTCTTACGATTAAAGATTTAGAACCGTATTTGATATTTAGGCTGATGACTAAAGTATATTTTGTGCGAAAGAATTTAGTCTTAGGGCCTGTTTCACAATCGTCAAGTAAAGCATAATCAGCACGGGTAGCACAAGTTGTATTTTCTTGCTTGTCGCTCAGTGCGTCTCTATCATTACAGAATAGATAGAAAGGGAGATCCGAGCGACAAAAAAGTCGCGGACAACATGTGCTAGCCGCGCTAATACATAAATTTAGCTCTTTCCTTTTCTTGCACTTGAACATAGACAAGGAGAGAGCTAACTTTAACTTGCATATAAATTTTCTTGTCGATTGTGAAACAGGCCCTTAGACACGTCAAAGTAAGGTAGGGTGATGGAACTTTTTTTTTAATTTCCTAATTTATCCCTCGAAAATAACCCTAATTAAAAATATATATATTATTTACTTCGCACATCTGTGTTTGGGTCATCCATCAATTTACATGTGTAGGTACCAAATTTCAACTCAATCGGTCCAGTAGTTCCGGAGCAAATTGGCTGTAACAGACGGACAGACAGACGCACGAGTGATTCTATAAGGGATCCGTTTTTTCATTTTTTGTACGGAATCCTAAAAAACAAAAAGTGTTATCTAATTTTCTATTAAAAGTTACGTCTTAAGCCGCGTATCCACCAAGCGCACGCGCTCGCGCGGCAGCCTCGCGAGCCAAATGCTCGGTCCTTGTGGACGTGCCTCAGGACTCGTTGCCTCGGCAACGTGCGCCCGAACAGTCCTGAGGCACGTCCACACGGACCGAGCATTTGGCTCGCGAGGCTGCCGCGCGAGCGCGTGCACTTGGTGGATACGCGGCTTTAGATGATTTTTATGGTACTTTTGAAGACATCGGTTGTCCGTAATAACCAGCGAATGACGTCACCCGAATATACTAAACTATGCGTATTTTATTGCCACTTGTAGCAACTCGTTTTTAAAACTTTCATTAATAAACATTAAGAGGCAGAGACAACTATTTTCTTGTAATTATCAAAAACAGCTCAAGTAAGTATATAATATATAACCTACCTATGTATTATAAAACAGAGTGTCCAAAAACTCAATTAAAATAACTGTAACGTGCCCATCCCAGAATGGTCGGGCGCCTACCCTAGGAAAAATTGCACCCCATATCTTTGAGAACACCTTTATTATAAGATAGTCAGTGACTTCCTAGGACTTAAAGGCTGAATATACTTTCTGAATGAAAAGAGCAAGGTCTACTTGCACTGTATCTGGTTTCATGTTTGATATAAGTAAGTAATGCTTCAGATAAACTTTATAAATGTAAACGCATTACTGTCTTACATTATTTATATTATCATTGTTTTACTTTTAATGTGCTGTTTATATTTTTTTCTTCTCTTCTCCTTGCGACCATTTTAAATTATTTAAAATTAAATATCATTCATTTCAAGTAATTGCACTCATAATCATATCCATAAACAAAATAAGTCACAACACAACACATAATAATCATAATTGTGTTATCCGTTATAGTTCCATAATTATAGTCATTATGCACCTGAATTAATTTATATGGTTACTAGCTTTCCGCCCGCGACTTCGTCTGCGGAGAGTCAGAACTTCTGTTAAAAGTACCTACAGTTATAGTTCACATCACCTTCAAAGGCTTTTAAAAAAAAAGTCTAGGGCGTGAATTTTAAGTAAGCGGTCCACATAAACAACTTTAATTTTATGGCACTAACCTTTAAAAAAACAAAATTGACATACAAAATAAATTCACTGCCTCTCTTTCACCATTACGTTTTTTTATACGATTCTAGATAAATTTGCCATGTATTCTATACAAACAATTAACCCACTTAGCAGAAGATTTTCGAAAAACACCGAAGCTGAACATTTTCTGTAGGTATGTAATAGTAGTCTAATACCCATTTTCATATTTTGCAGGTATGTAACTTTGAATATTACATAATTTCGATACAAACTTTACAGTCAGTATAGTCTTAGATCCCAAGTTTTTCCCTTTAGTTATTGTTTATTGTTAATGGATTTGCTCTTAACTAACTATAAACACTGAAGATTGCAATCTTTTATATGCTAAGTATAATTCATGTACCTGCATAAAAAACAAACTCCTATTCAAACTTTCACCCGCTTTTCACACTGTTAAGGGATTGTTTTAAAAAATGGTTATTATTTAATTTATATTGGTGTTGATACCGAGTTTCATGTATCTAACTTCAGTCATCATTTTAATTTGTAGGTAGGTAGGTAGGTTTTTTTATAGCTGGGTAAACATTAGGTTATCCTAATACCCCACATTTCTCACTTCAAAAATTACCAAATCTCTACCAAACTACTACCCCCCATTTAACCACCTTTGGGATAGTTTTTTCTAATTCGCCGAAAATAACTTTTTCTGTTTACTTATAAAAACAGTAGCGTAAATATACATCTCCACATTTTTTCCTTCAAAAATTATCATAATCCCTTACAAAGTTCTACCGCCAATTTACCCGTAAGTTTTTCCAAAATCGCCGAAAGCAATCTTTTTAATTTATAACTACAGTAGCCGTTACAACATTTTCCACGTTTCTCACTTCAAAAATATACCATACAATTTTCTACCCACGGGTCCTCAGAGGTAGTTTTTCCTGAATCGAGCATTTCTACCAAGTTTCAAGTAAATCAGAACATAAAAGTATTCGTTCCTATAGAAACTTTGCAACCCCCTTTCATCCCCCAAGGGGTTGAATTTTAGTTATCACGTGACTCATTATTTTCATTGCAGAGCAAGCATTTCTACCAAGTTTAAAGTAAATTTGAGCATACCAAATATTTTTTCCTAACAAACTTTGCAACCGCCTTTTATCCCTCTAGGGGTTGAATTTTAGTTATCACTCATATACCTGACTCATTATTCTCATTTCAGAGCATTTCTACCGAGTTTCAAGTAAATTTGACCATAGAAGTATTTTTTCCCATACAAACATTGCAACCCCCTTTCATCCCTGTAGGGGTTGAATTTTAGTAATCGCTGAAATACGTGTCTCATTATTTGCATTTAAGAGTATCCCTACCAAGTTTCAATTAAATTTGATCATAAAAATATTTTATCTATACACACTTTGCAACCCGTTTTCATCCCTCTAGGGGTTGAATTTTAGTAATCGCTGAAATACATGTCCCGTTATTTGCATTGAAGAGCATTCCTACTAAGTTTTAAGTAAATTTGATCATAAAAATATTTTATCTATAAACACTTTGCAACCTCCTTTCATCCCTCTAGGTGTTGAATTTTAGTAATCGCCGAAATATGTGTCTCATTATTTGCATTTAAGAGTATTCCTACCAAGTTTCAAGTAAATTTGATCATAAAAGTATATTTTCCCATACAAACTTTGCAGCCCCTTTCATCCCTCTAGGGGTTGAATTTTAGTAATCGCTGAAATACGTGTCTCATTATTTGCATTTAAGAGTATTCCTGCCAAGATTCAAGTAAATTTGATCATAAAAATATTTTATCTATACACACTTTGCAACCCCCTTTCATCCCTCTAGGGGTTGAATTTTAGTAATCGCTGAAATAGGTATTTCATTATTTGCATTGAAGAGCATTTCTACCAAGTTTCAAGTAAATTTGATCATAAAAGTATATTTTCCCATACAAACTTTGCAACCCCCTTTCATCCCTCTAGGGGTTGAATTTTAGTAATCGCTGAAATACGTGTCTCATTATTTGCATTTAAGAGTATTCCTACCAAGTTTCAAGTAAATTTGATAATAAAAATATTTTTTCCTAAACAAACTTTGCAACCCCCTTTCATCCCTCTAGGGGTTGAATTTTAGTAATCGCTGAAATACGTGTCTCATTATTTGCATTGAAGAGCATTCCTACCGAGTTTCAAGTAAATTTGACCATAAAAGTATATTTTCCCATACAAACTTTGCAACCCCCTTTCATCCCTCTAGGGGTTGAATTTTAGTAATCGCTGAAATACGTGTCTCATTATTTGCATTGAAGAGCGTTTCTACCAAGTTTCAAGTAAATTAGACAATAAAAATATTTATTCCCATACAAACTTTGCAACCCCCTTTCATACCTTTAGGGGTTGAATTTCGAAAAATCCCTTCTTAAACGACGCCTCCATTACAAAATCAACTACCCCTCAAAATTCCAAATTTGTATCTTTAGCGGTTTAGGCTGGGAATTGATATGTCACCCGGGACATTGCCTTTTATATATATAGATAAACCTTTTTTACGCAACCGCTAGTGGATTTTACGTACATCAGACCATAGGTACAGTAAAATATAATTGTGCAAGTTAAAATACCAGATAATTTTAAAATGTTAAAAAATAGAACGTTATATTAAAATTACAATCTCGCAATAATCTTTATTATGAACTTCATTTTGTAAATGTCATAAAATTGTCTCCTATTCATAAACGCGCAATAGAAGTTGGTGTGCTTAAAATATAACCTGTCCTTATATCTGTCATTGTGACATTTGAATTTGACGGAACGGAACAAAGAACACTTTAACTAAAACAGGTTTATTGTGTGATTATGAATGACGGAGTAAAGACCGGCGCAATTAAAAAAAACACAAGAAGTTTTGATAGTCCATGTATTTTACAAATATTTGTTTGTCGATCTAAAAGTTTAAGACACATTTATCTAATATTAAAACGTTTATTTAGTCATACCTCGTACCAATCCGAACTTTGACGATAAAATAACTGAATCACTCTTAACATTTATTCACAGATAGTTACAATGTGTAGTAATTGTCTATTTCACAACATCTGAACTTGTATAAGTGACACTTTAAAAATGGTAGACGATTTGGTAGTATCTAATTACAAAACAAGAATAAAGTTAATGAATCACCATGTTTAAACCACCTACACCCGTTGATGTCTGGCAAAAATCATTGACCGAAGATTTTGCCTTTTTTGTTAGCATTTGGGATGTTGAGTCTTAACAAAGAAAATATTTAAACATGTTTATTTCGAGTCCAGCCAGCAATATCGAAAAAAACTAAATACAAATTCGAATATTTTCAATTTAATTGTCACAACTAAGAGGTTAATTTTAATAAGTTTTGATTAACGATTATCGCCTTAGATAACATCACAAAAAAAATTGAATAGTCGTTTGTTTCAGGGGCCCTAACCAAGATACTAACGTTTTTCTTTTCTATCGCTCAAAATGTATGGGATGACATTCCCGTGCGTTACAGTAAAACACAACAGATATGGCTTACCGATGTACCTACGCAGATGGCGATTTTCGAAGCGCGGGAACCAATCAGCATGATCCATGCGATGCACTTCTATATTCTGTGCTACTATTGGTTATTAGTGACGCCATGTTGACGCGCGCCCGCATGTCATTCAGTAAGCCGTGAGTGAGATGGAAAAAAAATATGCAATTTAATTTGCACCTTATACCTATTACGTACAAGTTTGATCGTGGGTTTGAATCGTGCTTTCAGAAATCATCGGAATCGTTGTTCGTGTCTGCGCGAACGAAGATTCACGACACGCCATATAAATTGTGTTCTACTGTACGATAAATTACGAGGTCCAATGTCATCCCATACATTTTGAGCGATAGAATAGAAAAACGTTACGCTACTAGCGTTTGCATCTTTGCTAGGGCTTCTGAATTTACTATTTATGAAGTGATTGTCTTCTGTTAAAAATTTGCTTAAACATGTCAGTAACATTAAAGTAATATCTACTTATTACGTATAAACTAAACTCAGCTTAAGTTAATAAGGACTTAACAGCACGAGACAATTAATATGGCGCGCCGGTTAAGCAAAAATAGACGATCTGCCAACAGCGCTGCAGCGTAATCGCTTTGACGCGCGCCATGTTAATTGTGTCGTGCTGCAATTCAATTAATACTATACAGAGTAGGTATATTCAAAGTTATATTGCACTTGACAGCTTCATAAGCGAATGGACGTAACAATCTTCTTTAAACAGTTTCGATACAACGAAACGAACCGACTAGCATCATAATACTTGCTTTAAATCAATACTAAACAGTAATAAATCAACATTGAAAAATAATTGATCGAAGTCATTGATTATTTTCATAAAAATCTCTTAATAGTTAATAGTTTTAACCTATTCCAATAACCGATTAGGTCACAGGCCAAGTTACGAATATTCTATTTTAAAAGCTTACGAATTGCGAATATCGTAGTATATACAATGAAATGCCCGAATTCTACGCTAAGACTTATTTGACACAACCTACCAGTATGAAGTTTTAAAATAGAATTTCGTGAAGTATCGCTAGATCACAGTCTATGTAAATAATACATCAATAAGATAAACATTTATGTACAGATCTACCACCTTATTTTTGCCTAGGCTGTTATGCATATAGAATGCAGTAAAAAAACAGCCTGTATATGTTTAAAGGTCTCGAGAGCATACTTTATAAAATCGTTATTTTGTCATAACGCAGTAAAAAATGCAGTAAAAAACAGCCTGTATATAGGTATTTCAAGGAATCGAGAGCACAATTTTTAAAATCATTATTTTGTCATAACGATGACAAATCCAGAGCATTTATAGATGTGGATAAACGAGGAAAAAACATCTGTCACTTTCTGACCAGTGAGGAAGTGCGAGAGTGACGCTATACTGCCCTTCTACGGAAAAAAGGCACATCTACTATATGAATTTTATTGCACTTCCAACCTTATCCCTACCTTTGAGAGTTCAATATGCTTTTATGAATTAATTGCACTTGTGCCTTTTTCCTACAGTATATCCATCGCGATAAAGTCGACCATAATACGGGCCCAGGGGCCTGTTTTATAAAACTACAAATTAAAATTTACAGGTTATAAGTTTCCATTTGACACAACCTCGACCAATGACGACCAGCTATTTGAGCAGTGTTGCCAGTTTAGACCTGTAAAATTGTTGAGTTTGTGTCAAATGGAAACTTGTAACCTGTAAATTGTAATTTGTAGCTTTATAAAACAGGCCCCAGGTGTTTTCTATCTTAATTGATTAGCCCTGCTTATCACGGTTTGCAAAATATAAATAAAACCAAATCACAATTTGAATAATACCAAGGAATACAACCATAATTATACGACATGGAAACATCATACATTACTTTCGGCATGGAATTATCATTAAGTATACTTATAGTAACTGAAATTGCAATTTAATAAGTTGGTAGTTCTGTTTTAAAACAATACACGACATATTAAATTAACGTCAAAACGACGTACAAACTACAATATTTCCTTCTAAGGCATTCACTCAACTGTACATAATCATTAGGTATACCTAGTTAGCGACGAAACCTTTTACCTTTTCGTTCGAAGAATTGACAACATTTTTTTTAAAAGGTGTTCTGATAGAAATCGTGCTTATAGACGTTTTTCTCAAAAACATACTATTTTTTATTTTCATTTTTATTTAATGAGAAAAAAATATTAAATATTATCATATCAGTGTTTGCCACGCCCGCTTTGGACCAGTGTGTAGTGCATAACTAATCCTTTACCATTGTTTTTTTGTCGGATAATTACGCATTTATCTCGCTTTTTCAGTTGGCTATGGATAGGTACTGAAGCTATTTGAGAAAGTAAGATAAATACCAACTTATCCGACAAAAAACGATGGGAAAGGATTATTCACTTATAACCGCATTTTTTTTTTAGTTTTGACGTAAAAAAGTCCATGTGGCGTTTAAGCTTTTTAGCCATTGGCAATTTGTTTATTTATTTTCGCAATAAATAACAAAAAAAAGTATGCTTTATGAACCTTTATAAGCATGTTTTTTTTCAGAACTCCTTTTACAAAAAAAACCTGTTTTCAATTCGGCTCTCGCTGCTTACATTTTTAGTCTAACGAATATTTTTGGTATGCGCTGAATCATTCATGGTAACTTAATAATTTAAATTAAAGCTATTGTTAAATAAGGAAATCTCTTTTTTATGCTTAAGTAGTTTGGTAACCTTCAATTTTTACGATAAAATGTTTAATACAAATAAACAATAAACTAATGCACTTTTGGTAACATTGCCATAGAATACGTTTTCTTTTTAGCACAAATATACTTACCTGATTACTTACCTATAGAATAAATTATTCATAAAAATTTGTAAATTTTAATCCAATTTCATTGCTCCAATGGTAATGTTGCCAAGATTTAACGTTAACTTAAATAAAAACATTTTCATTAATAATTAATAATTGATAACAGCAGTGAACTAAGCAAACTTGTTTGTCGCTCGGTCTCTTTCTACCTAGTGTGTAAAGATAGAAACGCAGTGAGACATGCGATAAAATAAATGATGATAACAGTACTGTACAGTCGATTTCATAAATATATGTACGCTTAGTACCCTGTCTATTTAAAGTCATGTTTAAAGTGCCAAATCTGAATTGTCACAGCGATTAAATGACAAGGTACTAAAGTGTAACATATTTATGAACTCGACTGTAGGCTTATCTAAGATGCAAACCCTTCTAACGTTTCTTTTTTCTGTCACGTCAGATGACGTGATACGAAGAGTCACGTGATCTATCAGTGACGCGATTGGTTTAAAAACGAAACGAATGGAAACGCAGGTTAGCGTAATGCATCTAGTCTAGGTCCTCAGGTTACGTGAAACAATATCGATTTTCCAAAATCGCTTACTGAACGTTTTGCAACTTGACTGACGTGATAACCTTTATAATTCTAGCTTTATTTTCTTTCTAACAACTAAATGTCAAATAAACACTTAGTTGACGTATTTGATGTCTTTTAGTACCTAATATATTACCGAGGACCTATATTCAACAATATTGCTTCGATTTCTATGCTTTTTCGGTTCTTTCTTACTATTCGGTTATAAGCAGGAAAAGAGTAAGACGAAAAGGTATTTACAGAAAACGATCAAACAATATCGAATATAGTGACATGGGCTTTATTCTACTCTGCAAAAGCTATTCTAAACAAGTTATCGTATTGTCAACGTTATGTCAGCTCTTATTTAGGTACTCGATAGTACCTAATGGCGGCCGGGTTACAATCAATATATGACAACAAGTCAAAATAAATATAGTTTTACCGAGTAGAATAAAGCCATTGACCGAGTCAAGTCGACCCTGGTATATTTTAGAACACACCATTAGTAATACAGTCAAGTTAACTCGCGTACTAGAACCCTGTCACAATGAATGGCCACGTCGCTCTTGAGTGGGATGCCGTTTTATGGCCACTCTACACGATGGACCATCATGGGCTAGTGTAAGGGACGGAGTAATGCGTAAGAGTAGATTACCTATCACAAGATCGAATTTTAGGTACCAACAGTTTCATTCGTCCGATTTTTTTTACTGAAACCATTTTTCTGGATTTTTATAAACCAAACGTAATTATGTTCTGTAGTAGGTACCTGTATTTCTTTAACCATTTTGAAAAGCAAATGGGTTCAGAAAAAAAACTACTTAACTTATAAATTTTCAGACAAATGAAACAGTTGGGAAATTGCGATAGGATACTGTAAAAGTGAGATACAAGAATATTTTGCTCGCTTTACGGTGTGAATGCATTTTTTACGCTGGCCCATGATGCTTTTATAAGCCTTTTTGCGAACGGGTTCTACGATACGCGAAAAAATTGCCGTGACTAAACAATAGGGCTAGCCAAAATGTAAGCGCGGCTAAAATTTCTGTTTTCTATCGATTCGAAATATATGGAGTTGACATAAGCGGCGACGCGATCATCTCACCACCTTACGACAATCCTATACTGTCGATTTTCGAAAACTGCTAACTTAGTGTTGCAATGCATCTTGACAAGGCCCTTAGAGATGTTAAGATAGACGTTATTTTAACTGGAGCGCTCGAGTACTCAATCGATCGACTTGGACGGTTTCACCCGGTCCGGTTTGTCGGTACTGGTCTGGCTGCTCCTGCAAATACATTATACTTGGTTATAAAAAGGTTAGAATCGAAGAAAAGGCAACTCAACGCTTTATTTTAAGAGGCCCTATGAGGTCACGCCCAAACAAAAATCAAAAATTATGGCTTTATGTGTTATGTGCGCGGAAAACAACGTGAGATTAAAGGTTGGCGCAGACATAACCAGACATGCCGAGCGGCATCGGATCGGCTCAAAGTAAGACATTGAAAAGTGAGCTTCGATTTGTGTTAGTACTATCCTTTTTTCAAAGTTAAAGTGAAAGCAATAGCCGGGCGCGGGCCTCGCGTTGTCCACTGAAAAATGTTTACGATCTAGGTCGTATTTGCTACCTAGTCCGGTCGAGATGCGGACCTAAAGTTTCTATCCAAGTTTGCTTACCAGTTAAAACTTAAACGTCACAATAATTGGCACAAGCGGCCCCTATGCTTGGTCTTGCTGTTTTGTGGCTGTTCCTCCTCTGGCACGGGAAGACTCTCCTGCCTCTTGATGCTTCCCTTCTCTTCCCGATTGAAGCTGGCTGCCGCGTACATTGATCTGCAAAAGACTTTGGTTTCACTTTGATTTTACAACTGCTTTTGATACAGCATGAGGAATAATAACTACCGAAATGATCATGATTAATATGTCTGTAGAAAACAGTCTAGAGTTTTAAATGTAACTTTTGGCCCGTCTCGACTTCGTCCGGGTTGAACAATACTCGTATATAGCCTATGTGTGGAATAATGTACCTTTTAAATGGTGAAATAAAATTATAAAACTATTTATTTAAAAAAAACTGTTTGCAAATAGGTGCCGTGGCTTTGGAGATGACTCTCTACACTGCACTTAAAATAAACAAAATTACAAAATCGAAAATCCTGGAAATGTGACTTGATTTAGGGGATGAGAATCGTTACCGCCTGGACCTAAATTTTTATGGAAAATTATTGCCAGTTACAAGATTTAAGCGTCACAATTATAGTTCCTCTACAGGGTATTCTAATCTGTGACTTATAATTGTGTACCTCTATAAAGATTTGTGTTGTTACATACGTAACTGCAAACTTGAGAAGCGTTTGTATGATGGCTATGTGCAAGCATCTTAAACAAACGCTGGAGAAAACTAGTACAAATATGATTGTTCATGACTTACCTGTCAAACAATGTTTTACAAGGTTTACTGGATGCAGTTATTCTTTGAATGCAGTAGTGACACTGTCTGAATAGACATTGAAATAAAAGTCCAGTGCGATGTATAGAGTAGTAAAGTATGACACCGATACATTTATCTTTCGGCTGGACTTTAAGAGGTATACATATGGTTTAAAAAACAGGAATAAAAAACACCAACCTAGTCAGTTTGCTCCTTGCCGAGCGTGTCGCGAAGTTACTGGTCTTCCCCCTTCTCAAGGAGTGGAAGGGGGTCTTGATCGGCTTCGCTAACGCCGTGGAGGCTTCAACGGCAGTTTTAGCGCAATTCAACGTAGTTACCGTAAACTCTACATCTTTGATTGGTTCACTGGAAGCTGAAAATAAGAACAAAGGTCTTATTATTGAGTAATTATGAAGTGCCAGATTCAATGGAGTCAACAGGACGGAAATAAAATGTTGACCCTTTCTCTACATACAACTTATCGCAGGTTTGACACTTCATAGCACGGCTACAGGGCTACAGCCAATGATTCAAACAATAATCGTTCGAAACGTTTATTTCTTCATTTCCTTTTTAGGGTTCCGTACCAAAATGGTACAAAAGGAACCCTTATGGTGAGACTTCGTTGTCTGTCTGTCTGTCTGTATGTCACAGCAGGTTTTCTCAGCAACTATAAATGCTATCAACTTGAAATTTGGCATAGTTGTACAACTTGCTTGCCCGCATCTATTTGTAGTAAGAAAAATATGAAATTAATTTTATTAATAATTGAAAAGGGGTCTAGAATGAGGGGTTCAAAAATGAAAGTGATTCGATTATAGCAAATGGGATGTCATATGAAAGGTCTTAATCTGCACATTTCAAAACAATTTTTTTGAAAATTTTCTTTGAACTACTTTTTGATTTATAGTCAAAAATGTACAAAAAATGACCGTTCCCCCCCCCTTATCTCCGAAGTTTATTAATCAAAAATTCTGAAAAAAATCCTGACGTATAGATAATTACTTATATTTTCTGGGAAAAATAAAATGAAGTGTTCATTATTTACAGTTTTTGAGAAATAACAAAAAAACTAAGAAAACCTGTATTAAAATTTAGGCTAGTCAAAATCGACCTTATTGCCTGGAAAATAAAGCTTATAACAAAATGAGTACCAAGCGTATTATCTTCAATACGGAACCCTCGGTGCGCGAGTCCGACTCGCACTTGACCGGTTTTTTTAGTTTTTCATCATTTTGTACCAACTTGAGAAAGAGGAAGGACTTGGAAATATTGCAAGTAGGGGGTTTAGAAATGAAGGTGAGTTTATTACAGCAATATCAGGGTTTTTATGGCACCTTCCAAAACAGTTTTATATCATCATCATAATCATATCAGCAGAATGGCGGCGTCCACTACTAGAAATTGACCTTTCCCAAGGATCTCCACGAAGCTCTCTAACTTTTATATATTTTTCGTAAAGTTTTTGATTATGTAACTTATTTTTTTCTTACTTAAAATATACTTAATTGTTAGTAAATTCAAAAAGGTAAGTATGAATCCTCGTAACCGAAACCGACGTCCGTACTTAGAGAGGTGGATGAATGTAAAGGAAGCGGAAGATGTATGTTTAAACCGGTACACCTGGTGTTTCATAGTCTCTGCCTATCCCATTAGGAACAGGCGTGAAGGTGTGGTGGTATGTATGCAGGCGCTCAAGTCCAACCACTTAACCAGTTTTCATTTGCAACGTAAGAGTACCAAGGAGTTATGAATTGCAAGAGTCTTTTATATTTGTAACTCACCAGTAAATTCCTCAATAGGCTTATCGATAGTGTCATGGTCTATCCAGGTCAGTCCCATCTCGACCTTCTCCGCCAGATCCTGCCAGCGGTTCCTGTTGTCCAAGGTTCCAGTATACAATGGCTCTATCCAAGGGAACGTGTCGTACAACACTTTGTATAACGGCAGGCAGATCATGTCGATGAAGCCGACTTGCATTTGTGGTAGCTCGTCTTTCTTTTCTCTGAAGAGTCAAAAGCAAAAGTTAATTGAGAAAGGCATAAAGGACAACGAATGGAAAAAATCGTTTCGTATATGAAACTCAGTGTCACTTAGGTAGTGACTTTATTTAGTTTCTCTTTCATATCTAGAGATCTTTGCTTTAGACCGGCATTACACCTGTAAGTTATTACTGTAAGTTTTGAAACAAAGCTATATGCAAGAGAAAGATGCAGATATTTGCCACTCGCTCCTACCCATAGTTGCGTCTCAAAACTTACAGCAATAACTTACAGGTGTAATGCCGGTTCTACAGATCTCTGCGAAACATGATGTTGTGATTATTATAGTGCTCATATTACAAGTGAAAGTTAAGCCTGTTTTAATTGTTGCTTATTTTACCACATGCAAAAACACTCTCGGACCTAAGAGGAACTACTGTGAATAAAAGACTTTGATTACCTATCCATCATAGCAATCGGCTGCTGATTGAGCTGCAACTTCTCCAAGTCGCCCTGGTCGAAAAACTCGTCAGCCACCAGCTTAGCGACTTTGTGCTGGACCTCCCACGGTTTCGCGATGGCCGACACATCGCACGCCGTCATCATCATTCCGCATAATACTGTCGAAAGAAACATTGAATGGGAATTTAGAAAATTGGTGACAGTTTTTTGAAAGTGCTGAAGAACAAAATATGACCACAAAGAAGTTTTTTTGTCTTTGATGTTTAAAAGGTGACTGTTGGATTAGACAGAATATTAAACAGATTGAAAAAGTAACCACTCCGACAGTCACTGTCTTTCTTCAATGAACATCAAAATTATAGATTTAAAAAAGTGCTAAAGAACAAAAAATGACGACAAAGAAAGGAGCGAAATTCCAGAATTACCAAATGTCATTTTGTCTTTGATTTATGAATGGTTGCTGTTGAATCAGAATATTGAAGGGAGTTCGGAAGTAGAAATCTATTTTTTGATAAAGCAATAAAGTTGCGGATTATCTATTACTTAAACTCTTTGTTCTTACTAATACATTCGAGATATCTGCAAATGGTTCAACTTACACTCCTTTTTCTCTTGACTCTGCCAATCAAATTCTCCATTATCTACCAACTCCAAAAACTTCGACTTCTTCTTAAAGTACATTGCTAAATCTGTCGACAGGATGGCGGTTTCTACTACCCGCATTACGTTTTTATAATCACAAGGGGAGAGAGCCTGAAATTATTTGGACATATATAAAACATGTTTTTATACGTTGACGACTATAGTTTGTTTAGCAATATAGTCAAGTTTTTTTTTAGGTCTGATTCAATATGATTATAATCTAGAACCCAACCAAAACTGTTTGTCATGATGCATATTTTAAGATCTGAAATTAATTAAAATGGGTCTTGTTACATTACCTGAAAGATATTATTACTTTCACTATTCAAAATCATAACACACTGATCAAAGTGATGATGTTCCATCGTTGACGTGGAGTACAATATTGCTAGAGGACTTTCAGTTTTAGTCTGGAAGGCATTATTCGTGCCTCTATGGTCCAGGTCGTGGCATAGACAAGCGACTAAAAGACCTAATATTTCTAGATCAGACATAAATCGTTCCATTTTGCCTGTTTTCAGCATCGCGAACATTGTTTGGGCAACGTTGAGCGCGTGCCGCCAATTGTGGTATTTTACTGGTCGGTAGTTCTTCTTCACGCTTAATATCCAACGGCATAGGACCTTGAAAAAATGCATACATAAACAGGTTTAAATTTGAAGTCAATATTTTAATGTCAAGACGTTTTCTGCCCTACGGACTCAGGACTAAATTGGTCGGTTTTCTTTTCAGTTTTCATAAAGTTCAAGGAACAACACAATCGACTCAATATTTTAATGCATAATTCTGTACTATGGACACTAGACGTCCAAGACTGAGAAACAGATAAGCGTGCTCATCACTGGGTATCAAACCCGGGGTCGAATGATACAATCTTTTTATTACTTACATCATAAGGTATGTGGAACTTCTCAACCAGGTTACACTGTAAGAACATTCTAAGAGTCGCTCTGCATGTGTCTTCGTCAGAAAGATCGAAGTCTGTAATCAAAATAAACATTTAAATAATATGTACATATTTGACGAAGGTTGTTGTGGATTAACTATTGTAAGTAATTGCCATGAATAAACATTTGGGGTAATACAATTATAATTATTAAACAATTATAGAGGTAATGTCCAAAGACCAAACAAGGAATCATAGCATTTTGGATGTAAGGACACTAACATGTTAAGTAATCAAAAGATTGGGCACCCAAAATAAGTTATGTTAAATGCCATGTCTGAAACAAGCTTTTGTTATGGATTGTTACATATTTGTACACGATCGAGGCCAAAGCTACGAGAAAAGTTCGATAGGACATCAGTAATCCTGCTGCCATCATAATATTGCATTATAATTAGCATTGTCATTGTATTTCAGCCCATAGCAATAATCCTATCGAAAATGGTTCGAACCTGTGGGATCTTTTGTGAAATCACCCTTCTTCTTTTGCACTAAGCACCTCTACCAGAGGCCCGTTTCACGAAGCTACAAGTTACAATTTACAAGCGGAAGTCTCTTTCTAATTCGTACTGCTAGAAAGAGGGTTCCGCTTGTAATTTGTAACTTGTAGCTTCGTGAAACGGGCCACTGAAAGCGAATGGTGGAATGCATTAGTTCTGGGTAACCACAGCCCAATATTTTAATTTTTACTCAGGCGACCAACTCTTCGCTGCACATTCTACAATCTGTGATGGTATGTAGGTCTATCTCTGCTAGAAGATGTTGAACTCCAAGGCGTTAGGTTAAAGGATAAGGAAGTGGTAACGATCCGGACAGATGCTGCACAAAGTTCTACCACCACCGAACTACTTACCATGGAACTGGAAACTGTAAAGGGTGTATGTCTCAGCAGTCGGGATGAAGTCTTGGCTCAGTTTGCAGGTATCTTCGGTTGAAGCGGTTGCGTGGTACGACAAGCATTCTAACGCCACCTGAAATATTCCATCAATTTTATTCGCTTCATGATATATGAATCAGTTGTTGAAAACCCCTTTTGCAGGTATGATACTGAACCATTTGATTGAATGGCAAGTGAATGAGGTAGGAGAGCAGAAGGTGAAAATACACTTAAGTAATTGCTCTTGCTTAAAAATAATAAATCATCAGTGGTTGACGCTATTAAGACTATACAGGTAAGTAATAGGTAGGTAGGTAGGTAATTAATAGCGAGGTATGTGTATACTCGTACTTACCTGTCGTTAAAAAATAAAAATAAAGATAACTAACCTTTTGTTTAGCCATTAATTTGCAAGCGTTTTCATACATCTGCGTGTTATGGATCCCCAATCCGCAGAATATGGCAAATGCCTCAAATATTGATATATCACCGTCGGTAAATTGACACTGATTTTCCTGAAAAAAGCGACACAATATATTAAAAACATCCGGTTCGAAGGACTAATAACAAAAAAGATAATGTCAAGGGACAATCTTACACAAATTGACCTGAGCTCTTCGAGCTTGTACAATGATTACTAGGTACTAGACAACGATATCTATACTAATACATAATAATAATATACAGATACGTCCTATACTCGTACTATTAAACCAGCAATATAACTGTCATGTTGTCATCTTCGGAAATAGTCGTTTTCAACCCGAGGGACGCCGGTATTCCAGGTAATACATACAAATAAAATATTCAAGACTCGACACAAGCTTGGTAAAATGGTCCACCTCCCCATATTTTTAACTGTCTGTTCATTTACCTTATTGATTAACTGCGCTACGCCAATGACGTCCTTATTAGCATTGACAATGGGCATACAAAGCATGGTCCTGACATTAGCTGCGTCATCAGTGGATGCATCTAGTAGGATCATTCCGTTTTCTTTCCGCCAATCCGACACCTCGGATATATTGAGAGCCTTGTTCGATTGCGCCACCTTTAATTAATAAATACGAGTTAAGTTAATTATAAAATGCTTTTATCTTTTTATAACTCTATTTAAAATTGGTGTATATGATGCAACTGTACTATTTCCATCAGAGACCGTAGACAAGATGCAGAACGAATCGATCAAAAACTATTTTCGAAAACTGTCAAAGTGTAGATATGGAACTGACATAAGCGCTTGACAGGACCATCGCAGTTTACGTCATTCCTGTACATTTTCGATAACGATCTCACCACGTATCTTGTCTAAGGCCACAGTACGGACATTACATATTACCGAGATAATAACTGTCGTCAAAAGAAAATGTATTACAACTTTTATCCATACTCGCAACGCAACATTACAATACAGCACTCCCAGTTTCTTAATACCGTTCGACTGGCTATTGCTATCATATTTACACTCGCAGCTGTCATTATATTTGTCACTCGTGTTTCATAGAAAACGAAGATTGCCGATCGCTTTTAATAAAGTTGTAAGTAGTACCAAATTAACGGTACTCAATGATCATCTGTAAGAACTGTCCTTATAACATTATAGTCATAGTCATATCATTTATTGCATTTATGTGTTACAATTATTAAAATAACATTAACCCCACAGTTTACATTTAATCACTGAACTAGAAATAACCATAAACCAGGATCCCTCGGATAGAACTTACCGCCAACGCAATACAGGCCAGGGTAGACTGGTTGTCGTGCCGTGGCGTGAGCGTGGTCCGCGTCTGCTCGGCTCCAAGCTCAAAGAGTGTGTGGAACCTGGTGGGGGCTGGAGGGGGGAGGGCCAGGGTTGTGGAGCGCTCGCCACCAGGCCGTTGGACTATACGCTCCAAGTGGCTCTGGAATAAATAAACGTTAGCTTAGTTTTTTGAATGATAAATTTGTGGTACCAGCATGAATGAATTGATGGTAAATTTTTGCTTAGCCTCAAAAGTAAAAATCATTCACATAAATAACAGACTAACAAAGAGCAAGGTTTAAAAACCCGACATGATGTTTTGATCGGGACTTTGAATTTACGTATCGATTATACTTCCCAAATAGAACTAACTCCTTTTGATCTACAACTTCTACAAACTAGGTAATTTCACAATTTTTGTAGTTTCATATAAAATAAATAGTATTTTCAATGCACGACGTCCGTGGTTGCTACCGTCGTTACATCAAAACGACATGACAGATAGGTTCACCGATTTTACTAGTAAAGTTTATTTACGTATAACTCACTGAAAAGTAAGTTATTTTCCAAGTTCAATTTAAAGCCCCGAGTTAAAAAATATAATTGTAAGAACTATAAATAAGATACAATTACAATAAAACAACTTACAGATTCACAATGATCCGTATCTAGAATGAATACTGCGCATCGTTCACACTTCAGCAGCTCCCGCGCTTCTGTCATGATCTTCGTCACAAGGCACTCCAAGTTGCTCTGCTCCTCAAATATGCTCCTCGCCAACGCCAGAAGTATCTGGTTCCTCTTGTACTCAAGTACTGAAGACTCGAAGAGCTGGGCGTTTTGGATTCCGATTCCACAGAAAGTGAGGTAGCGGCGAAAGACCTCGACATCTCGCGGAGAGAATTCTTTGGACCCTGGAAATAAAGTTTGCAAGGTTTGTATTAAGTAAATAAAAATTGATAGCGGATTACGTTTAAACACAATAATAAAGTAGAATTGAAAGCTAATGGCTGGATCACCCGATTTTTTTAAACTTTGGTAAAAACAACCAAAATAGAACTACACATTATTAGGTCTTTCATTCGAAGAATAAGTAGGTTGAAAAGTTTATGCTTTGATAATATTCTACTTTATATATTTTTTATTCCTTGCGACAAATCGGCTCATCAAAGAAAAAATATTCGGTCAACTGACTTTCTGTGAAGTGATTGTATGTGAAACTAGATTATGCCATAAGAGTTTATGCCAATAGACAAGTATGCTTAAACAAAGAAAAAATATTCGCTCAACTGACTTTCTGTGAAGTGATTGTATGTGAAACTAGATTATGCCATAAGAGTTTATGCCAATAGACAAGAATGCTTAAACTAAAAAAAATATATACAATATAGAATTATTACAAAAAAAGTAATGCGAAAGAAGGGGGAATCTCAAAACTTACCATCAGTTTTATTGATGATCTGCGCTACACCGACCACGTGGCCTTCATAATTACAAATTGGCATGCACAGGATCAGGTCAGTCTTATAGCCTGTGCGGGCGTCAATTTCACTGTTGAACCTGGAATACAAAATAACTAGATAAAACCTCTGGCATAATGGCAACCCCGACCTCTTGAGCTGATATCTCTTAAACAGCCCAATCGATTTTCATAAAACCTAGCTACTTACCAACCCGATTAAATTAGCTTCCTGTAAAAAAACACAAGTTCCGAATCGGTCCAGCCAGGTCAGGTGGTCAAGTGAAAGAAAGAAAGACAGAAAAAGGCCTACAGCCATTTGCATTATTAAGAAAGCAAGCCCAAGACTGTCATCTTATGACGTCAAAGAGTTACCAACCCAGTCTCCAAGGCTCGGAAACCTGCCAGACATGTCAAACGGAGCAATTTCATTTCGATTCTGCTCAAAAATACCAGCGATCATAATCGAATCGATTTCGCTCCGAGCGCACGCTTTCGAAGAACCTGGTTAAGAACCATAATTAACCGGTTTTCGAACAGTTCCTAAGCCTTGCCTGAGTGGTATGCACTGGATGCAGCTTTTATGCACTTAGCAAATCACTTACCTACTGGCACGCTACGCGCATTGATAGAACTACAATAAAACCTAGAGAAACTCTTGCCTTTAAGATGCCTTATGCGTGGCCCTAACCTGATAGAATAAACCTGGTACCTGGGATCAGCATAAGCGTTCTTGATGTTGATGTGGTGCTTGGTTTGCGCAGCGACTCCTGCAACTCCCACACCGAAGGGTATCCGGATCTCTTGCGACTGCGCCGTGCGCAGGGCTTCCGGCAACTCTGAAAATAGTAAGAATTAAATATTAAAATTATGGTTAGCAAATAGTATTCTCGGCCCAGAATATTATGTTTATTCCATTCGGCGTCGAGACCCTTCGTCTGTGGGGTCCTAGCGCTCATCTTCAAAGAAATCTCGAAGAGGCTCATTGGCTCCACGGGAGACCTATGAGCTGGTAGTTTTCTCGTTCAACGCGTAAGTTAAAGTATACAGTGAGGAAATGCTGCCAGAATCTTCGGGACAATGTCGCAGCGGCCTTTTGTAGAAAAAGCTTTTTAGTTTTAGCTTGGTTTTACTTTTAGCCTATTTTTAATTTTCAGGAATTAAAGAATTAAGAACTAGGGGTTGCTCTTTCGCCTCCACGAGCGTGAATAAGGAAAGCAGCTTTACGAGCGAGAGTCTCCGCACGGTAATATATTTAAGATTTATTGCAGGACGATAGGTATAAATCGCGGTACAAAACATTCACACGTGGAGGCAGGGCTTATAATAAATAGGAACGAAACAGTTCGAAGAAATTTGAATAGGTTTAAGCATTTTGAAAATGAATGCATGTTTACTTTGCAAATATCATTAACTTTTTCCCGTGACTCGGTCCTAAAGAAGCTGGTTTTGGCTCTAGAACTGTACTAGTTATTTTCAGAGATGGAAAGTACGCTATGTCGGCTTCTGAGCTAAAAACCACCTCTGTACCAAAATTTCAAATCAATCGGTTGAGGTATTCCGTGAAAATGGAATTAACAAACTCACTTTCGCATTAGAATAGTACGTACTAGCTTCTGCCAGCGACTTCGTTCGCGTAGGATTCGTAATTTGGTTATCCTACGGGAACCGTACATTTTTCCGGGATAAAAAGTAACCTATGTGCCATTCCAAAATATAATCTATCCATGTGTCAAATTTCACCCGAATCCGTTCAGCCGTTCTGGCATTATTGAGTAACAAACCTCCAAACTTTCGGATTTATAATATTAGTCAGATAGTAAGATAAATGTAATAAGGATTTTCCTAACAATAAACTTAATTAGAAACATTATCATTATAAACTTTGTAAAAAGTACAATCAAATCAAATTTAAAAGGAAAACGACCTGTTTTTGTAAGCAGTTTATTTGTTTTCAAATTGTCCCATTAAGCCTCAGCAAATCTCCATTGTACATTTGGACTCGTACACAATTTAAAAGCTTCTTGTTTTGCTTATAATGAAATGGCTAAAAGAGAAAGCTTTGTAATCGGGAGAAGGAATTAGATTTCTCCTTTGTTCTTATTTATAACATTTTCAAAAGCTATTCAAAGGTCATTGAGATTGCTATTTGTTTCACAGTAAAATTGTTTTGCAAGAGGATTTGTTCTCATTAAGCTGCAAAGTTCTAAGCTTTACTTAGATAGAAGACAGATACCCACCACACGCCGAAATAATAAGATAGTCATACATACTTACTACATACTTATAACACCCATTATCTTGGTCCGGTTCACAGAAAAAATACTCTAAAGTTCATTAATATTGTAAACATTACGAAAGAAGGAGAACTTAAAAAGTTCCTCACAAAAAGGTCCGCTCGACATAACAAGGGTTTCTTGCTAAATAGGAAAAGTTTGAGAATGTAATTAAAAACAAACTAAAAATGGACTTAAGTGAAATCAAGATAAGTTTCGATAGAACTTGTATTATAGGAATAATAGGGACACAATAAGACATAAGATGGCATAACGAGCAGAAGGCTATTAACAAAGAGAAAAAAACCGGCCAAGTGCGAGTCGGACTCGCGGAAGAAGGGTTTCGTACCATTATCTATACAAGATTAGCCAAAAACGGCAAAAAAAACACGTTTGTTGTTATAGCACCAACAGAAATACATTATCTGTGAAAATTTCAACTGTCTAGATGTCTAGCTGTCATGGTTCATGAGATACAGCCTGGTGACAGACAGACAGACGGACAGACGGACAGCGGAGTCTTAGGAATGAATGACGCTATGGGCAAACATAATTCAATAACGCAAAACTTAATCTCTCCTTAATACATAATAAGGGACTTACGTAGGCAAGACCTTAAACTCCACATTCTACTGAGAGCATAATGAATGAATAAGAGTAATCCCAGGAAGGGACTAAGTAGACCTTTGAACAAAGGACCCTTCCACTGTTTTTTGTCCCTGCATCTTCCACTGTAAGAGCGGCTTTCCATGGAAGCTTAGCCAAGCTTAAAAGTAAGCTCATTAACCTCTATGGAGATTATGAAAGGGGTAGTTTTCAACTATTATAATACGTGAAAATTTCGTTCAACTAGAAGTGATACAAGCGTATGAGCACGGAATAGAAAAAAAATAGTGGAAGTGGCATGAGCTTCGCTTAGTATCAGACCTGTTGTCGCCAATAGGTACTCAAACTATGATAAAAACAACACGCCACCATGGAAAATGTTTTTGGTGCGGCTATCGTTTTTACATTCCAGAATAGCACAATAAGGTATGCTTTTGGATTTATTTCCTATTTTAGAAATATCGAAATAAGCGATCGCGGCAAAAGTATGGTAGGTTGCGCGGAACTCCGCATAACTATGCCACACGTTACACGCCCACTTGACACTTGTACTGTTTTTTTCGGGTCTCTATTGGATCGCATATTTTTTTTACACATAACGTATCTTTACGCATAAAATCGTTTAACCTAAAACGGTTTTTACAATAGAAAACGTTTTATTTTAATTATTTTAAAAATCTAACCTAATCTAATCTAACCTAACCTAACCTAATCTACACAATAGACGTTTATAAAATTTTGAAATGTCAGCCTAAAGGGTGTTTATGCGAGAAAAAAATTATGCGTAAAGATACGTTATGCGTAAAAAGTTTATGCGTTTCAAAGGGATCCCGTTTTTTTCTGTTCTGTGCGTACGAGTAATTAAATTCTTCAATTATCCAGTTTATATCTGGATGTGGATTCGAAAAAGGCCGCCAACCGTATGCTGGCATTTTCTACAAGTTTTTTACTTTCTATTGATACTAAGTTAGCATAGGAAAAAAGTTTCCCTAAAAACATTTCTTTTAAAACTTAAAAATAGCCTGAAGCTATTTTTGGTGGATTTTTAACATGTTTTATTTAATATTTTTATATTTTACCTGGAAAAATAATAAGGGGTCCATCACATACATAGGGATTTCAAACCATAAGATGTGCTTTCTTAGAATAACTTAAAATAGAAAAAAAGGCCATATTCGCGGTTTTAGGGGATATTTTTTGTGTACGTGAAGGAACCCTACACTGCGCATGGTTTGACATGCTCTTGTCGGTTTTTCTAAGTATATTTATATCAAAAATGGCTGTAGTGAACGTGTGAGGTCCCACAGGTCAAGGGCGACTATTATTTTTTAATGGCACATTGTTTAAGTCCAACAGAGGTTTATTGCGTACCGCGAAGCGATTGATGAGTGTTTATTGCTTATTCATAAAGATATTACATTTTTTGCGTCGGCCAAAACAAGAGATAGCAGAAAGAATTGTTTTTTTGATGAAAGTGTGAAATTTAGGACGTCTTTGATCCTATTCACATAGCAAACCGAACCCACGTTATTTGATATTACAAATTTCTAAATTTACAGTTTCGTATTTTTCTGTAACTTTCTACTGTATTGAAGCTAAACCCGTTTTCTGCTTAGTTCTTTCAGGGCCCGTTATGGTCATTTATGGATAAAGCATCCATCACTCTCGCACTTACAAACTGCGGGCCTATTATGATCGTGTTTATCGATTTGGATAAACGTGGAGAAAAATCCGCCACTTTCTGACCAGTATGTAAGTGCGAGTATGACGGATGCTTTATCCACCGCGATAATGGCGACCATAATACGGCCCCTGCGGGGCTAATATAGTTGCGTTTATTGCATGACAATGTGTGGATAAAGCATCCGTCACTCTTGTACTGTTGTTATATACTTGTCAAAAAGTTACGGATGCTTTATTTTCATTTTTTCACGCGATAAACGCAGCCATATTAGGCCCCCAGCGGGCCAAATATGGCTGCGTCTATATCTTGTGTGAAATGTGGATAAAGCATCCGTCACTCTCGTACTTATTTACGTCTCAGGTGACGGATGCCTTATCCACACTTTGTCATGCGATGAACGCATCCATATTAGGCCCCCAGGTCAGAAAGTTACAGATGCTTATTACTTTAAATACCCGCGGCCCGCAGGTTCTCTTACACATTTAGTACGTAGGGATGTTATCAAATTTTTCGTAAAGTAAGAATTGTCTGTCAGTGTAATTACATTTGCGCTTTCCACACATTTTCCAAAATTCCAGCGGCTAATCAATGGAACCTGCAGGGTTTGGCAGCTCATATGGGTAAAGAAGTTTGTTCAGAAAATACAAAAAACTTTCGCAGTAAAAGAGGTATTTGACCTCTTTATTGCGAGTATATTAAACTGGAACAAAAACAATGCACTTTGATTCACCGTATAGTTTCCTGGAACAATAAATCACGCTCACAACGCATTACTCATTCTGTTTACCAAACAACTGTAATGCTTATTTCATAGTTCCGACATTTTGGCGGGTCAAAATATGAGGGACGGTGCAGGAAATAGGAGAAAATATTAGTGAAATAGAAAAGGTAAATACAGGAGTTGATTCCAAAATGTTTTTTCTATTAAAAAAATAATTAAATCGTATGGCATAAATGTAGAGAATATACAGACAAATATGAGGCTACAAATTAAACTTAAGAGATTAACTGCCGCACTCAGAGACGTCAATTTAATTTAATGCTTGATTAAAGTGGCTGCTGTCACTTTCTTTGCTACAGCAATAGAATAAGACAACACGTCACTAAACAAGCATTAAATTTAATTGATGTCTCTGAGTGCGGCGTTTAAGTCACTCAGTTTTGCCTATATTGCTTCTATATCGTAATTATCTTGCTGAGCAGCTGTAACTGCGAAATCAATTAGAACTGACATTAAGTAAGTATGTATTTTTTTATAAAGGTCTGTTTATCGTTGTCTAGTACCAATAGTACAAGCCTTGAGCTTAGTTTGGGACTAGGTCAAATTACGCTTACGCTTACGCTTACAAAATCCAAGATACAGTGGTTCCTACACTAGGCACAGCCTGTGTCGTAGGTAACCAATTGCTAACATTATCCGCGTGATTTTTATTTTTTATTCTTTATTATAAGTGTCACCAAATGATAAGGATGTAAAAGTAAATGGGCTAATGCAATGTAGAATAGAGGTGCTGATATTTAATCCTCTGTGGTAATTAGGTACCTACTTAAAAGATTGGTAAAAAGTTAGGTATAAAAATGTCACACCCAACTTAGTATTAAGGTGACTGGAGTTGCTCACCGGTGACCAACAGAAACAAATAATAACCAGTTCTGAGGTCAACTACTTTTTATTGCAATTATATTTTTCTTAGGAAAACCACGGACTAAACTCACAAACAAACAGACTAAAAAGTGAATTTCTGCAAAAAACTTTTGAAGCTTTAAACACGAATCGGCAACATATTCATTTAAGTTTACATTTATGTAACTTATTTAACGATTACCTAGGTACGATGATTTTTTTGTCACAACATTATTAAAAAAAAACGTGTCATGATTTTACAGATGTATTTTTATAACATTGAAGGATTAATTAAAAGGTAATGAGCAGTTGATCTAGAAATTAAGAGATATCATTTCAGTACATTCAGCGAAGATGAAATAATATGCTATAAAAATTTCATACTTTCATACACGTTTTCCGACTTGGCTTTGTTCTTTTACGACATGTTTTTTCATAGAAATTTTGTGTCTTGCCCGTGTGGTTGCCGAGTAAGAATAGTGCCACTCCAATACTCCATGTCTTCCCGCGGATGTCGTAAGAGGCGACTAAGGGAATATAGGCTAGTACTGTTAGGCGATGGGCTTGCAACCTGTCACTAATACGCTGGTAAAAATATGGTTACCGAATTATCAACAAGTTTTTAAAGTGTAGGTAATTCTGTAGCTCTGTCTATCCCACTCTGGGATTACAGGCGTGAAGGTATTTATGTGTATCTTGTGTCTGCCAATCGAAAATACATGAACGGATTATCCAACGTGTATCGTCACAACTGCTCAGCAGAGCGCGCTTACGTCGTCCATAATAAATATGCTTTTCCTATCGCATCGGATTTACCTTCAGTGACAGTAATGTAGGCAGGCGATCATGCGAGTAATACCGCGTGCCCCGTCAGCCCATGTAAATTGCATACCTTGAGTGCAGTCTGCTTGAAAATGCAGTGGGAAATTTATGTGGGAGTATGTAAATGGCTGACCGTGTCAGGATGAATTTTTGCTGTTGTAGGTACTGGTATAGATATTTTGTTGTCATAACGTTATGTTAATGTTGAAAAGGCACAGTTATACATATAGTTGATGAAAAACTTTCACCAGTTGAAGAGGCACTATAAATAGATGAAGAATGTAGTGGTTTTATATCGTATGCTATAAAAGTTAAGTCACCAAACCTTTTGAAAAACAGGTTTTTCCTTTGTTTTTCATGTTTTGATATTGGCGACGAGGGCAGAAACATTATAGTAGTAAAATAATGAATTTTAAAAGATCCATCTTAAACAACAAGACCTTCCACTGCTAAAACCGAAGGCAATAAATAAACTAATAATGAAGATAAAGAGCTTGGTTAAATCCTTACCTGTATCTCTCGTGACGTCGAAGAGTTTAGCCTGCAGGTACCGATGTGGCGGCATGCCCTTGGCCAAAAATAGGCTTCCACGATCAGCCGATGTAAGCAAGCATACGTTAACCAGGATCTGCAAAGAATGAAACATTTATAGGTATGTAAGTACACGCTTCTTAAATAATATTGTCAAACCTAAATCATAATTTGGCCGCTATTCTTTCGAAAACTTCTTCATCTTTTTGGGATAAAAGTGTCTTTATCATAATTTATGATACTGTAGGACATGGTTACATATGTTGATCTCTGTGTTTTTGTTAATTTGTTGTTAGTTAATTAGTGATGATATCGGCATCTCTCGAAAAGTTGTCACTGTGATCATCATTATCTTCATAGCGCTTTTGTTTGTGTTTATCATCAATTTAATCATTAATATCCTCATGAACTTTATGCCTGCCGTAACAAGTTCAGCTCGGTTCCGTTACTCGCGTCAGCGGTTTCCCGGAACATTATCAGGGGGATTATCACGGCGATACAGTTCATTATACGGCAAACGTAAAGGACAGAGCTATGGCAGTTATTATCGCTCTGTCCTTTTATCTCAGCATAAATTGAACTGCATAACTATGTCCATCTTTGGTTCACCTGCCAAAATTTAAGTACGGTCTGCCTTGCCCAACAATTTAGCCACTATAGAATCCTGTATCAAAAACCAAATGACTGATTGTGACCAGTTTTTTTCTTGTGACAACACAATCACAGTGTCAGCTATCTCTGTGACAAAGTTATACGTTTTAACTATTATAGTGGTTGAATGTGTGGTTTTAATTACATTTGAATATGTACGTAATCAAATATAATAAAAACCACGTACATTCAACAACTTTAATAGTAGGTAATCCAATTTATAATTTTAATCTTATTATAGATTTGGCTAACGTGTACAGTACTCCAACAAAAATGTATTGCACTTCAGTGCATTGTCATAACAAACTTCAACAAACATCTGACATCAACAAATGACAAGTAAGATAATGACTATGACATTGACAATACCAGGTTTTTGGTATTCTCAATTTATTTAATGGGTGACTGTACTGAGGCCCCAGATAAGCGGCTTAACGCTAGCGAAAACGATTTTCGAAAGCCATCAGTGTGTATGGAACAGACATGATCGCTTGACATGGCAATCTGGCAGATTATGTCAATCCTATACATTTTGGATAACGATAAAGAACGCTGAATGCATCTTGTTAGAGGTAATGTAACAAAAACAAGAGAAAATTAAATCTCTTTGTGACGTAACCTGAACCACCCGAATGCACCTAATGACGCGTGACATAAAACTGCACACTTAATCCGTATGCGGCGGCACTCGCCTGTAATAGCCAATTAAATCAACGATGTTACGTGCTTGTGGCAGACAGTCGCTCCATGCCGACTGATCTGGGCCGGTATTCTAGGCGCTAAAAACGATATCGTGTTTGATCAGGGCCCGTATTATGGTCGCCTTTATCGCGGTGGATAGAGCATCCGTCACTCTCGCACTTACATACTGGTCAGAAAGGGAAAGATGTTTTATCCACACGATAAACATGTCCATAATAGGCCCGCTGTTATCGTATTGTCAACGTTTTGATATCTCTTATTTCCTTGACAGTAATGGCGGCTGCCGAAAAAACAATACCGTAACAGGTCAAATACGATATGGTTTTTACCGCCGGGAATAGAGGCCCTGTGCTTTTAACATTGTTTTTTTTATTTGAAGTTGTTCTTATTTTCTTTTTAATGCTTATACTTATCTTATAAGATTAAAATACTGTAGGATATACTTCGACTCCTTTGCTTTTGCAATGTAAGAAACGTGTGAAACCCTGCCTTATTTTTATTGTTATTTTGATGTTTTTTATTTTCTGTAAATGAGGTTTGTTTAAGTAAGTATAAACGTAAAAGAACAATACTTATTCAAAACATAAATGTTATAAAAACCTAACCTTTATTTTCAATATTATTATCTGTAATAAGAAAGCAACCAGCTATGACAGCTGTGGTACCCTAAAAACGACTATAATCCTACTTGTCGTTCTGTTACGGAATGCTCGAATATTTCTGCGCCTTTAAACAAATTAAGTTTCATAACAACAATGTTAATAGACGTGAACTTTCAGCCAGCCTCGAAACACCCTCTACGCGAACTTCACCCCGCGAAGGTAACGAGCCCAGAAACAAGGGTTTAATTTCGTTAAATTTAAATTCTTTTTATTGCTCACAATAAAGTTTGTTTGAATTTAACGTTTTACTACGGAAGTTGCAAGTGCTGCTCGTAAACCAGACTTGAATTTTACTGCCGTTAAATAAATGCTTGTTCGTTAAGTACTGATTTCATCAATAAAATAGACCAGCGGGAATGTGGATAAAGTATCCGGCACTCTCGTACATAGGTAATAATAAGGTGTCAAAAAGGGATGGATTCTTTTTCCACATTTTGTCCCGCGATAAACGCAGCCATATTAGGCACCTAGGAAGACTATGGAATACTAAACCAGTTCAGTTTACGTTGAGAGAAAGGGACAGAGCTATAGCAGTTATACACCTCCGTCCCTTTCTCTCAACCTAAACTGAACTGCTAGTATGACCTGGTAACCCCCTAGGCCGTATATTCAATTCGGTTAATCCATATTGCCTTTGACGTTTTATGGTAAGTACTTATTGTTTTTAACTCGGCCGCCATTACTGTCAAGTAAATAAGAGCTATCAAAAGTTGACAATACGAAAACACATCAAAAAAATAAGGTTTTTACCGTGTAGAATCTCGGCCCTCCCAGGTAGGGTTATCATCCGTCCGAATTAGTTCGGACACGTCCGGACTTTTAGAGTCTAGTCCGGACGTGGTCCGGATTTTTTTGTAAAAAGTGACAGCACTTAAGATGAGATCAAATATAATTAACATTTGAGAAACTGGGAAAAACACGTAGAAAACCGAAAATATAAAAGGAGAAGGCAAACAAGCACACAGGCTATCTGATGGTTAGTTGGATCTGACACTCATAGACATTTGAAATCTCAAGACTACAATCCTAAGACTGCAAATACGTTGCCAACCCTTAGGACTAAGATGGAATGCTACGAGTGCGCTAGTAATTTCACGGGTTAAATCTTTCTCGTGATTTGATGTTGCCACATTTTAACTGAGTTGAGTTGTAGTTCCGAGATTAAACATCCCATCTCAGGATGTCACGCAACTGAATCAATGAGTCAGAGGGTGACTGATCTCGCTGAATTATGCAAATACAACTTCTAATTATAGGACACGTATTTTAGTCACAAGCTCCCCCTTATTAGAGAAATGGCGAAGTTGAATGTTGCAGTCGAGGGTATCGAACTGTATAAAATATACAAAAGGGAAGAGAACTTATTAAGGTTTGATTACTGGAAAAGTAGATGAAGACATAGCAATGGTAGGACTTATACTTACTTATTTCGCCAGTATCGAGTTTAAGACAATCGCCATGGACTTATTAGAGAAACAAGTCCATGGATATCACACGCGAGGACAATTGTTCGGTTAAAGAGATTTACTCTGGTGGACTAAACAGAAGCACATGGGGTTAGCTCCATGCGCAAGTCAAGTCAGGACTTTAATTGTTATGCCACTATGGAACCCTGTTATAATGACAACGTCAAACCATATGAAAGAAATTACGCCAAAATTAATGATTAACGTTATGGGACAGGGTTCCATAGTGGCATAACAATTAAAGTCTTTGGCTGTACTCTTTCATCAGAAATCTGAGCTTCACGTTGTTAATCAGTTAGTAATGACATAGGTAGTTAATTTCCTGAATGCAGACTTCAGGTGGAGTGGTAATATCATTGTAAAAATAATAAAGTTGGTCTAAAGTATTTTATTCTAGGAAATTGGAATACTGTGTGTTAACCCCTTTTGTCTTCGATATGCAAGACATCTATTTCAAAGAACTCAGAGGCCTTGAATTCCTTTTATTCTACCTTCTATACTTAAAGATTACCTTGTGACATAAAACGTCGATGTCCAGCTCGTTGGCAACGTCTTTGATCAAGTCCATGAACAGATCAGCTTCTTCCAGCTGCCTCTGTGCTGCTGACCCACTGGGCGAGCGCGACCTCTGTAAAAAAAAACAATTTATAGACAAGCAAATAAAGAAGGTTACGGTCATGTTGTATCTGAAAGGCAAGCGGTTGACGGAAGACCAGAGGTCCTAGACAAGATGCTGAAGGTTTACGTAAACGATTTTCGAAAACTTTCATAGTGTATGGAATTGACATAGGCGGTTGCCGCAACCATCTTTCGTCAATCCTGTGCAGTTTCGGTAACGATAATATTGACGACAACAGCCTGAGAGGGAGCCTTATGCTTCACTCTAAATTACATTGCACGTAAATTAAATTGGTTGTGTCTTTATACACGTACTGGAGTTGTGGGACGAGACTTAGCGCGTTGAAACAACAAAAGGTAGGAATCGTTTAGACTTTCAAATTAATTACTTAAGTTAAATTGGGTTCAAATATTAAATTAAACAGAAACATACTAGGGGCTATGGAAATGACGCAGAAGGAATTAAAAGATTTATGAAGTATTTAGCGATCATATAGGTACTTAAAAATGATATATTATTCGCCTTTTCCATTAAATACCTAGTTGAATAAATAGTCTTAGTACCTAAGTTCGATCCACGCCTCAATTACAAATATAAGGCTGACATATTTTATGAATTAATTATGCTATGTATGACCTACAAAATATATCGCCAGACATATTCATGAAAATATTTTATAGAGCAGACAGAACAAATAAAATATTATCATGAATATTCCAAAAGCGAAATAAAATACTGCTTATTTAAACGTTGATGTCCATGATTTGACTGACAATGGAGAAAATACTTTGCCCGAGCAAACATTTATGGTTATCTTGGCTAAATCTTACCCATTTTACATGGAATTCTATTTTTCCATCCACTGTCATTTTAAGTAGATTTAATAATAACCACACCCGTAATTAAAAATAAACCAATGATTTAACCTAGTTTTAACCGACAAGCCAAGCCAAGCGTGACCAGTTTTAATTGGAGTCATCTCCGACAGTCGCATACTTAAGCGTTTGCTAGAACGCTCGCTAAAATGTTTGTATGTTTTATAATTATTTTAAACGTTATGCTAGCGTTGTCCAGATATGGTAAATTTGTTAAAAAATTTAGTGATCACATAGACAAGGTGCATTGCGAGAACGTTATGGTTATCGTTATCGAAAATGTATACAGTAGTAAATTGTCATTTTTCGTTATTCGTTTACGTTAGCGACTAGTGCAACAGTGGTCCAGCTAGACATTGCGCGCCGCGCGGACGTTATCGTCTCAAAGACAACGTAAAGGATTGATGTACTTAAGCTGCGCTTGTGAAAGTGTCATTTCTATACACTTTGATAGTTTTCGAAAATCTATTATTTTATCGTTATGCCTATCTAGGGCCCCAGATGCAAAGGCTGTTGCAAATAAGAATGTTTTTAAACATTGCTTGGGCCTAAGACAGTGAATAGCGGCCTTTACACGTAAAGTTCGGACCGCGGGAAACGCCACGCGCCGTTCCAATCTTCGTTCCGAACCGTACATTTTATACTATTTTACTATACAGTTGCATTTACACGTACGGTTCGGAACGAAGATTGGAACGGCGCGTGGCGTTTTCCGCGGTCCGAACTTTACGTGTGCAGGCCGCTAATGTCTAGTTCCATGAGATAGTTCTCGAAATAATCACTTCAACGCGATAGTAAGAGTCGCAGGCAAAAGTAAAAGTAAACAAAAGATTTGGAAAAATCTCATTGATGTCTTATTATACAACGAGTAGGTACCAATTTCAATTCAAGAAATTCGCACAAAACGGAAAAATCTATGACCGTAAAATCGAAAAGTGAAATTGGGTAAGTTTTCAACGTTACACAGAAATAACCCCTCGGTCGTACACCCGACGGTACTTTTTCGTTCCAAGTAGCTTGGAGAAATTTAATTTGTTCTTAACCTCGCAAAGGGTTTCCAATAACTCTTTATGTAGAAGACTCAAATAATTAAAAGGGTTTAATATAAAAGTCCTAAATAAGTGTTCTTCAATTTTCGAAAGGCTTTGGGAAATTGATTACATTTTGTTATTGGGTCGTAACGGCAAACGTTTTCCTTTAAATTACATTTTAATCGTTACCGAGTGTAATTCAAGAACCTAGAGTTCCGGAATATTATATCCGGAATATTCCGGAACCTTAGGTGTTCCGGAATATTATATGACAGACTCGACTTACATGTTTAGGGACCTAAAGTGTAACCTAACATGCTGATGCAACCAAATTCGTGATAAATATTTAAAATTGCAATGTATTTAAATTTTAGGTCGGTTTTTTGTTAAAATAGTGCAACTATTACTTAATGCACTACCATACCTTCTAATATATGATCTTACGGACTGAAGAGGATTGTGAAGCGATATTTAAATCGCGTAGCTGTCATAATATTTCATACAAATTTAGCTCCGGTGGATAACGTTTCTCACCCCTCAAAATCACGTCCGATTTCCACAGTTTCTGAATATGTTGTAGTTATTATAAAAAACTAGGTTCGTACGTGTCCGTTTTTTTTTCTTCACGAAATGTTTTTTGGAAAGGAAAATGTACAGAACTAGGTTTTTATAATATTTACAACAAATTCAAAAATCGTAAAAATCGGTCTAGGTTTAAGGCGTTAGAAACGTTACCGCATGATGTATGGATTTTTTTAACTTTGTGAATCTTCTTAAATATTTACCTATCTTGTTTTTACACAGTCGGACTGAATGAATGTTGCGTTTATCTTTAACTATCTTATTTGCCAAGCAATACAAACGTTAAAGATAACCTTTTTGGATTAAAGCCGATAAATTAGGGTAATACATGCAAAATGAAAACAAAGGGCTTCTTTATTCCACTTAATACTTGTTTATATTGAATACTTTAAGGGTTAAAATTTCTTTGAACCAATTCCGGGCTTACGTCACGTGTATGGGAAAGTCATTTACGAGAATCCGGGGCACAAAAAAGCATTCAACTCCGTAAATGAGCTCCCCCAAACACCATTTACACGTTGAAAAGTTAGGGCGCCCTCCCCACAATAGCACGTTCATATTAAATCGCGCGAGCTTCACGTTTGTATTTTTGTATGCGTGTGGAAAAACCTTTATAACTTCGGGCACAGAATAAATTATTGTACAGGGTTTGGGCGTATTTGTAGTATTTGGAATGAAGTCTTCAAAATGAAAGAATCTTGGGTCTCAGATCCCATATGGCTTGAGCTCGTTTTACTTATCTAAGCCATCAAAAACCGGACAAGGCGAGTCGGACTCGCCCACTGAGGGTTCCGCGCATGACACGGTTAACTAAATTCAAAATTTGCATCGCCGCCGTTCCTTGCATAAAGATCCTGTTTTTTTTATGAATTAATTAAAAATGTTGGGTTTCAGATTTTTCCCTATATTTGTAGTATGAGACGGTATTACTTGTCAAATTTCATAGTTCTAGGTTAACGGAAAATACCCTATAAATTTTGATTCCCTTGAGATTGTCGAAATATACGTTTTTAGCGGCATAAACGGCCGTATCTTTTTTTACGTTAACTTAGAAGTTTGATTATTTCACGGCTTTAAGGGATTGTAGACTTGAGTATATGGTTTAAATTTCAACTCGATACCTCCACGCGTTCCTGAGATAGAGGGTCTCTTGGCAGACAGACAGATGGGCAGAAGGACAGACGGGCAACAAAGTGATCCTATATGGGTTCCGTTTTTTTGCTTTTGAGGTACGGAACCCTAAAAAAGACTAATATGAATTGGTCCTGCAAAAGCATGCCAGTGGAAGTACATTGCGTCGTTACAATAGCTCTCTCCTCAAATGTGAAGACCATATCGTCAATGTACTTCTACTGCATGTTTTAGTTGGACCAATCTAAATCAGCCAAGATCAGTACAAAATAATACGAAAGTTGTTGTATGTGATACTAGATTCTTCCTGCGATTTCATCCAGGTAGAATGAATAACTTGCTATACCACAGGACCAGTAGTGATTTTTTTTCCGAATAAAAGTTAGCCTAAGTATGTGTTAATTCAAGATGACAATTCGTTTCAACGTAGATGAGCAGAAAACATACTAACTCACACACACAAACTTCCGCATTTATAATATCTGTTAGTGTGATTGAACCTGCACAGACGAAAGCTATAATATCTATACATCTATCGCAGTGTGCGCTGTGGCGTAATTGGGCTTTGTCTTTACACAAAGGAATATAAATAGATGTACAAATTACATGACAATCGCAAATGACGTTTAATCACAAAAAACATCATGACCAGACATAGAAATCCAGGGGGCAGGGGGGGGGGGTTCCTATATCGATGAACTCAATTATCGATGCTTTTTCCATATACTAGTGATCGCCCCCAGCATTGTATAGATTTTTTTGTAAGTAATGTTCTGAAGACGAGTATGAAATTCATAAAGCATATTAAAAAAAAAAGTTGTGACCTCCACACAAATTGAAAAGTCATTTAGCCACCAGAAATGGATTTATCAGCCCTGACGGAGACGTTTAACGTCCGAAAATTTTGATCAAATTCTGATGGGTCAACGAAGAAAAAAAACATGATGAGTAAAATTTCAAAAATCGGTTTTAAAAAGAAGAAGAGAATTATGTTACTATTTTGTTTAATTTTTACAATTTTAATAAAATTATATTTTTACAAACAATACTTGGAATGATTTTGCCCCCTGGATTCCTATATCTGATCATGACAATTCGTCAATTTCTTTCTGAATTATTCTTACGTTAGATTTTACTTTACTCCCAAAAACCGCAAAAGTTACTTTTATAATAATATCATAATAATCACCACTGTTATTAAATCATAGACCAGCACTGTTACGTCAGTCAACGTCAATATTAAGGGGACAATATCAAACAAATTGACCTAGTCCCAAACTAATAGTGTAGGTAAACGTCAATGAGGTTCTAAGTTATTGGGTTGACTTTACGACACCATCCAAAGACCGCTCCAGTGAAATTTTCTATAAACAAAAACCGGTTTATACCGCTTTTCCTGTTTCAAAATGGCGGATGTTTCAGAGAAGCGTCCTTGTTTCACTGTAAATGTTATTATTTGAATAGATTAAGGGTATTTAGGGAACTTTCTTGGAAATACTTCGAGGGTTAGGTACAATTGAGTGGGATTGATGAAATTTAGTGTAGGTAAGGTAAATCCTACTTATTGAATAAACATATTTATTCTTTATTTAAAGGCACCCACGCAAGAAAAGTTAAATAGACCGTTTTCTAGGTAGATAGTTAAATAATATTCTGTCAAAATTATAATTTTTGGGGCAAGCTTTTGACGCCGACTGAACTTTTTTACAGAGTCACTATCTGCTTATCAAGATCAAACTAATGAGTCCCAACACAGTGGGTCTACGTTGAGTATAGCGGAGATTCTGTCACCATCTAACTCCGTCATCAGAACAGCTCTTAGATACCATAATATTGCACTGTCGGAGTTTACATTATGTGGTCCAAATTTCAGCCCATTCAATTAAGAACTGGTTCAAAATTGGCTTTCAAATTTTGACGGATAACTTACAAACATACTTACATAAGATACAGTGCAAGTTAAATAAAAACTTACAAAAAAAACCGTGAAACAGACAGAAACTGTACAAATAGAATAAAAGATATAACTATATAGTTAAAAGGATAACATAGCACGTTCGCTATAGTTGTTAGAGCTGCTGCGTAGTAAATCCCTAAAAAATTAGGGTAGGCTTAACCGCTCTTGCTGCACGAAACGGTTCAGTACAAATCCGATTCATTTATTATCAAAAACGTGGTAGATATTATAGGGCCAGCCGTTTCGCATACAAAGTTAAAAAAAGTTCAAAAAGTATAACTAAAAAAATATTTTTATTTCGGTTCTTCGCAGAAAATTGCGTTATGTATGACGGTAGCTCTGCTGTAATGTGCCGACTTTAAAGACACATTGTGTTATATCACCTTCTATGTAACAAACAGTCTAGTAATTAATAACAATCAATGATTATTCTTGTGATTCGTTACTAGATTCTTAATCATATGACTGTTAATCAGTATAATCGTACTAATTAATGAATTCTATAGCAGAGTCATACACCTTCGAAAAAACAAAATTTCTATCTCCTGTGGTCAATAGTTAAAGGCTTGTGTGCATATAAGTTTTTTTTTTATTTGGTAGGACTAAAGTAGACCTGACGCCGTTTATGCGGATGTGTGTTCAGCCAGAAAATTAGGCCTTGAAAAAGTTAGCTTTGGATATGTCCACAGGAAAGACGCGGTAACCTAAATCTGTGCATGACCCGCATCTACCACTTCAGTCTTCTTGTGACCACGACAGTGTAACACAGTCCAATGTCTATGTAAATACACCTTATTTGATTACACAAGTCCCGTTTTATTATTTACTAGCATCCCGACCTAACTTTGCTCCAATTAAAACAAACAAAAAATAGCCTATGTCCATCTCGCATAATGTAGCTTTTTAATGGTGAAAGAATTTTTCGAATATGTTTCGTTGGTTCCGGAGAATACAAACTCACAAAATTCGCACTCTCTCTTTATAATCTATATATATAAAAAAGGCAAACCTGACTGACTTATATATCAATGCACAACCGAAACTACTGTACCTAGAAACTTGAAATTTGGTACAGGGGTTCCCTTCATGATGTGAGTGAGCACTAAGAAAGGATTTTCCGATAATAGGGGAAGTAGCGGGGAACTAATTCTACGCGTACGAAGTCGCGGGCGTCGTCTAGTTATAACATAAAATAGTACAGTATAGATATAGATTATTAGTATTTTAACAGACGCTCCAAAGCTCCTAAAACCTCATTTTCATTTTTACCCTAACATCTCCGCAACAATAGAGGCGTAATTTAAACCATATCACGTTTTTCACTAAATTAACTTTGCTTTTGTGTAGAAATAAATAGGAGTTGACGTCACCTGTCTACGACATAAGTACCTCACGAAATCTTGAGACAGTACACACGAAGAAGACACGAGGAAGTGTAGCTGTCTCGTTCATTCGTTGTGTGTGCGAAAGTGACGGTGTTCCGTGAATTCTCAAGAATAGAGCCGTAACTTGAAGTATTCAAGCGAGTTAACTCAAGACATTTCAATTAAAACGCGTTAGGAACATGGGATGTTCTGTTTTGTTTGGTACGATAAACGTTTTATGGCACAAAATCGATGTAGAGGCCATTTTGTGTATAAAACAGGGAAGTCTTTGAATTAGGCGTTTAACCGACGTCTTTTTAGAATGAAGTAACGCTTCTGACCTTGTTTATTGTAAATTTTTCATTATTTTCAGAATTTCATCTCTTTAAAAGCTATTTGGGGGTCTTAATTTTAACCCCTTTCGCTGTCGTGTTATTTTCAACTCGCCTCCAATTTCTTGACGTTAATAAGAGCTATCATAACGTTGACAATACGATAGCAATAGGGGTAAATATTCTGTAGAATACGGCTACTGTGTATATTTTTGACGTTGCCAAAACAATATTGTTTTCGATTGCTTAAGAAAGAGCATGGACGACGAAAACACACCAATAGAATATGATTTAATCATAGAAAATGACCTTAAGCAATATTCTACAAACAATGTTGAATGTAGGCTCTAGATAAAATACAGACAAAATAAATTTATGAACCTATACAAAATAATATAAACATGAAAGCTCCAAGCACCTCTCCAAATGGCTTATCAACTTTATAATCGTGGCCACAGAAATTTGAATGAAGCTCCAGGAGACGCACTGAAGCCTTGTATTTAATGAACCGTAATATAAAATGTTCACAACAAACGGCGTAGTTATTTTTCGAATTTCGCGAGCGAAAGTAACTTTTGTGGCACTTTGGGAGAAGTCGAGCGTGAACGGAGGTGGATCAAGTTTATCTCCAGATTTCCAACAGTAAAATACAAATGGAAAAGTTAAAGGAAGACGTTAAATACAGGTAAGTATGTTTAATGACAGCAGCAGAGGACCGATCGTTGTGGAAAACCTTGAGGAAGGCCTTTGTGATGGAAGTGATGCAGTGGACGTCTTGCGGCTGATAATGATGATGATGATGATGATGATGATGATGATGTTTCTGGCATTGCGAAGGCAAACGAACACACAAGCCATCCCATATTTCACTATCCTGACAATGACAATACTGGAAAAGGGCCGAATTTTAAGTACCCGAAACCGACGTGCGTGCATGACTCGATGTATGAATGTGGAAGAAGCGAAAGAGATTTGCCAAGATCGTAGCAGGTGGAAAGAATTGGTCTCTGCCTACCCCTCTGGGAAACAGGCGTGATTTAATGTATGTATGTATTTATGACAATGACAGGTGATATTTCAGTGTACATGACGCAGCTGATATGAATCCCACTGATGTGAAAGCCTGCTAACTTTGCAATGCATAGCGAATTGTCACCTGTCACCTATCATTGTCACGATGATGAAATAGGGGGCTGATGGTAAGTGGGATCTGTGATCCATAGACTTTGGCATTCTCAAGAACATCTTAAGACTGCAATCCTAAGACCGAAAATGCGTTGCCAAGCCCAAGAAGGCACTCTGTCCTAGTCATTTCACCGGTTGCCTTACGTTCGCACTGGAGCACAACAATGCTAACAGTGCTGCTTGGCGGCAAGCTAAAAGATATGATGGTGGTAGTGATCCGGACACACAAGGTCATACCACCATGAAAGTGTGAGTTTGCGCCTAATCAGACAATTCCTTTCATACACATCTAGCTACCCGCCCTCGCTTCGCTTCGGTTTATAGAGTTTTTTGTAACACCCGTACATAAACCAGATTTTTTATACATAAAAACCTTCCATCAAAAAATATCTAGTTGAGAAAATAGCATGAAAATCTTTCGCGTGGTAAGCGGATATAGAGAAGGCAGAGAGACGCGAAAAGTGACTTTATTGTATACTACGAGTATGTAATAAAAATAAAGAAGATAAAGATGATTTTGTAACATAAAACTTAACCTTTTTTATAATCAAGTACATCAAGTGGTACAAAACCTGTGATAATCCCAAACTCTATAAATAGTTTTTTGGTACGCCTACTTGGTGGGTTTCACCAAACCTGTGGGGTGACTGTTTGCGTCGGTCGCCATTGACGTCATTGGCGCAAACAACGAGAAATCCAGGAAACGGTGAAAATTTAACCTAAAATCGATTTCGCTTTTTCACCTTTATTTGTGTCATTGGACGCGTGAATTTATTTTTCGCGTTGACATTAGGTTTCGAGTTTCACAGGCCGGGGCCTAGTTAACGTGCATAATGATAAGTTAGCGATTGTCGAAAATCGACAAAATGACGAATTGACGTCAGCTGATTCGCTGATCTGATGACGATGACGATGAAGATGGCGCTAGAAAACAGAAATGTTAGCAGCGTTTGCATCTTAGCTACGCCTACTGTGATAGTGCCTAAAAACATAGTCATTTTCGAAAATTTACTTTTGCCAGCTACTTTGTCCACGTAGAAATCGTTTATCGCTATTCTCTCAGGAACTGTCCAATTTTCCGAGAAAAAAGTACCCATGACTATTTCTAGGTTATAATCTATCTCTGTCTCAATTTTTACGTAAAGTCGTTTGGTTGAGCTGTTGAATGGTTATACAAAGAAAAAAACCCACTTTCTCCTTTATCATATTACTAAATACGTATAAGGATATCAAATAAAAACCCTGGAATGTATCGTCCCGTTTTCGCGGAGAGCACTGAAATTGTATATAGCCAGGAAATAGACATAGTGCATACTTCCGATGAAATTGCGAAAATCCACTTTTGCACAGACAGAATAATGGGCAAAAGTTTCAATAAAACATTTTTATACTGAAACTAGCTTTCCGCCCGCGACTTCGTCTGCGGATAGTCAGAACTTCTGTTAAACGTATAGTTATAGTTCACATCACCTTAAAAAGCTTTAAAAAAAAAGTCTAGAGCGTGAATTTTAAGTAAGCTGTCCACATAAACAACTTAAATTTTATGGCTCTAACCTTTAAAACAACAAAATTGACATACAATGTAAAATAAATTCACTGCCTCTCTTTCACCATTAAGTTTTTTTATACGATTCTAGATAAATTTGCCATATATTCTATAAAAACAATTAACCCACTTAGCAGAAGATTTTCGAAAAACAACGAAGCAGAAATTTTTCTGTAGGTATGTAATCGTAGTCTAATACCCATTTTCATATTTGGCAGGTATGTAACTTTGAATATTACATTTAATTTCGATACAAACCTTACAGTCAGTAGTCTTAGATCCCAAGTTTTTCCCTTTAGTTATTGTTTATTGATAATGGATTTGCTCTTAACTAACTATAAACACTGAAGATTAAATCAATCAATCAATCAATCAACAAATCAAAAAAACAAACTCCTATTCAAACTTTCACCCTCTTGTCACACTGTTAAGGGATTGTTTTAAAAAATGGTTATTATTTAATTTATATTGGTGTTGATACCGAGTTTCATATAATCTAACTTCAGTCATAATTTTAATTTGTAGGTAGGTAGGTTTTTTTATAGCTAGGTAAACATTAGGTTATCTTAATACCCCAAATTTCTCACTTAAAAAATGACCAACTTTCTACCAAACTACTACCCCCCATTTAACCACCTTTGAGATAGTTTTTTCTAAATCGCCGAAAATAACTTTTTTTGTTTATAAAAACAGTAGCGTAAATACACATTTCCACATTTTTTCCTTCAAAAATTATCATAATCCCTTACAAAGTTCTACCGCCAATTTACCCGTAAGTTTTTCGAAAATCGCCTAAAGCAATATTTTTAATTTATAACTACTGTAGCCGTTACAACATTTTCCACGTTTCTCACTTAAAAAATCTACCATACAATTTTCTACCCCCGTTTGACCTCCTCAGAGGTAATTTTTCCTGAATCGAGCATTTCTACCAAGTTTCAAGTTAATCAGAACATAAAAGTATTCGTTTCTATAGACCTAACCTAACCTAACTTAACCTAACCTAACTATTTATAAATATCATGTTTTGTGAATTTCATGTCTTACTAATAATGATATTCTATTATCTGCTATTCCTATTTCTGGGTGGTTTGCCATTCAGGGCCTGCTGCAAAACTAACATAACCTAAACCTACCTACGATTTCATAAATATCATGTTTTGTGAATATCGTGTTGAAATACGTATCTCATTATTTGCATTGAAGAGCGTTTCTACCAAGTTTCAAGTAAATTTGTCCATAAAAGTGTTTTTTTCCATTCAAACTGCAACCCACTTTCATTCCTCAGGGGTGTGACTTTTAGTAATCGCTGAAATACGCGTCTCATTATTTGCATTAAAGAGTATTTTTACCAAGTTTCAAGTAAATTTGAGCATACCAAATATTTTTTCCTAAACAAACTTGGGTTTTAAAGTTTGTTTAGGAAAAAATATTTGGTATGCTTAAATTTACTTTAAACTTGATAGAAATGCTTGCTCTGCAATGAAAATAATGAGTCACGTGATAACTAAAATTCAAACCCTTGGGGGATGAAAGGGGGTTGCAAAGTTTCTATAGGAACGAATACTTTTATGTTCTGATTAACTTGAACTTTGGTAGAAATGCTCGATTCAGGAAAAAATACCTCTGAGGAGGTAAAACGGGGGTAGAAACCCTCTAGGGGTTGAAATACGTGTTTCATTATTTGCATTGGAGAGTATTTCTACTAAGTTTCAAGTAAATTTGATCATAAAAATATTTTATCTATACACACTTTGCAACCCCTTTTCATCCCTCTAGGGGTAAAATTTCAGTAATCGCTGAAATACGTATCCCATTATTTGCATTGAAGAGCGTTTCTACCAAGTTTCAAGTAAATTTGTCCATAAAAGTATTTTTTTCCATTCAAACTGCAACCCACTTTCATTCCTCAGGGGGGTGCCTTTTAGTAATCACTGAAATACGTGTCTCATTATTTGCATTAAAGAGTATTTTTACCAAGTTTCAAGTAAATTTGAGCATACCAAATATTTTTTCCTAAACAAACTTGGGTTGCAAAGTTTGTTAAGGAAAAAATATTTGGTATGCTTAAATTTACTTTAAACTTGATAGAAATGCTTGCTCTGCAATGAAAACAATGAGTCACGTGATAACTAAAATTCAAACCCTTGGGGGATGAAAGGGGGTTGCAAAGTTTCTATAGGAACGAATACTTTTATGTTCTGATTAACTTGAAATTTGGTAGAAATGCTCGATTCAGGAAAAATTACCTCTGAGGAGGTAAAACGGGGGTAGAAACCCTCTAGGGGTTGAAATACGTGTTTCATTATTTGCATTGGAGAGTATTTCTACTAAGTTTCAAGTAAATTTGATCTTAAAAATATTTTATCTGTAAACACTTTGCAAACTCCTTTTATCCCTCTAGGGGTTGAATTTTAGTAATCGCCGAAATACGTGTCTCATTATTTGCATTTAGGAGTATTCCTAAGTACCAAGTTTCAAGTAAATTTGATCATAAAAATATTTTATTTATACACACTTTGCAACCCCCTTTCATCCTTCTAGGGGTTGAATTTTAGTAATCGCTGAAATACGTGTGTCATTATTTACATTGAAGAGCATTTCTACCGAGTTTCAAGTAAATTTGACCATAAAAGTACATTTGCCCATACAAACTTTGCAACCCCCTTTCATCCCTCTAGGGGTTGAATTTTAGTAATCGCTAAAATACGTGTCTCATTATTTGCATTGAAGAGCATTTCTACCAAGTTTCAAGTAAATTGGACCATAAAAATGTTTTTTCCCATACAAACTTTGCAACCCCCTTTCATACCTTTAGGGGTTGAATTTCGAAAAATCCCTTCTTAAACGACGCCTCCATTACAAAATCAAGTACCCGTCAAAATTCCAACTTTTTATCTTTATCGGTTTGGGCTGGGCGTTGATATGTCACCCGGGACATTGCCTTTTATATATATAGAAGAGGTAAAATACATACATATATTAAATCACGCCTATTTCCCAGAGGGGTAGGCAGAGACCACTTCTTTCCACCTGCTACGATCCTGACAAATCTCTTTCGCTTCTTCCACATTCATATATCGAGTCATGCATGTACAGTCGCGAACTTTAATTTGGTACCCACCTTAGGTCCAAAGTCAATCTGACATTCTACAACAATAAGGTTGAGTTTCCTAGAAGTTACAAGTGACTTGACATCTCTAATGACATTGACGACTTCAAGAATATTTTTCTTGAAATGGGTCACAAATTAACGTTCGTGATAGTACGTCGGTAAAATAAGGGTAAAAAATGAGATTTTGGTATTAGCTTTTTTCGCATATGTACTTTTTTTGTAAACTCATTATCTGCTTATCAAGACTAAACTAAGAGTCCCAACGCGGTAGGTCTACGTTAAGAATAGAGGAGATCCTGTATCGACCTTCCAACTCCCAATCTTTCATACCATAATATTGCATTGTCATCAGGTTCACATAATATTCGGTAGAATAAGGGCACAATGTACAATATGAAAACAAGGGCAATTGTGCCCTTGTCTTCCCGAAGGTGCTATATGTGATCCAAATTTCAGTCCATTCCATTAACGGAAACTGATTTAAATTTGAATTGCAAATTTTGAAGCGGACATCTTACATACATATGTATATGTAAACAGTGGAAGTTCAACTGAGCTAATCGAATCAACGCTACTAACGTTGTTCCCTTCTATCGCTCAAAACGCGGGCTGTCATTATCGTACGTTACGATAAACCACGTGGTCAACTGTCATCCTATACATTTTGAACGATAGAAAAGAAAAACGTTAGCAGCGTTTGCATCTTGGGCCTTTGGTTCTTTATCGTTAATGGAATGAATTTTACTTATATCTCCTGTCTATATCTATTCCTCTACAGCGAGTCTATTATGGTCGTGTTTATCGATGTGGATAATACATCTGTCACTTTCTAACCAGTATGTAAGTGCAAGGGTGACGGATGCTTTATCCACCGTGAAAATGGCGTCCATGATACGGTCCCAGAAAATAATCAAACACCACAATAAATTTATGCATTAACGTTTTACTCGGTTCGCTTCGGTTTACGTGAGTTTTATGTAACACCCGTACATAAACCAGAATGTATTAAACATTCCGCAAAAAAATATCTAACTCATGGTAAAAACCGCATAAAAATCCGTTGCTTGGTTTAAGAGAAGGTAGCAGATATACAGACAGACAGACAGAAGCGGAAAGCGACTTTGTTTTATGACTATTCAAAAAGAAGATTTGCGTCAGGAAATGTGTTTTCTTTCTTAATAACTGTTTCCATAATTGCTTTCAGAACATCCTTGATGCATTTTTCTCGTCGAGCTTAAAATGGAAATTCTCATGCAAATTGCTATCGAAATAGCCATAAAGTTTTACCATAAAAGAAAAGTTTTCCCTTTCAGGAAAGGATAAAAACAAAATGAAACAAGTCGGGATGAAAATCATTTCTAGTTTAAGATTCAAGATTCTTTACAGTTTTACTCGTGGTTATTCTTCTTCGCTCGTTTAACTCTCAGTTTAACGACAATTATAATTTGATTTTTCTCTCTGTGCGGCTAGCATAAGTTGCCCGCGACTTATTTGTCGCTCGGATCTCCCTTTCTATCTAGTTAGTAACGATACAGACGCACTGAGCGACAAGCGAGAAAATACAACTTGTGCTACCTACCCTGTCGGTATTGCACTGCGATAGATAGATTCCAGTTTTGGCAGTGCTGCAGTTGTAGATAGCAAGCCAAAACTGAAATATTAACCAACCACTTTGACCGAGTTTTCTTGTTTCAACCACCCAAAATAGACATAATTTATGTAGAGACGTGAAAATCGGTAAAATGACTAGCATAAAGACATTCCTTAGATTAGTTCTCAGCACGGTTAGCACATGTGCCCGAGCGACATAGCTCACGAGACGAGAAATATCTCTCTCTACTGTCAGTTTTCTCAATTTCGGTAGCACAAGTGCACGTGTCGAGACCTCTTCAAGCGAGGAGGGTTGGCAACTTGGCAGCGCATTTAGAGTCTTAACGTTGTTGTCTTAAGATGGCTAATGTCTTGCTCAGAACCCACTTACCGTTAAGTGGCTTGTTTGTTTGCATTCCCCAGGCAGTAAAAAAATAAAATTTTATTACTTAATACACTTGGACGAATCAAACCTAAATTCGTATGTATACAAAGGCAAGACAAATCTTTTTAAAGAAAAACGTTTATCAATAACAAACAAAGGTATAGTGGGAGTGTACTTTAGAAAATACCGATTTTCTTGATAAAAACCTGAAATAACGTTGTATTGTTCCCGTTGTCGACACAGTAAATAGCTTTTAACTGAAAGGTTGGAAAGTCATATTTGCACAAAAGTGTTACCATGGGATCAACTTCATACTCGAACTGAACTCACGTTGGTTTTGTAGGAACCGAGGACAATTGAGAGATCTCACTCTGGCCCTATACAAGATGCATTGCGAGATAGTTATAGCTATCGAAAATGTATGACGTAAGCTGCTGGGTGGTTGCGTCAAGCGCTTATAAGTTATAACAATTCCATACACTTTGACGGTTTTCGAAAATCGTTTACTTAGCGTTAAGCATCTTGTCTAGGACCTCATGCGGGTGTTATGCCTGGGGTCCGAAGTCCAATAGACTGTCCAATCTAATTGTCAACTGACTGGGAAAACTTCGTTAGCGCGATGTAAGCACGTCAAATGTAGTTGCGCTATTGGACACTTGGTGGCGTTGCTGGGCTCGTAGACTCTTACGTGTAACGAGTTGGTGCTAAATGTCGCTAGGTCGCTACACACCGCCATTCGACTTTGGACAAGGGAGTGTACTATTCGAATAGAATACACTCGCCTACAAAGAGATGTACCTATCCACTTTTGTATCTTATTACAATGCAAAGAGGTGAGAAAGTGGACACATGTTATTGTAGTCGACTGTACGAACGGTAACAATGACGGACTTTTTTTGACACAAAAGCACCTCGTAAAATCTGTGGCATCATTCTGTATATTATTGTACTGTACTGTACAATCGGCAGAATGGAATCCTGTCCCACCAAAAAACTGTCACGTGACTACGTGACGTCTAAAATTAAATCGTAAGAATCGCCAAACGAAATGATACTTTGACACAGTTCTATATTGGGTCAGGGTCCCATTTTGGCGATCGTACCTTTTTAAATGGCCTACATTCTTAAGTTACCTTTTTTTAGTTAGAAACCACCCAAGTGCGATTCGAGTGAGAATAATCAATGGTAACTCTGAAGCAGGCGTGAGCCAGCGTTCCTCATTGTTGTATCTATGCCTTTAACACCTCTTCACTCGTATTTATGCTTTTCAGGGATAATACCTTGTAAACAAGCCTTTTCCAAATCCCGACGAACACCCATTGTTTGTATAAATCGTTCCAGCACATTCTTAAAGAATATAGCTTGTATAGGTTTTATAAAAGCTATATCTACCCTGCGGGCCGATTATGGTCGTGTTTATCGACGTAGATAAGCGTAGATAAAACATCTGTCACTTTCTGACCAGTATGTAAGTGCGAGAGTGACGGAAGCTTTATCCACCGCGATAAAGGCGTCCATAATACGGGCCCTGGGCGTCTATTCTGTTATGGTATTGTTTTTAAATCCGCCGCCATTACTGACAAGAAAATTAGAGGTATCAATTCATTGACAATACGATAATAGGTCAAAAATGATATGGTTTTTACCACCTAGAATATAGGCCCTGTTATCGTATCGTCAACGTTATGGTAGCTCTTATTTACTTGACAGTAATAGCGGCCGGGTTAAAATCAATACCATTTACGTCAACCGACTAGAATAGAGGTCCAGAGGGGCTATTGCCTAATGCACTCGCGATCGCAATCGACTTCGTTTTCATTTTGAAAATCGAAGGCTTATCTGCATACAAAATGAAAACATTTGTTCTACTTTGATTTGAAGTCGATTGCGAATGCGAGTGCGTTAGGCAATAGCGGCTTTTACACGTAAAGCTCGGACCGCGGGAAACGCCACGCGCCGTTCCAATCTTCGTTCTGAACGGTAAAATTTTTACTATTTTACTATTACAGTTGCATTTACACGTACGGTTCGAAACGAAGTTTACAGTACTGGACTGAAATTTTTCAGTCAAACTATTCGCCATATATTACTTGGCATATTAAATTGTATATAAAATACTTTTTATCGAATAAACAGCTGGGTGAAGGTCGTATCCTATTCGGATCTTAGACCAATGCATTTTGTCTAGGGCACGGGTACAAAAGTCAACAGTTTTAAAAGTCAACGCCAGCAGCGGGCCTATTATGGTCGTGTTTATCAATGTGTATAAGCGTGGATAAAGCATCTGTCACTTTCTGACTAGTATGTAAGTTTGAGAGTGATGGATGCTTTATCGACCGCGATAAAGGCGACTATAATACGGGCCCTGCAATAAGAAATCGTAGGCTCTTATCTTCGGCGAGGAAAGAGTGGACATAGAGGGATAATCGGGAAAGAATGTAGAAAGGAGAATGACGGAACTCGGCCGGAGGGGGAGCTTAAAGATCTTATAAAGGCAATAAGTAGTTACACATAACAATAGTTCGTAGTCTCGCAATTTCCAACGTATGCAATTATGGGATCATTTTATTAAGTTTCACTTTGATTGTATCTTTTTATTGAACGCTATTTTCTGCAGATAACATATACTTTTACGATATTTTACACATTAAGGCGGCATTTCACCAAACTGAAATAAGACTTACTCCGAGATTAGTCTATACAAATTCGGCATTTAATCTAGAAGACCTTTTTCTAGTTTGATCGAATGCAACCTAAATACCTAAAATTAGTTTAGGTTAGGTTACTTAGACTTGTGATTATCAAAAAAAATCACTCATGCGTAAGGTACCATCGGTCCGGATTAGTCCGGACATGTCCGGACTTTTAGACTCTAGTCGGATTTTTTTAGTTAGATGTAATATGAGTAATAAAGTAAAAAAAATAATCAAATGTCAAATAAGTCTTTAATCTTAACTTCCCATTTTTCTAAAACACAGAGTATAAAATCTTCTTTAACAAGCAACTTGAGAGATCAAGCATTAAATTTTCTATTTTGACATTTGCGTAACTAAAAAATCAGGGTAGTGATTCTCTCGAAAGCAAAGGTGAGCGAACGCAGGAGTGAATGTCCAGGCGGCGAGTTTAAGTAGTCCCGTCAAAGCGAACAAAACACATTTCAGCGCGTGTATTCAATTTGGCAGCATGGCTTCTCGAACGTATAAGGCTGCCTAATTGAAAATGCACGCGCTAAAATGTGTTTTGCTCGCTCTGACGGGACTACTTAAACTCGCCGCTTGGACATTCACTCCTGCATTCGGTCACCTTTGCTTTTGAGAGAATCACTACCCTGGACCTTTATCGAAATGTCAGGCTTTTTGTAAGGACTTTTCAAATTTCTAAATTAAAAAAAAATAATCTGCGTACCGATACTTTCGTTGAAAGCGGTTTCGATGAAATAATAGGTACCCGTAATTATGTACATACGTAGATGAAAGCCGGAATGGCGACACTTCGTCGAAAAGGACACGTAAGGGTAAATAAAAATTTACATGTCAAAGAGCGCGCCCATTTCGCGTCGTCCATTAGTACTTTAACAATAAACCAAATTGGTCGGTGGTCGGCCATTGGTGTTCCAAATGGAAGGCTATTTGAGGTGTCTAATAATGGTGATATAAAAGCTATATATAGGTACACTAAAAGGCTGGGAAATACGGTGAATCGAGGTAGGGTTTTTAGTGATGTCATTTCTGTGAACTTGATCCTAATTGACGACTCAATTAGACTAGTTAGCGACCTTGCCTATGAAGGTGGCGGTCCTGGGTTTGAGTCCATAGACCTGGGAGCCAAAGCCCACTTACTATAAGGTGGCTTGTGTGCCTCCGTAAAACATGAAATTAAAATGAAATAGGAAATATGCATGGATTTTTTAAATTCCTTAAAATACCGTAAAAGAGATCACCAAAAGTAAAATTAAAATTAAAATTGGCCAAAAAATACGGATGATACAAGCATTTTACACTGCCCAATGTCCTTCCCCGGGACTCAAGCTATCTCCATACCAAATTTCATCTAAATCGGTTCAGCGGTTTACGCGTGAAGAGGTAACAGACAGACAGACAGAGACACTTTCACATTTATAATATTAGTATGGATATTGATTGTATCCCTAGGATACCCAAGAAATATTTCGTGTTCCTAGATTTAGCGGTTCAGGCTGTGCATTGTCTGCCCGTCCGTCACGGAAGAGCTTTATGTATATAGATACTGAGAGATTCCGGTACATTATGTTACACCGGCAGAGAGCCAAGGAGGTTGTGTGAACTGGGGCTTATCCAGGCCAATTACCGCGCGGTGTGTAAGCCGCCCTAATCTTAATCAGAGTCGCTATATAACAAAACGTTTAAGTCCTGCCCTGCGCCAATTCAACGGTGTAAATTAGGTATTCAGTATAGATTAAGTACAGTTAGATTGCCTTTTGTGAGAAAGCTGTCTTAAATATGGTTAAGAGTATTTGTAAATCGTTTAAGCTATCCGTAGATGTTTATATAAGCGTGTACACTGTACACACACAGTCAATTATCTATATATTTATTGAGAAGTTCAACAGAACAGATAGAAAGTGATAACAATATTTATATATTTATATTATTGCATAAGAAAGGCCAATTATAAAACTCTAGGTTAGCTTAGTATCATAATTATCATGGAAAAAATTTCAACAAAGGAAAGAAAACGAACTTTTACATTTTTATTCGATATTCCTGAACATGTTGTTCTTGCCTACAAAGTCTCAACAAGAAATCCCTTTTACGTATTCGCTTCTGCAGAAAGTCTTTAGTTTTCTGCGTCAGTAGTTCAATAAAGCCACATCGACGCTCCGCGGACAAACAAAATACTGAACTTCTGATTTCCATGACAAACAGATCAAGAACGAGCGAATGCTTTGCAAATATATAAGAGAATGAACTCGACACAGTTGGTAATGTTGAACAGTAATGCCCTTATGAATAAACGTGGAGTAGCCGTGAAGTAGCTAAGCCATGCTTTGTCCATATTTGTCGAATACAATGTCACAAAGACAGATAAGGACAAAGCATGGCTAAGTAACAAGTTGCTTAACGTTAAAGTAAACGATTTTCGAAAGCTAACAAAATGTATAGGGCCTCTGAATCCCTAGACAATAATGCATTCGGCGTTCGTTTTCATTATCCAAAATGATGAAAATGATTGACGTAAGCTGTCAGACGGTCGCGTCGAGCACCTACGTCAATTCCATACATTTTGTCAGTTTTCGAAAATCGTTTACGTTAGCGTTAAGTAAGCAATTTGTCTCGCCTTACTAACCACGGAAACTCCACGTTTATAAGGCTGTCAGTTCTTAAATGTTTAGACGATATTAAAAGCTTGAAGTACGACTCTGGTATTTTTTGGATTCTGGAGGTAAACTATGAACCCTTATAGTTTCAACATGTCCGTCCGTCTGTTTGTCAGCCTGTCTGCATATTACAGTGACTTTTTTCTCAAATACTATCAAAGTCAAAAAGCAACACAAATTGATAGTAACATCAGTCAGTCAATAAAAAGGTTGAAGATTGTTATTATATCGTATGACTTGTCAAAAACAATATTGGTTTACCAAGGAGAAATAGTACCCCAGCTCTATATTGCATCCAATAAAAGATAGACTAAATTAAACTTATCATCATACGTTTGTAGCTTGAGGATGATTAGGTATGACAGGGCACTATTTAAAATGCTCAACATTTTCTATAGTTAATCCGATTTACTGACGATCTTAGGCACGAATTACACAGAAGCGACTTAAGGCACACGGCGCAGACGCGACTTTTTACCAGACTGCCAAGAAGGGTAATGTTTTTCGCGCGTATCTATGTATGTATGTATGTAATATTCTTTATTACCTCGTATCATCCAAATGGCTGGACGGATTTCTAAAATTAAAGTGTCGTTGGATTTGTCTTACAAATCAAAATGAAATTATACTTTAACCTTTTTAAAGTGTCGAGACTCAAACTATTGGGCATATACAAAAAGTTACTTATAAAACTTGAACAAAAATCCATACTAATATTATAAATGTGAAAGTCTGTCTGTCTGTTACCTCATCACGCTTAAACCGCTGAACCGATTTAGATGAAATTTGGTATGGTGATAGCTTGAGTCTCGGGGAAGGACATAGGCTACTTTTTATCCCGAAAAATTTGACAGACCCCGAGGGAGCAGTGATAAAGGACTTCTACGCGGACGGAGTCGCGGGCAAAAGCTAGTTACATTATAAATTAATAAAAACTTTGAAAAGAAGTTTTCAAGCGGCGCCGCCCGCTGCGGGGCGCTCATACAATTTACATTTTTACAAACCTTATGTCGCTTCTGTGTGATTTACCTGTGCCGTACTGTTTTTCTAAGGTTTCCTGTGGACCACTGAAGTGCTGAGCACACGTTCGTGGCTTTTTCTTGCTCAATAGGTCGGTTCACGAATATTGGAGACCATTTGTGACTTAGAAAATGCACTCCAACTTGAGTTTCGAAAATTCGCTGGCGCAAGCACTTTGTTTGATTTTATTTCGTTAGAAAAATGAAAGGTGCAAAATGTGTTTTCTGGTAAAGGGTTTAATAAAAGTAGTATTTTCACAGTGTATAGGTATAATACTAAATCTAAGGTGATATGGTGAATTTTTATTAAAAGGAGATTGTGACCTGACCGAACCGATATTTCCGGGCTAATTTTTGAAAAACTAGCCTATTTTTATTTATTTCTATCGAAGAATGTATTATTTTATAAGAATTCGTTTTTTACAATATCTACCTACAACATATTTGAAAATCGTAAAAATCTAGGTTTAAGGAAAGAGAAACGTTATCACAGTCCTCTTAAATGTTTTTTAACCTTCAACGCAAAAAGAGAGTGTTATGTTTACCGTGTATCTGGTATATCGGTGTGTAGTGTGTCTGTGTGTCTTTTTATGGCCTTCTGGCTTTAAACGGATGGACTAATTCGGATGTCATTATAACGGCGGTTTTATCAATACATTATTTAGAAGTTTATATTTATTAAAAAAAAGAAAAAGGATGAAAAAGATGCCAAAATGCGAATGTTGAGATGGATGTGTGGTGTAACAATAATGAATAGGATAAGGAACGAGTATGAATGAGGAAGTTTAAAAGTGGCGCCAGTGAGAGAAAAATGGAAGGGAATATATTGTCATGGTATGGGTATGTTATGAGGATGAATGAAAGTCATGACGAGGAGAGTTTTAAATATGAATATGGAGGACTATAGTGGAAGAGGGAGACCTAAGAAGAGGTGGAAGGAATGTGAGAAGAGCGATATAAAAAAACAAGGGAGTGAATACTGAGATGACGGCTGAGATAGGGATGTTTGGAAGAAGAAGACGTGCTGTGCTGCATCAAAATGATTGTTATAACGGCAAAATGATGATAATACTCAAGTTTTGCTTTATTTCCTGTTGTTCTGTTAATAACTCAACGAACTTGCCGGCCATTTATTTAAGAGAGTAACGCTGAAAATGTTGACAAAGTTTATAGGAAGCGGTCATAAATCAACCCACCGCGGAGTTTACGTCCGAAGTTGCGTCTCAAGTCTCAACTTGAGCTACAGTTCACAACAGAGTCCTGTCTTAAACCGTTCTGCAGGTATAAAGCTAAGTATAAAGTTGCTCGGGGATTTTTGAGTTGCAATTACTTTGGTACTCAGCTTTTTTACTTTTTTTAAAACATAAATTCTTGGCTTGGGCACTTCTCTGTTGGATTTAGGGCTGATTTTTCAATCCCTAGATAAAGCTATCCGGAAGGTAAATTTTACCCGAGAAATATTTCATAGACATGGAATTTCACTATTTCCAATCGGGAATGCATGTATGTATGTAAACACTTTATTACTTAAAAAACCGGCCAAGTGCAAGTCGGACTCGCGCACGAAGGGTTCCGTACCATTATCAATACAACATTAGCAAAAAACAGCAAAAAAAAACACGTTTGTTGTATGGGAGACCCTCTTAAATATTTTATTTACAATCTTTCTAACAAACGCCCATTATTAACAAAAACAGTTATAAAACAAACTCAAATAACACACATTTCAAAACATTTTCCCGTCGGACCATGTCCACAATTTGTCACGTAGGTCGGAGTCCCACTAGGCTATTAGTGGAGTAGTGGGAGGTCGGCTAGTTGTTGTGAGGCTTCTTATATTAACTAGTGTCAGCGAAACCTGTGAACTATATCTTGGGTATAGGTAATCCGTTTGAATACGGTTTCGGTTTAAATTCTAGTAGAATAAAAGAAAAGTGGGACCCAAAATGAAAACGGAAAAATGTTAAAAAAACTGTTTTTATTTAATTTTTATGCCATATTCTGGGCTACGTTTAAAGTTTCAAGTCAGCTCATCTGACAGATGAATAAATAAAAGTAAGTAAAACAAACAGGCATTTTATTTTTATAAATCTGTTCCATTTCCATTGCTGACGTATAACAAAAGAAATAAAGATGAAAATTAGAATTCATATGGAATGTATGCGGTAATGTAGGGGAGAGTGGGTCACAGTGGATCACTTTTTTTTCCAAGTCCTGCAATTTCAAAATGTATGGCTAAATGATTATTTATTGAAATTTAATTATAATATGGGTATCTAATCTTCCAAGAAAAATGCATTTATTGGCGAATGTCACATAAACTTTCAAGATATAGCCAGTTTAAAAAAAAACGGGAAATTATCCACTGTGACCCAGGACTGGGGCACACTGAATCTATAGAAAAAAATATAGTATAAGACAAGAATTTTCATAGAATTACTTGTTTATTTGTACTAATAGATAGTCTTTTATTATATAATCGAAACAATCTCATCAATATTTAACAAATATCACTGTTAACGCAAGTTAAAAAAAAAACGAAAAAAAGCAAACAATTTGCTAGTGTGAATTCCAATTTTGGTTTTTCTAACTCGGATTGCGAGGCATTTTTAGCTGCAAAAAGTAAGAATGAATTTTAGCTTCACGGATCACACTGGGTCATCAGTCCACTGTGACCCAAAACGAAAATATCCACTGTGACCCACAGCCGGTTATGAAACAAAAAATATAACTTAAAATAAACTACCTATCCCAACGATGAATCAACAAAGTTTATAAAAAAAATAAGAAATAACAAGAGTAAAACAAAAATTTAATATTTATATTTCTTAGTCACTTAAAAATAAAAAAAAGAATTTAAATCACGTAAAAATATACTTTTGGTCTTACTGAGTGACCGGAGTATGACAGCAGGTCAACCCGCTTTGATACCGCGGCGGCGAGTAGCGCGGAGGAGAGGCGTATGGACGCGCAGTAACAACGCGTTTGTTTGTGTGCGTAAAGCGCAACACATGCTAAGTTATAGCAAATAATCCACTGTACCCCGTGATCCACTGTTACCCATTCTCCCCTACATGCGATAATAAAAGATTTTGCTAACAGCTGTAATAAAAAAATGGGGAAACAACGGGAAACAAAATCGTCCATTAATGAAAGCAAGCATTACAGCAAGGATTATTCAGAAGAAAGAGACTAAGCAGAGATAGTTCATTATTGTGGTTTTTTCTAAACTGCTTGACATCAACGAACGTATAACTTTGTAATAAGAATCTAAAGAAAAGAATTTCCTTGGAGCACTTATACAACACAATTTAGGAAATAAAAGGAATTCCCACTAATAAACACTCGAAGATTTCAGAGAGAAGTGGCTCAAACAACCAATAGAAAAACACTTCAAGCACTACCAACACTCCAATTAATTTTGATTGGACTTCCGCTTTGACGAAGAATCAAACGACATTTCTTTATTATGAAAACAAGGATACTATAAGGTTTGTATTTAAAAAGACTTTTACTTTTCCAACGCGTCTTAAGTATCAATTTATTAAGACAAGAGCTAAAAGGAAAGTGATTTCAACAATATTTGCCTCTTTTATTAAGGATTTCCATTAGATACATATTTTTGTTGGATTTAAATAATGTTTTTTTTATGATCTACTAGCCGTTGCCTGTGACTCCGTTCGCGTTAGTAGTTTAGTTTAGTTCTATTTGTTCATCAATGTAATATTACAATATGAATTGCATTGCATGTCAAAAAATACGAAATTACATTGAGATCGTCGTTAATCGCTACTCGTGGAAAAAATTACATTTATGTCCTATTTCGGGGTTCAAGCTGTCTCCATACAAAGTTTCATTAAAATTGATTCAGTAGTTTGGCCGTGAAAGCGTAACAAACAGACAAAGTTACTTTAACATTTCCAATTAGTACCTTTGGATGAACTAGCTTCGGCCTGCGACTTCGCCCGCGTAAAGTTCGATTACCGTTATTTCCTTGGGAATTTTTAAATTTTCCGGGATGAAAAGTAGCCTATGTGTTAATCTTGGATAGGTATAAGCCATCTTTATTCCAAATTTCATCCAAATCCGTCCAGCCATTGCACTAACATAACATGATTGCAGTAAATTAAGTAGTATGGAATAAAGAAAATTAAATCATTTGAAGCAGTTCAGGCACATTTTTTTGTTTGACATCTTTATGATTATTTCAGTCAATAAAGTGGTTTTTCTTCTTCAAACACGTTTAAACTATTATCTAACTAAACTACTACTAAACTATTCCCGCCTGTTACTCAACCTCCGTTCCCCCATTACCATGAGAAGCCCTTTCTCAGCCAAATCTACGCTTATTATGGTAGGTTAAGTAGCCCAATTTCCTGATTACGTAACACGAGTTACTTACAAACGGGAAAACACCCAATTACTATCATGAAAAGATCTTATATTACAACTACAACCATTACGTAAGTTGCTAAAAGCTATACCTAAAAACCTTTTAAAGCCGCCTAAAATCCTGGATTCCATTATGACAAAACAGGGGATAATAATAATATTCATCTCGCATCTCAGGACGCCCGTTACGGACAGAATTAGTCTCGTGTTCAGATTGAATTCCTTTCTCGGAATTTGAGAGATAGCGCGTGCAGAATTTTAGATTTTGGACACATTATGTTCGGACGTGAGGGTCTCGTGATTAGGGAAGTTAGCCAGATAATGGGATCTTGGTTTCGGGCGGTGATTAAAGCAACTTTATGCGACGCCTTGACTTGCGTTTATTACATTTTGAATAGATACGATTGTTACTTGGATATGCTTAAGGTATTTTAGTAGTTAAGGGAGATTAAGACGCTATTATATATGTTTATGGCAAGGAAAAGGCTGTCTGATGGTAAGTGGGATCTGAGAGCATTTATATTCTTAAGACTGCAATCCTTAGTCCGCTGAGGACTGATGGAATACCTCTATACTAGTAATTTTATCATCATCATCATCATCATCATCATCATCATCATCATCATCATCATCATCATCATCATCATCATCATCATTAACGATCGATCCTCTGCTAGGCCTGCCGACACTTCGTCTTCCGGTTCGCGGTCGCCACTCTAGAACCTTCCCGCTACAACGGCCATCGGTTCTACCGGTTCTAGTAATTTCACCAAAACGCTAACACTGCTGCTCAAACCATTGCTGAGGTGAAATCATTGTCTAAAACCTGACTCATAATATAATCATGATTTAGCACCGTTTTACTTTTATGTGCGGATTACTTTATCGCCTTTAAGAAATGATGTATGGATGATGTAATGTTTTCTCGGTAGAGCAGTAAAAGTCACTAGTGAATTTATTACTTGTCCCATATTTAAATTGTTTACTGTATTACACTGATTTGTTGACGTTATAAACATTTTACTTGAACTAGAGTTTACTGACAGACGAATTGTGAACCTTTTCCTTTTTTGAAGCCTTAAAGCAATAACATGAATACCAATAATAAATAATGGGTGTAAATTGAAGATTAGCAGGAATCAAGAGCATTTTAAGTGGCTCTAGGTCGGAAATAAACATTGATTTATATTAAGAAGTGAAGTTTTAGGGCCGTATAGCCAACAAACATGCTTGCATGCAGATTCAAGTTAGGGGCAATCAAACATACCTATTAGGTTACTTGTATAGTTTTAAATTTTATTTTATTTAAGAAAGTTTTTAAAAGTGTTATTTAATGTAATATAATAAGAAATTATCTTATTACATTAGTAGTAATTTTGTAATATCCGTACGTTTGTCCGTATACTTTGTTTTCTACTGATTTCTACAATATTAATTATCTACCCAGCAACTATCCCGTCTATACATACCCTTGTATCTTTCTCGAGCTCGCAGCTATGTTAATTTTTTTCTCTATTGCACTGAGCCATCTTAGTTTGGATTTTCTACAACAGAGGGCTTATTGTCTAACGCACTCGCAATCACGATCGTTTTGAAAATCGAAGGCTTGTCTGGATACAAAATGAAAACAATAGCTCCGCTTTGAAGCTGGTTGCGATTGCGAGTGCGTTAGACAATAAGCCCTCAGGGTTTCAATACACCAATGAATATTCCATTACTGATTTTCATTGCAATCAACCCCTTGCGAGTCATGAATTTCTGTGAACAATTCCAATATCGATACGTCGAAATTTTCGCTGGAAATGGAAGTAACGACTCTAAATTGAAAATCAAACAGGATAACGATACAAATTGAAACGGGAGCGTAATCAAAAATGTAAATTGATAAAATTGAACGGTAAAAATCTGGAAAACCAGAATGTTTTGTGTTTGTGAAACAATTTTGTCATATATACAAAGTGCTGGCAAAGATTGCCGAGAATATAGATTTTCTCAGAAAACAGTAGCCATTAAAGTGCTAAAGCGGGGTGAATGTTTTATGCAAATAAAATGTTTCTTATACATAGAGTAGTAGACGTTTCTCTTAGGTTGTATTACGTAGGTATCTTGAATAATTTCCCGCTGAAAAAAAAGTTATGAATAATTATGTTGCCGTAATACCTACCAAAGAAAGCGTCTAACTAAATGGTAGTAAATAACCATTTTGAATTTAATATGGTTAAAATAGAGTAGATATAGAAAGCATTGACTATATTGCAGATAGTCGCCTTTTTTGATAAATATTACGGCAATATTGACTTTTGAATAAATACTTGTAACGAATATTTCTACCCTAAGCTTAAGGAAAAAAGGAAAGAAGAAAACCACATAAATATAACATAAAAAGAAAGGAAACAAACGACACATAGTTGTAATTGTTGCGAAACGGTCCCAACTCAGCATGTGCAGGCCGCTGAAATATTCTTGAAATTAACTAACTCCACAAATTCTCTGCAATATTTGTGTTGTTATATTTGATGATGAAGATGATTGTGGACTTGGAAGCTACACCCTTAATCATAAACGCACTATAAGTAAACCTATTTTAATTAAAGTATGCTTTGTCCCTTGCTGTAAGCGCGGATTAAAATTTCGTAATGACAGACAACAAAGCATAATTTGAAGCATATTTTAGCTATTGTGCGTTTATAAATAAGACGAATAATCGGTAATCAAATGGTATAACAACTACATATTTAATCAACGATACAAATAGTAAATTTATAAACTAATTTGAGCCGATATCCATACTAATATTATAAATGTGAAAGTAACTTTGTTTACTTGTTGCGCTTTCAAGGCTCAACCGCCGAACCGATTTCGATGAAATTTGCTATGGAGATAGCTTAAAAGCCGAGAAAGGACATAGGATTTTGTCCGCGAGAAATCCTTTCTCGGCATATTTGCCCGAGATACGTAGCGTAGTGTTTTTTTTTAAGTTATCCTTGTCAGAGGGTTTATTGTCTAACGCACTCGCAATCACGATCGTTTTCATTTTGAAAATCGAAGGCTTGTCTGCATACAAAATGAAAACAATTGCTCCACTTTGAAGGCAGTTGCGATTGCGAGTGCGTTAGACAATAACCCCTCAGATCAGGATCTCGTTTTAAACTAATGGCTGCCGCGTTGTATAAAACTAATATGGTTGTGAGAACAAAACGGGTTCAGAATGGAGGAGAAATCTATTGTACTTTCTAATTAAAGGGGGATAGGATAGTATAATAACTTGTTTTACTCAAATCTATAATTTATAAAAGAAACTGAGGAGGTCTCACAGTGCTCACGAATGCACAGGGTGGTTCAAATCGTCTCATAAACAAAAGGCCAAAAAGGACCAATCACAAAGTTGTATTGAACGCAGTGCGTTTACTCAGGAAGGATTAAGTATTGTTTGTGAATACGGGTGTGACTGGCTGACTGATGGATCAACGCACTGCTGAAACCGCTGGACCTAAGGACTTGAGATTTGGAGGGAATGTTTATCGGATATCCTATGGGTGGACTAAGAAGGAATTTTTGGAAACGAGTCTCCTAAGGGGTTAAAATAGGGGGGAGTAGCGACTAATTCTACGCGTACGCAATCGCAGGTGTCCTCTAATACTCGTATAAAGGCAATCTGAGGGCCCTGCCAAGATGGACTACGCTAACTAGCGTTTCTATTAGATGACGTGATACGAAAAGTCACGTGATCTACCAACGACGCGATTGGTTAAAAACGAAACGAATAGAAACGCTAGTTAGCGCAGTGCATCTTGGCAGGGCCCTCAGTACCCTTACCATGAGTTACAGTTACTGGGTAGTGATTCTTTCAAAAGCAAAGGTGAGCGAACGCAGGAGTGAATGTCCAAGCGGCGAGTTTAAGTAGTCCCGTCAAAGCGAACAAAACACATTTCAGCGCGTGTATTCAATTTGGCAGCATTGCTTCTCGAAAGCATAACGCTGCCTAATTGAGCATGCACGCGCTAAAATGTCTTTTGCTCGCTCTGACGGGACTATTTAAAGTCGCCGCTTGGACATTCACTCGTGCATTCGCTCACCTTTGCTTTTGAGAGAATCACTACCCAGTACTCGCTAGCGAGTCGAATGCTCTGTCCCAAAAGTATTCTTATAGAGTGCGGTAATTGTAAGGGGCTCGAAAAGATTAAAATATTCCATTAACACATCTTAATACAAATTGGTAATTGGTATTGAATAATCGTTAGATCTTTAGGTACCGACGTATAATGTAAAATAACAATGAATACTGATACTAAACTTGATTAGGTGTTTGATCATTATCTTAACCAAGATATCAACAGTAAGTGCTCATGCTTGCGCCCTCTTTGGTTTTCAATTAAGGAAGTCGATTATAATGTGTATCTTAGTTCCTATGTTTACATTTTTACTTCTACAATATTATGGTACAGTTCGGTGAGGAACTCCTTAAAATAATGAACGATGTGTCAACAAAAGTTTGTACGTAAACTAAAAAAAACGTGTTTTTATAGATGCAGAAAAAGGTAGAAAAAATGTTTAAAAGATTTATCAAAAGCGACGTCTCTTTCTCATGATAAATAAATATTATTTTATTATATTCAATTTTATTTCATTAATTTAATATTATTCCAACCTCTTCAGTTTACTCCAAATTCTACGAATAAGTTGTTATTTTCTTTCAATTTTCCCAAGACAACGTTTTGACGAATCTAGACCCAACTGGCGAAATTAATTAGGGAAGTTTGCATTGGGACTTGTGAAAGAAAGTTTTGAATTAAATTTTCCTTCTATTTTCTGTTGAAAATTCAAAGTAATGCTCAGTATACGTTTAGGGATGTAATAATCTAATAATTAGCGTGACTTATAAACAACATGATTTCTACAATGAACTTATTTTCCATACATTATGACATAACGTTTCTCTCCCCTAAGACCAGAGGCCTTATTGTCTAACGCACTCGCAATCGCAACCGGCTTGAAAGTGGAGCAATTGTTTTCATTTTGTATGCAGACAAGCCTTTCAAAATGAAAACGATCGTGATTGCGAGTGCGTTAGACAATAAGGCCTCTGGTCTGATTTTTACTATTTCTGAACATGTTGTAGAGACGAATAACTAGGTCTGTACGTAAGAATTCCATTCCAAAAAAAAACAAATAAAAAAAAACGGAATCTTCGTCGAAGTTGCAGCTACGAATAAAAAGTTGTTAACATCGATGTAACTTGCGTTTTATTTTGAATCTTAAATATAAGCCTTAGGTAGAGTCGCTTTTAAGGAAAAATGTCAGTTGCAGTTAGCCCCATCTATCAAAGTACTTTTGGCTCGTGGACACAATTAAAGCGTTCATTAACTGATGGGTCTGTCTATGTTCGGCGTTCATACAATGTTGTAAAACTTTAAGTCCATACAAAATATAAGATCCGTTTTTAACAGTAGTTTACTGTACCTCAGATTCAACGTTAGTTGATGATGTTATGTAAATTTTAATTAGCAATTGGGATTGTTCATATTTTTACAATTACTCTAATTCGGAAACCATTTCCAGGAATGGGGCATTTCAGCCGTTCTGCACTATTAAATTTTTGAAATATTTATCTATTTTTGATATTTCGACAAAAGTATATTTAACCTTTGTTTGACTTTCGTTTTCGGCTTGAAGCCCTCCTAGGTGTATCTTACGGGTTAGGTAAAAACCGCTTGAAATAGTATGTTTTAATACACTATTACAATCACTTTCTATTATTAGATATCATTTAATTGTTGTAATTTATTAGAAAATGCCATCCGGAATTTAAAATAATCATGTCGTCCATAAAATATCTGCTAAATAAATAAAGATATTAAAACAAAACTATTGGGTCAAATACAAAATTAATGAAATTGGTCTCTTAAAATTACCTATTCTTTCGAATTATAATGTAAAAACCATGAGTTTTTTTTTTTGGTCTAACCCAATTAAATACGTCAACAATTTTTTAATTGGTGGTCAAAATTGTAAAGCCATAGTTGTAGCCAATTGTATGGAAAAAACGCAAGCGTCCCTAATTATAATTCTGACCACCACTGTATCACCACTACATAGTATAAAACAAAGTCGCTTCCCGCTGTCTGTCTAACAAAAAGTTGGAAAACCCCCGACACTGACATTTCAAAGTTCAATACTTCAAAAACGGCTGAACCGATTTCGATATAAAATATCTAAGAACCACCGCTAGAAAACCTGCTTTCAAATAAAAAAAACCGCATCCAAATCGGTTCATCCGTTTAAGAGCTACGATGCCACAGACAGACACACACACACACACACACACACACACACACACACACACACACTTACACGTCAAACTTATAACACCCCTCTTTTTTGTGTCGGGGGTTAAAAAAGTAAGATGCACAGGGGCCCTAATAGGCTGCGTTTATCGCGTGACAAAGTTTGGATAAGTCGTCCGTCACCTTCAGACACGTAAAACTACGACACGTGCGAGAGTGACGGATGCTTTATCCACATTTGACGCGCGATATATGCGCAGCCATACTAAGCCCGCAGATTGAAGACTTTTGTCTTTAGATCCGGGGAATTTATGACCTAGGGGCATAATATGGCTGCGATTATCCTTCACTTTGTGACACTTCACTACATAGTATAAAACAAAGTCGCTTCCCGCTGTCTGTCCGTCTGTCCCTATGTATGCTTAGATCTTTAAAACTACGCAACGGATTTTGATGCGTTTTTTTAATAGATAGAGTGATTTAAGAGGAAGGTTTTTATGTATAATAAATGCTGGTTTATTGTACGGGTATTACAGAAAATTCAAATAAACCGAAGCGAACCGAGGGCGGGTCGTTAGAATGTAATAATAAAGACAGGACAAAATCATTTCCCTCTTTTAACAGTTGAGTAAATACAGTCGCTGTAGCGGTCTTGAAAGACAAATGAACTCCGCATTAGGGTTTGAGAATCCACGTTTGTTTTTCCCTAGCAAACATGTAACTTCACGGTTTCAAGTGGCTTTTAGCTTTATCTATGTATTGAGAGCGGAAAACTGGCTAGATAACGTCACGCGAGCCATATCACTTGTCAATTATTATTGTCACGCCAAAACAGACTTTAGTAGATACGGTTTATTTACTAACATTTAGTTATATGTTAGGCAGAAGGTTGGACAAACTTCAGGAACTAACTCTATAGGTCGAAGTATGCCCTTTTCAATCTTAGTTAATACATCTTCTTTTAGTACACATTTCTCTCTAACTTTTTCATTCTGATTTTATAAAGGGTGTTAGGCAGAAAGTTAGACAAACTTCAGTGACTAACTCTGAAGGTCATACTTATCAATTTTTATAATGGTACCAACATCCAAATCGAGAAAAGAAAACAGCTGTTACATACGAATACATTTCTGCTGCTTAGCTCTCAAAGCTTTTATGGAACAGTTGTTTTTCTGAAAATGAAAAGCAAGCGATAACTAATTTCGTGGATCTTAAGTAGGGTCTTGGTGGCATAATTGTAATGCGCCTGCATCGGCCCGGAGAGCCAGAGGAGGTGTAGGTTCGAATCCTGTCTACGACCGACGAAATTTTTTCGCTTTAATATAGGTAGTTTATTCAGTTTATTTATTTGAGTTAACACACATAATTATGCGTAGATGTTAGGCAAAAGTGATTTGATTGTAGCCTAACTGGTTCAATGTTGCCGCGTTATCAGTAAGTGCCACTTAACACCTGTAGTGATAAGATATCACTTGTACAGTTCATTCAAAGGAATCTGGTTAGCACTTTAGCATTGGAGTTAATGTATTAAATGTTGTACAGTCGGCCAAATCAGTACTAATAGCCTTATTTTCTGATATTGTCATGTATGGGACTTGAATAATAATTAGGATGAATCTTCTAATTTATTCGATTTCACCCCCAAAGGCCAAAAGTATGGAAACAAAGTTGTTTTTCTTAATATATGTTTCCATTATTAATATTGTGTATTGGTAGCGTAAAACTACACCCAAAGTATTGAAAAAACTAAGTGTATGTAAATGAGTTAAAAAATATATAAATTTGGGAGAAGTTAGAAATCGACCTCTTAAATAAAATTATCTTTCTACGAAATGTTGAATTTGCAATTTTATTAAAGAGAATTTAAGGTATTTACTTTTAAGATGTTCTATTATCATTTTTACTCTTTTGTTTTCAAAACAGTTTATATTTTGAAAATCACATTTTTTCACAGTCATAATTATGAGCTTGTTTCCATATTTTTGGCCTGGGGTGTAAGTTACCTAAATATCCAAAGGTTAATTATGTTTACGAGCTAGATACACGTGACATACGGACGGACAACATGGTGTCAGTAATTAGGGCAAGGAAACCTAAAAATGAGCCCACGACCCCATTTCTTAACTACTCTGAAATAAATTTCTTTGTTGCGAATGCAATGCAGTATAATCCACACACATTCGTTTTAATTAAAAAGTTGGTTTTAAAAAAGGAATACTCCGGCGCTTAATTCTATAACCGCGCGTAAATTGCAAGCCAAGCGCGCATCTGTTTCAGTATTTTATCTGTGCCAGTTTTTTTTAATTATACGAGTTAGATAGTCGTCATGTGGTTTTAACTCTCGTTTTATAGTAGGAGATCCGAATAGGAGATGACCTTCACTCAGCTGTTTATTCGTATACACATTTATGAACTCGACTGTACTTCGAAATCGTACGGAAATACCAGAAATGAACCCATATTAGGATGTTTCACACTTGTATGGAAAAAAAATGAATGTCAATTTTAGGAAACTGCTTACGGCCCGAAGTTTCTATAATGTAAAAAATGAAAATGTTAAATATCAAACTTATGTCAAACAGCAATAATATCGACCATCATCACCATTTTTTCGGCTTGTTGCGGTTAAGTGAATTGTATAATCATGAAAATGAATTAAAAAACGCCCAAAGTGTGCCCCTTAAAACTAACTAATTAAATTAAAACTTTGAAAACTGCTTTTTTACATTAATGGGACAAAGGATTCGAGCTAAGTAATTAAAAAGATTAAAAAGTTTAAATAACGAAACACCCTAACCTACCTACCTACGTAAACTTATTTACGTAAACTTCTGTCCAGAATTTCGCCTGCATTCAGATATTTCTGGAAAGAGTCCAATGTTTTCTACGATACATAACGCATAATGAGAAAACGGGTACTGCAGGTGTGGGGCATAATGCTGAGTCAGTGACCGGTTTACGGGCACGGGGAAGAGATAGCTTTATTGTGTATTTTCTGCGTTAGTGTAATGTAAATTTTCTGTTTCGTGTAGTTTCCATTTCTGCAAACTTAAGAGACTTACTGCCGCACCCAGAGACGTCAATTGAATTTAATCCTTGTGTAGTGACGTGTTGTCTTATTCTATTGCTGTAGCAAAGAAAGTGACAGCAGCAACTTTAATCAAGCATTAAATTAAATTGACGTCAGTTAGATTTTAACAATTGGTTGAAGAGTTGAGAGTAGACTGGTTGTAACTGACAATTTTAATATTATAAATGCGAAAGTTTGTTCATTTGTTTGTTACGATTTCACCGTTGAATTTAAATAGTGTTTAATATGGATATAGATTTGATGATTTAGAAGAAAAAGGAGAGTTTTATGAGGATTCGCGGACAAACTTTAGTTTGAAACAGGCCGTATTGTCAAAAACCTTAATTCATCAATTTAACAATATTAAATTTTACCTACTGTAAATGTTAAAATTAACATGACAATCTGTCATAAGATATGACTAATAGCAAAATTCAAAATCTGCATATTATGGTGAACTGCTTTCATTTATTTTCCTTGAAGTATAGTCCGACAAATATAAGTGTAGCAGTTTTCTATTGACTGAAGATAACATGTCCACCGTCTTCTGGCTACAGATTGTATTGAAATGTTGGCTACAGATTATACAGGCCGTAAGGTGGAAGTACTAGTACTCGACATGTTAACAGAAAATATTTATTTGCGTCGTGATATTATGTTCAATTATACGAGTAGGTACATCTACACAAAACATTTACATGTGATTTGGGAAATATGACCTTTACTTTTGTTAGTTGGAATTTGTTTTATATGGTGACCATATTATAAATTATCAAAATGAAAAAAATAACTAGTCAATCGGATTGTACGAGTAAATGTCAGGTACTTTTACTGGCAGTCCTTTTCTTTATTTAAAAATTGGCGTGTGAAATATCAAAGCCACAAATATTTCCCATCGCTAAAATGAGGTGGTGACAAAAGTAATGTTAATCTTATTTTATTTATCCCAAGTCAAAGTATGGCGACGAGTATTAGTACCGCGTCGAGTACTAGTACTTCCACCTTATCTATACATCGTTGTTACTGGAATAGTTATGCAGTATTGACCATCGCTCGGAACTTGGATACGTATAGTGTGACATCTGTCACATGGGTGACGTCAGTCCAACACGCGGCCTTTGCGTGGAGCCAGTGATAACTGATAAACTAGAGATATAGCGATGGATTGAATTAACTGTGAGTTGGGAATCCGAATCCAATAGTTTCTAGTAAATAGACCATTAAAGAGAAACGATTTGGAAGGGTCAGTAAAGACACTAGGGAAATTCACCTACTTTTAAATAACTAAGTAAGTATACTGTAAATGAAGTTATAACAATAAATGTTATTCAGGCGATTTCAGTGTAATTAAGAAATTGTAAATGATAACAGGATTTTTTGAATAGGTGTTCAATAAAAATCAGGCAAAATTAAAAAATTATAATGTTCATAAATTCATATTAAAGAGGTTTGTCTAAAAAGCATACCTTCCTATTATATCTTTTAATTTGTTTTTGATTATTATTTACTGAAAAAAATATTCAATATTATCAGTGTCTGTTTGGAGTTTTGGACTAATTGGACTGGAGACGTCAATTTAATTTAATGCTTGATTAAAGTAACCGCTGTCACTTTCTTTGCTACAGCAATAGAATAAAACAACACGTCACTAAACAAGTATTAAATTTAATTGACGTCTCTGAGTGCGGCAGTAAAACCATTTGGCGTTTAAGCTCTTTAGCCACCAGCAGAAATTTGTTTATTTATTTTCTTCGTAAATAATTATCAACAAAAAATATGCTTTTGAGAGTAACCTCCACCAGTTTTTATTTTCAGAACCACTTTAAAAAAAGTGCCTGTTGCTAATTTGGGACAATACCACAAGTTGCGGTCAAGTTTGTCGAAAAGTAATCCCCTTCTATCTAATTATATGAAAGAGATACAACATACCTAGTAACAATCGGGAAACTGTAAGTTTTGCTATAGAGTAACGTTAAATAAGAAACAAGAAGTTGGTTAGCAATAGGGTTAGTACTTTTGTCTTAACTTTTCGAATCGCTATTTCGTAATTCTTACATGACGTATACATACCACCTTGATTTTGACCTTTAGTAGGTATTGCCATATTTCAAAATTCATTAATTTATTAAACCGCTGAACTATTTTGAATTAATTTTAGTTTGGAGGATACCTCCGCTGTGAAAACGTTACAAACATAAACCAAACTAAAAATATCGTTAGTTAATTTCGTAATATGGCAATACTGAAGGTCAAAATCAAGGTGGTATGTAGGTATATAAGAATTAGGAAAAAGCGACTCCATATAGATTAAAGAACTATGGTACGCTACCAAAAGCCCTAGTTAGAATAGTGTAAAAGCCAAACTATTCCCAATTGCCATTTCTATCCAAAACATGGCGTCAAGTGTAAACGTACACTCGTAAACGTCGACCCTACTACATTATCACTTACCTTAACTGGCGACGAGGCGAGCCACAATTGGAAAAGGTCTGACGTCACCGACGTGCTCCTCGCTTGATGGTTGGGACGCGGCGACAGCGGCCCCGTCGACGTCAAACTATGTAACTTATTCACTTCATCACTCGACGCGCACTCCCTTATATACCTTTCCAAAACTCTCGGACTACTATCAAGCAACTTCTTAAGCTCTGTCAAGTCTTCATCAGTACAATCGTCAGGCGACGAACGCACTATAACTTCCTTATACTCTTCTGCGTGCATTATCAGTTCATTAGTAGCTAAAACGTCGTATACGACACTATTGCCTAAATTTTCGGGACTAGAATCTATTTCTGTAAGGTAATCGTTATCACATTTTTTGTCCAGTTCACAACCATTCTGTTCTGTTATCTCGACTATCATGACTGGTGGGTTTTCTTTCAGCATGTTGTTGTTAACTTTAACCTCCGGTCTTTTGATTTCTTCTGGTAGTTCGTATACGAGACGCATTAGTTCGTGGGATCGTTTCAGTTTGTCGTCGTCTATTTGTTTATCGCCAGTTGCTTTGTCTTCAGCGAATTTAGCGCCGTCTTTTTTGGCGTCTGCTTTTTTTTTGGCATCGATTGGGGTCTCGGAGGTCATGGCAGGGTTGTTCAGGGCGCGGGTCTAGGGAGGGTTTTAGGAATGTTGACCCACATTTCTTGTATGATCTGGCCTCAGAGTACCTGTAAACAAATTTATTAAATTTAGATACGGCATATTTTTAAAATGTACACTATTGAGATTTTTTAACTTATTTCAAAATAGTTTTATTTCAGGAGGTTATACGCAAAAAGATAGTGTCGCTGTTGGTTCACGTGAGACAAAACCCCAAAGCATTCTGAACGCGATAACGGGCAGATTTGACTGTCCCATTTTAAAGTCCTGGATTGGACAAATCAAGAGCGTAGCCCAAATTGTAATTTATTTTTTTATTTTACCAACCCAATTTTTAAATAAGATTTACTAACCTGGCATAACTCATTACTAACATCCTATGGATAACTTCCGGTCCGAAATAAAGATATTTATATTTATTTATTTAAGCATTTCTTTTAAATAGTCGCTAAAATGAAAAATGCATATACGACATCTAACGAGAACAAAATTGGTCTTGTTAGATTTGTCTAAATGAGCCGTGTTGTCGCCCAATAAAGCTGATGCATTTTAGTCCGAACCTTATTGGGATAAAAAAGGGAAACTACGGCCAGTTCTGCTTTTGTAAGAACCAGAATTTCCTGGCAAGTATGTGGTGCTATTAACTTAATTTACTGTAAACAGCGTGTTGTCACAAGAAGTATTTTACCGTCCCAGTTTATAAATTAATCGTTCCATATTTGTCCACGGCAACAGATATTCTGATCGGCGTCGGACATAGTTTCACGAGACCTTTATTTGGGCAAGGCGGGATATTATTGCCTCATTTTATGTCACACATACGTTACACAGTAGCCATTTTAAAAATGATATGATACGAATATTTTTTGTTTTAATATGAATTTGTTGGCGTTTAATCAGCGACGAGCTAGTATATCTTAAGATGACGTGTATATCTTAAAACTAACATAAAGGGGCATAAGGGCAGGGCAGTTAAATTGCTATACAAAGTAAGATTTTGATTAAAGGCTAATGAATCAATAATATTTCGCTTACACTTCAAATTGTTTTTTTTATACATTATTTCTTTTATGGTTGATTAAGTATCATCAATGCTTTGACCTGTGATTGATTCTCTTCAGCAGATTTTTATAAATTCGACACATAACGACCCAGATGGAAGACACTCACGAACAGTCATTTGTACGCGCTGATGGGTTATCCAGTGTATCTTTGTCATGATCAAGCAAATATTTATGATCAAACAACTCTAAGGCGCAAAGTAATAGGTAGTCAAAATGGCTAATCCAAAACAAAAAAAATAAAAATACCCGGAACAAGTCATAACTACTGCTACAATATTATTCAGCGATAGCGGACCTATAAGAAAGGACGGACAAAGACATCAAAAGTTCTCATTTTGTAAAGGCACACAAGGTTGCCGTTTGCCCTTACAGGTTGACCCAGCCTTTTCCTGAACACCCCGTATCAGAACGCGGATTAAAGGGTCAAGACATGTTAAGTCACTGAAAGCCGATATTAACGGTTTTTGGCAAGAATTATAAATGGTGCTTATTTTGTGTGGTACAGATGTAAGCAGTGTAACATTCTTATTTTCGTTTTACTGCTAGAAAATGCTTCTTGGACCCATTATAGGCTGAATTGTTTGATTATTGAAAGGGTGATGGGCAATTTTGTATGGACCTTGTCCCCCCCTCCAACAGTAACGGGATGCATGTCTATATGCTCATTACCAATTGACCCAAAAAAAGGCAAAATATCTATTTTAGTAGCAAAATCGATGGGATTTTTTTAATGAAAAGAAAAACCTTTCAAGAGCCAAGCAAAGCAAATCATCTTTATATGTATTGTGTTCATTTTCAAACAAATTCCATACGACACGATTGTGATTTTCCAAGAAAACCCCATACAAATGGCGATCGTCGCCATAGTAAAAATACATCATGTGGCCAAGATCTATAAACTGGAACATGTATCATCTCTGTTGGTGGGTGGGGACATTTTTGCCCATCGTCCTTTGTTTTGATTTTTAATGTATACGAGAATAAAACACAAATTCTATCCACGATATAGGGTGCCAAACAGTACCGCTAGATTATAATGGATAAGACTGCGTCGAGCATGCGCTGGATGTATAGTTACGCTCTAAATACTATTTCTAAAGTATTATCCTGAAATTTAAGAGTACCTAGTTAATTGTTTTAGAAATGAATACACAATTTATAGGGCATGGATGGTATGATATAGCGTAATAGCATATGACCTTCAAGTGAGGAACTGAAGTTAAGTTGATTACGAGAAGGTTAAAGGTTTATTACCTGTACCCTTACCATGAGTTACAATTAACGTACTCGCTAGCGAGTCGAACGTTCTGTCCCTCGCATACCTCGCAGTATTCTTATAGAGTGCGAGGGACAGAGCATTCGACTCGCTAGCGAGAACGGTAATTGTAACTCATGGTAAGGGCACTAAAAGGTCGGAGTTTACTCGGTGCAATTTTAATATCTCAACTTAAAATGTGACATTTCCGGGACATTAGGTATCACTATTGCCTAGAGTTCAGACATTCCGTGTATCGATTTTCATTTAAATTCCTTTACCGTTAGAAAAGCAAACATTTACCTACAACACATTGTAAGAAAACTTCTAAAGGTCCTTACCTAATTACTTTCACATTTTAGTAAGAGTTATTCAGGGGATTAATGTATCTTAAATACTATCTTCTTCGCTAGTTTAAGTCGGTTTTAGAAAACGTTTAATTTGCTATCCGCTTTTACTAATCGCTTTCCACCAAGAGCTATGAAAATGACGTACCTAGTTACAACACTTAGAGCCGTATTAATAACCAGATCTAGGCCTTAATGCCCTTCTCAAGGTACGTCAAAGTAACGTCAAGTAAACGTCACGTCATACAAAACTGTCAATTTTGACGTGTTTTGAGACAGGATCTCAACTCAGATCAATTTATTAATGTTGTATGTATACAAGCCCTTTTTAAGTGATGTTGAAGTAAAGAACAAGTCATAGGGCCTTATTAAATAAACTAATGTCACAAGACGTGTCAGAAATGACAGTTTTCTAACTATATAATTAGTATCTTGAGACGGGCGACTAAACCAAGATCAGTTTTTTAATACGGCCAATAGAAAACTCGATCAAGATCACCTTTTCTAGATTGTTTTAACAACTATTGTTATCGTAATGTTTTTAACTCGCCCTGTAAGTATGTATGCTTATCATTAGCTACCCATAGTTTAATAAATTCGGCTAATAATACGACTCGCGTAATTTTGCACCACGTTTCATGCTTATTTTAGAGTTACACGACCTAATTTAAATCATTTAAATGCATCCTTATAGTGCGGTAATTAATCTACACTTACTAGGTTGCATTTAAATGATTTAAATTAGCTCGCGTAACTTTATAATAAACATGAAGCATGGAATCACGGAGTCGTGCGTCACGTAATTAGACGAGTTCACTTAGTAGAAGAAGTTTAGGACTAGCTCAAATACTCTTAAGGAAAATGCATGGGTTTTTTGAATCGCATTTTTCAACATAAAATGAAAATACCGTAAAAGAGATCACCAAAAGTGAAATTAAAATTAAAAGCGGCCGAAAAATACGGATGATACAAGCATTTAAAACTGCTTATTAGACGGCGATTAGACAGTGAGATCCGATACGCCATGTGACGTCACATAATAATATAAACTCGGAACACGCCAGCCATATAAACTCGGAACAAATATTTGTTGGCTTATATCTTGGTTATTTTTATAGCTATTCAAAAAATGTTTTTTTCTCAATTGTTTATTACATGAATCAGTTTTTATTGAAGCTGTGAAAAAGTCATGAATGTTCCATATTGGGTGAGATGTCTCCCGATTTTTGTTAAGGGTAAAAAAATTCTATTCTATGTAGTTTTTGTAAGTTTAAGTAAGTATGTTTATGTATAAATATACATGTAATTTTTTGTGTATGTAGGTATTTGAAGGTAATATTTAATTTGTGTAGGTTTTATTGTTTAGTTTTTCACAATTTTCACTAACAAGTTAATCGCAGTTGTCGTACTGTTTTTATACTGTGGCAATTTTGTGTTGTCACGTAGCTTCCGTTCTTGTTGACTCTGACATCTCTGGAGAAATTGTTTTCATTGCCGCTCGCTCGGCGACGGCCGATATTATTGTAGTCTCATTATAGTTGAATGCCTTTCAATGGGAACTGAACAGTTTCGAGGGGCGATTGCTTCTCGTGAGCGTCGCGATATTTCAGTACAATGTTAATGTTCCGGGAAACGTTTGAGAGCGCGGGTTCTTGAGATGGTAAATGGTTGGGGGAAATATTTTGTGTTTTTTTTTATTATAATGGTTGTGACTTAGACGCGTTTCAAAGCGAATGGCGGGAGCATGCACTCAACCGAGACGAATGGCGGAAAAGAGGGGAGGCCATTGCCCAGCACTCAAACAGGCTAAAAAAAATAAATGGTTTTGTGGTTTGAGGAGGATAAGCTTGAGTCAGCTGTGTGCCAGGGTGTGAACTGGTACGAGATCGATCGTGATTGCGAGTGCGTTAGACAATAAGCCCTCTGAACCTCAGCCACTTATACAGGGTGCCATCGGAGACGTAATCAGAAGTGATAATACTTAATTAAGCATTAAATTGAGATTACAGTAACACAGGAATGCAGGTCGATAGTTGCATTATTTAATTTTAATCATGTAATCTTTAAAATTAAATTATGACCTTCAAACAGCGTGGTCACCCTACAATCAAGAAAGAGATGCAAAGATACACTTGATCCACATGCGTAATTGTTTACTAAGAGTGACTTACAGTGACATTGTCATTTTATTTTTAAAAGTATCATAATAATAAACTTTTCTGAATGAAAACCAAAGAGGTTTTCATGAAATAATTAGGGTAACCATGATTTAGTGAATTAGTGACATAATTGAAGAATAAAATTAACAAAAAAAAAGAACGTTTATTTCAAGTAACTCCTATTACGTTGTTATGACCATCAATTACCAGGTCTGAAAAAGTGGTTTCTGATTACGTCTCCGATGGCACCCTGTATACATGTCTCATTTTAGCTCTCGTTAATAGTAATAGATAACGATCCTACTTCCACTTTTCTGTTAACCGTGTCATTGATGAAAACTCCGAAAGTCATGTCAGCAATCTATCTCCTTATTTTGTATAATATTATCGATTTTGTTTACTCAGTATTAAGTAAACGAAATTTTTTATACAAACGTAAACATAATCATTCGCAACTTCGCAAGACATCACTTCACGTAGCGATCCGAAGAAAAACCGCATTATACTTTCACAACAAAAACTCGTTAAATATTAAACAGCGTTAAAAATATAAACGGGAACTCTTAAATAGAATTCGTAAGAAACAGTCTTCGTTGTAAATGACTCCCAACCCCGATCGTTCGGGGTTGGATGACGTCACCGCCGTGCAAAATAAATGAAGTTATCCTAAAGTGGATGGGCGGGGGGGGGAAGGGACAGTGTTAGGCATGTCTGGGCGTACCTATGGAAACAAAAAGAGGGCCGAGATTCTAAAGGGAAAAACGACATTCTTCCACATTTTATGTTTTAAACTCGGCCGCCATTACTGTCAAGTAAATAAGAGCGAAAATTTTGAGAATTCGATAGCACAACAAAAACAAAAAGGTTTTATAAACCATGCACTGGCTTACCTCGTAAGTCCCACAATACTACAAACAGTGGAACTTTGCACCTTCCAGAAAGGACATAAAATTCAACTACTTTTGTTCCATGATGCCATTTATATATTTTAAACAAAGAAACATAAACTTCATATCTATTACAAAATGGTTGAAACTAAATTGCATTGATTATATATCGACCGTCGATACGAGTAAAATCGTAACTAAATTTAAGTGTTTTTTTGACTTTTGCAGGGAGAGTTAAGTGAAAAAAGATCTACAAAACTGTATTTTTACATTTTTGATACATTGAGAAATAAAAAAAATACCCAATTTCATAACATCGTATGTCGAGGTTCATCAATAGTAATCCACTATTACATTAAGAGAAAATCATTGTAACTAGACTTAAGAATATTTTTTTACTCGAAATCGCTTCCAATTGTCACGATCACAGGCCAGTATCATCGCATAAATAGTTACGATTTTAATGTGCCAACGTTTTAGCAAGTACAGAGCACGTAAATGTGGTTAAAATGTTACTCTACTTTAAGAGCTCGCGCTATGGGTGTTTCGGTTTTGCGCCTAAATTGATTTACTATGATTTTACTGGCCCGTTCCTTCCATTTGCATTTTTTGCCTCGAAAAATTAATTTTGAAGACGGTTTTTACATGCACCGTGTGACGTGGATGTAGGAGCCCGTCTGTTTATGTGTATTGGAAATATTTTTATTTTTTTTGAGTGAGTGTTTATTACTTAAATTAACATGGAAAAGTTCCACTAAATCTAGTTATGAATGAAGAGTGGTAAAAGTACCCGTAAGAACAAAACTATTTACCTATTGCGATTGTATTATAAACATGTTTACTTAACTAAAAGGTTAATTCGACCAAACAAGTAAAACTTTTACTCAGTGTAAATCGCCTACTAAGTAATACTAACGGATTTTTTTCGAATATTAAGTATTCTGGTTTTGTTAGTGAATACCTACTTTCTTTAGTTAGGGAAAAAGTCGCTAGAGTACGTTAAGAGAAACAATTAAAAAAATATTTCCAACCGGTATTTCGTTACTATTACTAAAAATTACTTATTTTTTGAAAAATGGCCCCTGTGTGTATATTATTGTATAGCTATACGTAAATACTTAACGTTTGTTTGAGCGTGATTTGAAATATTTCAAAGGATTGATAAAAAGCTATTTCACCGATTTGCGAAATTCTTTTGAAAAAATAAGTCTCATACTTCTAAGATAGTAAGTTATTAGATACATCGCACTGTGACTTTCACGCTGCGTTAATTGCGGAAAAATCTAAACTTGTGCTTGTTTTTTGACAAAATATTAGTTAGGTAGGGTAGGAAAGTATTTAATAATAAAAAGGGTAAAATTAAAATTAAAATAATTAAGAAAAGAAGAAACCGACTTTAAACTGAGTCATTTTTTCAGTACATCTTGGGTTAAACAAACTGAAGTCGGCGTCCTAGAATATTTTAACCAAAAAGCCGACTTTAGTCTGACTTAGGACGCTTTGAATTAATGTTTTTGTTTGGAGTCGCTTCATTGTTTTTAAACATTTTTAATAATAAAATAAAATATTAGGAATTAAGTTTTCTCCGTGACAGTGGAACGATACTTGAACTATAGAGACTTTTACAGAAACTAGCCTCACTCAAATGAAACTGAACAAAATACTTTTGAAGATTAAGTTTCGCTAGTAAGCTCATCCTCCCATATGTAATGTAGTTACGTAATATTTAATTATATATTTACTGTCAATTGGAAATAAAAACATAACTACTTTTATTAAGTATTAATGATATTGATCATCGATGAACACATAACATACTTAATTGAACTGTCATAAAGTTATACGTACCTGGTCTATTATTTTATCATTGTGATCTCTTTGAAGAAGAAAGGTAATTAAAATAGTTAATTAAAGTAGTCAAAATACTAAATTTAATATTAGCACTTAATAGTGCCAAAGTGAAAGTTTGTTTTGTTACCCATTTGTTACTAAATAACTTAATTAAGCCAAAGCAAGTGTTGATGTTTATTTATTAATTACTATTTAGCTGGCAACCAGATAAGTCCTGAAGTACCTAAGTACTTACCTACTTATTGAGGGCGGTAATTACCAAATTATGGTGTTAAAGTACTTTTATTGTTTCTTAATTATTATTTATAAAATAAAAAGTTAAAAAATGTTTAAACTATTTTGTAATCTATTTTTTATTCTTTCAATATTCAGTAAAAATATTTTTTAAACGAACAATAATGATAATTGCCAATTATCTACTTGAAACTAATACAATTTACTGTATAAATATATTTTTTTTATATTTTCTAACCGGAGTTACTATATTTTAAGTCATAAAATACAATAAAGTAGCCGCGAATTTGTTGCAAGTAACATGGTTTCTTTAGATACAATGATATTGGCCTAACAAATAATGGCAAAACTTAGAGCTGTAAGATGGTATTGTAATATACAATAATACTCGATAGTCGATAACGCAAAATACGTGATCGTAACTCGATCTAAAAATTAAAATAAGCAGTTTAGAAATAAAATAAAAATTTAGAATTAAAGAGCACCAAATTCTGAGAAATATGATATGTACATTTGTACGGAAACATAAACTAATAAGTAAAATATCGCGGTTTGAAGTTGCAAAATACGTTTTTTCGCTCTCCTGAAAACCTCTGTTTTGTAGTTACGATTTTACTCGTATCGACGGTCGATATGTTATGGACCAAATGATAAATCGGGCATGTTTTATAATGACCTGGCACTATGAAAAATTATTATTCAAATAATCAAATTGACAGGGCATTATACATAATTAAAGGGCGGCTGAGGGATGCAATATGGTGACGAAAGCATAAGACGGATAAGACTTGTTAAATTTCGAAGTGTGGAAATAATTATATGCAGTTATTGTTGTAAATCAGTACATTTTGTATATAATGTATATATTGTTTATAAAAAAAATACTGAAGTATCATTACGAATACGCCCCTCTTACGTCTGTACATGTGGAGAGGTTATTTCCCGTATATAAGTGGATAGTAAACAAATGAACTGAAAATACCTGATATAGGAAAACGTATGATTATTTACTTCAAGAATAAAATTCTATAACTTTTCTGCAATGATGTTCTGTCTTTTTTAAATCAATTGTATAGTCATATCCACATAACGGATATTTCTCGACATTATTTTGACGTAATTTGCATCCGTCAGCCACCTATTGTACATAATGCCCATTACCTTTTGGGCAGAGTAATACAAACACTTCTGGGCGGTATACCCTTCGGGCGTATATAAAAACTGACCTAACCTAGCTTAGTTATCAAATTGCCCATTTGTCAAGTAGCAATATAATAATGACCAGGCAATATGATAAATAATGAAGTTTAGATAGTGATTAATAATTTTGCCCGATAGAGCTAGACATTATTAATAGCGCCCGGGCAATATCAATAATGCCCGCATTAATCACTTGGTCCATAACATATACATCCTATAATTGCACACAGAACTTCAAGAAGTAAGTAAAAAAATATTATGACGCGTTTACCCCGCAGCCGGAACATAGCCGCACCTGATCCAAAAGTATTTTCTGTATACAGAACATATATTATTACATTTACTTCCTTTTTGGTGTAAGTACGAAAAATGTAAGAAAAAAATAATACACGGACTCGCGTAACAGCTGGTGTAATTTGTGCACAAGCCAAGTCTTCTTTGTATTTAACCCCCAACGCAAACAAAGGGGATATAAGTTTAACGTGTATCTATGTAGGGTAACGGAACCAGTAATGGACAAGGCACCGATAATGGACACTTGATTCTTATTTTACAGAAGATAAAGGTTATTCATTTGTTTTGCAGCAATCAATTTAAATGCCGCACTCAGAGACGTCAATTTAATTTAATGCTTGATTAAAGTAGCTGTTGTCACTTTCTTTGCTATAGCAATAGAATAAGACAATACGTCACTAAACAAGCGTTAAATTTAATTGACATCTCTGAGTGCGGCAGTAAGACCGTATGAAATTAGAATTAAGAGTGAAGTGTCCATTACTGGTGCCTGTCAGCTAAAAGTGTTCCGTAGCCAAAGGGTAAAAACGGAACCCTATTACTAAGTTTCCACTGTCCGTCTGTCTGTCTGTCACCAGGCTGTATCTCATGAACCGTGATAGATAGTTGAAATTTTCACAGATGATGTATTTCTGTTGCCGCTATAACAAGAAATACTAAAAACAGAATAAAAAATCTATTTAAGTGGGGCTCCAATACAACAAACGTAATTTTTTTGCCGTTTTTGGCTAATGTTGTATAGATAATGGTACAGAACCCTTCGTATGCGAGTCCGACTCGCACTTGGCCGGTTTTTGATTATTACTTCACTTGGTTGGCGTCTCGACTATGGTGTTTTAAAATGATAATGCCCGCGTGACATCAAGCTGAGAAAGGGAAAATGCAACTAAAGAGGTACTAGCTATTAGGGTAGGGAATACTAGAAAAGGGGGTGGTGGTGGTGGGCGGTACGAGAAAATTAGCGGGTCAAATTATCCGTATTTTCGAGCAGGAACAGTTTTATATTGCTCTTTGATCAAAACCGAAATAATATCGATAATGATATCGATTGTGATTGAGTAGAATTTAAATGAAAATGCTTTATTTGTAGTGTATGGCGTTTCTGACGAGCTGAGGGGCTATTGCCTAACGCAATCGCAATCGACTTCAAAGCGGAACAATTGTTTTCATTTTGTATACAGACAAGCCTTCGATTATCAAAATGAAAACGATTGCGTTTTCGAGTGCGTTAGGTTAGGTTACAAAATTAACCTGGTTTCCGAGCTCTGTCTGTGGCCTTTAAGCGGATGAACCGATTTGGATGCATTTTTTTTAAATAGAAAGCCAGTTGTATCTGCTTGTTTCTTAGCTAAGATTCATGAAAATTGGTTACGCCGTTTAAGAGATATCAGGGGGGTTATTATGACATGGCTATACAGTTCATTTCATGGCGAGGGTAAAGGACAGAGCTATAGTAATTATTAGCTGTGTCCTTTTCGCGCAGCGTAAACTGAACTGCATAGCTACGTCAAAATGACCCCCCAGATCTGAAAGTAGGGGTCGCCATTATATTGGGGCTATTGGGGGGTTGTACACTCAGGAGCAATAAAAACGGGCACTTTCTATGGTAATTCAAAACAACGTGACCCGTTTTCATTGCTCCTGACGAGATAATTATTGTTATTTCAGGCGTTATTCTTTCATAAGCTCATCGACTAGCTTAACTTGACCCTTCACTCAAAAAAACTAAGCAAAGTTTCATTTAAAAGCCTCTTAGAACCTGTTTCACAATCGACAAGTAAATTTATGTGACAGTTAAAGTTATCTCTCTCCTTGTCTATTTTCAAGTGTAAGAAAAGGAAAGGGCTAAATTTATGTGTCAGGTACGGGTTACTTGACGATTGTGAAACTGGCCCTTAATCATATAAACGCTTTTACCTTGAACTATAATACGTCTAAAATAAACTGTTTCCAATGAATGGTCAACGCAGACGAAGTAAGCATTTAAGCTATTTCAAATAAGATTCACCAAAATCCATTGAAGAAAAAAGATCAATCTAAACAATTGAATGGTTGATTTTATTCAAACTTAATTACTCTCACTTTAAACCGGCCTGTGTTAAGGCATCAAACAATTGCCATAATAAATAATTTGTCGGTTAAAATTCAACGACATATTATCGCACGTCAATATAAATACAAATTACACCAAATATGATAGTGTATCGAGATGGAATATGGACTTGTCAAACTCAAAAAACAAGACAAACATCATTCATTTAAACATTCGATCATTGAAGAAGCATTTTAACGAGTTATTAGCACTAATTGAAAACTGCAAAGAAAGCCTGGATGTTATTATTTTGTCTGAAATTAATGTTAGCAAAGAAAACGTATCGATGTATGATATAAAAGGCTTTAGTACATACTCACTTACGAGAAACAAACAACGAGGAGGAGGTATATTAATATATTATAGAAATGATTGCAAACTAAGTGTTAACATGCATAATGGGAATACAATGGAGGCCATACACGGCAGATTATTACATCACAATACGCAAGAAACTCATATTTTCGCTGTTTATAGGCCCCCAAAAACAAATAAATTGGGCTTTACGGACGAGTTGAAACACCTGCTGCGGAACATACCGTCTGCGTCTGAGGCGATACTTATAGGTGACACGAACATCGATATCAGTGACAAGTGCGCGGGATCCAGTGCGGTGGTTGCATATACGAACATACTAAGTAGTTTAGGTTTTCAAAGTGTAATAAATGATGTGACAAGAGAGGAGATCATGGATGGGAATTATGTGTGTTCGTGTATCGATCATATATGGGTTCGAACTCGCCATAGTGACTTTTGGTCGTTTTTACTCCAATGCAAGATATCGGATCACTACCTGATAGGTATTCAGCTTCCGAAAATGAGTGCGCCACCCGTTCAAGGAAGCACAACCCGCACGGTGGTAAGCAATAAACTTGTTATCGATAAGTTAGATAAGGTGCAGTGGAGCGACCTTGACCTCATAGACTGTCCGATACAATTGTATAACGCGCTGTATGGTATCTTCGATAATATTTATAAATCAAGTGTAAAAACGTTCAATGTTAAAACTAAAAGACAGCCGGAACCGTGGATAACAGACTGTATAATCGGCATGTTAAATAGAAAAAATAATTTATTTAAAAAATGGAAATCGTGTCCTAATAATGCTAATTTTCGGCTAGAATATACTAAGTGTAGAAATAAGGTAAATAAATGTATTAATAAAGCTAAGAATAAATATAGACAAAGTCAGATACTGAATTGTAAACAAGATTTAAGAAAAATATGGAGCCATGTAAACAATTGGTTAGGGAGAAGTAAAAAAAGTTTAGATGATATCATAGTGAAATATTTAGGAAAAACTGGGAACCTACTAGAAATATCAAATTCGTTCTCTAAAGTATTTACGGAAGAAATTGTTCAATTAAAGCAGGAGCACAAGTGTAACCTCAAGTTTCTTAATAGGTCAGACTATATTACCGAGTGTCCATTGTCAATGCGATTTAAACAGGCTAATGCAAAGGATATAAAAAAAATAATAGAGGGTCTTAGCTGTGAAAAATCGCCCGGATTTGATAAAATTCGTGTGCAAGATTTAAAGTATGTAAGTGAGAAAATTAGTCCTATTTTAGCTAAATTCATAAATATGTGTGTCAAAAAAGGTGTGTACCCCACAGAGTTAAAAATTGCCAGCATAAGGCCTCTGTATAAGCAAGGGAGTCACAGTGATTATTCTAATTATAGACCTATCGCTATTTTATCTGTTGTCAATAAGGTAACTGAAAAATTTATTATGAGCCAAGTGAGTAGCTTTCTAGAAGAAAACGGTGTTATCTCTGATTCGCAACATGGTTTCCGACCGGGCCGTAGCACTGCCACCGCGCTGGCCTGCTTCACGGACGACATCAACCACGCCCTCAACGACCGGAAGCACCTGGTTGTTGTGTACATAGATTTTAAAAAAGCTTTTGACACTTTAGATCACAGCCAGTTGCTTCAGGCGATGAGGGAGTGTGGCATTCGGGGACCGCTAAACGATTGGTTTAGATCCTATTTAGAGGCCCGGACCTTGCGGACTGAAGTCTGTGGCGTCGCGGGGGATAGGTACCGTGTGACGTATGGGGTGCCGACTGGTTCGGTGTACGGCCCGGTCGGTTACATAATGCATGTGAATTCTATGTGTAACGTAGTGAGAAATAGTAAAGTTTATATGTATGCTGACGACACATGCCTATTGTATGCTGACAGGGATATGAGTATTATTCAAAATAAAATTCAAGAGGATGTTAATAATATTATTATGTGGGCGCATGATAACGGTTTAATAATTAATTTGAAAAAAACTAAATGCATGCACATACACTCTCCATATAGCAGATTGATATTAAATGAACCGGTTATAACGGGTCATTCTTACGAGTGCCTACATAATAATAATTATAAATTATCATGTCACTGTGTTACTTTAGAGAATGTCCAAAATTATAAGTATTTAGGACTAATTATTGATAGTAAAATGTCGTGGAAACTACATGTTGACCTTGTATGCTCCAAATTAAGATTAGTGTTGGATAATATTTTTCATTTAAACTTCTGTGTAAATAGGGCTACGCTATTTACAGTTTATCATGCATTAGCCGAGTCAATTTTATCATATGGGCTAAGTAGTTATGGCCGAACATTTGCTTCGTACCTGTTAAGAATAAAACAATTGCAAGTAAACTTTTTGAAAATTTTAGTAGATAAAAAAATTAAGGAAAAGTGTAACAAAAATTACGAAGAATTATTTAAGAGGTGTAAATTATTACCAGTAACTGAAAAAGTTAAATTGCTTTTAATAATGGAACAGTATCGAAAAGACCAATTTAAAAAGTGTATTACTCATTCACATAACACCAGAGCTGTAGCTAATAAAAAATTAAGAGTCCCTAAAGTTAACAACTATTTTGGAAAAAGAACTAGATTGTATTTAATACCTAAAATAGTAAATAGTATACCCTGGAAAGAGAATGAAATGTCTAAAACTACGTATAAACGAAAACTCAAATGTACCTTGCTATCTAACATGAATATCTAGTTAGAATAACAATAATAACACATCAGAAATAAGAAACTATGTAACACCCATAACTCATGTAAGAAATATTTGTAAAAAAAAAAATGTGTAAAAACAAAGGCGATAAGTCTGAGAGCACCCAGTTTTCGCCTACAAACTGACTCTGCAGTTTGGCGAAGAATTACAATGTACCATGCCTGTTTTCTTTGAATAAATGATTTATTATTATTATTATTATTATTATTATTTAAGCTATTTCAAATAAGATTCACCAAAATCCATTGTACACTCCGGAACCTCGAAATGTCCCGCGTATTTATCTGCGGCGTGACGCAAGACGGTTAGTGGCGTGACGCAACGTGACATTTATCTTTCACGACACATAACTTTTCGTTGTATAAGGCACACTAGAGGATAGTGAAGCTGAAACTTCTATACAAAATGCGATAACGTTGCTCTCCATTTAAACTTAGTCCAATTTTTACTATTTTTAAATATGTTGTAGATATCATAAAAAACTATGTCAGTACGTTTTCCTTTCTAAGAAAAATATGTAAACGTAAGTAAAATACAGTGTGTCTATAAATAAAGTGCACAAACGAATAGGGAAGAAACTAGATGCAATTTCCCCAACCAAAAAGATATTTAAAAAAATTGGTGTTTTTTTTCCAGATTTTTTTAAATATATCGTTCATTGCTGTGTGTGAATCCTATAGGAACAATGTGAAATAATCTCGCTTTATATGAGGTCTATTGAGATGAAATAAACGGTTTTTTACCCGACTGCGTCAGTAGGAGGGTTATGTTTTTAATCCCAGAGTATTTCCTGTGGCAAACAACTAAAAAAAAACGAAAAAATACACCTGACCTCATATGAGGCGAGATATTGAACTTGGTTCCGATAGGGTTCATCGCTCACTCGATCAACCATCCGACAGAGAGCCGTTTTGAATAGAATAAGGGTCTCCCCAGATCTATCGACGCGGAATCGGCTTGAGTCGGTAAGAAAAAGTTTTATCTCCATGCAATAAGAGCGAAAACGACGTCGCTCGGCTCGGCTCGGCTCGCTTCGGCGTTGCGAACGGAACGACGTCGTTTTCGCTCTTATTGCATGGACATAAAACTATTTCTTAGCGGCTTAAGCCGATTCCGCGTCGATAGATCTGGGGAGACCCTAACAGCCCTGTTTTACCCGACTGCCGAAGGAGGAGGGTAATGTGTTTGTTCCTTTGTGGCGCTCTAGAAACTAGGGAATGCAATTTAACCGGTTATTAACCATTTTTGTATGAAAATAACCGGTTAAAATCGGTTATAACCGGTTATTTGCAATCCCTACTAGAAACTAAACACGTGGACCGATTTTGATGATTCTTATGGCAATCGATTTGTCTTAATCTTGTGAGTGTCACTAAAGATATGACAGTAATTAAAATTAAATACTGGCAACTAGACGCTATATTGTAAAAAAGAAAAAAAAAGTCGACGATCTATGACCAATGGGGTATCATTTTAATATGTATGTAAAAATCATCTTCAGATTCCGTTCATCATTTTTCAATGATCATTTAGGGTTTATAACGATTTAAAGTTGGTTAGCAACAACAGTCGGGTTTCGTAAAGCTTGCTTTTTGTTGTTATTTATAATATCTATAACCCTGAATTTATAAACACACTCTATTCTTGTTAGACTAGAAACGTTTTTGACCTTTTTTAAGTTAATTGCCAATAAGCACGGAAGTGGTAATTATTTTAAGTGGAACGGAAGTGGCTATTTCTCCCCACTAAAACTGAGAAATAGGTCAACAGGAGCTTTTTATACGTCTGGTTGACAATTTATCGCATGCTAGCTTTAAAAAAACTAGATAGTAAGGAAACCAACCGACCAAATTTAGGAGACGGCTGACAAAATAGTTGTTTCAAGTTCTACTTATAGGGCTCCATTACTACCTTTTATTCCGAAAAAAAATGTTCACTGGTCAGCAAGGAGGAAATTGGAGTCAGAAGCTTGTATGTACTGATTTAGAGCTCGGAAAAAACAAAAGACTATCATAATCTAACTAGTGTTAGAAACACTTTTTTATCGATATCGAGTATTTTAAATAAATAAAAAACATGCCGATATATTTACATTATTTTATAATAATTGTTTTATTTGTGTTATTCCATCTAAATCTTAACTCCTATATCATATTAAGTAATAAAATAACCCGTCGGGTAACTAAGAGGTAGAACTTTGAATGAAGTGACTATATTACCTCATTGAAAATAATAGACACTTCTGAAACTGCCTACTCCCAGAGAACTTTGAGAAATTAATGATTATCTACTCCTATCACTATCACAACCCTAAAAAATGTCATGTACTGCTGTGTGCACTGACGTGGATTTCGGAGAAGAAATTGCATCTGTTTCTATATAATTTTATACAAACCTCACATAAAATGTTTTAATAAATATATTTTTTATAAATGTCGTGGATCTTTCTTTTCGTCTATTACACAACTATCGATATATCGATAAAAAATATTTCTAACACTAACTAGATTGCGACAGTCTTTTGTTTTGCCGCGAAAATTCCGGGTTCTGAATGATACATAAATTATTTCCTATTTATTATTCCATGTACTGGCAAGCTTCATGGTCTCCATATTAATCCGGGGACCCAGTGAAAAAGGGTGTAACTCTCCTGAAGATCAATTGAAAAAGGTTGTAAGTCTAGTATTCTCATGTAATTAAATACCCTTTTTTTAAACTAGTTAAGTAGACTTATACCCTTTTTCACTTGGACTCCATATTTACGCAATGGTTCCGCACGCGATCGATCTCAGACGGGAATACATTAACTTATTCGGTCGGTACTAAGCCTTAAGCCTCGCATCTCAGACGAATCTACGTAGATTAAAAAAAAACTGATTCTTTATGTATAGAATCTTGAAAGCGTATAAGCGAGAACGAATAATTAGTACAATTGTATTTATTTATAACTGACAATCCATCGTATAAAAGTGCCAAAACTATATATATTTACATACATATATATATATATATATAATCTATTCTCAATTATTTGTTGCTACACAGTGCCTAGATTCTAGGCGTCAGTCATGTCAAAAAATGACAAATTATTAAAATATTAAAATAATTATATTTAAATTAAAACTGACAAGGAGCACCACATGATGAGGTATAAACACAGAACAGAAAAAGCAGTAGAAGTGTCAAGTGGGCGTGTAACGTGTGGCATAGTTATGCGGAGTTCCGCGCAACCTAGCTCAGTTTGCCGCGATATCTTATTTCGATATTTCTAAAATAGGAAATAAATCCAAAAGCATGCCTTATTGTGCTATTTTTGAATGTAAAAACGATAGCCGCACCAAAAACATTTTCCATGGTGGCGTATTGCTTTTATGATTATTATGATAGTTCGAGTATTGGCGACAACAGGTCTGATCCTAAGCGAAGCTCATGCTACTTCCACCGTTTTTTCTATTCCACGTCAAAAACTATAACTGAATTAACTGATCTCTCATAACTCGTCGAAAATCAGTGGTTTTCGTCGAATAATTATAATTAATATCATAGCCCGCTTATCCTGCCCCTTGTTCCGTGAATTTGGCAAAGGATGTGACAGCTGTGACGTGTGAATGTAGCTTACGGGCCTTGGGACATGTCATCACGGTAGATTAAGTTACTTGAATGAAAGAGGGAAAAGGGGAAGAGGATTCCTTGGGTGTTATTCTCTTAAAAACGGCGGTCGGTCGAACGAGTGACGCGGCGCAGTTTATACAGGGTGTTAGGCAGAAGGTTGGACAAACTTCACGGACTAACTCTGTAGGTCATATTCATCAACTTTTATTACGGGACCAACATCCAAATCGCGAAAAAAATAACAGCTTTTCCATACATTTCGGCTGTTTAGCTCTCAAAGTATGGAACAGCTGTTTTTGATGTTGGTCTCTTAATAAAAGTTGATGAGTATGACCTACATAGTTAGTCCCTGAAGTTTGTACAACCTTCTGCCTAACACCCTGTATAAACCGGCGAGTTTAAGTAGTCAGAGCGTACAAAACAAATTTTAGCGCGTGCATTCTCAATTAGGTAGCCTTATTGGTTCGATCGTTCGTCAGAAGCCCTGCACCTAATTTTTTTGCGCCGCGTTTACTCGTTCACTCCTTCAACCGACTGAATGCCGTTTTTAGGGTTCCGTACCCAAAGGGTAAAAACGGGACCCTATTACTAACTGACGGACAAAATGACAAGCGCTTAATTTTATGAAGGCTTCTTTTACCTTTTAAGGCACAACCCTTTTCCTGAACTGGAGCCTCTTCAAGGCAATTAATTTGAATGATAAAATGTCAAAAAGGTAGGAAATAAAAGTTAAAAATGGTCTATCAAATTGGGATACAACTTCAATAACTGAAGATAGGAAGAACTAAATTTTTTTGCAACTTCCATCACACTTAAATAAAATAAGAATATCGAAAGAAAAGGGAGGTAGGAGATGACACTTTTTTATAAGTTTCATCCTTTTTGTATTTTCTCTGCAGAGAGAGAGCGAGAGAGAGAGAGAGAGAGAGAGAGAGAGAGAGAGAGAGCGGATTTTGTATATTGATTTAAAATTATGTGAAGGTTAATCTCCGGCAGTCCGGAACCAAAGCGTATATTTAAAAATGTTTACTATTTGAAAGCTGCATTATTCCAGATGGACATACTTAGGTAAACACATGGACATACGAGTAGGTATGTATTTTATCTTTACAAAGTATAAACAAAGTCGCTTCCCGCCCTCTGTTCGTCTGTATGTACGCTTAGATCTTTCAAACTACGCAACGCATTTTAATGCGGTTTTCATCAACAGATAGAGTGATTCAACAAAAAGGTTTTTAAACATTTGAACACATGGGTGTCGTTTGTTAATAAAAAAACAACGATAGATGGCGTTAGCATACCCTCCGAGTATGAAAAAGTAAGCGATCACTAATTTCGTGGATCTTAACTAGGGTCTTGGTGGCATATTTGGTAATGCGCCAGCATTGGCCCGGATTGCCAGAGGAGATGTAGGTTCGAATCCTGCTTAAGACCGACGAATTTTTTTTCACTTTTATATAATTTAAAAGGTTTTTATTTATAAAAATCTGGATACGGTACGGGTGTAAAAATCACACAGACCGAAGCGAAGCAAGGGCATCGCTAGTGTACTCGTATAGATAATTGTTCAACCCGGGCAAGCTCGGGACGGGCAGCTAGTTAATGATAAAATCTTTCTAGCTAAAATGTGTTTTGCTCGCTCTGACGGGACTACTTAAACTCGCCGCTTGGACATTCTCTCCTGCATTCGCTCACCTTTGCTTTTGAGAGAATCACTACCCTGTTGATATGCGTAAATGAATTTCCACGCCGTTGAATAAATAGTTAGAACTATGAGCAATTTTAATAAAACAAATTCGAAAATGCGATCAATTTGGCATGTAAAAACATGGCCAATCCTAAACGCCCATTCTAATAGTTTTATTCTCTCTAAGATCATATCCCAAAGCATTACACCACGTAACACGCAGATCATTTACATTCCCGGTCAACAATCTATTATCACATTGAAAGCGTGTAATAACGAGTAAACAGGCGTCAAAACAAATATATTAACTCTACACGTAGTACCTTTACCGGTTTTCCTTCCTCGCTCATAAGGACAAATTAAAGAGATATTGCTAGTAGGAAACCGGAATTGAATCGCGGTCGCGGACGCGTCATTTTAACCGCAGCGTCAAGAATGTTCATTATAGATCTGTACTATTATGAATATTTATGAAACTGTTACAAAATGAGTCTGTACATTATGAGGATTGTGAACCGAAGTTTAAATCGCGTAGTGTAACTAACCCCCCCTTAACTAACCTACCCTAACCTATCTTCTTCTAGCCTATCCTAACTATCTACTTATAAAATGATGATTGATTTGGCTCGTGATTGTCTAGTGATCAGGATTCTTTAGTTGTGAACCGATAATAACCCTAATGATCTTTATTCTATTGTTTTGACTTTGAAAGCGCAATAATACATGAGAATACTGAACAAAAATTGGCTAAGGTGAATTGGAGTAAAGTATTTAAATTTAAAATGAGAATGAAGTATGGTCAACCGCTTAAGGTAAAATTATTAGAGTCAAGAATAATACCTATTAAGTAAGTAGAAGTACCTAATGAAATTAATTTTTAGTCATTTAATTAAATATTTAATTAAATAATAGTTAGAGTAAAGGTTTGTCATAGTCTTTGGTACTAGTTAGGAATACTAGGGTTAAACTGGAAAGTATGCTTAAGGCATTTTTCTTTGCACCTAAGGTCAGAGCCCATGACTCCCCGCTCATGACTGTGGGACTCGTCTACCAGACTGGACATCCCTCCAGCGCCTATCATTTTTTTTTCTTTCCAGGTTGGGATTATTGATTTTACAGTCTTTGTCAATAGTCTTTAATACATTAGCCATTAGTAACCTGTCTTCAGTCTTCAAGGGTCGAGAGGATTTCACTAGACTCCTTTCTCCATTGCAGGAGTTAAATATTAAATAATAATCATATGGTATTAATGATATTGTATGTAAACCATATTAAATACACTAGGAGCAGATTTATTATTATGTCCAAGTCAAATTGTCCGGATGTGGATAGTATTGGTAGGTATTCATATAAAACCAAATTAATCAAGATCTAATTAATGTTCATACATTACAGTTTCCATTCTAAGATCCTTCATTATTATGCTTATAATTTTGATAGCAACTTTTATCATTTTATAATATAAGGTGACTTTAGCCTGATATTGCTAAATTATTGTATATAAGTCTAGTTTTGGACTTAGGTTTATTTTATACCAAAATGAAGTGTTCAATTTTCACCATTGTACTCATGTTGTACCTTATATTTTTGGTAAACAGTGGAGATACAGAAGTCATTTTGTCTTCGGCTATTTTGAAACCTCATAATAGCTATATATGCTTTGTATGATTTAGGTAACTAGCAATTCATTTATAAAGCCACCTGTTTTATTGTTATTAAATTAGCTTGCTTATTTTATGCAACATAAATAAAGAATCTTTATAATTAGAAACTGAAGTATCATACTATGTTTATATAATCTAGATTTATTTTATTATGGTTCAATCTAGATTAATTACCTTTAATCTCTCAAAGCCTAGTAATTTATACTATCAATTATCAAACTGTATTGTATGTCAAATTCTGATCTGGAGTAAGTATATCTCGCAGTTCTAGGAATACTATTTCTATTATCAGTCCTAAACAGATATTTAGATATCAGAAAGTAAATAGGGAAACTTTCCTACTTTAGAAGTTACCAACGTTCATATAAGCTATGTAAGACTTTCTAGATTTTAACTATAGGTTTTAGTTAATCTAACCTGACCATTTCAACTTATTTTATCAAACCTTTGTCTACGGTATTATAATGTAATTTTCATGTAACTTTTGAATTGAAAATTACTATTAACAATTACTTTAGTATAGAATCCTATATTCTTACTATCTCAACTTGATTATGTACCGCTAATTAAATTAATTCATTCAATATCATGTCAAATAGTCTACAGCGACTACTTTCTATAAGACAATTTTGACATTTCGAGAATTTGACATTTACCTACGTTTCGATAACGCAACGTCTATCACAGAATACGATTTTGTATTGCTAAATTTCCTAAGTTTACTAAACTGATTTATTAATTTTAATAATTGGTTTTTTAAATATAAATATTAATTTGGGAATCCTAATTTATTTTAGGGAATTTCTAGATTTCTTTGTAATCCTACTCTAATGGTTTTATGACTAATTAGAGAGACTGCTGACTCCCTTATTTAGTCTAAAACTGTGGCGAATGTTTTAAAAAGTTCTTCACGGTGTAATGAAGATCTTTTCTAGCTATACCTATAGCCCTAAAGTTCTACTGTTTTAAATCAAAACTAAGAGTCATGTAACTCTTATATTTACATTTAAACGTGTGAGTTGTGTTTAAAAATATCCGGTGTAAGATATTTTTACTAGGCCAGCTAACCTATCATAAGAGTTTTTCGAAGGCAAAAGCCCTCTATGAGTAGCCTACTACCTGTCCTTCGGTTTAATGAAAAACCTTCAGATGAAAGACAGGCCGGGATCATACCTACTTTGGCCAAATATATACATATATAAAGATTCTGGGGATCGTCACCAAAAATATTCCACGTATCCGTCTCAATTTTCTACCGAAAAACGGTCCAACTTGTGGTCCTTTGAGAAAAATAAATGAAATATAATATCAGTGGCGCCTGATGTACCGAGTTAAGGCATCAGTCCTTGTACGCGAAAACCCATAATTTACTTGACTAATGGAGGTAAATCATCCGTTTTCTGATTGTGAAACCCTTTCAGATCTACAACCATAGTCAAACTGTAAATGCGGTTTTTGTATGTGATCAACGTCAGCCTCGGATCTTTATTAGACGGTTTACATATAACCATCACAGCAAAGATCTGGAAAACAGAAAATATTAATAACGGAACACGACAACACATAAAACAGCTTCCCACTTCCCACAAATATATGCTGCAAAATCCCCACACATATTAAAATAACACCAAATAAATAACGAGCACAAATACAACAAAGAAAATTACGCAAATGGAACGATAACCTCCAACCCACAATCCAAAATAATGACAACTCACCGCGTCGACGCTCGTAACAAAAGTGACTCCCCGTCAACCTGCGCGTTCTTATATACCCTCGGTCTACATTTCGTGCAAAGCTCGCGCATCGGGCATTTTGAACATTTCGAGCACTTGAAGCACTTCGTGCACATTTGCGCTCAGAGCGCTGCCCAAGGCGGACCTATGCTTGTCGTCATCCCATAAGGTTCAATTTCGCGTACCCGCTAACATACATAACATCAAGATGGCGTCTATTTTTATGTTTCTTATTCTGTTTATGGCCTGCTGGATCTAAACCCTTTATTAACCTTAACTTATTTTATTGCCTTAATTTGCTAAATTTGTTTAATAATTGGTTAAGTTTCAAGCATAATTAATCATTATTAGTCCAATTATAAATTAATTTGTTTGGCATTGAAATTAGCGCCATCTATGGAATTCTTGATGTATTATTTACTTACTATCGTATCTCGGACCCGCTAAGTGAATTTAGTATACTAAAAAAATCAAAGAGGCCGCTGTCTTCAATTCATCAAGTAGAGTTAGTTTTGTATTGTCTTGTGAATTTAGTTCGCAAAATAAATCAAAGAGGCCGCTAACTACCCTATTCTATAAATAGATGTGTTTTTTGTTATTTGTCTTCAATCTTAAACATAGTTTAAATGAAATCTTAAACCCTCAAATTAATTAACATCTTATTTACTTTCCTTCTTCAGAATAGAAAATTATTATTTCCTTTACTTTTGTATACTACTTAATTCAAAGTTATTTAACGATTATGAATGGAACATCATCCCTTGGAAATAACTGAACAACGACCGATTGGACCATTACAGTAGCTGTCAACTTTTTTTCCGTAAAAATTTAGCTCTGGGCCTCTATTCAACACGGTAAGTGCAGTGTTCACCAACAATTAAGCGGACGGTTAGCGGTTTAACGGTTGTCAAAATAATGTATTGACTAACAGCTGATTAAGACTTAACCGTCAGTTAAATTGGTTGGTGAGCTCGGCCCTAAGAACCACGGAACAGAAAAAATAGTAGAAGTGTCAAGTGGGCGTGTAACGTGTGGCATAGTTATGTGGAGTTCCGCGCAACCTACCATACTTTTACCGCGATCGCTTATTTTGATATTTCGATATTTCTAAAATAGGAAATAAATCGAAAAGCATGCCTTATTGTGCTATTTTGGAATGTAAAAACGATAGCCGCACCAAAAACATTTTCCATAGTGGCGTGTTGTTTTTGTGATAGTTTGAGTTTTGGCGACATCAAGCTCATGCCACTTCCACTGTTTTTTCTATTCGGTGGTAAGAACCATATCGTGTTTGAGCTGTTATCGTATTGTTACCGTTTTGATAGCTCTTATTTACATGACAGTAATGGCGGCTGACGTCATAACAATACCATAACAACACGGCTAGTATACATGTTGTCCGCAACTTGTTCGTCGCTCGGATCTCTCTTACTATTTAGTCTGTAACGATAGAGACGCACTGAGCGACAAGCGAGAAAAAACAACTTGTGCTACCCGTGCAAGTCAACTATGATATCGTTTTTACCGCCTAGAATACTGGCCCTGGGTAGTGATCTAGTGATTGTTTCAATAGCAAAGGTGAGCGAATGCAGGAGTGAAGTCCAAGCGGCGAGTTTAAGTAGTCCCGTCAAAGCGAACAAAACACATTTCAGCGCGTGTATTCAATTTGGCAGCATGGCTTCTCGAACGTATAAAGCTGCCTAATTGAGAATGCACGCGCTAAAATGTGTTTTGCTCGCTCTGACTCTACTTAAACTCGCCGCTTGGACATTCATTCCTGCATTAGCTCACCTTTGCTTTTGAGAGAATCACCACACAGCTGTGGTCTCTTGCGAAACGCTGGTAGATTTTTGACGTGTAAAAGTGCCCGTGCGGCCTACTTACTGAATAAACATCTTTTATCTTTTTTTAATCTTTTAAATGTTTTTTGTTCAACTGTGTGTAGCCAGTCGCCATTATTAGGAGTTTTTATATATTTAATATTCATTATGCTCGTACTCTTAATTTATACGAAGGAAATGTTAGTTGAAACAATTTTTCGAGTGTAGCTCTTCGCAACCCGGCTCCATCGCTCTGTGTACCGACTTTTCGCTTGATTTGATTCAGCCCCGGCCAGCACTGGCTGACCCACAAATGTTACAGTAATAATACCGTAAAGCGGGGTAAATACTCGTAGAAATTAAGGGGAAATAGGGACACAACCTAAAATGAAGCATATGTTACTAATTATAAGACTGAAATAAGGTAAATAGAACGTAACGTTATTTTCATTTAATACTTGTTCTTATTTGTAACAAGTTATGCTTCATTTTAGGTCGTGTTTCTATGTACCACTTAATTTCTATTTACCCCGTTTTACGGTGCTTGAGAAAATACCATGTTCTACGACGTGGTTAGCCAAGTTGGTAGTGACGCTGGGTCAGGGAGAATATCTGTGTAACGAGTTTTTTCTGATTCTTGGTTGTTTTCCATGTTTTTATTTATACAGATAATATTAGTATACGCCATGAGCTTAGTTTTGGAGTAGGTCAATTTGTGTGAGAGTGTTATTGATATTTCTTCCTATAACATCATCATCATATCATCCTATATCAGGCAAGATTCTTGCTATAAAATGAGTCGAGTATTTTAATTTTGTACGAAAATGTATAGGGTACCTCCCCTTATTCTATATTATAAATATTGTAATAAGTTAGTAACAGAATCAAGTATCTTTTAAATTCATTAGTGGGTTTAGACATGTGTCATTCAGTGATTGTCAGTCAATTGTGAAAAAAATGAGAACTACCGAAAAAAGACACCAATTCTCATTACAAATAACAGTAATAAAGAAACTCACATACCTACAAACATACATACAATCATGAACCCTGAAAACATTACACTCCTTTTTTGGAACAGTCGTGAAAAAAAGCAAGCTGTAAAAACCCAACTGCTATTTGGATAATATCGTCAACATAATATTAGTTATAATAATTATCATGTATATTTTTTATTCGCCAATATCATATTCGGGCCATCCGTTCATACATACATAAATACAGGTCAAAAACATTGGGTACCCTCTTCCTTCGGCAGCCGGTAAAAAAGAGACACACGAGTACGAAGAATGTACTTAATTGTTAAACATTAGTGTATGGAATGTTTGTATGGCCGCCGGATCCATGGATTTCCTTGCCAAAATATAAGCAAAGGCAATGTTGACGAACGCAAACGGGGGTTTGAAGAAAAATGATATCAATTTCCGGCTGAATGATTCAAATGAAAGCGGAATGGTTTCCTTAGATTGCTTGAATAATTTATGAATAATCTGCATTTATAATTTCATTAAAGTAGCGTATAAAAGTTTTAGAATAACATAACGATACAGCTCGTAGTATGTCAAACAAAATCTTTGCATAAAATTCAGAAGTTAGTGGTAGTGCGAGTATTTCTTCAGGTTATTTATGACTTATATGTAAATAAGCAAGAGGGAGCGCCAGTGATATAATAAATGAAAGGGCATAATACTGTCATGGTATGGTCATGTTATGAGGAGAGATGAAAATCTAAATTACATGAGGAGAAAGAGAAGGGTGTTTTGTGTAAAGAGTGATATGAGAAAGAAGGGAGTGAACGCTGAGATGACGGGTAATTTGGGATGTGTGGAAGAAAAAAAAAAGCTGCGCCGACCCCAGGGTATTGATTCTCTCAAACGCAACGCAAAGGTGAGCGAATGCAGTAGTGAAGTCCAAGCGGCGAGTTTAAGTAGTCCCGTCAGAGCGAGCAAAACACATATTAACGCGTACATTCTCAATTAGGCAGCCTTACACGTTCGAGAAGTCATGCTGCCAAATTGAATACACGCGCTGAAATGTGTTTTGTTCGCTTTGACGGGACTACTTAAACTCGCCGCTTGGACTTCACTCCTGCGTTCGCTCACCTTTGCTTATGAGAGAATCACTACCCAGATGATGATAAGGGCAAGGAGATGATGCAGGTAGGGGGAGTAGCGGAATACTAATTTTGCGCATACGACGCGGCGGGCGTCCTCTAGTGCTACATAAAACAAAATATTTTGCAAGAGGCCTTTAAACATTAATTTCAGCTACACGAATATTATGATATTTTATTCTGTAAGTGAATTTATTGACGCTGAATTTTGACTCTATAATACCTATACTTTTGAGATTGTTTATTCTACTACTATTTGTTTAATTAAGTTTGTGACTTCTTTTATTATTATTTGTGTGTTATATTACATACATACATACATACATTACATACATTAAATCACGCCTGTTTCCCAAAGGGGTAGGCAGAGACCACTTCTTTCCACCTGCTACGATCTTGACAAATTTCTTTCGCTTCTTCCACATTCATACATCGAGTCATGCACGCACGTCGGTTTCGGGTACTTAAAATTCGGCCCTTTTCCAGTATTTCTCCGATTTGATACGGTGTTATATTATAATCCATTAATTTTTGACATTGGCTTTTGCTACATTTTTTTTTGTTTTACTTCTTTGACGATCATATACATACATACATTAAATCACGCCTGTTTCCCAGAGGGGTAGGCAGAGACCACTTCTTTCCACCTGCTACAATCTTGACAAATCTCATAATTTGACGATCATAATATGAATTATGTATAATTAACATTGCAATATAACTGTAACTTATATTATAACAAACAATATAACATATAAACTCACGCCTTCATTCCCAGAGTGGGGTAGGCAGAGCCACAGACTCACCAACAACTCCAAAAACTTGTTGATAATTCTGTGACCACATTTTGCACAACCAGGCTAAGATGTTATCCAGTGTATTAGTGACAGGTTGCAAACCCATCGCTTAATAGCACTACACAGCCTTTAGTCGTCTCTTACGACATCCACGGGAAGACATGGAGTGGCAACATTCTAAACCCGGCACCACACGTGCACGGGCGGGAACTTATATTATGGGGTCCATATTGGCTCATATAAAATTGGTCTTTAGATTTTTAATACAAATAACGATTTGTGTCTATACTCATCATTTCTTCGAAAAAAAATCCTCATACTTCATTTCTTCGAAAAATTTTGCTTATACTTATCGCAACTCATAATGTTTTTTTTTAAGAAACTGTTACTTTTTGAGGATTGTTATTAATCTAACCTAACCTAACCTAATTTTATCTACACGTAAGATATTTAAGAAATTCTGTAAAGTGTACGGTTTCATGAATATTGGCGTTATAAGTTCAGATGATTATGAGTTCCGATCATTAGTATAAACATTTTTATGAAGATTATAAGGAGTGATGATTATGATGTAAAATGGTATGATAAAATTTTTCGGAGTTCCAATAATCGGAGTTGCAATTTTATATGAACTTTGGCGCACCCTATATTATGAAATAAATAAATCTAATCTATGAAACCAGTGCACTTGTACCCCTAAGTCAACAACATTTCAAGAAACAGAATTTAATCAACTCAATAAACCAAGATGCCAACCCAGTTTTACAGTAAGCAGACAACGTAAAGAATTTCATATCCCCGAGGATTCGTCATGAAATGTTGAAGTTATACGGCAGCAATATAATTTTATAGCGTACGCGGTGTGCATCTAGACCGCAAAGATGCAGTCTTGTGTACGGTCTTACATCTTGAACAACTCTTTCAATTCGAGGGTTTCGTACCCGAAAGGAGACCAACGGAACCCTATTAATATGCCTATGCTGTCCGTCCATCTGTTCGTCTGTCCGTTCTAATTTTAAAGAGCCGTATCTTTTGAACCGTAATAGGTTTTTTTTGTATTATAATAACGAAAAAACTTACAAGCGTTAAATTTGGTTTGATAACAGTACAAACTCTAAAGAAAAACAACAAATACTAAAAATGATCAAGTGTGAGTTGGGCTCGCGCTGATTCGATTCAAAATCGAATTCCAATCGGAATATAATACCTATTGTATAGGTTGTAGGGTTCCAGACCGACCCCCGGTGCGCGAGTCCAACTCGAACTTGACCAGTTCTTCCGTGACTACAGACGTTGAGAATCTTGCATAGTCTTGAATATAATGAGAAACAGACAAACATACACTTTTGCATTCATGCTGTCAATTTTGCTACAAACTTTTTTTGTAAATATTCGTCGCTATTCCCTGGGCAAAAATATACACAAATAAAACGGTCCAACCGTTTAGGCGTAGTTCGGTGACATACACACAAACAGAAGAATTGTGTATTTTAGAAAAAATATATCCTACGTGTAATTAAATGACACTCTTAGACCCGTATTCACAAACGTCACTATGAGGTCTCACAGTGCTCACGAATAGACAGGGTGGTTCAAATTGTCTTATAAATAAACAAAAGGTCCGTCAAAAAGGACCAATCACAAAGCTGTATTGAACGCAGTGCGTTTACTCAGTGAAGGATCCCTTAAGTATTGTTTATGAATACGGGTGTTATTCTAGTGTTTTACTTTCCCCGCTGTGACACGATTAACAATCCTAGACTGTAAAATAGTAACGTAAACCTCAAGGCTTATTATACAGAAAATTAAAGTCGTTTCATCTCAAAAGCACTTCATTTTAAAACCCGAGTGTGCAGTCACAAGGACCGAACTCTGTCTCGAAACTTTGCAGCGAAAAGTGCGAACGGGGAGTCGCAAACAAAGACTTTTACCCTTTGGGCAAACAACGCCGCCATAAGTGCAGCTAGAAATGGCAACGGTAAAATCTCACTTAATTAAATATTATAAATGCAAAATTTTGTGTGTGAGTTAGTATGTTTTAACGGATAGACGGATTTCAAATATAGATTGCTTTACCTTGATGTAATATTACGTAGGCGACCATTTATCCCCAAAAAAAAACGGTTAACTCTTGAATCGCCGACACTAATTTCACCGAATTTTCATTTCATTGCATTTTCATTTCATCGAACAGGCATTTCCACGTGCAGGAGTTATAATTTTTTTGGTGGTCACAGGTCTAACCTAACCTAACCTACGTAAATGCTTAAGATAACCTAACAACAATAAGGTTTCAGCAGAAATTAGCTGTCGATGAAATGAAAATTCGATGAAACAACGCATTCGTGAAATAAGTATCGGTGATTCAACGAGCACCCAAAAAAAACACTGTTACCGTGGGATGGTCAATAGACGAAGTCGCGGGTTAAGTTAGTGTAACATAATGGTTTTGTAAATAGAAAGCCATTAGCCTCCAATAGGATTATGCAATCTCTCCCAGTATGCCTGCATTTCCTGGCGCACATAATCTAGAATCTAATTAAGGCTGTCGCGTCTGGTAAATTGCTAGGTCAAATGGCACTAGAGAAAATTTAGAGTTTACGTTTTAATAGCGATGTAGTTTCTGGGATTACTAAACGTTTGTAGACGGAATTAGTTTTAAATTAGTGCTCATTGCGAGCATTTTGTGTGAAGCTATAATAGACTTGGCATTTTTGGTTTGTTTTTCTTTTTATGGCAAAGAGAAGATAAGCGAACACGGTACCTAATTGACGGAACTGGGGTGTGATTCTCTCAACAACGACGAACGGACGGACGAACGAGTGAATGTCCAAGCAGCGAGTTTAAGTAGTCCTGTCAGAGCGAACAAAACACATTTTAGCGCGTGTATTCAATTTGGCAGCATGGCTTCTCGAACGTATAAGGCTAGCTAATTGGGAATGCACGAGCTAAAATGTGTTTTGTTCGCTCGGACGGGACTACTTAAACTCGCCGCTGCGCATTCGCTCGTTCGTTCGGCCGACTGCCGTTTTTAAAAGAATATTGCACCCCTGAGGGTTGTGGAGAGAAAGGTTCCGAGCTATAGCGCCTATAGCAGTTATACAGCCCTGTTCCTTTCCCTAAACCTAAACTGGACTGCTTTAGTATGTCATGGTTACCCCTCCCTGATGGTAGATGACAATATTAAAAAAAAAAAGATTTTTGTTTTTTCCCATATTATAGCTGGTTAAACATTAGACAACCCGTGTTTCTCGGTTTTTCTTTATTTAACTTAAATTCGTCGCTTATTAAAGAAATAGTCATTAAAAATGCTCCATGACTCGCTCACGTGGCTAAACATCTCGGGTCATTATGGCTTGTTTTAGTCTCTTGTTGAACAATCTACTATTATTCACTAGACAGTAAGAGGCATAACGTCTACAGTGTGATTACGATATCGATGCAGGACGGGGTTTATCCGGTAGTGGAATCCTTATTCCACTTAGATAATTTGAACCCAGATATTTAACATAAAAAAAACCTTTTTATTTCAGAAGACTTTATTCCTTTAATAAGGAAAAAAATCCATAACCGGTTCTTCCCACGTGTTGTCCATACATCCTGGAATCTTTTACTAGAACATACTTTGATTTTCCTTGTACTAATCGCTGGTTAAAATTTAATGTCCATTAATGTGTACAATTTATTTGTCCCATATTTGCCAATAGCCTTTGCCCGCGATTCCGTCTACTTAGAATTCGTCTACCATTCATCCCTCGGGACATGTGCAATGTTTCGTGGGACAGGATCTATTTGTATCGTATTTCAATGCGCAAGCACAACCTGCGGTGATACTACGGTTTTCAAATGTTATAAATGGACTCTTTATAAGGGACCTTTTATTTAACCCCCTTTCCGCTTTACGGGTATTTTTGTAACACCCTGTACGGTTTTGCACTTGAACTTCTAAGAGGGGTAAGTATATCAATATTTGGCTTGAACTACAGAAAATATACTTCATCCGCGTAAAATTTTCCCACTGCTACCCCTATTTCTTTCCGCTAATGATCGATTTTCGAAAATTATAACACACATTTCAAGTTCCAAGTATCACAAATTATGAAAGAAATTGCAGAAGTTGTCATCTGTCTCACTCTTACTTAAAACTTAGAAAAAGACAGTAAAAGTGTGCTTCTTGCTTTAGAACTAAAGTTAAAGTAAGACGGCAAACAACTTCTGCAATTTTTATTGATTTTATTCGCCCTTTAGGCAAGCTTTGTGTCGTGCCGTGTGTCAAGAATGTCCAACTATCCCGATTAAGGGCGTTTTCACTAAAACGTGTACCCCGATTAAGGAACTTAACTTTTACTTGGTCAGTTTTGTGACGAAAATTAGCTATACTTTGACGACCGTAGTGTATGGCTTATTTTCGTCACAAAACGGACAAAGTTAAAGTTCCTTAATTTCAGTCCTTAATTTTGGGGTATTTTAGTGAAAACGCCCTTAAACTAGTTTTGTTTTTGTTTTTGTTAAACCGACCTGGGGCCTGTTTTATAAAACTACAAATTACAATTTACAGGTTACAAGTTTCCATTTGACACAACCTCGACCAATGACGACGAGCCATTTGAACAGTGTTGCCAGTTTAGACCTGTAAAATTGTAACTTGTAACTTTATAAAACGTGCCTCTGTTACACGACATCACAATGCATATCGATCGCTCTGTGTAATCGCTGTCTAATTAACTGTTTAAAATGCTTCTATCATCCGTAGTTCTTGGCCAATTTTAATTTTAATTTCACTTTTAGTGATCTCTTTCACGATATTATCATATTTTGTTGAGAAATGCGATTTAAAATCAATGCCGCACCCCTATTGATGCCGCAGGAAATCGCTAGTTTCGAAGAATATTTTACAATGCGTCATAAACACCACGATAAGTGCGCCACGGGAAGTCCGTGCAATTATTCATTTACAATTAATCCAAACAATGGGCAGTTCGGTGATCCCTTATAAGCGTTATAGTTGGATTATCACTAATGTGCATAGAAATGTTGTAATGACGTGGCCGGCGCGTTGTAATCACGGGAAAAACAGAGGGCCCTGCCAAGATGCACTACGCTAACTAGCGCGTCCAGTATAACAACGCGTTTAGGGTTCTGTTGCGGCTGCCGCGCCGCTGCAGCGCGTCAGGTATGTTCGCAGATGCGCATGTCGATGGGTTTCTCGCGACGGTACGCAAGCGCTGTGCGGCGGCGCTGCGGCGTCTGCGGGGCAGCTGCAACAGCCTCCTGGCCGTGGTGGCTGGCAGAATGGACAGAGGCATTCTGGATCACTGGACCAAACTCCACTTAAATAATGTGTACACTAACATAGTTGTAAGATAGCATAGTATAAGGAATTTTTGTAAGTAACCCACTATGGATCTTGGAAATCTGAAATAAACTATTTTTATTTGTATTTTTTATTTTATTTTATTTTTTATTAAAGCTTTATTGCACAAAAAAAGAACAAATGGTGGACGTAATGCCTAATGGCAAGTTATCACAAGTCATAACTTTTTTTTTGTAACTTACGTTTCAGATTTTTTTTAACCTAACCTAACCACACGTTACATATTTCAGAAATTCTGAAAAGTTTACAGTTCCACCGATATAAAAATTATAACTATCAATAATTATGTAAACAGACATTATAACAAAAAAAACCCGTTTTGAACACCAGAAACGAAGTCACCAATATTAATAAGGTGCAATACTAAACCCGAAAACCACCAATAACAACATGAAACACATATGTTTTTAATAAAAGAGTTTGATGTGCTCAGAAGATTGCCACGAAACTCCACATTATGCCGATCACAACCCCAGCGTTACGTCTGATTTGGTAAGGATCCCGCGTTTTAGTATTCTTGCGGGGCTCGTCGATACTTTTTATTGCACACTTTAAGCGATGCGTGACAGGTGTAAGAACGGTTTACCGAAAGATTACGGTAAAAGGTAATTCCACATTGTATTAGGCCATCTTGCTCTGATATCGTTGGGATTGTTGACGTTATAAATAAATAAATAAATAAATATCAGGGGACAATGTCACACCAATTGACCTAGTCCCAAACTAAGCTCTAGGCTTGTACTATGGGTACTAGACAACGATAAACATACTTATATAGATAAATATATACTTAAATACATAGAAAACATCCATGACTCAGAAACAAATATTCGTGCTCATCACACAAATACTGCCCTTACCGGGATTTGAACCCAGGACCGCTAGCTTCGTAGGCAGGGTCACTACCAACTAGGCCAGCGCGTCGTCAAACAGTTAATTCAGTTATGACAGTTAATTCAGTTGACGGTAAGAGCTGTCATTATCTGAGTTTGTCTCTCGCTAGCCTCACGTTATCACTTTTGTAAATATTCCCTTTGTATATATTTTATGTAAGTATGACTTTACTATTAAGCGGTAAATTGCCATTTTAGATTAAGGGCCTGTTTCACAATCGACCAGTAAATTTATGTGCTAGTTAAAGTTAGCCCTCTCCTTGTCTATGTTCAAGTGTAAGAAAAAGAAAGCGCTAAATTTATGTGTCAGATATGCTTTACTTGAAGATTGTGAAACAGGCCCTTAGTGTTTGTAGTTAATTTAAGGGCCTGTTTCACAATCGACAAGTAAAGTTATGTGCCAGTTAAAGTTAGCTCTCTCCTTGTCTATGTTCAAGTGTAAGAAAAGAAAAGGGCTAAATTTATGTGTCAGATATGCTTTACTTGAGGATTGTGGAACAGGCCCTTATTGTTTATAGTTAATTTAAATGTTTTATTTAATTTTAGATGAATCAGCATCTGCTGTTGGATTTCCAACCTTGACAGTAGCAGAATTGTCCCACTGGACAAAAGCCATGTATTGAAGAAACAGTTTGAATTAAAACATGAAAGTAAGATTGGTTTAAGCGAAGAGGAATACAGTTTCAGGTATTGTATCTAAGTAATATTATTGTCAACGGTCGGTTAAGAAACCGACCTATATTGTAATATAACCATAGATTTTACCGTACCTTGCAGTCCCAAGTCTGTCAGGCCACCTAACAGTCCAAAATCTGTAAAGAAATGCATAAAGATAAACTTATACTCTGTGTTCCAGTACAATTAACTGACAGGCTAATATCTTAATTCCGATCACAACATTTAATGAAGTGATACCAGGTCAACCAGATTTTTGCCAAATTTTTTCGATTCCAAATTTTTTCCCGGAGCTATATTTTGAAAATACACCACGTGCTTATAATACTTTGAATTCTCTTTGACCCAGTATCGTTTCAAAGTAGAAATAATGATTCAGAAGAGAAAGGTTTGATAATTACTAAAGTTTCTCCATCATTAATTTATCTTGAACACTTCGTTTTACACCTTGTTCAAAGTCAAAGTTAACATATTTTGGTTTTATTGAAGCTCGCAAGAATCATCTTTTTTATGGCATGGAACGTGGCACCTGAAAAGTACCTAAGTGGAATCTGTGACCCATAGACATTTGAATTCTCCAGCTTCGATATCTTTTTAGCTGCTCTATCAGCCCTAGGCGGGTTGACGTCGGTTTCTGGGACACCCTGTATGTCTCTTTTATTGACACGGGATCTATATCTCTTGTAACGACCAACTAGTGGAAGTTTTAGCACAATTAGGACCGGTTCAGCTTTAAAATTTTACATTTAGCACTCAGCACAATTTTTAGCACTTTCGATTTTATAAAAAATATATTATCAAATGTCGATAAATTTATATATATAGGTCTGTAATTATGTCAATAACTTAAAATAATCGAACGCAAAGACACTCAAATTAGACAGTGAAGCTTAACCAACCAACGGAAAATATTTTTTCATTTCTCATGCTTGCAAAGTTCGCCTTTGTGCTGCATGTAAGCTGCAACTGGCACAATCTACTATTGTTTTTGCGATCTAAATTCAAGACCGCCAATTTTTCAAGTTTTAGCACAATTTTAGCACTTTTTCCAGCATAGTTTTAGCACTAAATGAAATTCGGAGTTGGCAACACTGGAGAGTTCTCGCCGACAGTGTAAACGGCAGTGATCAACTATTAATATATGTGTCTCTTTTATTGACACGGGCTCTATATCTTTTGTTCGTTTTTGGGCGAGAACAGTGCCATATTATAACACACACAAGCATGCTAATTGTGTTGTACACAGCTGCTCACTTAAGAGTACAATTAAGATTTCCACGTAATTAGCAGCAGCCATAAATTCAGGATACGTTTTCAGCGCTGTAATTTACAAGCGCTGTGAAAGCTTTGTTCTTTTCCGTAAACTGTTTTTAATGTGCTCACGGTAACGGCGGGATGTAAATCATTTTTCATTGCAAACGTACCGGTCTTTTTTAAAACTGGACACATTCATTTTCAAAAAAGTTTCACGTACTTTTACAAGGTCTTTTTTTGTGTCTGCTAATGCTAACTGCGAGTTTTTGATTATCACTGGGGAATTTTTTAGTCAACCTATTCGCCATATACCTATTACTTAATTAAATTGGATATAAATTACTTTTTATCGAATAAACAGCTGGGAGACGGTCGTCTCCTATTCGGATCTTAGACCATGAACATCTCCAAAATATAACACCAAAGTGAAACCAATTTATATTTTGGTTCATCTATACATATATAAAAATGAATCCCTGTTTCCCTTGGTCACGCCATAACTCTAGAATGCCTCGACCGATTTGTTTTGTTATTGTGTTTATAATTATCCGGACAAGGTTTGTATGAAGAACACCCAGGCGGCGCCGGGCATGGACAGCTAGTTTACTTTAAAATTGCGTTCAGCCACTTCAAGCTCACTTCATAAAATTATGGCCTTTGTAAATCGCCGTATTAACTGTAGGTATGTATAAAATGGCTTATACCACGGAATAGAAAAAACAGTGGAAGTGGCATTAGCTTCGCTTAGTATCAGACCTATTGTCGCCAATACTCAAACTATCATAAAAACAACACGCCACCATGGAAAACGTTTTTGGTGAAGCTATCGTTTTTACACTCCAAAATAGCACAATAAGGCATGCTTCTGGATTTATTTCCTATTTTAGAAATACTTATCAAAATATCGAAAAACCGAAATAAGCGATCGCGGCAAAAGTATAGTAGGTTATGCGGAACTCCGCATAACTATGCCACACGTTACACGCCCACTTGACACTTCTACTGTTTTTTTCTGTTCTGTGGCTTATACTGTTACCCCCTTACTAATAAACGTTGAGTAACGGTGGTATAGCTATACAATGTTTTGTCCTTATCTGTCCTTGTGACATTTGGATTTGACAGATAAGGACAAAACATTGTATAGCTATACCACCGTTACTCAACGTTTATTAGTAAGGGGGTTAAAATAGCGATTCACACAGACCTCGTCCTCGTCTAACCGTACGACGCAACAAAGCTGTTTGAGCAACAGGATAAACGCATTTCACAGAACGGCAGACGAACGGAATTCATGAATATATAGTTGGTTCGAATCGGGACACGCACAAAGGAAGAGCTTTGGTGTATGCTTTAAAAGATAATGGATACCTAACCGCTTTTATTTTTCTTTAGTACCTTCGATCTTTCTTGCCTTTTGTTTGCGATTTTCGCAGATTTCGTTACAAAATTTTCCCGTGCCTGTATAATTTCCTCATATTTGTCTGCGCATCTGTATGACACAGCCATTTTTTGCTGAGACTATGAGAACGATGTGACTTAAAGTTTGACAGGTGGAACGATTCCAGTCTTAGAAAAAACTAAGAGTAAACCCATTTTCTATTTTAAAAAAAACATCTGACTCTATAAACGAAGCTGAAGTAAGAAGGACCATAATTTTTGACACTTCTTGTGGGGTATTCTAAGACCAGTCTAAATCAGCGTCTCTTTTACATAGTTTATAACAAGTAGCTTCCCGCCCTCTGTCCCTGTATGTACGCTTAGATCTTTCAAACTACGCCACGAATTTTAATGCAAGATTCAAGAGGAAGCTTTTTATGTATAACAAACTCTGTATTTCGTACGACTATTACAGAAAACTTACATAAATCGAAGCGAAGCAAGGGCGGGACGTTAGTAAAATATAATGTGAGTCTTTAATATTGTAATAGAAAAAAAGAGCAACGAGAGCGCCGAATCGAACAATGACCTTTTGAGTATAATTGTGAAATGCATATTTGATTCTCTGACTTTTTTCCCTTGCGGTTTACAGTGAATATTCACAATATTACCTACGGTACTCCGACCTATAAACCATTTAAACAAATGTACACTGTATCACTGAACGTTATGGTTTCAATTTCTCTAATCATTCGTGATTCGGTGTGTTCATATACCGTGCTTATTATATACGTGACCTATACAAATACTGCGAAGTCAAAAAGTAAATCAGAATAACCAGCATGAATAAAAAACCACAGTGGTTTACTAAGACAATTTAAAATATACTTTAGCAAATGAGTCAGTAAGGTACATTGCAACTTCTTAGCGGCCTTTACATGTAAAGTTCGGACCGCGGGAAACGCCACGCGCCGTTCCAATCTTCGTTCTCAACCGCCCATTTTTAGGGTTCCGTACCAAAATGGTACAAAAGGAACCCTTATGGTGAGACTTCGTTGTCTGTCTGTCTGTCTGTCTGTCTGTATGTCACAGCAGGTTTTCTCAGCAACTACAAATGCTATCAACTTGAAATTTGGCATAGTTGTACAACTTGCTTGCCCGCATCTATTCGTAGTAAAAAAATATGAAATTAATTTTATTAATAATTGAAAAGGGGTCTAGAATGGGGGGTTCAAAAATGAAAGTGGTCCGATTATAGCAAATGGGATGTCATATGAAAGGTTTTAATCTGCACATTTCAAAACTATTTTTTTTAAAAAAACTTGTGATGTTCTTTTTGATTTATAGCCAAAAACGTACAAAAAATGACCGTTCCCCTCCCCTTTATCTCCGAAGTTTATTAATCAAAAATTCTGAAAAAAATCCTGACGTATAGATAATTACTTATATTTTCTGGGAAAAATAAAATAAAGTGTTCATTATTTACAGTTTTTGAGAAATAACAAAAAAACTAAGAAAATCTGTATTAAAATTTAGGCTAGTCAAAATTGACCTTATTGCCTGGAAAATAAAGCTTATAACAAAATGAGTATTTTCTTTTGCGGTTACCAAGCATATTATCTTCAATACGGAACCCTCGGTGCGCGAGTCCGACTCGCACTTGACCGGTTTTTTACTATTTTACTATTACAGTTGCATTTACACGTACGGTTCGGAATGAATTGAACGGCGCGTGGCGTTTCCCGCGGTCCGAACTTTACGTGTAAAGGCCGCTATTGAATATTTTGTTAGTTACGCGATATATTTATTCTGGTTTTTGCAAAGACATCCAGATCGCTAACACCTTACCCGGCCGGTTACCCTAATCATTATCACCAAACACAGCACTACGAACACTGCTTTGCATTAGGGCCTAATGCAAAGCAGTGTTCGTAGTGCTGTGTTTGGTGTTGGGATAAGAGAACCGGCTCATTGATAAGCATAGTGGCATCCATCTGGTCCTTAGGGTTGGCAACGCAAACTTTACATTGCAAATGTTTACTAACCAGAGTCTGAGTTTCAGTATAACTATTGTGTCTTCAAAGGTGTATCGCGCGGTTTGCATGTGTGCGTGCCTCGACCGTACGTGCCGCGAGTTACAACAAGCAAACCCAACAGAACGGACCTGGGACCCAATTCTCGTGAATTCGAGATGATTTTTCATGCGAGATATGTCAAAAAAATGTAGGTACGCAGTTGACAGTGCATATCGCATGAAAAATCGTCTCGAAGTCACGAGGATAGGGTCCCTGGCCGGTTTAGACAAGCCCGCCCCGCCGCGCCGCCGCGTTTGGTTGCGTTGCGTGTGTAGGTAGGTACTAAGTATCGAGAGATGCGCATAGACGGAAATCTAGCGCCCTAATGGCAATAGGTAACAGAAACTCCTTAAGGGTCGGAGATGCACTATTTTTCTATTTATACTATAGTCTGTGCCAATTGAAATTGGCAAAGATGTAAACACAACCAAATGAACCAATTTAACATTATTACTCGATAATCACGTGCTTTTAATAAACATCAATTGAGGTCTTAGCAATGACTTATATACTTGATCTTTACTTTCACATTAAGTTTAAGATTAGGTAAAATATGATGTGATGAATATTTGAGGTTATGTGTCAAACAGTACTAATTTGTTTACATTTTTGGCAATTTCAATTGACACGGACTATATGCCTGTGCACTCGTTTGCACTCGCGTTCACTTTATGCCAAAAACAGACGTTGCAGGAAAAGTTGTAAACTAAAAATAGATGGTCTATTTCAAGCTTAATCAAGTTTATTTATTAACTCAGTTCGATCTATGACCCCACTGCCATGTGAAGTCAGGACAAATTTGATATAGAGTTTATAGCAGCACTGCGGTGCTGTTCCAATCTGGACTCGATCAAAACTTCACCGGGAAATATCGTCCAACTTATATTTTGTTTGGGAGTTGCACGCTATATTATTAGTTAAGTGTCTTGATATTGTAACGTAGGGTTGGCACATGGTGTAATATTTATGCTGTCGGTGTATGTGTCAGAATAAGTCATAATGTATTACATGTTCAATTTTGACACTTAACCTCATTCAACTTTTTTTCTAAATCTTAAGCGCGAATTCGACTAGCAATGAAACTTGCAGAAGTTGATCGCGGTCTTGCTTTAACTTTAGTTCTAGAGGAAGAAGGACAATTTTGCTATCTTTTTCTAACTTAAAAGTTAAAGTAAGACAGCAGTCCACTTCTGCAATTTTTATTGCTAGTCTAAGCCTCGCTTTAGAATGTAAGTGGTTGTTTTATGTCTAAATGTATCAAATAGAATGGCATGGTTGAATAGAGAAAAAAACCTACAAAAAATATTATTAATTCTCTCAATTGTTTAGTATTCTTTACCATTCCAACGGTATCTGGGAGGGTTTAAAATAAATCTAATAAAAGGGTATGGGTAAAAATCTTGTCATTTTTAATAATGTATTTTTAGTTGAGCGCCCATTAGTAAAAGTGGTCTGATAAAAACAAACATATTTTATTACATACCTAATGTATACTCTCAATTGCATCGGAGCCGAGAAATTATAAATGTGATCGTCGATTGATACAATGGGTACCTACCTACCCAAAACTACTGAATCTTTAATATCTCTCGGCTCCGTTATTATTAAATGCCAAAAAAACACTATATTCATACAAAGTTGCCCAATACTTTCACGAGATGAATTTAAGAGTCTTTTAAAATTTACATCGAATATATTTGTAAAAGTTAAACACCACCTGTGACATAATGCGCCTCCGTAATAATTATCTGGTAAAGATGATGACAAACAATTAATTTGTTGTCGAGCAAACTTATACATTTATTACACTTAAGCATTATAGTCCTTTGATCAAATAAAAGCACGAAAAACGAAACGATATTTGCTGACAACCCTAACGACGCACAAACAGTCTTGACCTAAAAAGCGGGCGGCATCTAATACCAAAACCGTTCTGTCAACGAGTCAACAGATCCCTTTGAGGTTATTTATATTGCACTTTGGTACTATTAAATAAAATTAAAGTAATGCACTACGTTAAATGGAATACTGGTTTTTAAATTTCGTTTGCTAAAATTATACAAACATTTTGTTAAGCCTGCCTACTTTCTAATGTGTAATTTTAATCATCTCTTCTTTGTAAGGTAGAAAAAGAAGAGATCACTATATTTAGCGGTAAAACCGCCTGTTGTCTCACTATGTAAGATTTATTTTTTGTATTTCCGTTCATTGGTCTAAAGGGTGTTCAATTGAGTGTTTTGTATTGTATTGTATACTAAAACTGGATTTAAAAAAGCGCTCCTGTTTTTTATGTAAATGAAAGGACATAATTATGTATGTTTTTATGTAAACTCTTTATTGTACAAACAGAAAATAACAAATCAAAAAGAAACAGAATCACAAAAGGTATGTTCGAAGGCGAACTTATCCCTTTATCGCGGTTCTTATTTTTTATATGGACTAAACATATAATAAAAATAATGATAAGCGCAACCAATATTTTTCTTAATAGAACCTGAATTTTTAAAACTGTTTACAAAATACGAACACCCCTTGTCTGGTTAGGTTAGGTTGTGGCGGGCTCTTTTCCGCAACTCGATGACTCAAATGTGCGCCTATTTTGCGAGGCACCCCTCTTGTCTGGAACTTTTTATTTCAAATCCATAAATTGACAAAATAACGCACTAGTAAGTATGATTATGTCTGTTATGAAGGACCATTTATTTGGAACACAGCTTATTTAAAACACAATCGACTTTTTCAAGACGTAGTTGCTATAATTAAGTAAGCACATGACCATTAACGGAAAAAACAAAGTTACTGCCAAATACTGTCTCTGTCAATTTTGTGTGAACGTCAGTAATCGAGGCAACTGAACCATTAAGCTCTTTAGAGGACACCGGCCCCACCCACGGCACTATTCTGTCACCATCCAAAATCCCAGAACAAAGGCCGGTAAATTAAGTTATCCCCTCTTTGTCCAGCAAAATCTATCCAAAAAGAGACAATAATGGACATCAGCTACATTAAACCCGTACAATAGATCAGCCAACATGATCGAATATTGATTACGGGCACAAAGGCGCCGGTGGCAATATAGGTTATGTCCCATTATAACATCCGACGCCAGGTAACATCTCTAAAGATACTGTGAAATTCAATATTCTGCGAGGGAAATAACAAGATTAGGGGCAATCCTTTTTTTTCGAGTTTATTTTGACGATCTTCAAGATAAAGGGTGTCTGAAAGCAATTCTCGGCTTCAATAAATATATTTTGTAAATTCAAGCTGGGATTTTTGAAAATAATGCATAGAATTCTTTTATTTTTTTAGAACATGAGAAGAATTCAAAAATAATAATTTAATACTATCAGTATTTGCTACGACCGCTTTGGAACTAATCGGAATGACGTCATTTTTTTTGTAAAAGCACGAACTGTGACGTAGGTAAAAAATACTATTGTGGCGTTTAAGCTCTTTAGCCATTAGCAGAAATTTGTTTATTTATTTTCTCAGTAAAAGTTTATAGAAAAGCCTCTGTGAGCATGTTTTCAGAACACCTTTCTTGTTGTCAATTGAGTAAAGATTTAAGACAAGATGCGCAGCCAATTTCAATAATATTCAGGCCGTTAATATCAATGGGCGTGCCAAACTAATTAATAAAATAGCCTGTTTTGGATCTAACCTAGTTCTTACTCTAATAACTAGACTTTACAAGGCCTAATACCTAACTAGGCCATTAATGAAATCTTATTTTTATATAGGTACCTACAGTGAAAGACTTATTTGTGACCAACTTTAGCTCGAAAGTTAATCTGACATTCTACTCGTACAGCAATAATGTTGAGTTTCACACAAGCACATTTTATTTGAAATTGGTCCTTTTATGATCGCGACCGTACAAAAGATTTATCTGCAAAATTGAAATGATTATGTACATATTTTTTTTAGTCACGGGCATATAGGTTTAAGAAGGCTTTTACTGCCGCTGCTGTGGATGTCTTGTCTCTTAATGTGTCAACAGGAGGCTTAATAGGGCTGCTTATATCGCGTGACAAAATGTAGATAAAACATCCGTCACTTTCTGATACATATGTAAGTACGAGAGTGACGGATGCTTTATCTACATTTTATCACGCGATCAACGCAACCATACTACGCCCGCTGGATACTAATAAACAGTCGCCCATAGTTTCCAAACTATTGCCAAGAAGTAAGCGACTTGGAGTAGGCTATGAGTGTGCGATGTTAAGCGGACCGGGTAAGGTATGACTATGAAGTAAGATAGCGGGTATCTATGATTAAACTTATGTATAACACTTCTCTAACCTGTAGCTGTTGTAATTCATAATAACTTCAACTTAATAAAAGGGGTTCTTATCACGGTTAGCATATTTGGCGAGTTCCTCATGTTATTCTCTGATCACGACGTTTGCAACATTATCGAAATATTGGGCACTCGCCAAATGTTATTACCTCTTTAAGAACCCAGTTTATTAACTATAGTATCTTGTTTAAGATTTCTAACCAACATTTAATTATTAATTTCGATAATTGAACCGTGTTTGCTTCTGCTGTAATTCTTCCATTAACCACACGGTCACTATAAACAAGACCATTGAAAATTTATTACGATTCACCTGATCTCGATTCAAAATGGAAGAGCTATCCCCATAAATTGAATAAACCCATGTCACAGCTCGAAACAGCTAAACCCAAGAATCCTCGTGGGCAATAAATACGCTTCTTAAGCATCAGTTGTTTCACTGCATTAGTATGCCGATCGCGCCTCGTGATGTAAGACGCAACTCGGGAACCGTGGTTAAGATGTGGTTACAGTTATACTAAGCAATGAAATCTGGTCACTGTAGGTCCAAATTCACTTATACTTCAACCCGTATTCATTGCCTTGGTAGTATTATTAATTCTCTTAATTTAGTACCAGACCCCGTGTGGCCATACAAACTTGAGCCAGCATTGTTCTTTCGTACTCTGTTTTGGGCACTCAATGCATTAAAGGAGATTCTGTCAGTTGAACGAGAAATGTTCATATAACTTGACCGTCATGTTCTTTAGCTAGTTGTGTGGGCTACATTTGTACTTTTGTCAAAGCTATGTACAATTGTATGTTTTTGGTGAAGTGTTGTTTAAATTAAGACCATATTTCCAATACAATGTGCATTTAGGACTGTCCCACAAAGAAAAAACTATATTCTATAGTTAACGTTTTTATTTGACCAACGCATAAAATGGATCACCTATCATCGGTATCGTTTCTACCGCTTCTATCGAGAAAAGGGTCAACAAGTAACTTCCGATGAGCGGAAACTATAGCAATTATCCCCTGTTAACTTGTGTGTACAAGTAGTTTCTTGATGTTGAAGAGAAATATGATCGTAAGTCGTTACAATTAAATTTATTTTCTCTTTTGTGTGCTTTTCAATTTTTAACTATCAAACGTCTCGATGGAGTTCCATTTCATCATGTCTTTTTATTTCTCTTACATTTTATTACACTCTCAGAGACTTTATTAGAATCTGTACCGCCGTTTTATATTTCACTAGTCTTCTATCAAACGCCGGCCCCCTTAGGGATAGGGCAGGAAATAATTTTACGCCATAAATTCGGAATTTTACGTCCTCTCTCGACCCTTAAGGGTGTATTTCGGGCGAACATCATGTTAGCCATTGAAATATTTCAAAATTGATGTCCTTTTTTTGACGCTCTCGACGTTTTTAAGGGTATTTGTGATTTATACACATGATATTAGGGAATTTTATCGATCATGCTGCTCATAATAAGCATGTTTTTTTTTAATCCGTCTTAGAAATATATTGTACGAAGACCAATCTTTATCAATAAAGAAAAACTTAAGTTTGAGTACGTTTTAAAAATAAAAATACAGAAATAAAAGTTGTAGTTTTTAAGTAGTATTTTCTTTATAATCGTATTTAATTATTATCCTAAATAGTTCGTATTGGTTTAATATATGGCCTTTGTAAGCATCGGTACACTCTAAACTTCCAAAGCCCAAACCGTCAGTCAAACTTTTAAACTTTCCTGTCATAAGACCGTCCTCATCATCATTATCACCATAGCCATCATCGTCATCATCATCACCATTAGTAGTATCATTATAGTGTAGTTTTCTTTTCTCTAGATTTTTTTGACAAAATGATTTTCCTTTATACATTTGTACAATCTTTGTTACAACTAACGTTTAGATTTATCCATTATCTGGGCTCTGCAAACATCGGCCACAATCGTCCAAACTTCCTTGCCGTTGACCTTTGACGTCATTACACCGATTACTGGACCGCTTGACACTCCATCCTTAATACTTAGATTACTTGTATTAGAAGCGACATATGATTTGATATTCACTTCCGGATTTTTATCTCAATACCATCTGACTTGTCTTCAGAGGTAAACATTTTTATAACCTCAAAATGATCCTTGCTCGCCTAAAACAACAATTTCCTCATAAAATAAAACAATTCATGATGTAACATCGGGAAAATGATGCGCAAAATGTGGCCTCTAGTTAATTTATTTACCAGAAAACAGTCGTTTTAGCCAAAACTATGCATTTTGAGGTTATAAAAGTGTTTACTAAATAAAACAAGTAAGATGGAATGGATTTTATATTTTTTGTTTCTTCATATTCTAAGGCATTTATTTAAAGCCTGCATATTTCTAAGAAACCTTCTTTGCAAAACATCAAACGCACAAAACTAGATATCAAAGACTTCACTTAGACAAGGCAATGTTACTAAGCTGAGACCATTACAAATACATCAACGCAATGAGATGTACATTCTGTCAAAAAAGTATCGGGAATTGATAATTTGTTTATGGTTCCGAATTCAATTTTTATTTTTTTATTTTTTTGCTGGTTTGGCACAGCTGTTTTCCATTTTGGCGCGGAGTTTGAGTTTCATCTGTCAAATAGATTAAATACAGTGCTGTTTTTTGTTCGATCATCTCTAGTGTATGATACGAATTTCTGTGTGATTTAATAATGGACAAAAACATCGAACAAAGAGTCTGTCTCAAATTTTGCATCGCAACTGGAATATCGTGTTCGGAGTCGCTGAAAATGGAACAGAAGGCTTACGGTGACTCGATGTTATCAAAAACACGTGCTTATGAGTGGCACAATGCGTTCAAAAGCGGTCGAGATGTGATGGAAGATTTGCCTCGCTCTGGTAGGCCCTCAACGTCGTCAACAGAACTCTGTTGACTGTTTTCTTTAACTATTGCGGTGTTGCGCACTTGGAGTGCTTTCCGAAAGGTCAAACGATAAATAAAGAATATTATTTGAGTGTTATGCGGCGTTTAAGAGAGCCAATTCGACGTAAAAGGCCAGATTGGTGGAAAGAAAAATCTTGGATTTTGCACCACGATAATGCGCCTGTGCCTAGGCCATCATTATAAACGAATTTTTGACCAAAAACTCAACAAATACCATCGAGCAACTACCTCATTCACCAGATATGGCTCCAGCCGACTTAATTATTTTTCCTAAACTCAAATTACCACTTCGTGGCACCCGTTTTCATTCGGTAGAAGAAATAAAAGAGAATTCGAAAAAGAGAACTGAACGCAATTCCGGAAAAAGCGTTTAAAAAAAATTCCATGATCGGATTATTCGTGAGCGTGAGTGTATCATTTCTGAAGGAGCATACTTTGAAGGCGATAAAATAAATTTGGAAGAATAACTTACATTTTTTGTTTTATTGACCTTTTCCCGGTACTTTTTTGACAGAGTAGTAAACGATAACCAGCAATTTCCTGAATGCATAGATCTTGTCTCGATGACAGGCCTTCATTAGATCGTCAGCCGAAATATAAGTAGGGCGTTTATTTTGTCGTTTCACTGATTATCTTCTTGGAACTTTTATATTATGAGCAGATCATCAGAATTGGAAGCAACCAAATTATCGCCAATTATTTTAACCATAGCTGGTTCGAGCTAAATTGCCTTATTATGTTTAAGCTAAGCGTTTGTTTAGAGCATGTTTATTAGTGGCATGAAGAGGCTGTACTCAAAATTTAAATATGATCTGGTCAGATTTTATTTTAAAAAAAGCTCCAAGTTGACGATCATTTGGAAACTGATATGCCATACTGGCACACGTCAAACTTACAACACGATTCTTTTTGTTTTTGGGGTTAAAGAGAATATTTCTACCGGTAGGGTAGGATTGAAACAACAACTTCAGAGTTTGTGCTCAGTTGCATGTCAGTTGTTGAAAATCGTACAAAAAAAAAGTATTTTAGACCACTCTTCTGTCGTTTACAGCTAGGAAAATAATCGATTTGAACTTAATTTTCTATTGATAAACGGCTTCAATATACTAATCATGTTTAATTTCTTGTTAAATCACAAAGAAATGGTCATACATACATACATACATTAAATCACGCCTGTTTTCCAGAGGGGTGGGCAGAGACCACTTCTATCCACCTGCTAAGATCCTAACAGAAGTCTTCCGCTTCTTTCACATTCATACCTACATCGAGTCATGCATGCACGTCGGTTTCGGGTACTTAAGATTTGGCCCTTTTCCAGTATTTTTCCGATTTGATCCGAAAAAGTTCCTACGCCCAGAGCGGCCCATTCCGACCCTTCCACTCACTTTCGCTCTGTAGGTATATCTCTTTCGTCAATCTTGATCAATGACCGAACCATCAATGTAATAATACTTAATGTCCTCTTCCATCACCGCGTAGTTCACAAATTTCTCCAAACGAGACCATTTTGTGGCAAATGACGCCAAATAACGATACGATCAAAATTAAGCGGACACTAATGGCGTCAATTTGCAGTTGTGTGAGTATGCAAATCTGTTTGCGTGGTGTCGTTTGGGTGAATCAATGGGCTTTACGAACCGCAGCGGTGGATCTGTGGATTTAGTTTGGTTATCCTGTTTGTGGAAATGCTCAATCACGTTTGAAGGGGTAATATGATAAAGTGTTGAAGGAATTGGTTGAGAATTTTGCCATCGGCATATTTCAAGGCAAATGTAAAGGACTTGCTTTTTCCCGACTTGGACGTTATATATTTAGCAACTTCTTCACTTTCTTGTTATCTTGTTTGTATAATACCACTACTTGGTGGCAACTATAAATGATGGATGATAAATGGAAAGTATTTCCACCTTGGTTGAAACAGTGGAAAACAAAATTAGGTTAAAACTGGAACAAATTATTGTTGTATAGTAATGTAACCTTTCTTCTGCGTTTACAACCTCATCAAATAAATTATCGGGTTTAATTCATTTCAAGTATTCATTTATAAGCATCAAGGTCACAATTGAATTAAACATTAAAAAGTCGCGTCTTGTCTATGTAAAATATGTTTATAAGAACGCTTAAAATATTCTGTAAAGTAAATTTCCAACTACCTGTCTGTGAGAAAGAAGATACAGTTTTGCTGCTTCGTTGTAGTTTAAAAGCAAGACACAATTTAAACAGTTTAGAACCCTGGCAAAGAACCTCCATGTCATTGTTTTTAATCAAATGGTAAATATGTTACATTATTAAAGTCTGACACATACAGGGTGCCTCAGAACTTGACGTAAATATTACGGAATAAAAAAACACCTTTGTTGCCGGTCCAGAATATAGTTTCAACTTTGTAATCTGTTAATTCGTTTAAGAGTTATTAAGGTTTCAATGATAAATACTGGCGAAGAACTCTACTTTGAGGTACACCTTTGCCTCTCTTGGCTAAAAACAGGTATAATTTGTAATTCTAAAACATGATATTAATCCTTAACAACGTAGCAATGCATTAAATTACATTAGAGTTCCAAAATACTAAAGCATTCAAAATAAATTCATGCTTTGGCAGTATCATTAAAACTATAATATAAATAATTAACGGATTTAAAAGTTTAAACTATAATTTGTACATAAGGAAAGGGCTTCCTAATCCCTTAACACTTACGTCAAGACCTGGGACACCTGTATACAGAAAAAGAGGATATATTTGATGATTATGCTACCATTAAGCTATCCAATCAACTAAATTTATAATATTTCCATGTAAGTTTCCAAATAAGCCTGTATTCCTTCCAAGCATCTACAGTATGTTTTGCTGTTTGGCAAGCAAACAATATCGATGCCAACTAGGTCGTTCTGTATCGCAAATCAATGCAAAATGAATAATGTAGAAACTAGCAAGACTGTGCATGCAATAGACAATTTGGGTTAGACAAAGACCATCGTATTTTGTTTTTATGACGTGATTAATTATTGTAATGAAATTAAGGTGGTTTTTCCGCTTGAGTGGGTAGATTTTCATCCATCTACTTTTATTTCTCTATACTGAATGTTGAGTTTCTTGCGAGTTTGTGACGCTTCTTTTTAGTAGTGATCAGGTGATCAACTATTTGAAATCGATAGTTTTTAGTTCATTCCTACGGCTATATAAAAAAAATAAGTTTATATTTTCAACTGCAAATAAAAGTTTGGTTAATTTCTTTCTTAGATCTAATTATTCATAATTTAATCGATCCCTTGCGATTAATTTTTAAAATATTTATCCTTGTATAAGCAACTATCAGCAGTTGTTAAAAAATCCTGAGTTTTGTGGGTTTTATCATAACTATTATTTAAGTATGTAAGTAAATTTCCGAAAGAATTTTGAAAAATTCTAAAATGTGGGATTTATATTTGAATTTTAATAGAGACAGTTTTTTTGATCACCTCTCCTGAACAATGTCAAACGATGTAGGTTTCTAAAATTATTACGAAAATATAATTTAAATTGAAACAAAATAGACAATGTTTAGCCCGAAAGCTCAAGAAGGGTACATATTGACCCTCAAAATTATTTTTACTCATAGTGTTAAGTCATGATCATCGCAGTTACTAATTTCAGGATTTTTATAATTCAAACCTAACTAACCTAGCCTTAAGAATTTCTAAAAAGTTAACGGTTCCGGTGGTAATAGAAATTATGAATAACAATTTTATGAAAACAAAATGATAATGAACAAAAAAGTCATGTGCAAAAATGAGCTCCCGCTCAAGAAAGACATTTTGGAATGTATGTCCAACTTCTTTCTATCATGGATCATTTTCTAGTACCATTACCGGACTAGAATACAGAAATGCTACGGCATTTTTAGCCGTACCGTCCAGTCCGGAACATGCATCGATTTGTTTTCCATTGCCGTCCATTCAGCACATTGCTGCATTGGAATTCCAAAAGGAACGACCAGATGTTTTGGGTCGGGTCCAATATTTTTTAGGTCCCGAAAAGCCATTTTGTGAGCATTCGGTGTCCGTTCGTCTTTCTGTGTATTACCAGTATTTATTAAGCAACTACAATTGTATTGATTGGATATTTGATGTTTTATATAAATAGTAGCTCGTACGGAATGTAAATGTAAAATAAGAAAAGAAATATGTTTAAAAATCTGAAAATAAGGTTAAGAAAAAGAGACTTCTGAAAACTTATCTAAAAAAAATGGATTGTTCCCGAGGGAAAAACGATAACCTCGTTTTACGCGGACGAAGTCCCGGACTAAATAAACGTATTAAAAAATAGAAATCATATGACAAAGTGGAACAGAAACACTGAAATATATAACAAATCTATTTTAAATGTAGAGAGTAGTTACTGATGATTCTACCTGGCGGCCGAAGTATGTATTCAATAGGGGGTGACAAACTGTAGAGGAAACATTTTTTGAAAAGCTATAAAAATAACCAAGATATAAGCCAACAAAGATTTGTTCCTATCTCTTTCTAGCAATACAGAATCCAACATGGAGTTTATATCGCCGACCTGTTACATGACGCCACAGTGCTTATTGGATATCTCTGTCTAATCGCTGTCTAATAAGCAGTTTAAAATACTTGCATTATGCATATTTAACCCCCGACGCAAAAAGAGGGGTGTTATAAGTTTGACGTGTAAGTGTGTGTGTGTGTGTGTGTGTGTGTGTGTGTGTGTGTGTGTGTGTGTGTGTGTGTGTGTGTGTGTGTGTGTGTGTGTGTGTGTGTGTGTATGTGTGTCTGTCTGTGGCACCGTAGCTCTTAAACGGATGAACCGAATTGGATGCGGTTTTTTTTATTTGAAAGCAGGTTTTCTAGCGGTGGTTCTTAGACATTTTTTATCGAAATCGGTTCAGCCGTTTTTGAAGTATTGAACTTTGAAATGTCATTGTCGGGGATTTTCCAACTTTTTGTTGGTTAGGTTATTCTTGGCCGATTTTGATTTTAATTTCAGTTTTGGTGATCTCTTTTACGGTATTTTCATGTTTTGTTGAGAAATGATTTAAAAAATCGATGCATGTTCCGAAGATCAGGTAGAAATATCAGTATGCCCTATCTCCACGGTGATCTGTCCTGAGCTACTCGCATTTAGCTTTGTCCTGTTGCCTACAGCTATTATTTAATAGCTACTCTTCGAGTCTACCGAGTCTGTCGAGAGAAGGGTGAATGCGGAAATCAAATAAATGGGGCCCTGTACTCTTTTGTGAGCAGAAAGGGCGTTTCACAAAAAGCCAGACTGGCTGTTCACAATGGAGTGCTAGCCCCTACACTGATGTATGGTAGTGAATGTTGGGTGTGGCAGGACAAGCATGAAAGTCGTATAAATGCAGTTGAAATGCGCTCTTTGCATAGTATGTGTGGTGTGAAACTGACTGATAGAGTAAGAAATGAAGAAGTCAGAGAGAAATGTGGACTAAAAGAAGATGTAGTGACTAAGATTGAAAAGGGCATGCTTCGATGGTTCGGTCATTTGGAAAGGATGGATGAAAGAAGATTGACGAAAGAGATATACAGAGCTAAAGTGAGTGGAAGGGTCGGAAGGGGCCGCCCTAGGCGTACTTTTTTCGAATCAAATCGGAGAAATACTGGAAAAGGGCCGAATTTTAAGTACCCGAAACCGACGTGCGTGCATGACTCGATGTATGAATGTGGAAGAAGCGAAAGAGATTTGTCAAGATCGTAGCAGGTGGAAAGAAGTGGTCTCTGCCTACCCCTCTGGGAAACAGGCGTGATTTAATGTATGTATGTACTCTTCGAGTCTATTATTATTATCCACATCTATTATCTATCTTGCCAGCCGCTAGAGCTGAAGTGCCATAAAATCAATGACATCGTTATCAGACAGGCCCTCAGATGTACTGATGCCGATAATGTTATCTTGATACACATTTCCGTTCCATTATTGTCAATTCCGACGAATTTATTATAGTCTTTTGTTACCTCAATAAATAAACACTTTAAGGCTCTTGTTTCTCGTTCTCATAATAAAAGGTCAATAGAAAGCATTTTATTTGATTTGAGGTAACAGGAAAGCGATGGATACAAAATTCAAAAAAATTCAAAGTTCAAAATATTTATTCAGTAAATTCAGGATGCAATGGTACAGTCACCAGCAACAATATATTAACCAACATTAGCCGCAAAATTATATGACACACTCTTATACCGCTAGTAATAAAGACGAGTCAGATATTTTTGCGCCCAATGTTGGATAATATATTATTGCAGGTGACTGTACACAGGAATATTACTCGTAGCAAACTGTGGGAGAGGCATATGACTAGCAGTGGACGTCTTTCGACTGAAAGGATGTTTTTGTTTCGGAAATAAGTTTGTCTGAAGTAACTATTTTTTTTTATGTAGCATTTAAAATTTTGGTTGAATTAATGAAACATTTTTTTGCGGAATCTTTGATTTCTGTACCTACATATAAATAACCCGATATGGTTATTGGATCATTTGATTATAATCTAGAATAATTTATCTGTTTCTTTTTATGCATAAAGTAAGTACGAGTCTCGATCCAGAATTCCAGACGGATTTTTAATAACAATCAGTTTTAGAATGTTGATTTTTGTAGATGGTAGAATGTTGAACCGATTCAGGAAATGAATTTGATTGTTTTCAAAATTCAAAATTCTAAATATTTATTCAGTAAATTGGCCACAAGAGGGCTGTTTTACACGTCGGTAATATGGATAGAATCTACTAGCGCTTCGGACAAGACCATCATTGCGGAGAAGAAGCGCCGCGAGATACTCCAGCAGAAGGTCATTTGTTTTGATGTTTTCAGTATCGAAACACGTTCTATTGAATAAAACTAGGGCATAGGGGTAACTGATATAAGTAGTAAAATTGTGATTTTGTTTTGGTAAAAGACAGTTATTTAAAATGAGCTAGTAAACGATACCCAAGAGCACCGGTGGCCTAGAGTGGCTTAGGCTGTCGACTTGTGGTCGTAAATTCGAAGTAGTGGCCATGTGCCAACCAATGAGATTTTTTTAACTTAAGTACATTATCCGATGTTCTTATGCTCAAGGAAAACATGGAGAGGAAACCAGCACATTCAAACAGCTGAATGTGTAAGAGGGTAACTGGTTGATTAATTATATTATTAGGGTAAGTGATAAAAATATTACAAAAATGGTTTTAATATGTCATTTGAAAAAAAAACGGGACAATGTCACCTCAATGGACCTAGTCCCAAACTAAGCTCTAGACCTGTACAGTCGAGTTCATAAAATATGTGTACACTTTAGTACCTTGTCTATTTTATGTCATGTTTGAACTGCCATATGAATTGTCACAGCGATTAAAGTGACAAGGTACTAAAGTGTACACATTTATGAACTCGACTATACTATGGGGTCTATGGGTACTAGACAATGACGACTTATATTTTTTGAAGAAAATCCGTAAAATATTGGGCTTAATAGCCACAAAAACTGATGGTTGGTGGATTTATATCCTTTAATTAAACCATAGTTTTAAACAGTCTACATACACAAAGTATATGAGCATTAAAGAGCTTTGGGTTTGTACTTCTCTGTTACTCGCTCTTAAAAAGAGCGTATCAGAGCGAGTGTGAGACAGCTACAAACCCGAAGCACCTTTTAAGAGCTATATCGCACTGTAAGCGACGTCGCCATGGCAACGAGGTACAAAAAAAATTGGATTGACCCATTTGCACAAAAATCCTAAAGGGTCCAAGTATGTTCGAAAGGGTCCATTTGTACAGATAAAAAACCTCAGATATAAATTCGAATTCCCACTTATCCACACGCGACATTTTTATGTTGCCACTTTCAACTTTATTCCACTGTAATAAGCCAGCAAAAGTATGCGGGTGTGGACAGCTGGGAATTGCTCATACAATGGAAATCCCTCCTTTGAGAGCTGATATCTGTTTAACGCCTCAACGGATGTCCATAAATCCTAGCTAAGGACACTCCCAGTTGAACTAGTTTTTTTTTAATATGTCCAAATTGCTCCAACTGTTTGTAGACACACAGATACACGCGTGAAACCCCCCCCCCTTATTTGGCGGGTTAAAAAGTTCAAGATAAGATAAGTATAACGATACTTTATCCTACGATGTAAAACTATTCCTACATGTATAAGTGAGTTTTCAAAAATAAAAACAAAACAGATGATAAACTGAACGCAACAAGGAAAATGCTAACCAAATTTTATCAAAGGCTATTACCGAGAAAGCGAGATGGAAAATGCTTTATCAGATGAGAGGTCGTGAATCCACTACCATGATCAGGAAAAAGCCTAAAAGCAGAAAATGCAATGGGTTTGTTTTATTGGTAAGAACTAAAAACAATATACATATTTCCATAAAGATAAAGAACAAGTTTTATTACATTTGTTCGATATCAAATGATGTTTCTACCTACCTTGGGGCCTAGTCAAGATGCATAACGCTAAGCGATCTTTGAAAATCGTCTATTTGTATAGTATTAGACCCAAGCTGGTGACAGATGGCGTTGACCGCCTATGTAAACTCTATACATTTCGAGTCGATCGGCCTAATAGTGATTCTATACTAATTGAACATAATCCCTGCTTATATATAAAAGCGCCATAAATCAAAAACAAAATACAGTTTGATTAAAAACTTAAAGTAAATAGCATTCCGAATTTAAATGCAACTGAAACACATTTTGATTTGTGTCGCTTTTGTATTTAAGCAAGGATGTATAGGGTGGGCCAGAAATATTTGCATTTTTACTAGCTTTTACTCTTGCTTATTTGCAAACATTTTTGGCCCACCCTATACTTCATTTAGTACAGATCAGCTAGAATCAGCAGCAGCACATTTGAAATCGATTCGTAATATATTTCAGAGATTCTGTTCCACTTCGTCTTAAACCTTGTTTCTAATTGTTAATAAATACAAACATAGAGTGATAATACATGGCAATATGCTAACAACGGGAAACAATATCATTTAAAAAAATGTGGAATACAGGACTGTAGCAATTTAGACACTATCAAAGAAATAAATTGGGGAATATCGGACGACAAATTCTATGTAACATAGTTGCAGGGCACAATAGAAATACCAAACTTCCGTCTTTTACAAATTTCACGCAAAAATATATTATAAATAAACGATTCACTACATTACAAATCGTGAAGCAAACTAAATTGATAACAGCATTGCTAGTCCAGTGAGTCGACCATCTTTCAATTCAATTAGATGGTACATCGATTTAAACTCGATTCTTTGGGATTTTTTCGCTTCACGTAAATTCTCATTTCATTGCATTTGATGGTTTAATTGCACCTTTTGCGACTTCGGCCGCGTAGAATTCATTTATTGCTATTTCCTCTGAACTGACCATTGTTTTGGAATAAAGAGACAATAATATGTCCTTGCTATCTCAATTCTAAATTCTTAAACGATCAGTTTCTCGGTCACAAGTTTCGTTGATATTTCAAATCGAATTCCAAGAAACAATCGAAAATCACTATCTGATAAAGCATGACATCTCCTAAAGACCGCGCTTGCTCGAAATTCTTTCATCTTTGTATCGAAAATTATCGCCTGCGCGGCCTTCGGACAAGCATTATCTCTGAAACTAATCCCATCCTTACGGAATAGAGGTTGTAACTCAGTCTGATTTACAGCCGAAGCGAGTATACTTTATGATCCTTCTTGTTTGGCGACATGTATTACTTCGATCGAATTTCTGCTTTGTTTCAATAGCATTTGGCTTATGTCTGTTGATTGGAGCTGGGTTTCTTCGAACGGTTTTACTTCTAGAATTGCTGATGGTTTAATACGAATACAGCAAACATAAACAATACACAGCTACAGTATCACTTAGTAAGGTTTTTCTTTCAAGCTTCCAGTAAATCCAGAATATCGCTGTCATATTCTCTCTGCCATCTGTCAGTATATTTGTTATGCTTGAGAGAGAGTGATGAGCAGAAATCGGAGTTTTTGGAGCAAAATCTTTTAAAAAGTAGTGATTTTGTACATCGACAAAGCCACTTATCGATATTTGACGCTAAAACTACTAATCACTTTCAGTTTTGTTTGACGAAACACAGTAAAACAATAAATATTAAAATAAAATAAAAATGATTAAAATAAGTAGAGAAATCGCGTGCTGCAAAAAAGTTGAAAATAAAACGTCAATTTGCATCAAGTTTACTTAATAACATCGGATAAATTACTCGTTACAATAAAAATACCGTTTCAAGGGCCCGTATTATGGTCGCCTTTATCGCGGTGGATACAGCATCCATCACTCTCGCACTTACGTACTGGTCAGAAAGAGACAGATGTTTTATCACCATCGATAAGATCATAATAGGCCCGCAGACTCGTTAAAAGCGAATTGAAAAACGGAAGTGTAATGGAATAGGTGTATCGATTTCAGATTATTCAAAACTGCGTCGTTCCTTTTTATTGAATTACTTTAATTTGCATTTACATCGAAACCTTAGCTTTACACGCATACTGGCATTTTGTTTTTTTGGTAGGAACAGAAGTTGAAACTTCGAATATGACAGCTAATACATGACTATGAAAAAAGATAAAACCCCGATAAATTGGCGATCCCTTCTATGCTATCTAATAAACGGCTCAACCGATTACCATAAAACTTATGTAAGAAACATCCCAAATGAACGAGCTTTCTTTAAAAATCGGCTTCTAAATTGAACCATCCGTTTGGGAGCTACAAAACAAGTTAAACACAGCACCCCTCTTTTTTGTCGCAGGTTAAAAACAAAAACGAAAGTCTTTAAAAAAAGAATTAGAATCGCACACCAATGGTACCGTACCGCCACATAATTTCAATTTGAGAGGTTTTTTAGGGGCACTATTATCACACGAATGTTTTTGACTTGAATGTTTTACGATAGAACAAAAACGATAAAAAAACTTGTGTAGCGTACTTGTTATTTTACTTATATTTTCAAACAAAAACTCAAACTCGAACTCACAGCATTTATAAACAAATATGTGTAATAAATATTTTATAATTATTTGTTAAATAACCTGCCGTTCAAGCACCATTTAAAAACGACTGGTATAAGGTTCAAAAGATACAGCTCTTAAAGTTAGGGCAGACGGACGGACAGCACAGGCTTAGTAGTCCCGTGCCACCCATTAGGTTAAAATAATTGTTAAGTTAACAATTATCTATACAAAATGCGATAACGTTTCTCTCCCCTTAAACTTCTTCCCTTAATCTACAACATATGGAAAAATCGTGGAAATCGGACTTGATTTAGGGGGTGAGAATTAAACGCCTAGAGCTAGAGCGCTTTTGACGCGTCGCCTCACAATACTCTTAAAAACTCTACAAAGTTAATATGTTCTTAAGATTTAAGCAGAATGCACAACTCTTAACCTCATGATGTAATAATTGTAAGACATCCATTATCGAATCTATCACGAAGGTCTAAACATTGTTTATTACGCTTTGTGGATAGTGGACTATAAACCCCATTTGAACCTTATGGGATCATAACTGCGTCCGCGTCCACACAGTAATAAATAGGTTTACCCCCTTCATCCCTACAAGATTATTGGATAATCCCAGAACCCACAAGAGCGCTGTGGTGTAATTTTCGACCGACTAACCTAAATAGAAGAATAGAAAATATTCATTCAACGCACACAGAAGAAAAACAATAGAAAAATGAAAAGTAAAAAGAAGACATTAATATGAAAAGGTCTCAGCATTGTTCCCCTTATTTTTACAGGGACCATGATTTAAAACTAACCTAAATTAAACAAAAAACGAGTAAAGATTATATAGAGAAGTTTTTGTTTCATCTAAGATAGGGAAGGCCAACGAGCATGTGGGATACCTGATGGGAAGTAATCACCACCGGCCATAAATACCAGCAACTCAAGAAGAGTTGTCGGTAAGGTTTAGCCTGAGTAGAATAGAGCCCTTCTGTGCGAGTTTGTATCGCCAATAGGGTTTTCAGGATTGAAAACTTTTCGTGAGCTCGTTGTATTACTTGCTGTTGAGATACACACAGAGAAAAACATCGACCATGCGAGTCAGGGTAACGCATAATTTTATCGAATTTGACTTGGTCGATTAAATAGTTTTATAGTATTCCATTTCTTCGAACGCTATTTTCTGCTGGAAACATGATGTATTCAGGATATATTAAATATTAATTACATAGGTAAGGTTAGGTTACACCTTAGACAAGCAAAAAAAAACTCAGGCGGCGAGAAATGCCTTTCGATGAAATGAAAATTCTGCGTAACGATCATCATCATCATCATCATATCAGCCTGTTGCAGTCCACTCCTGGACATAGGCCTCCTCCAAGGAGCGCCGCAGCGCGCGATCTCCCGCCCTTTGCATCCAGTCACTGCCAGCTGCCTTCTTCAGGTCATCGGTCCATCTAGCCGGGGGGCGTCCTAAAATACGTTTGCCTAAGCGTGGTCTCCATTCGAGAATCTTCCTGCTCCACCTCTCGTCGGTTCTGCGACAGACATGGCCAGCCTACTGCCACTTCAGCGTAATTATACATTCGTTGAAAGGTGTTTCGATAAAATAAGGTGCCCGCGAGTCAGGCGACTATTAGGACCTTTTCTAAGCACTCGGTTCTGGGTCAACCTTCTTAATGAAATATCCAAATTTAAGCCCGGTAACTCATTCCGTTTACGAGCTGAACCCGTGACATACGAAAGGAAGTATGGAGAGCAGAGTGACAGAAATACGGCTCCATTTTGCCTTTTGGGTGCGGTACCCTAATAAGTCCCAAATTAACCGAGAGATTTACTGTCTTGTCAGTTTTTTTTTTTATAAATTTACAGAAATCTTTGGAAACGATCAAAACGAAGTACTTTTCCTAATAGACGTATCAGTGTCAGCGATCTCTTTTGGATAGTTAATGCCCTTTCGTCCTAGGAGTTCAGTTTCATCCTTAAATCTGTGCCCATTGTTTGACAATTCGTTTAAGGGACAACACAATCGAAAAGTAATAAGTGTAACTCTATAGAACGATGGTTTCACTTTCGGCAATATCATCATAACCACTATTAAAGAATCTAATGCCAACCATCATTATAATCATTGCAAGGAGTAGGTATTTGGGAGGATACAAATTCTCAATGGATTGTATGAATAAAATATAAACTAGGTGAAAAAGTCGTTACATTTTTAATGGTTCTTGAATACTTTACAACAAAAGTTTTCCCTATTTCCATTAGACTATCGAGATTCTATTATTCGTAGGTGCAGTCAATTCCAATTTAAATTTGCACTATTAAAACTTTTGGAATACTTTTCTTAGTGTTTTTCTCTTTTTCTTTTCTCTCATTTTCCATAAATCTTTCTGCCGGCATTTTGGGAACGATCAGTGTGTTTATTATTAAATCTAATCTTAAATATACGTATTGTATTGGCATGAAATTAAAAGGTTTTCTCCTACTTTGTTCAAACCTCGACTGTATAGGTATTGTAAACGCTATTTCGTTTATCACGTTTCTTTCTACGTGGGAATTACCATGTGTTACGAGTATGTTTGTTCACTTAGCATCGGACTATGCGGACCGTTAGGTTATGTCAACGTATCCTTTTTACCCTAACTTTACCTCTAATGCATGAATCACTCAATTCGTTGTGACGCAAGTACCTACAATGTTGGGATAGGTACTCATTTCATAATGAAGACACTCTTTCAATTCTGCAGTTAATTCGTCGTCCTTGCCTTCGCCTTTGTTTTTGGCATTAAATGTTTTTTTTATGTTGAAGTTTCAGTTTTCGGTACTTATTATTTATTTGTATTTATTAACAAAACTTTTACTTTTTCATCAACAAGAACAAATTGCACTTTTTTATATTCCACGTTAGGACACTAAATAGTGTAAATAGTAAATGTCACACCACAATTCAAGTATCTTTTATTATTTATATCTTCATCTTTATTTTATTATAATTATGTCATCACTGCTGGACAAACCACGCGTCTCAAGGATTGTGAAGGTAAAAAATCGATACAAAATGCGATAACGTTTCTCTCTCCTTAAACCTAGTCCGTTTTTTACCATTTTTGAATATGAAAACTAGGTAAGTTTCCATTTCCTAAAAAAATATTCTGGAAAGAAAGAAATAAAAAAACGGAAACGTTCAAACCGAGTTTTTCACAATAAGTACAACTTTTTTTTTTAAATCGGACCTTATTTAGGGTGTAAGACGTTATTGCCCGGAGCTAAATGTTTAAGGACCAATTTTGACTACGCGATTTAAGTGTCGCTTCATAATTCTCTAAAGGTTCAGTACGATTATCATATGGCTCATTTCATTGTTTGCTTATTTTTTTCCCTGTTTATAAACTTCTGCCTCCAAATAACAAATCATCTGAAATAACATCGTCTTTACTCACAGTAGTAAATACCTAAGTTCCTTGGAGATTGTACATCGCTCGGGTTGAAACCGAGTTTTCCCGAAGATGATAAATTGACAGATCGTTATCTGGTCCACCCAAAGAACACGGTCACCAGTGTCACCACTATTTTTTTTTAAATCTTTAGTAACACCTCTAAAGATTTTGAGGAGAACGCGATTACTTAAGCATTAAAAAGTAGGCCTAATAAAGATACCTAAATTCAATCGTAGACAAATAATTCTAGGGACAAAAGAAAGGTCAAACTGGTTGGTAAAATGTTTGCTAGAGTAACTATTGAAAATCTTCATCAATTCATTTCCTGATACAAATGTTATTTGTGGATCTCATAACAAATCATTCGCAGACAAAGTTCAAGAAATTCTAATACCTTCACGTTTTTTACGGCTCAGAAAGCACAAGAGCAAACGGGCCACCTGATGGTACCTAAGTGAGATCTGAGAGCCACAGACATAGTATAATATTCAAGACCGCAAATGTTGAATTTGTTTATTGAACTGTCATTTTTCCAGAATGCTTGAAAAAATCGTGATGTGACACAATCTCTTGCCTTAACACGTTTGCCGGCGTTATCCTCTATATCTTTATTGATCTCAAAGGATCTTGTCATCAAGGATGTTGTCAATAATCTCGTATCATTCGAGATGGACATGATGGCTGATAAACTGTCTTCTTGCGTGTGTTCGTGACTGTTTGTACATATAAACAAATTTTGTATGTGTGACTAATTACCACAACTGGTTCTGAGTTTTGGATGACAGAAAGTGTTTGTTTATCGATTGTTAGTGTCAACAATAAAACAATTGATAGGTTACTATTATCAATCAACAAGGTTACCTATTTATAGTATAAACACAATAGGACTGAGTTTGCTTTAGATATTGAAATACTTTTTCGATTTATACTATATTTCGGCTAGATCTTACTGCCGATTAAATTCAGGTAACAGAATACGATTTTAATAAGCAATAGAGTATGCCTTCATCTTCACTTTGTCCGTTTTCTCCAGTTATCCTTAAAACAAACCAAAACCAGCACCATAAACCAAACCCTGCAAAGCAATTAGATACAAGCACAACGCAAATTGTCACTAAGGTTAAGCAAGTACTCACTTTCGCTGAAAATTCTCTGTAGGTAGCCGTCAAACAGATCGCATTACGCTAGCCGTATTGACGCGGGAGGTTCGAAATCAGCCGGCGAGGTGACGTCACAGGTAACAACCAAACAATGGAAGCCTATTCGTTTTCACACGCGATTTAATTGAAGAATGATATTGCGGTAACACGCGGTAGAGACGAGTTTGGGGGAGCAGATGAGCGACGTGCGTGCTCCGCGACGGCTCGGCGCGGACTGGAGGCTTGCTTTGCCTGAGGTGTGCCGGGCCAATCGTGTGTCTGCCCCCCCTCACCCCTTTACCCCGCCCGCCCAGGCTCAGAGCTGTCACAGAGTAAGCGATGTAGAATCAACAATCGTAAATGGATGGGCTGAAGCTGAAAGCCTCCTTGGTGTGTTTATATCGAAGTATAGCCGTCATAAAATATCAATGGCATGTTTGCAACCAAGTTATGGAATTGTTTGCGAAGAGGCTTAATAATTTATTATGTACTAAATATTGCAACGTTGGAGAGGAAGTAAAATAAATAACATTAAGGACTTTGGGACTTAATTAAAAAGTCAACATTAATTGTTGATCTTCAATGAATAATTTTACCTTAAGTATAATTAATTAAGTAGGTACCTATATGTAAATAAAAATGTACCTACTTGTAATAATTAAAATGCATGGTCAATAAATTGTCCACTATGTAGTAATATTACATATTTTTTACTATAATTTTTGATGTGTTCCATGTATCTGGTCAATAATTAAATAATTCGTATTACTCTAGTCATGTTTTATTCATTTAATATTTATTTATTATTTATTTAATCTTTGCTGTACAAAAAATATTACAAATGGCGGACCTAATGCCTAATGGCATTCTTTACCAGTCGACCAAATAATTGTTAATATTTTTTGTATTCGAAGTGAATGTCATGATTTTTGTTTTATAAGGATCAATTTATTAATATATCGAAGCGGTGCACAAAGGTTATCAATCAGTTTTAATATTATCTTATTTCTACCATCAGACCGACACAATTAAATAACCATACACACACGCAGACACACACACACACACACACACACATATATATAAAAACGTTTTTAACATGGTAATCGTTGGGGCTTGAACTCAGTACCTTACTAGCGCAAGGTGAAGGTCACTGAGTTCAAGCCCCAACGATTACCATGTTAAAAGCGTTTTTCTAGGTTACCGTACGTCAAAAAAATGAGCGGAACCTGCACATTTGAACAGCTGATCGTGTCAGAGGACTAATTGCAGAAAATATCCTACCCTGTTGAATTGTTCTCGAAAGGGCTTATCCATGTCAGATTATTTTCATCTACATTTTTTGTCAATGATATTAATAAAATCTTTGAATATAATACCAAGTAATTAACGTAAACTTGTGACGTGATGCACGAAATGTTTCAAATACTACATCAAACTCTTATTTCTCTTCGTCAAATTGTCTGCTTTTCAAATAAAAGTTACAAAACATTTTCAACAATAATTAATTCATTATCAACTTTTTAATTACTTTTTTCCCGCACGTGGCATGAGTGGGAGGTCATCCCACATGCTAGATAACAAAAAAGATCACAATAATAACACAATACGAACTTGATAAGCGCAATAAATACATTTCCACATGTACTGTTAATTATTATTAAATTTAGAAAATTGTTTCGAATGTAGTGAACCCACGCTCGTTTTTCTCAGTCAAATCAGTAAGTACCCATTGATAAGCTAATAAAAAATGTAAGATGAATAAGGACCTATTCAGCGAAAAACGATATTGTATGATTATGCACTGCATAGTGTACGTACGTACGTAGTGTATGTAGTACATAGTTAGTACTCTTACAGCCGCTCAGAGTCAGTTAGTGAGGAATAAGTCGTTTCTTAGTGACGATTTTTATAGTAGGGGATCCGAATAGGAGACAACCTTCACCCAGCTGTTTATTCGGTAAAAAGTATTTTGTATCAAACTTAAGATGGCGATCCCAGTGCCGGGTCTTTTTTCGCCCAACGGCTTAGCCTGGCCGTGCAGCGGGGTAATGCTGCAAGCATTATAGGGACACTGCCCCGAGCGGGAGATTTCCAGGGTTTTGATATGTTTTAGTTATCAGTTTTTTTTTTCTTTGAATGTTTTTATAATAAAAGATGGTAAGTAATATATGGCAAATAGGTTGACTGAAAAATTTCAGTCCAGTACATTCCATAGTTAAAAAAAAAACTAAAAATGAACTTCTTTTTTAAATTGCTATTGCTTGTTTAATATACCAATTACATACTAATCGAAAGTATGAAGCCTACAGAATATGCAAACGTTTGGTTGAATATTTTTTCCCATCATAACCATTGGGTAGGTAGGTAAGTCGGTACTAATAATTTGCACTAAACCTTACGTTGTCCGGGTGATCGTAATGTTTAGGGTGTTACCAGACCAATCGATCGATCGCCGATCGACGGCATCGATTGACGTCGATCGAAGTCGATCGATTGGTCTGGTAGGAACTAGGAACTATCGATCGACGGATATCGTTCGACTAACCAAACGATCGATTGCCGGTCGACGTCGGTCGACTGGTCTGATAGCTTTAATTGATGAAGGAATTATCGATCGACTAATCCATTCTACCATCGATGGACGATCGATCGATTGGTCTGGTAGGAACTATCGATCGATTGCCGGTCGACGTTGATCGACTGGTCTGATAGCTTTAATTGATGTAGGAACTATCGATCGACTAATCCATTCTGCCATCGATCGACGATCGATCGATTGGTCTGGTAGGAACTATCGATCGACGTCGACTAATAAATTCTACCATCGATCGATGCCGTCGATCGACGATCGATCGATTGGTCTGGTAACACCCTTAGAGTTCCACGCCAAAGATTATGCAATTTGTTATGCACCTCTAGACATTGCATAATCTTTGGCGTGGAACTCAAAACACTTCGATCATCCGGACAACATTCATTCATTCAAATAATTAGCTCATTCGCGCATTTACATGCTATTTAGGGTTTCGTACCCGAAGGGTACCCTAATGGGACCCTATTAAATGCTACCCTGTTCGTCAGTCCGTCCGTCCGTCCTAACTTTAAAGAGCTGTTTCTTTTAAAGCTTTATTGTTAGCGGTTTTTTTTAGAATATGTGTTATTAGAGCGTATTTAGTAACAAACAAAAATAAATAAAGAAAGTGAAATAATAACGGGGCGTATATTTATTTTTGTTGTAACTACCTATTGTATAAACGGAAAACATACAAGCCTCAAAGTTGGTATGACTTATATTATAAACCCTAAAGAAAAAATGGTCAAGTGTGAGTTGGCATCGCGCTAATTCCATTCAAAATCGAATTCAAATTCAAAAAATTCAAAATTCAAAATATTTATTCAGTAAATTGGCCACATGAGGGCTCATTTACACGTCGGTAATATGGAGTGAATCTACTAGCGCTTCGGACAAGATCATAATTGCGCAGAAGAAGTGCCGCAAGAAAATCAGAATAATACCTACGGAACCCTCCGTGCGCGAGTTCGGCTTATATTTTATTTTGCATTTTTAGAGCCAAAAACGTAATATCTATCAATAGATAACATTAATCAATGGTGGTACTTGTTAAGTGTCCGTCCGGATCGCTACCACCGTCTTATGCTTTAACCTACCGCCAAGCAGTAGTGTTCGCATTGTTGTGTTCCGGTGTGGGGACAGGACAACTGGTGAAATAACTAGCATAGAGGTAATCCCCTCCGTCCACTAGGATCCATTGATAGGATCCATTAAAGGGATCAAGTGGACTTTATGTACATTCAAATCCATTAATGGATTAGAGTGTGCTTTAATGTATACACTTTAATCCATTAATGGATTTGAATGTACAAAAAGTCCATTTAGAGTCGATTACAATTTATAGTACGCTAGGATCCATCAATGGATGCTGTCGCACTCTTAATTACACTTCGATCCATCTATAGATCTTACTACTATGTATTTGAGTGATGAACAGTGATCGAGAAATAGGTGAGCTAATTTACCTAAACTTGATGCATGTTCATTCAATCCCATCCCATCTCACTCACGTATGAATGAATATGCGTCAAGTTCAGGTAAATTAGCTCACCTATTTCCGATCACTGGTGATGAAATACTGAGCGTGTAACCTCTCTCTATGATGGTGGTAGCGATCCGGACGGACCCTGGGGTGTGATTAGTGGCCTGCACACGTAAAGTTCGGACCGCGGGAAAGGCCACGCGCCGTTCCAATCTTCGTTCCGAACCGTACGTGTAAATGCAACTGCAATAGTAAAATAGTAAAAAATGTACAGTTGTGAACGAAGATTGGAACGGCGCGATTGTCTCAAAAACGCGGTCGGACGAACGAACGAGTGAATGTCGCAGCGGCGAGTTTAAGTAGCCCCGTCAGAGCGAACAAAACACATTTTAGCGCGTGCATTTTCAATTTCGCAGCATGGCTTCTGTCGATGAGATCGAACGTATAAGGCTGCCTAATTGAGAATGCCTCTATTTCACCGATTGTTTTATCCCCACGCCGGAACACAACAATGTGAACACTGCTGCTTGGCGGTAGTTGAAAGCAATGGCGGTACCTAGCTATCCGGAAGGTCCTATCACCATTAAGCAAAATAAATAAGTATACATATTTAGCACTTCGGAAAAAAGCTAGATATTATAAAATATGTGAGTTAGTATCGATTTCAACATACGATGTCGATAATCGACTGTTGTTCATACACTTTGACAGCTGTTAATGCTCTAATCGTCTGTTAAGCGGTTAATATCGTTTGGTGAAATCGGTACTAAGGATAAAAAATTACCGGTCAGCATTTTGCAAAAATCCATAAAGGTCGTTTTAACACCGAATTAATTTTACAATCGTTTTCAAAGCAAAACACACCTAACCTTAAACTAACAGGGTTCTATTTAACTAACAAAAGATGCAAAATTGCAATCCCAAGCTACACCAGAATCTATTAATTCAAATAGTATGTAAATTTGGTCATTTCTATTCCGCGGGGACGGATTAGCAATGATTATGCTTACCGAGTTATCCAGTGGTTAGGTTTACTTGACGTCAAAGGCTCAAACCCACCCAGCCTGCTTCTAAGGTAGAGTAAGGTAGGAGCAGGGACCGGCTATCCCATTTGGGTTTTGAATGGGTTTTTATAAGGATTTATTTAGAAAAGCCGTATCGCTTGAAAGCCGTTCGATTTGCTTTTTAAAGCGCTATTTATAAGGGTTACCCTTATCAAAGCGATTCGTACAAGTCTTGTTCGATTTTGCTTTTAAAGTGCTATATTTTGAGTGATACCAATATCCCTTCAACTTAAAAAAAGCCGTTCGATTGGCTTTTTAAGCGCTATTTACAAGGGTTACCCTTATATTTGGTTATCAATTTACTGCCGACGATCTGAGCTTTAGCTCTTTAGGTTTCTCTTATGTGAATGTTTAGTTTAACAAATAACTAAGTCATATTTTTCCAAAGGGGTTATTCTTTTAGTTACTTTGAGAGGTACGTCTTTTAAATAAAGGTTTTTATTGGGGAATGGGTGGTCGGGTCCCTGGGGAGGAGTTTCATTGGTACACCCCGGTCGCAGAAAGCTAAGCAGCATTGTTTGGTTGGTAGTTAGAAGGTACAGGCGGACGGCCTTAAAAGTAAGCACTTTAGTGCCAGCCATGTCACTTTAATTTAACGTCGTTTGAACTGCTGCACTAATCTTAAAGCGAAAAGATATAAAAGAGTGCAGCGAGTTACAAGCAGACGACCCAGACGTGAGCTAACATGGGGCACGATATACTAAAAACTAAGGGGCAAAATAATTTTGCGAAAATATATCGATGTTACTGGCAAGATCAACATTAATAAATAATATTCATTCCCCTCTGCATTTTAAAATAAAAAAACCGGTCAAGTGCGAGTCAGACTCGCGCACCGAGGGTTCCGTATTGAAGATAATATGCTTGGTAACCGCAAAAGAAAATACTCATTTTGTTATATAAGCTTTATTTTCCAGGCAATAAGGTCGATTTTGACTAGCCTAAATTTTAATATAGATTTTCTTAGTTTTTTTGTTATTTCTCAAAAACTTTAAATAATTAATAAGTACTTTATTTTATTTTTCCCAGAAAATATAAGTAATTATCTATATGTCAGGATTTTTTTCAGAATTTTTGATTAATAAACTTCGGAGATAAGGGGGGGGGGGAACGGTCATGTTTTGTACATTTTTTACTATAAATCAAAAAGTACATCATAGAAATTTTTCAAAAAAATAGTTTTGAAATGTGCAGATTAAGACCTTTCATATGACACCCCATTTGCTATAATCGAACCACTTACATTTTTGAACCCCCCATTCTAGACCCCTTTTCAATTATTAATAAAATTAATTTCACATTTTTTTTACTACAAATAGATGCGGGCAAGCAAGTTGTACAACTATGCCAAATTTCAAGTTGATAGCATTTGTAGTTGCTGAGAAAACCTGCTGTGACATATATACAGACAGACAGACAGACAGACAACGAAGTCTCACCATAAGGGTTCCTTTTGTACCATTTTGGTACGGAACCCTAACAATTGACAAAACGATTATTTTTCTATTTTGAAACGATTTTCTTTAAACAATTCTTTTTTTCATATTTGTCGGTAATAAAGATTGCAGCTTAGATGAATTTATGGGCCGACTAGGTAGAGAAATACATAAAAAAATATCCAAGATAAAAAAAAGATAAAAGACATTTATTCAGTAAGTAGGCCGCACGGGCACTTTTACACGTCAAGAATCTACCAGCGCTTCGCAAGAGGAGACCACGCTGAGAAGAAACGCCGCAAGGAACTCAGCAGTCAGTGTTTTTTTTAAACATATTTCTTATCACAATGTTACTACTTAGTCTAGCATTATATAAAGCTATAGATATAACATTAAATCTAATATTAAATAACATGCGTTCAGCAGGAAAACATGCCAAAAATCTTGCAAGAGATAGAGGGAGAAAAAAAAACACCTAAGTGTATACAGGGTGCCACCGGAGACGTAATCAGAAGTGACAATACTTAATTAAGCATTAAATTGAGATTACAGTAACACAGGAATGCAGGTCGATAGTTGCATTATTTAATTTTAATCATGTAATCTTTAAAATTAAATTATGACCTTCAAACAGCGTGGTCACCCTACAATCAAGAAAGAGATGCAAAGATACACTTGTATTTTTAATTTTCACTAACAGATAATTGTTTACTAACAGTGACTTACAGTGACATTGTCATTTTATTTTTAAAAGTATCATAATAATAAACTTTTCTGAATGAAAACCAAAGAGGTTTTCATGAAATAATTAGGGTAACCATGATTTAGTGAATTAGTGACATAATTGAAGAATAAAATTAACAAAAAAAGAGAACGGTTATTTCAAGTAACTCCTATTACGTTGTTATGACCATCAATCGCCAGGTCTGAAAAAGTGGTTTCTGATTACGTCTCCGATGGCACCCTGTATAAGACGGTGCAAGACGACCACATAAAAGTTTCGATATGTTTTCCTACATCAACGGTGTTCCCTAGACAAGATAAAGGATTTGTATTATTGGCTAAGTTTCGGGTTTTAAAACAAGACTTTAGAACAAGAATCAGAAAGAAACAAATAATTCCGCTTATCATTGGGAATTAGCAATTATGTACGTAGGCAGGGCCACTAAGTTAAACGCGTCGTCAAAATATGTTAGTATATGTATAATTATGCTAAACCTAAGAGTCATCATTATAACTTTGATGTTTTGCTGCCTTCCGTTTTACGACCAAACTTCACGAATAGTCGCGGCCCTCAAATTGCAATTTATAACGGCCTGGAAACTTCCAGATTGTCGTTTAATCAGATAGTCAAGCGCTGGCCCTTTATTAAACAGAATGTACATTTGTATGTCAACAAGGCAAGTAATTACAAATATCTTACGGACTAACTTACATGACAATATTAAACTTAAAACTAACACCGAGGTAGCAAAACAGGGTAGTTTAGTTTTAGTAGTTTTATTCTGTGATGGAGGCTCTGCTGGTAGGCTGCCCCAAAACCGCCGGAACACGGCAGCTTTCGGCCAGAAGTTGGAACCTCGACGATGGTCCCCAGCATAAATCTCGGAGAACAGCTGCAAATTGAACAGAGCGGCGTGCAATGTTTTAAAGATTTTATTTTAAAAGTCGGTCAAATTTTGTAACACTATAAGTGCCGCCCCAGCTTGGACAAAAAAAAACCCAAAGAAAATGACCCAAATCAGACCTATCGTAACGTTGACAATACGACGTTAATTATACAAATATGTAAAAATTGTGTATTGTCTAGGGGACACGGTTTCTGTAGGAGAATGTATCGAACCTATTATGTGTTGTTTTGCACCGTCGTAGGTTAGTATAATTTTTTATTTATTTTATATATTTTCTATTTTACGAGTTCTTGTAGAAATTTTGATTTTTGACACATTTTCCTACTCAACTACGCATGATATATTATATAGACATATTTTTGTTACATTAATTGTTTTATATAATGCTAGGTTAAGTTTTTTTTTCGTTGTATAATAATTATCATATCATAAGCAATGTTTAAAAAACGACTGACTGTTGAGTTTCTTGCGGCGTTTCTTCTCAGCAGTGGTCTCTTGCGAAGCGCTGGTAGATTTTTGACGTGTAAAAGTGCCCGTGCGGCCTACTTACTGAATAAACATCTTTTATCTTTTTTTTTTTATCTTTTACGATAACATGTCAAAAGCAATGTTGTTTTATCGCGTAGAAAAACCTGCGGACCTAGTATGGCTGCGTCTATATCACGCGTCAAATGTGGATAAAGCATCCGTCACTCTAGTACTTATATTACGTGTCAGAAGGTGACGGATGCCTTATCCAAACTTTGTCACGCGACAAACGCAGCCAAATTAGGGCCCCTGAACGTGGCTTGAACGAAGGAAAAGAAAGAAGACTGTAATCTAATGTATTTTTGACGTGTACTTTTATGTAATAAATATTGATTAATTGAATTTAATGCAGTGATCTAGTTGCAATATTCTCTTCAAAGTAACATTTGAAATTAGACAGATGAATAAATTAAAATACATATAATTAGTTTATTGTGAGAGGCCTCTGCACAATATTTAGTAGGGACAAAGTAATGGGCGGGACGGTCCCTTGTTTTGCATATATGATAAGTCCTTATTGTTTATTGGACAACCTAGTTTGGGTCGGTATAATATAATCTTGTTAGTGTTTCAAGCTCACGAATTCAGGGAATATTCTACTAAGCAAAACCATTATGGCCTTTGATATGTCATCAAATTGTTTTTAACTCAGTCACCATTACTGTCAAGTAGATAGGAGCTATTGTAACCTTGACAATACGATAACATGTCAAAAGCAATAAGGTTTGACCGAGTAGAATAGAGCTCCAGTAGATTTGCTATTTCACCATCTTGACAATGACACGTGACAGGTGACAATTCGGTACACATTGCAAAAACGGCGATACATCACTGGGTTTCATATAAGCCTGCACCCCTACACTGAAATGTCACTTGTCACCTGTCATTATCAGGATGGTGAAATAGGGGGCTGATGGCACTCGTAAGTGGACTTCGAAGTTCATAGACATTTGGAACTTTGAAATTGTAATCTTACGATGACGTCTCACGGCTGCAAATGCATTGCCAGTCCTGAGGATTTAGATGGAATGGCTTTATCCTAGTCATTTTACTGCACCGGAACACAACAATGCGAATACAGTTGTACGGCGGCGGCAGGTTTAAAGGTGGAGTCACATCTATCAGCATCAAATCGCATTTTTTATATGGAAAATTATATTAAATGCGTATAAATATGGATATGCGTGTAAAAAAATATATTAAATGCGTATAAGTGTAGCAACCCATTTCACGTGCTGAAGGATGCTAATTTAAGTTAACGCACTAGGACGGTTGCTTACGCGTGAGACCCGATGCTCCTTTAGCAGTTGAAAGCATGCAATGGCATTCTTTAGCAGTTAAAAGCATGCGATGACATCCTTAAGCAGTTGAAAGCATGCGATGATATTCTTTAGCAGTTGAAAGCATGCGATGACATCCTTTAGCAGTTGAAAGCATGCGATGACATCCTTTAGCAGTTGAAAGCAAGCGATTACATCCTTTAGCAGCTCTGAAAGCATGCGTTGAAATCCTTTAGCAGTTGAAAACATGCGATGACATCCTTTGACAGTTGAAAGCAAGCGATGACATCCTTTAGAAGTTGAAAGCAAGCGATTACATCCTTTAGCAGCTCGGAAAGCATGCGATGATATCCTTTAGCAGTTGAAAACATACGATCACATCCTTTAGCAGTTGAAAGCCTGCAATGACACCCTTTAGCAGCTCTGAAAGCATGCGATGACACCGTTTAGCAGTTGAAAGCATACGATGACATCCTTTAGCAGTAGAAAGCATGCGTTGACATATTTTAGCAGCTCTGAAAGCATGAGATGACATCGTTTAGCAGTTAAAAGCATACGATGACATCCTTTAGCAGTAGAAAGCAGTAGAAAGCATTCTTTATTCGGGATATTTCGCGTTGTCAGCATCATAGGAGTCCGCGCCGCAGCGGTAATACATAAAAACTAATAAGAAAAATTTATCGGATTGCAGTAATAATTACGGTTCCGTACAGAATAACTTTAATATTAATCGTGCACTGATATGCAGTGTTACAGGTAACCTAACCATATAAGTATTTTGTATCTGGCATACGTTGTGTAGTTGAATTATACAACCTTTCACATTCCAAATGATCCGGATGCACAGCTGGCTTTGAAGGGGGTTCTTCGACCTTCCAGAAACGTTCCAATACTTCCTCCAGCCTGACTGCGTGAAGTCCATAGTCTTCTACTGAAGTGCTGACTGATCGGGCGACGCGACCGTCGACGGCGACCGTGGAGTAGGTACGGCTCCCATCATGACGTGACCAAAATATGATCCGTAGGCTGTTATCCCTGGAATGTTTGTAAGTATCTTAGAATCATCAAGCACATAATTAAGTATATCTGTATCACAAAATATTATATCAACATCTCGAGAGTTATAAAAGTTGCTATCAGCAAGTTTGATATTTGATGACTTTAATTGATTTCTTAATTGAATATCATATGGAGGAATATCTCCTGTTAATGTGAACGTAACCATTGCCATGGTACTAACCACCGGTACCTGCTTTCCTACAGGTTTGATAACCAATTTGACTATAGTGCCCGGTGTTTTGACCTGTTGATGGCGTTTTCCATAAAGTGAATAACCGTTACAATGTTGGTGCCAATTTAAATTATGAACTAATGACTGTTTGACAACTGAAACAGCAGCTCCTGTATCCAACAGTGCCTTGACATACGTACCATCACCAGACCTGACCATTACTATATTGCGGTAGGACAAATAGTTATGGGGAGTGATGGACGCTGAGATGCGCCAACAGTGACCTTATTTCATAGTTTATCAGGACTTGTCCGAGATCCAAACCTGAGATTATGAAATTTTACTTGAGCATTATGAGCTCGCTCACCAAAGCGTGAACGTGGCTGGTGAGTCATTGATTGCACCGGTGGTGCCTGATAATGCACAGACCGGGTCTGGGTCTGATTCCCAGCAGCTGAATCGGTAGGGGTGTGAGGTGGCCAGGCACGTCTCACATATGATGTTGATGGCTGATTCGCCTCACGCTGAGTTGATCCTTGATCCATGAATCGAGCATTTGACTGAGAGGCTGCCAGCTGAGTCCGGGTATCTGCAGATTAATGAATTATGATCAGGAGACTTGCAGTACAAGTACCAATTGCGCTGAGTACACTCGCTAGCAAAATGTTTCCGTAAACATTTATAGCACTGTTCCGTCCTTGATGCCCATGATCGTCGACCTCCCCGTGACAGTTGACGGAATTCGGAACACTTGTTGTGGCCTGACTTGAACAGTAGGAGCATGAATATGAAACGTTCACCTGATGTGGAGACTGTGCACTCCTATGTGATGAGATCACCCCTCTTGATGGCTGCAATGACTGCCTTGGTACACGCGCAAGTGGTGGTAGTGACCGTCGTGCACGTGGTGGCGGTGACCGTTGCGGACTCCTGACTGCAGCCTACTGCTCCGGTGTTGGCGACACCGCTAACTGAAGTCTACACTGCTCATCCATCAGCTCCAGCAGTTGGTAGATGGTAGGCAGGGATTTGGCATCCTTGCCATACCGTTCCTCAAACAGAGAACGCAGTCAGACCGGTAGTTTCTGTAATGCCAAGTACAAGATTAAATATGACCATTATTTTATTGGCTGACTGAGTTTCTCTAAGGCTTGCATGGCCTCCTGAAGAGGATCATAAAACTCTGACCTTATATGACTGACAGAGGTTATGACTGGTAAATTGATTATCCTACCAATATAGGTATCTAGCAACATTCTAGTATTCTGATATCTAGATGTTAAAAGTCCTAGGGCCACTGAGTAATTCTTATTATCTACCGGTTACTGACGTACGATATGAAGCGCTTCACCGGATAATGATGACCTAAGATAGTAATTCTTCTCAGCATCTGAAAAATTACGCTCATGAATTAGCGAATGAAACAAATCATAAAATGGAATCCAGTCCATTAAGTTATCTGAAAACTTAGGTAATTCTATAAGTGGTAACTTAGCCATTACCTGATTTGACGCAAACTTGCGCGAGGTGGATGCCCCGGCGTGTGACTCCGACGACGCGAGCTCCAATTTGACCAATAGTTTGTTAACTTTCGTGAGTTGACGTCCGAACTTGTCTATTTCCTCACAAGACACTTCGTCTCTGGAAAAACCCAGCAAGGATTCGTACGCTGCAATAAGCTCTTTGAAATACGTATCGAAATGTTTCTTCGCTACAGAAGCGCCGATAGAACCGGTTTCGTCGATCGTAGAAGCGAAATCTAAGGGCGGCCACAGACGATCAGTCTAACTGACTGGCGGAGAGGGACGCGGCTATTTGATAGAATGAGAAACTTATATGCGTCTCTCATTCTAACAAATAACTACGTCCCTCTCGGCTGGTCCGACTGATCCGACTGATCGTCTGTGGCAGCAATAATAGCATACGGTGATACAATGGCACAAAATATTATTTTTATTCACGTGTATTTTATATTTATTTATTTATTTATTTACAGGAACACAAACAGTCACAAACATAATTCTTAGAAACTGTTTTTAAGTACAAATGATCATCGACAAACATTATTTTATATATTAATAGAAAATTAAACAAGATGTTGGAAACATAAACTACTGGTAGTGTCCTAGTTCAGCGGCACCAAATGTACGGGGTCTGGTTATGATCACGGGTGACTGAGGAAAATCTTCTCTCGTCGATTACATACGGCAAATATTTTCAGTGTTGATTCTATTGAGAGCGACTCGCACCCTAGCGATTTGGGAGCGGTTTACAAGCGACGCGAGCTAACCACTACACAGCGGCGCAGACGCCATGGTCGTTGCGCACCGCGGTGATGAAGTTACGCGCACGTGGCGATCACCTGAGAAACTGCGCGATATACCTATGCTTGAAGATGAACTACTGTTCTATTTATACTATGCCTAACCGCCGTTTTGTAAGGAAGTGTATCTTCTGTACTTGTCTCATATATTCTGTGACTTGGTCAAAGGTGGGGGCCTTTGACCAAGTAGGTAATAACCTCTATAATTAGACACCGTAAAACGTAATGTTTACGACCGCTTCAGAATAATGCGCTCCGAGATGAGATGAAACGCAATGAACAAGGTTGCCGGGACCGTTATCAGTCTATCCGGGGCTTTATTAATCTATCATTGAGCCTGTTTGTCATGTTCATAGAAAAAAATATAGACCTCGAAGTTATTCCGTTATGTAATTTTCTTGAACAATATCGTGAACTCTGAGGCTACTTGCCTCATATTAAATTTGGCTTAATAAATTAATATTTTCTTTAGTATTAGACTTAAGAAACCAATATTTATCGATTTCAGATATTAAAAGTGTAAGATGGCTACATATTTTTTATTTAAAAATTGTTCATTTTTATTTTTTATTTTGAACTCTGAAAACGCTGTCGGGCATGTTGTGACGTCATAGGACCTTAAGCAAACTTCATGTCGGTTCTTATACGAGTGAAATTCGCAATGGTATATTCTGCAAGTATTCTGAGGCTCTACTTTGAAAATCGAAGTTCAAAGAAACGTTAGCTCCATCCCTGTCACTGGTCATTCGAAACTAAATCGAGAGAAAGAGTTGGGGCTAACGTAACTTCGAACTTCGATTTTTAAAGTAGGCCCTCTGTGCTGTGAGATGACATTGTCATTTATGTTTATCTATATGTCAAATGCTCTCGTCAACTGTCAAACAAATGTTTGTTTTCGGCCCGTATGACGTCACAGCACAGATAATCTATAGACTAATATGGCTGTAAGCGTTTTCGCCCGTTAACGAAAACTAAACTTTTAAAATAAAGTTTTGCGGTTTTGTAGGTCCTAAAAAAATGTGGGATTTTTTTTTTCATCTAATCGGACAATAATTAATAACTTGAGACCTACTTTAAAACAGAGGCAACTAGCCTATTTGAGCATTCTGGCGAAAAGCATTTAGTAAATTTAGTATGATTATAGTAAAAACCCTGAAGAAAAACAGCAAATACTTAAAAAAATGACAAATGTGAGTTGGGCTCGCGCTGATTCGAAATCGAATTTATCGTCATAATGTCATTATTGTCATAATTATTGATAGTCATAATGTTTTATGTCGCTGTTACTGAAAACTTTTAAGAATTTCTGAAATATCTAGACAAGGCAAGGTTAGGTTAGGTTTAATCTATAAAAATCCTGAAAAAGTAACAGTTAAAAAAAAACATAATTTGCGATGATTATAGCCCGGCCCACCTAGGAAGCCTGTTAGTAAAATTCTGTCTGTGTCTTCATATAGTACCAATGTTGGTAGGCACTCTCCGTTTACCTCGTGTTTGTAGTGCATTCAATGGCATAAGTGCAATTCTGCCTGATCTTGATTTGTTTTTTGATTCGCTTAACAAATTTAAAACTAACATCTTGGCCTGTTTGTTGCGTACTGATGTTTAGTGTAACCTACTATTTCTATTTAGTCCGCTAAGTTATCTGGAAATGCTGTGCATACTTTTAATTGGCTTGTACACTAGACACATACGTTGCGGTGCCATACGTTTTCATAGTGTTTACTACTGTCGCGAGACGCGCGCGACAGTCGCGCACGTCAGCCGCACGCGTCTGTCGCATCAGCCGCTATTCATGGAAGTCAACCTTTAGCACATATCTCAAAGAGCGCCTCAAATGCTGAAGACGTCAAATCTTGTCCGGCGAAAACTACTCAGAAGACATAAACGACCCCAAAACCCAACTTCAGCAAATATTTCACAAAGGAATGTTCCTCAATAGACCTAGGTCTAACTCATATAGTGAGCCCTCTACCTTGAATAAAGGCCTTCCAATAAACGAACCTGCTGAGCCAGGTGACTTGCACCCCTGAAAAATATTGACAAGGAAAACCAAAATGCAATTCGAAATTGGCAAGAAGTGAACAGCCGTAAACGAATAAGAAGTAACACAGAGTCGACATCACGTAACCAGAAACAGACCAAACTTAGTTACTGGTTGGCAGCTCCAATATCACTTTCAAACAGTTTTGCTGCACTTGGAGATGTCAAGACAAGTGTGGATAAGACTCTCTTACTTTGTGATTTAATTTTTTTGCCAAAACGGCTCAAGCAGTTGATTTCTTCTAAACGTGTCATATTTAAGTAGTATTTAGCAACACATAAAAAAATATCTCCCTATATCTTAATTATTGTAATCGGTATGTTTCTGTGGTAGAAACATACCGATGTGGTAGTTTAGTAGAAAATGAGATAAAAAACCATATTCTCCTAAACCAAGAAAAATCGCGGAATATACATGAGGGTGATTCGAATGCCCCGAAATAACAGGACAAAAAGATTAAATAATAATAATATTTTTTTTGTTGCCATTTGTATTCATTTTGTGTGTGAATATATTATGTTGCTTTAACCAACCACCACCAAAACGATGGTTCCTCGGTTATTAGTTCTTCTCCAGGTGTGTAGTCCCATTTTATATAATTCCAGGGCTTAGGTACTGGCGCCTGAAATCGAGAGTCATAGTACCGCTCATCCAAATACCGGTACGGTAATAAACCCATGTAGGCCTTATACATCCATTCCAGAGCGTCATAGTTTTCTACGGGTGTGAAGTAGTGGACCGGCTTGTCGGCCCGTAAGGTCATAGTGAAAGCGCCAACCGCCCACAAACCCTCGTAGAGCCATGTGGTCCCTTTCGTGTTCCTATGCATCATCATTCCGCTGTCTATCCCACTCATAGCTAATCTGCCCTTGATACAGAAGAACCAACCCCATTCAGCCTAAAAATAAAAATAAATTGTAAATACATCCATATCCTAATCCTTTGTAACGTCTTCAGAGACCATTAAGGCCGGGGCTCACTAACGGCACGGCACTGCAAAGTAATCATTCAAAATTCAAAATTCAAAATATTTATTCAGGATTATTATAAAACAAACTTAACCTAACCTAACCTATTAGTTAAAAATAATGGAAAGTTAAGACCATTTTCATAAAAAAATGCAGCTCTAACTTATGAAAATGCAGACAATGAAACAAAAGCTTCAATTGCGTTCGAATGAACAAAAAACTTGTAATTTACCATTTAAAAAGAAGTGAGGTGTTGGAGAATTTGCAATATGCATGTATATGTAGGTAGCATTCATGTAAACTACTATGCTATGTGACTCGACGCCCTGAAACGGGACCTTATTGCGCTCCTCAAATAAGTACACTACCTTCGGACAATTTTTCAAGAAAGCTTTGGTTTTCATCGCGTATTTAAACCACGGCATGGGCTTTTTTTTATACCACACCATGAACTGGTATCCCACCAAGATTGCTTCATGAAATTCGTTGGCCACCCCCGGCACGGGGGAGAGTCTTTGCATCCTGTAAACCAACAAGAAAATAATAATTGGTTAGGTGATATTGTGAACTTTACCCTTTCCTGCATAAAAGGTAGTTGGCAATTGTTTCCAGTAGCCCAGAAATATACTGTAACTAGAGGACGCCCGCGACTTCGTACGCGTAGATTTTTTTTCCCGCTACTCCCCCTATTTCTTCCCGATGGGGGTCGATTTTCGGAAAATCCTTTCTTAGTGCTCACTTACATCATGAAAGGAACCCCTGTACCAAATTTCAAGTTTCTAGGTACAGTAGTTTCGGCTGTGCGTTGATATATAAGTCAGTCAGTTTTGCCTTTTATATATAAATAACTATAGATATATAGATTATATTCTTGGCGCCACTGATCATGAGGTCATTCAAATAGGGGCCACTAAAAATCACCGTCGTCGCTCGCCATAGCGTTGTGTAGGTAGGTACTATTCCCACTAACTGCGTCACACCCCAGTGCACTTACAATGAAATGAAAAATGAAAATGAAAAATTATTTATTGGTTATCACAAAATTATAAACAATACAAAGGTTGGGTCCTTCTAGTAAGCATAGGAAAATACTTGTGGCAGAAGGCGTCGCTCTTCCAGTAACAATAAGAGGTTTAGTACCAATATCACCAAACGATGTTAATCACTTAACAGATGATTAGAGTATTAACAGCTGTCAAAATGTATGAACTAACAGTCGGTTAACATTGATTAAATTTAATATTGTATGTTGAAATCCGTACTTAACCAATCATGTTAAGTTCAACATTCGGTGGGTGATACTTGATTACAGAGTAGGTATGAAATAATTTTAAAAAGTAAAATAATAGTACATTACTTAACAAGGGCTGTAAAAGAAAGAAAGCCCGAAATCGCAGGTATTTGAGACCCGAGCCGTAGGCGAGGGTTGTAAATATGCGATAGAGGGCTTTCTTTTTTACTGCCCGTGATGAGTACACAATTTTACGTCTTCACCTGGCCACAATGCGAGTTTTACCGTGCGCGCAGCGTGCGATAAAACTCACATTATGGCCAAGTGTTACGTAAAATAACTTATAAGGTAAATTTTAAAGAACCACTTTTAAACCATGAGATGGTGATCAGATTATTTTACAAAGGATGTATTCCTTGAAATATCTTACCAAGATGACCCAGCTCTTTGACAGATGTAAGCACGCGGGCCATACCAAAACCGTCCTTGGAAAGGGTATGTCGCCGCCCATATGGCCAAGTCGCGATAGATGGGCATCGGGTGGGACACATTCACATTTTCCGGCATAATGAACTGAAAATCATTTCATTTCTAAATAAACGATCATCATCATCATCATCATGTCAGCCGAAAGACGTCCATTGCTGGACATAGGCCTCCCCCAAGGCTCTTCACTCAGACCGGTCCTGTGCTTTTCGCATCCACCTCTTTCCCGCGATTTTTACAAGGTCGTCACTCCAAATAAACGATACAGATAATAAAAAAAATAAGTGGTTTAACAGGATTCAAAAACCCGGTAAAATGCGAGTCGGACTCGCGCACCGAGGGTTCCATATTTAAGATAATTTGTTTGGAACACGCAGAAGAAAATACTCGTTATGTTATGTACTTTATATTCTATGAGCTAAGGTTCATTTTAACTAGCCTAAGTTTTAATTCAATTTTTTAAAGATTTTTTCAAATTTTTAAAAAACTAAAATTTGACAATCTTATTTCATTTGTCGCGTAGAATAATAATAATTTATCTTTACGTCAGGTTTTTTGAATCATAAACTTTGGAGGTATGAGGGAGTTTTGTAAATTTTTGGCTATAAGTAAAAAAAAACCGAAAGGCGAGTTTCATAATAAGATCGCACTAGTGTTTTAATGCCAAATACCGTAATAGATAGTGTGTTTTTTTTTCGGAAAATATTTTTTACCTTCTTACAGAACCCTAAATAATGGTTTTAATTTTGAAATTTCGTCTATAACCATTTGGCAGTCCATTCATTGCGTAGTAGCCAAAGGAATGGATAGACGATATCTATAAGGATAAAGTATTACCTAGTCGGGTCATTAGTTCTGTTACTGAGCTTAATTACAATTTAAAAAAAAAAAATAGGACTTTTTCATAAACCTGTATATTAATTAAAACTTAGATAATTTTTAAATATAAATATATACTAACCTATTTAGGTTAACCTATAACCTATAACCTATATGAGTGTTTTCAAAAAGTGAAATTTCATCGATGTGATGCCGGCTGTGAATGTTAAAAGATCGTCTCGGAAGTTGCGGCGACTATATAGAATAATTATTTGTTCTTCAATGTGTACATTAATTGAGCTTTATATTTTTATACGTATTTAAATAAAAATATAAACATTAGTTACATTTATTCGACTCAACCTTAGTAACAGAACTTATGGCCGGATTAGGTATATACAGTATATAACATGACGAGAAGCGAACCTTTAAAAGGCCACATACATATGATACCATGCCCACACAAGAATAAAAAGGGATGGCTTTATGTGCTTCCGTGTAAAGAACGTGAGATTGAGATACTTTGTGCGCGCCTTGATTGCGGGGTCAAATTCAAATAATTGCTGTTTACTTCAAAACTACTACATTTAAATAAAAAAAAGGTTTACCAGGATTAAGAAGATATAAGTACTCAACTTCTGAATTAAAAATCATAGGATATCGAAGATTCAACCAAAAATACGCGAAATAGGTGTCATGTTAGAAAAATAAAACTACCGAGGATTTTGTTTCTAATCGTGTTTTTACGTTTAATCCCAAGAAAATATGACCAAGTTTAATAATGTCCAAATAACAGACACATAGTCGTTATGGTTATTGAGATCGAGATCGAGGAACACTACCGACTTTATCATAATAATATGTGGCCTCCTAAACCCTTTAATGTTTAGGTGGAGAATATGGCTATGGTGCGTTAATTATTGCAGTGCTAATGCCGTAATAAGCCCGTCACTACCGTTTTCCTAATAATCAGTTTCCCGATATAAGTGTTTCCCAAAATGTGCTTTTCCTAAAAGATACGTTTGGCTTGATATCCGTTTCCCAAAAAGACCTAATCCCGAAATGACGAAATAAAAGTTGTACTTCCAGTAAAAATGCTACTGATAATGATATTTCCTATCACAGTTCAAGCTGCAGTGGCAAGGATTTGTGGAATTAGTTTATTATCAGATATGTTTATAATTAGTGTCACAGGATGATACGAATGCTGTTAACCGACTTAAAAAAGGTAATAATTAGTGTTTACATAAATTGATAGGTACATCAAAAACTAATCAACAATTACTAATAAGAAGCGTCGCATTGTACTAAACTCGACCTGACGGCTTATTGCCTAACGCACTCGCAATCGCAACCGGCTTCAAAGTGGAGCAATTGTTTTCATTTTGTATGCAGACAAGCCTTCGATTTTCAAAATGAAAACGATCGTGATTAAAGGTTTGCTTCTCGTCGAGTTACATACAGTATAATTTTGTAATTACAATGTTATATGGATGCAAGATTACTCGAATAATACCTTCGGATGGTAGTGAATCCTGGCTGGGGTCATATACATAGAGCTGTTATACGTGTCTGCGTCAACGTCGTACCAAGCTCCCAATATGTTTTTTAAGTGTCTTCTTTTATCAAAATCTCTTAAGACAATTTCAGTGGACGAAGCCGTCGTCAGTAAGTGACGGGTTGTTATAATTGCACCCGTGCCCAGGAGGGTATATCTTTTGTAAACTGTAGCGCAATAGCAATTCAAAGTATGTGGAGAATCCTGAAAATTTATCCTTATTATAACAATTACCCTTCGACATCAAAAATGTAATAGATTTACGTGAAATAATGACCGGTCCTTGGAATTGTCTATTTGGTGTGTGCAACTAATATCTGGTACTAAATAATTCAATTATTGGAATATATTTGAAGTAGGGTAGGTAATCTTATAATTTATAAGGTAGGTAGTGCCCGAACCTCCCGACTTATGAAAGCAGAATTGGGATTCGGAGTGACGCAACTGGGGGCCGATTTTTGACTTTCGAGCGCTCGAAAGTGAGCAAAATCTGTGAAACCGTTTTTTGAAATACTAGCGGTAGAATTGAAAAGGAATGGTGTGGACCACTCGTCTGTAAATTTTCTATCGCACGTAATTTCAAAAATACGGTCTCAGAGACTTTGCTCACTTCCGAGTGAAACTTTCGAGCGCTCGAAAGTCAAAAATCGGCCCCCTGTTCCTGTATTGCTGGATGGGGAATGATGTGTTCGACAAGGTAAGCACGTGGTCGGTAGGTACCTTATAAGGTAGTGCCCGAACCTCCCGACTGACCAATGTTCTCCTATCTCCCATACTTCAATAAAATGTCAAGGAATTCTCCTGGTACTTCACCATCAGCTCCTTTCACCACATGCATTATGATGAGTAAGTCGCATAGAAGTCTTAATAAAGATATCTCATTGAAGTTCCGGTGGTTATCCCAGCCCTTCATCATAGTTCCACTTTACTTAGTGGTGTTTTCCTGAGCGCCGGCAATTCTAATTTCAGTGCGGCGCATTGCAAGCCGTATCTTTTTATTCAAAACAGTGATTTTATAAAACATAATTTTCAGTTTTTTTTTCACTACAGGAATGTGCAAGTTCATCCCCTTGCACCCTCCTGCCGGCATCCATGGGTGCTTTTGAAACGTAAATGCTTATGATAGTACAAACAATACGAAATAAAAACCAAACCCAAATTAAACTAATGATAAACCTACAAAAGTCCATTTAATTATTGTTTTCGTGGTTGGCCCTTTTCCCGATTTTATAACTGAACGTCAATGAGGTACCCTAATACCTCGTCCACACTATCGGCGATGATCGTTGATGGTCTGATCGCCTATAATCGGCACGGTGATCGTGCAAGCATCCACACTATCGCGCGTAGTAGTTTTCGAACGGCAAGCCTACAAGATGGACGTGGATTGTGATGCTGCTTTATTTATTTAATAAATGGAGGAAAAGAAGATGGTGGTACTTGAGCATTAATCGTAATAAAAGGAAGTATGTAGATACAATAACTATACTATTATCTTAGCCTAATTGTGCTAAATGTATATCAGAACAGAATTATAATTTTTTTTTTAGAGGTTGTGGTAAATCTGTAGCTCTGCCTACCCCACTCTGGGAATGAAGGCGTGAAGGTATGTGTGTATGCGATTTAAAAAATCCATGCATATCATTTTAATTAGTAGGAGTAAGTAGTAGTAAAAGGATTATATTTACTTTATTAGGAGCGAACGTCTGGCCGGCGGAAGCCCATCTTGTTGATTGTTTATACGCCGGAGATATTCTAAAGGGCCTGTCGCGCTCATAGTAATATTCTCCGTACGCTCTTGCCGGTTCTTCTTCTATTCGCCAATCCGGTGTAAATTTTGGATCAAACTGATCACAAATAAAACAAATAAACAAATGTATTAGAGAAGCGTAGGTTATCTAGTTAAAAAATAAGAAAGATTAGTATACGGGTATCCTAGAACTTAGCGTTAATATTACAGCATAAGATAGCCACCTGTAGTGTACGAGTATATAGGTAAATCTTCTATCTAATATATGAAATTCTCGTGTTAATGTTTTTAGCAAAACTCCTCTGAAATTTTTTGTGTGTATATTCAGTAGGTCTGAGAATAGGACGTAAAGTATATTACAAAAGGCTTGGAATTTTCAAAATTAGTCGAATTGAAAAACCCATTCTTTTTTTGAAGTCAGTTCAAATATTACTACGACTACGACTTAAAAGAGTATTCGTACCTACCTAATGTGGCAGCACCCTATACCGTAGATTTTCAAAACGAGAGTTTGGTTACCTACCTTGCATTTTAACGAGATTTTACAATAAGCGCTTATTATTTTCCTGCTCTTACCGTATAGTCGGTTTCATTCATGTACTCCGTAATAGGTGTTTTATGTTCAAGCCAGCTATGTTCCTTTTCGATTGGATGAACCCACGCGGAGTTACCACCACCGGTCAAACAACCCACGACCATCACTGCTTGCCTGAAAATGTACAGACATTTTATAAGTCTAGATTGAATACACACCTCATAAAATAAATTTAGCTTTGCACGGGTGAAATATCAGTCGTCTCTTACCTGCAATCCGAGAACATACATCGGTTACCCTAACCAATACCGCGTAGCAAATTTTTCCCTATTTTTTTCGAATCGCATTTCTTCCCATTGTTTTTTTTTGTACCAATTGCATATTTTCTAAATTTACCCACTGGCATGTTTTCTCAATTCAAAATCAATTTCACTGAGTCGAAGGGTGCTATGGCCTTTAAGGCCTCCTCCAAAACTAATATAGCCTAAACCTATCTACCTATTTCGATCTATTTCGACTTAATCACAATGGGAAATTTTGCGAGTGGGGAAAATCCTAAATGAAAAATATGCGATTGCTAAAAAATCAAAATGGGAAAAAAAACGATCGGAGAAAAATAAAATGGGAGAAAATGCGACTAGGAAGTTTGCTACGCGGAATTAATCAGTTTGAGGAACCGATCTAAGGGCCGGTACAGACGAACTGCATTTGAGCTGCAACCCAGCTGCAAAATGGCAGTTCTAGAGCAGTTCTGATGCAATTGATGTAACTGCATCGAAACTGCAAACCAACTGCACAGACCGCTTAGGCAGACTGCACGACAACTGCAAGCGGATTGCGCATTGCAGCTGGGTTGCATTTCAATTGCAGTCCGTCTGTACCGGCCCTTACTATCCGGATGCCCGCGACTTCGAACATATAGAATTAGTTTCCGTTTCGGTATTGCCCCTATTTCTTCCCGGTGGGGGTCGATTTTCGGAAAATCTTTTCTTAGTGCACCCCTGGAGTACCCGAGGGGAGAGGGGAGAACGGAAATAACATCTTACCGACCCTATTGTCAACCAAACCTGCACGCGCTCGCGGTTCGCATGGACTGCAGCTGGCGGCGGTCTTCTAGATTGTGGCACTCTCTGCTATCTTCTAGATAAGACCGACTGGAAAAGGTTTCAGCGGCCTTGAGGTCTAACTTACCCCTAAAATGTTTGATGCAGAAGGCAAGGGGAAACCACTGCACTAACTTCCCAAGAAAGTCATCATGAAAGTGAAACCAAAGATATTCCGTAGGCCATGTGACCCACTTAGCAACCGGCGCCGTACTGCGTCCAAGGCAGACGGTGTGAAATTGGTGTCCGGTCATACGGATGTAGGAGACCAGGCAACGCATGGAAATCGGGCTACTGGAATCTCTAAGAAAATGCGTAGCATCCAGAATATAGGCACTTGGAAGTTTGGAACGTACGCGTCTTGGTATAGCCAGGAAAGCTAAAGATCTTGGAGAAGAAGATTACCAGATGTGAACTGAGCATCTGCGGTCTAAGTGAAACTCACACCTGTAAAGCTTAATATCATTCAGGTTTACGCCCCGACTAGTACAGCAACCGAGGAAAATCTGGAAAAATTCTACGCTGAACTACAAAACGCCATTTCAAAAGGTCCGAACCGTGAAGTCTTGATGATCTTAGGCGACTTCAATGCGAAGATTGGAACTGGTGCCCATCAGCTAAGTCAGTGTGTGGGAAAATTTGGGCTAGGTGAGCGCAATGAGAGGTGTGAGATTCACAGTTTGCAGCTGAAAACAATTTGGTGATAGCAAACAGTTTTTTCCAGAACCATCATCGACGACTCTATACCTGGATATCGCTTGATGGCAACTATCGTAACCAAATACATCCTCATCGGCTCGCGACAGAGGACCTCAGTCAGAAACTCCCACACATTGCCCGGAGCCGACTGCGGGTTATACCACCAGCTCCTGACATGTGAAATGCAACTAAAGCTAAGGGCAGCTAGGAAACTGGATAAATACAAACGACTCGAAGTTCGGAATAGCTTGAAGTTATAGAATTTTATACTTAGTTCTCAACCATGCAGAATGCTGCACATAGTTCATGTAAACTGGTGCAAATGCACCCGTAAAAAAAATTGTAATACTTTTTGTAGTTTTGGTCGATCCAGTTCGCTCAGTGGAGATTACCCACAGAAATGTTACAAATTTGAGTACTTCTGGAAGGACAAACAGTCTTTCTGGAAGGACAATCAGTCCTGCTAGCAGGGCTTAACATGATCTATCAGCTTCACACGCTGTAACTCCAGAAAGAAAAAAATAATCACTTTACTTGTACCCGTCCTTGTACTATGTACAGTCGAGGTCATACACTTTTGCACCTTATTGCAATGAGTAAGTACGCGACTGTACTATCAGAACAATGGAACCCTAACCCACCATAATTATAATGATGTCAGGGTGACATTATAAAACCATTTCTTTGACACTTGTTACTAATTGAATCATAAGTAATGAATGGCTGGCGGATGCAAATTATGTCAAAATAATGTCGATCGATATCCGTAATACGGATATGACTACAATTGATCTAAAAAAAGAGAACATTCAATTGCAAGAAAGTTATAGAATTTTATACTTGAAGTAAATAATCGTATTTTTTCTATATTCAGTCTCCCCTGTTTCCAGTCCATTCCTTTTATATTTAATTATCCACTTATAAGGGGAAAATGTATAGTCTCAAGAGGAGACAATTTACAAGTGACCAGTACTTTACAAATAGATTCATATTCGTAATCAATAATCATTAATCGTGTTTCACGAAATTAAACACTTTTTTTAAATTATTATTGAACAGTTGTCATTTTGAGGTTATTTCCACGTCCTAAAAATTGTCTATACATATACACAATAACTGATAATCGCGATAATCCTCCATTCTCAAACACCTTGTTTGTTTTTTTAGTAAGTAAATTTTAAAAAATATACTTTAGTCCCTAGAACACGGAGCTTTAGTCCCGATATGCAGAGACTAAAGTTACATTTTAAGAACGTAAATAAGAAGTGAGAAGAATATAAGTAATTTGTGATTCCAAAACTTGATATCTAATGTTAAATATTACACCATAATTCCAACATGTCAACGCAATGCCATTTGGAATGAATAGATACTTTAGCCACAAACGAATTTCTCGTCTTTCAGTCAACAAGTTTCACCTTTCGTACTAAGCAAAATCGTAAGCGTATTTTTCGTTGAAAAATATTGCTGTTAAATTACGGAATCACGAATTATAGCTATTTTCATACAAACGAGACAAGAGTGTACCGCAACTTCAACTCAAAAACGAATTAGAATTTTTAAAAGTTAAATCTTTATTCTGGACCGGTATTGAAGGGTCATTTTTATGCTATAATATTTAGGTATGACAAGTTCTGGGAAGCGCTGTATAACCGTAAATGCAAAGTGGTATTAAATTAAAATACATACCATAATGCTGGCCGCATGTCTCTAGCGTATACGCACATTTTTCGAATTGAAACTTTCTAAGAAATGCGTACGCTTTTATCTGCTAACTGTGTCAATTAGTGTTGCCATTGTCGTTACGATGAAACAATTTCTGTTTTAATTCGTCAACATGGTGACTCGGCAAAATTAGCTTCACTTAATAAAACATAATGTACTGTTTATTTTCAACGTTTTCATAGCTCCTATTTACTTGACAGTAATGAACGGCGGCCGAGTTGAAAACAACACCGCATAACAGGCCAAAGGCGAGGAGGGTTTTTAACTCATATGATAGTCTCTTGTCTTCGACAAACGATGTTAAATTTAATCAATGTTAATCGACTGTTAGTTCATACATTTTGAGAACTGTGCTCTAATCGTCTGTTAAGTAGTTAACATCGTTTGGTAAAATTGGTACTAAGTCTATAAGTTATTCATCAGTTTGAACTTGGACGCGGACCGCGTAACATCGCCAATCATATTCTGAAAATGGTAACTCAACATTTTATCGAATTTAACTTAATCGATTGTATCATTTCATCGAATTTAATTTCATCGAACCCTATTTTCTGCTGAAACGATGATGTTTTCATGGTATCTTAAACATTAATTACGTAGGTTAGGTTAGATTAGACTTGAGTAGTGATTACCAAAAAAAATTTACTCAGGCGGCGAGAAAAGCCTTTCGATGAAAATGCAAATTCTGTGTAGGTAATGATACGTCCGTTGAAAGGTGTTTCGATAAAATAATAGGTACCCACTGAAAATATCAGTTATCTAGAGCATATCGGTCCATGCTCATTAGCAGGAGCCCTGCACAGCCGTTTCTACAAACACTAAAATATAATATGTGTTCCTATTTTAAAGTTACCTACCAAACAAATTACCAGAATAAGGGTTCCCACGTTGCCAGTCAGACTAATAAGTTAAAAAAATGCTTAATGTATGAAATTTCCGAAAGGTATTTTTGTTTTTCTTGATGCTCTCTGGCAACACCGTGTTTGTTGAGCGTTCTTGTTTTCACGAAATGTTTGTAAGTGGTACTTGTTTGTTAGCATTTTTGGATAGTCCAGTTTACGTGTTACACAAAGATAGGATGACATTATAAAATAGGTAAATGATAACCCATTTATTTTACACACAGTGGATTATAGACAACATGAATTGGTAGTGAGCCTGCCTACGAAGCTAGTGATCCTGGGTTCAAATCCCGGTAAGGGCATGTTTGTGTGGTGAGCGCGAATGTTTGGTCCTGAGTCATGGATGTTTTCTATGTATTTAAGATTACAAAGTTTCTCTATATAAGTATTTATATCGTTGTCTAGTACCCATAGTACAAGCATAGAACACTACTATGATACAAGCCTGGAGCTTAGTTTGGGACTAGGTCAATTGGTGTGACATTGTCCTCTGATATTTATTTTAAAAGGTATTTAAAAAAAACTTTTAGAGATTTATCTCAAAAGCATACCTACTTTTTTTTCTTATAATTTACTGAGAAGTGAATTTAAAATGAAGTTTTAAATGTACGTAAAATCTAAACTACTGGGTTTATTTGAATGGAAACAAAATGTAGGTAGGTACGTAATATGTTAGTTTATCAGCATTCGTGGTATTTAAGTGACAAGGATGTCAAGATGGCAGATTCTTGACTTAGAATTTACGTGGGACGTTGGACAAGGAGGATCAAAAGCCTTTTCTAGATGGTCCACAAATTCTCGTTTAACTATTAAAATACAATTAGGTAATGAAAGCCCAATTAATCTTTGTTCAGACAAAAAAAAAATATTTTTCATCAAGGAATGTAAAAGACTGCAATGTGTTTAATTCAAGGATATAATAATTCTTGAGGAAACGTAATTAAAGAACCCATCATCTCTGAAGGAGTTTGCGGGTTGCGTGGATACTTATCTTGTCGTGGTGTATGGAATGTTGTAGACACTGATGCCTTCTCTTATGTTTCACGCCCTGTCACTTCCATACTAAAATCTGCTGAAAATTAAAAACAAAGAAACTATCTATTCGAATTCTGTTGAAATGCGACATTAAACTTTTACTGCCCTTATAGCTTCAGTGGAGTCTTCGCAACACAAATGTCTGCATTTGTCAAACACCTCGGAGAAGCTATTGCTGATCGATGGGACAGATCGTTAAGCTTAGTAATGGGATGGTTAAGATCACGCATTATTATATCAATAATCCGTGCCCCAGGCATGTGCATTCGTAGGACACGATTCAAATTCAGAAAACTTGCCAAATGATTTGGCTTCGACGTCGGTGCGACCTTGCCACACTGCTGAGTTTGTGATTTTTTGTATTTGTTTTTTTGTTTGTGATTTTTACAAACAAAACCTGGAGTAATGACTAGTATATAGATCAAGCATCGATAATTGAGTACATCGATATACCTAGGAACTCCCTACTTGTCATAAAATTTTGCCCCCTGGATTCCTATACCTGATGTTAACTTACGTTTGTTGTCTAGGACTTTGGGGCATTAAACAATCAAATATACAACTTTAAATACAATTAAATATTTATTACAAGTCATAATAAATTTTACAATATGCAAATCTATTTTAGTTATAGTTATTTACCTTAAAATATACTTAAATACAAGAGGGATTTAAAAATTTGGTTTCTTATACTGTTTTAAACTAGTATGTGCATTTTATACATCCATTACCGTATCTTATTAGCTAGAATTTATCAAAATTAATAACATTTTAATAGGTACCTATATCTTTATAATTTTATTAATAAAACATTCAGAACATCTTATACTTTTTTAAACAATTTTATCTATTTAAGAACGACTCACAACTAAAATACCCTATCGAGAAGTTTCAAAATATACAAAAATATAAAAAGAAGCTGGCAAGCCTAATTGTGATAGAAACTAATTATAAAGATTAACATATTATAGATAAGTTAATGTATCGTATGCGTCAGCGTACCTTTTTAGCATTTTGGACGTCACGTCAAATACAAAATGTTGTCACTCAGACGCCAAACATGTTTGCTGTGCTATGCAAATTACAACATAATTCTTCAACTTGTGTCAATAGATAAGTACTATTTTTTGGATTATTTAGTGAGAAAAAAATATTGAATATCATCAATGTTTGCTACGTCCGCTTTAGACTAGTGTTCGGAATGACGAGAACATAGATCGGTTACCCTAACTGACAAATTCCGCGTAGCAAACTTTCCATTCACATTTTTCCCCATTTTATTTTTTCTCCAATCGATTTTCTTCCCATTGTATTTTTTTTAACAAATGCATAAGTATTTTCCATTTTGGATTGTCCCCACTTGCATGTTTTCTCAATTCAAAATCAATTTCACTTAGTCAAAGGAGCTCACGTCATTCTGTCTGTAACCGCGTTACGTAGCACTAGCTGTGACGTAGAAAAGACCATGTCGTCGGTGACACCGCAAAACCGCATAAGTAACAAATTAAATAAGGTGCAAAATACACCTTAGTAAGTGATCAGTAAGGTACATTTTGCAATTTATTACATTTGCTAGTTACGCAGTATTGGAGTAAGTATAACCAACGATGTGGCGTTTACGCTCCTTAGCCATTAACAGACATTTGTTCATTTCCTCAGAAAATTATTAAAAAAATGAGTGCTTTTGAGACCAACTTCTATTTCAGTCTGGTTTTTTTTTCAGAACACCTTTTTAATAAAGTTTCTGTTGTCAGTTGATTCAAATGGCGTATGTAGCGTATAACAAGTATGCAAATGTCTTGGTATTGTCTTGCAAAGGTGGCCTGTGTGCTCGATTGCCAAATCCATGCCATAAAAAAAACTTTTTTACTACAATTTAAATTCCAATGACCATACTTATGTAGACAAACAAAAAAGTGTTCTTAGTAAAGGACTAAAATTAACAAATGGTAACGTAAGTCTTACTGCTATAATCCTCGGAAGGTCCACCATACTACAGAGTTTTTTGTGAGTGCGACTTTGAATCTACCATCAAGGCAATAAAGATCAATTACATTTTTCAAAAACAAAACGGTGATAAAAATAAATAAATAGTGACTTGACTTGCTTATTACGACAGGGGTTTTTGATGGTCATTTTCAGTTTATGAAGATAGGAAAATAAACCTTATAACCATTGCAACACAGTTCAAATTAAATTGCATTGATTATGTACATTCTATTGCATAGTGGGCCTTACGAAGTTAAGACGTATAGGTGGAACCTTGGACAAAACTCCTGTAGCAATTGCTACCATATTATTAACGGGTGAGGATTGAATCTGCTTTGTTTATTGAAGTTGAGGTACCGCCATGAGCGGTTTTAAAAAAAAAGTGTACATAGTTAAGGACTAAAATTAAGAAACGATAACTTTAGTCACTTGGGTCACGAAAATTAACTATACCGTTATAGAACGAATGGTGGTATCTCAAACAAAACTCCTGTAGCAAGTGCGACCATATTACTAACGGGTGAGGATTGAATCTGCTTCGTTTATTGTATTTGAGATACCGCCTATTGGCTTATGAGGGCAGAATATAAATGAATGATTAATTTTCGGGACTCACCTGACTAAAATTGCGGTTTCTTAATTTGAGTCCTTAACTATGTGCACTTTTTTAAAAATCGCCCGTGTAATGGCAGTATTTACTAATTAAAGTTACCGGTTCTTAATTTTAGTCTTTAACTATGTACACTTTTTTTGGAAAACGCTGACACATTAAGCTTATGAGGTTACTATACATAACTATAACTAAAAATACCAGCGGTCAACTTAAAACCTATTAAAATGCATGTTACTGTATTTACGAATATTTTAAATAATGGAGACCAACTAGAAACACTTCACGTACGATAAGTAACTTTAATGGTTGAGCCACGTCAGAACCTAATCGGCGAAAGTCAAAAACAAAATGGTGATAAATAGATGTCGCACTTTCGACGTCAAAATTACGAAAATTTACACAGGATGCTCTGCTTACATTTAGCAGGTATTTAGGTATTAAATAGTACAAATAAATAAATAATGTAAAATAAAAAGCGGTTAAATTATTAAAGTTAAATACAGATTTAAACGCAATCAAAATATGCGTATTTTATTTAACTACGGCAGCAGCATTTTTTTTTCACCATTTATTACTTAAAATGGCAAGTTGAGTCAATTTTCTTTTAGAATGTCAATGCAAGAATAATATTTCTGACTTTTTAATCATACTAATTTTTTACAACATAAAAACAGTTTTTTTAAAGATGTTACTCGATGATTTTTGCTACTGTCCATCTCAATGTACTTACTCGTATGTATCGATGAACTCAGAAAGTTTAATCCCTTACCTACGGGTGTCAACCAGAGTTGCCAGTAAGGCAACACCACTGGCAGTACGGGTGTCAACTATAGTTAATCGAATCGCCTCTCGCCAAGAAATGCCCGTATTGAGCGCCAACTGGGTGATTCAAGGCCCCGTAGGTAAAGGGTTAATAAGGGTTTATGCACAACTTGTTCGGCGATACTAGAACCAAATTTAAAATTTTCAATACTAGTCTTTAATTTTTAATCACTCTGTATGCAAATTGACGTCATCGGTGCCAAAAGTGCAACCCCTGTGGCCCGTTTCACAAAGCTACAAGTTACAGATTACAAGCGGAACTCTCTTTCTAGCTAAAGGAGTTGGAAAGAGACTTCCATTTGTAATTTGTAACTTCGTGAAACGGGCCTCTGGTGATAAAAATAAATAAATAAATAAAAGTGACTTGATTTGCTTCTTACGACAGGGTTTTATGGTGGCTTTAAATAATTGGATTTTGAATTATTAAAATAAAATAACATCATAAGTAACACCTTATTTTTTTTACAATACAATAAAATTACAACGCTAAAATGTTTACAAACTAATAAATATTTAGTTTAATTAAATAATGTGATGCTAAATGTTTTCGAAGAAATCCAATAATTATAGTAAAAAGATAAAAAATCAATTCAAAATTGTTTAGTTTACAGTATATAAACCTAAAAATATCTTCATCGTAGTGCGTAGTGCAGAAACAATGGCAACTTGTATTTTTTATTTTTCTTTATAATTTGAGGCAACATTGGTACTTAAGTGAAAGTTGTTTAAAATGCCATTGGTTTGCATATACATAAAATTTAGTTTATTTTCGTGTAAGTGTACAAATCTTTACTGCACACAGATAAAAAAAAGGTATAAAAATGCGACTTTAATACCAACCAGTTTTAATCGCATTTTATTCGGTTTAAACTAGCAAACTCTCAAAATAAACGGTTTATTCGCATTTTATACGCAGTTTTTATACTCATGAAAAATATATTTCGGGACACAAGGCTTAGTATCATAAATATGAGGTAGGTTTTGATTATGCCAGTTCTTCAGCTGGCCCGGAGGGCCAAACCAACCAGAAATAGGAGCTCCGCAGTAGCGGAGCTCCGTCGACTTTCTACGAAAGTGAATGCGAATAAATCAAAATAACTAGGTACAAAAAAGTGACTTCTTCGGTCTTAACTTATCAATCTTATCATTCCATGAAATAAAAAATATACTATACAGGTTTTCTTGAGACTGGTCAGCAACGACAACGATACATTAAAAAGTTGTGTTGTCTCAGAAATCTTCCCATGGAAAGGGAATATCAAAATAAATATGGCTAAAATAGGGCAAACATAACTATTTTGGACACACAATAAATGGTTCAGTCAGTCGGTCACGGATTTCTGTGTGCACGGTCACGAACGTTAATTTGTGACCAATTTCAACAAAAATATGCTTGAAGTCGTCAGTAGGAAACTCAACCTTATTGTGGTACCAAATTTAAGTCTTTGACTGTACAGATAAGATAAACCCACGTTGAAATTTAAGGGGCCATTCCCACCTGATCGCTGAGCCTTGAAATATGGTGGGAGTATTTCTTGGGTACGCTAGACATTTTTTTTTTCAATATCGGCCCCCAAAGGGAAGACGTGGTACATAGTAGCGGGAAACTAACTATGCGCTTCTTTTGTTAGATAATAGATAACGATAAAACTTTATTTCACAAAAGAGTCGTGACGTCGTCAATCGTCTTCTGAATAATTTTAACCCTGAAACAAAAAAAGGGGTGTGTGTGCGTGTCAGTCTGTGGCAATGTAAACCCCAAACGGATGGAATGATTCCGACGCGTTTTTTTTTTTAAAGACAGCTATTTTAACAGGGATGGTTCTTAGCTAGATTTCATGGAAATCGGTTGGGCCGTCAAAAATATATTAGCTCTGAAAGTAGGGGGGATGATATCGGGGGTTTAAAACTACAGATTACAAAAAGATTTATCCACTTTTGTACCTTTTGGTAAAGAAGTTGATACATCTGTTTGTACGACTGTACAAGTACAGAAGACGCTTTTTCTAACAAAACAGCGTTTAGGTACGTCAAGCTTCAGTTTTCACACGCAAATAGCTACTTCGAAACGATATTTACTAATGATTTGCACACGTTCAAGAACTTTTTTTATATTTGACGTCTTTGTGTATTTTTTAAATTGAAAAATAATACCTTATTTTTAATTTACAAAGGAAAACGTGGAGTGCTCAATACCCTTGGCCAAGGCTGTAGTTGTTTAAATCAATGAATTTTACTTAAGATTTCAAAGCTGCAAAGAACTTTAGTTTCATATCAAAATCAGATACATACAACAGAAAGACAGTAATTCTCCTTTAAATATATAGGCTGTTATAACAATAATAAAATAATCGAAAGGCCTGTTTTTGTGCAGTTTTTGTTCCCGCACAGTAATGATTCTTAGCAAATGAAGTTAAACAGAGTTAGGGCCTGTTTCACAATCGTAAAGTAAAGCATGTCTGACACATAAATTTAGCCCTTTCCTTTTCTTACACTTGAACATAGTTACTTGTCGATTGTGAAACAGGCCCTTAATATCAAGAATGTGATATCAAACTTGTTAAAAATTCAACAATATTAGCGTTGTAAAAGAAACCTACGATAAAAGTAACTCAGCAAGTACCTACGTCGAATAATAACTTAAAAACAAACCAGTCATGCAACTTCATGCAGTTAATCCGTTTGTATAAGTAGTCACATTTGCCTACAAATTCTGTGTCTACATTTTTAATTAGTATAAAAATAAGTTATTATTATCATGGGATCTTCTTCATGACATGAATTCATTATTTTGTCGTATACTAGGTCGGTTCATAAGTTCTGTCACTGAGATTTACTACAATTTAAAAAATAAATAAAAGAGTTTCATAAACCTGTAGCACATCAATAGAAACCTCATTTTATCTAGAATAAAAAGAAGCGTAATTTGTATTCTTTACTATTGCAATAATTTGATGAACGAGCTTTGAGCATTCCATTCGGGGCAGGAAAGCATGGTTCAAATCACGCACGACCACGATACTGATAACGGCTACAACTTTTGTAAGAGTCCTCTTATTGAATCGAAATTTGCGTGACATATTGACCAGACTTTTATCTTTAAATTCTGATACAAATGTATTCCAAGCAACTAAAGATCCGCTTATACACTGGTAAATCTTCATGTCTCATTGAATCGACCTTACGATTTTACATCAATTTGCAGCAATACGAAAACAGACCAAACTTCGAGCTTCATAAGCTGGGTTTTTGAGTGTCGTTAAGAAAATAATGCTGGTCTCTCAACATACCCAGATATGAGAGACTTCATAATATTAAACAAAAATGTTTCTTAGTTAACAAAAACTAACCTTTAAAGCGTTTTCAAAAAGTGAAATTTTCAGAAAACTCGTGCGTGTTTTAATCGTCGCCGGCCGTGACTGTTAGAAGATAGTATGGGAAATTGCGGCGACTATGTGGAATGATTATTACTCCCTAAAAATGTACATTAATTAAGCTTTTATTTTTTATACATTTTGAAATTAAAAAATAAACAGAAGTTAGTTTTATTTGACTAAACCTTTGTGACAGAACTTAAGGACCGACTAAGTAGTGTCAAATAATTATGAATAGAAGGTATTTCTCAAACCATTAATTAGCGTTTTTAAAATTATAGTCAAAACTGAAAAAACTTGGAACATCATTGTGTAAAATTCTCAAAGTTTTCATCACCCTTAATTTAAGATATCATGTACATCTATTACTAAATTCGGGTTTATAATCTATTTCAGACTAAAGCTATTTCAATCCACGACGGTTCGCCCCGGGAGTCTTGACGTACCACAGATACTACTAGTTGCTTCGTAACTGAGGCCCTACTTTAGCTCCATCCCTGTCACTCAACATTCGGGACTAAATCGAGAGAATGATGGAGCTAACGTAACTTCGAACTTCGATTTTCAAAGTAGGGCCTCAGATACGTCACTCGCCGTCGCGTACCGTTATAATTACCTACCGGCCGGTGTATCCCCGGGGATACAAATATCAGTTGAGTGTCAAAATTTGCACGTAGCGTACATGTCTTGATATCTGTAATGTCAAATTGCCTTACTAATCAATTTATATGTAGTGGCCAACCGTCGCTTAACGAAGTTAATGACGTCGTCATGTGATGGACAGAGAAATAATTATGTACTTTAAACTGGCGTGAATAGGCACATTTTGGCGCATTGCGTGAGGGTAACAGGTTGTGATAGGGGAAGTAAAGAAGGACGTAAATAACAAAATACATCCGAGTAGTACTCTGTTGTATGGAGTGACGGGGCCCTGGTTGTACAGTTGTTTCAATGTATAAAAAGTGAAGTAGTGGGGCGAAACGTCGTGAACGGAAAACGCTGTACCAAAAGATGCATATACTACATGACAAGCATCATTGTGAATCGAACCAAATCAGTCACAACAAATTGATGCAATTCACTATGGGCAACTTGTTATGATTATGATTATGACTGAAGTAATTACAAAATATCTAACACCCAAATACATAACAACAATGAATTACGTTTCATTAAATGATCACAATCAATGTCAACTACATTATAATTTCAAGGGTCAAGCAGCACCATACTGCGCCCCAATCCATCATAGTCATATAAAATTTCAAAATCACATTTTTCAACTGGCATAAATAATTATTTAAAACCAGTACCGCAACTGTTACATGAAGAATTCCCGATTCTCGTGTGGTGGTCAAGTGTGCCGGATCTGGACGGCTGCAGGGTTCCCCGTGGGACTTTGGTAGTTGGGCATCTCGATTATGGTGATCTCTATGACCCGGAGACCTCGTAGTATTGGGTCTGTGATGTGGATGCCCTTAGGATTGTACACTCTTTCGTTCTGCGTCGATATGAATTTAGAGACTTTCCGGAGGTGCTGTAAGTAAATTATTTTATCATTTTAAATTGGGATTTTTAGTTGTAGGTCCTATGAGGTAAGATATTAACAACTAATAGATAGTTAAATGTACGCTGACTGATATCATGGATACTGGCGAGTCAGACTCGCGCACCGAGGGTTCCGTACCGCCGCACAGTATATATTATTATACTAGCGGCCCGCCAGCGGCTACGCCCCGCTGCAAATTTCCGACTTTCCTAGTGGTTTTTTTTCTGCGCTATTTTCTTAATTTCTTTAAATGTAAGAACCTTCTATGCAGTATTAGAAAACATTTTAAAAAAATGAATGAAATCGGTAAAGACGTTCTCAAGTTATAGCGTGACCAGGAGAAATAGGGGTTCATTTGTATAGATTTCGATTTAAATGTTAAGTGTCAAGTATGTGTTTAACAAATGAAAATCATATTCAATTTGAGACCAAAAAAAAAATAGCCCCAACTCATAATTGACCGGTTTTAAGTATTTGTTTTTTTTCTATTGTGTTTATTTTTGATTTTTCTTACGACTCAAAATATACAGCTCTTTAAAGAAAGACAGACAGGGTAGGCATGGTCAAGAGGTATCTTTAGACAACTTTTGGCCACGGAACCTTAAATATCAAGACCAACTTTTTTTTTGTTTTCCTTTTTTTTGTGTATTCATTATCTGCTTATTAAAATCAAACCAAACTTGCTGGATCTGTGTTTAGTACAGCGGAGATTCTGTTGCCACTCACATACAAACAACAATAATCTGTGAAGTTTACTAAAAGGTTTTACTTTTAGCATAGTAATTAATTACCTTTTCATAATGCGTTTCCGTGCAGATGTAGATAAAATAAGCAGTAAGGCAAGCCAGGCAACCTTCACAGTAAGTACTGCAGTCTGCCGTCTCCGCCATTTCAAAGTGTTCATTCAACCTTTCCATTGTATACTCAAAGGTTTGCCGCTCTATCTGCAAATGAAAAAAAGACACGTTACAATACCAAAAGTTGTTTGTAATTTTGGTCATGTGTAGTTTTGGAGAAGGGTTTTACTAGTTCAACTGACGAAACTTGCAGTTGATCTAAGTGGATAAGAGATGAGTGGTTTTATGAGATTATAATCACAGTTAAGCGATTATTATGATTAGAAAAACTATATTAATATTATAAAGAAAGAGTGCGAATTTTGTGAGTTTTTATCTATAGGTAGGTTAGAGCTTAACTTTTCGCAACTCTACGACTTAATGTATGCTCCTTTATAGAATGCTGGGTTGCTGGTAGTACTCATGGTAACCCAGTTCTACCAGGTAGCCTAGCAGATCCTTGATGTTGCCGACGGCTTCTGATAGCGACGTCGGCGTTCTGAGGTGACGTGCCCAGTATGTTGCCACCTCGGGGCTTTCCATGAAGTGGCAGGCCGAGGTTTGATTTTGTATTTAATGAACAGGCTATCTCCAATACCAAACCTATTTGAAATATTGGTTCAGCATTTGAAGGGCATATTATTCAGGATGGACTTAGGTTATATTTTATTCTGGTAAACCTGAGCGAAGCGAGAGCAGGGCGCTAGTGTAAAGTAAAACTTAAAAAAAAACTTGACTTTAAAAGTTTAAGCCAAGCCAAGTGTGTTGTCTTATTCTATTGCTATGGCAAAGAATGTGACAGCAGCAACTTTAATCAAGCATTAAATTAAATTGACATTTCTGAGTGTGGCAGTAAGTACCAATTAACAATGTTAAATTTAATCAATGTTAATCAACTATTAATTCATACATTTGACAGCTGTTAACGCTCGAATTGTCTGTTAAGTGGTTAATATCATTTGGGAAATTGGTACTTATTTTCTTAACACAACAGAAGTTAACATTGTTTTAATTAAGTCATTAACTTTGTTCAATATTTTTGAAATTCGGCCATCTAGTACCCATAGTCCAAGCCTTTACTTCAGGGTTCGAAATTATCAAGATAATTACGCTTCTTGATAATTATCGGATAATTATCAGATAATTATCAGATAATTATCAGATAATTATCGGATAATTATCACCAGTGTAAGAAATTCATTTGTTAATTGTTTGATAGCAAATTCTAACAAAACATTTTTTTTTTTTGATATTAATCCAACACAAATCAACATTAATTAAAGTTAGATTGAGTAAAAATCAGTGTGTTGCGGAAATACACGTTCGAATACTTAGAAAATAGTTCTCTTTTACAAGCGCAATTTTTTGTTATTATCATTGATAATTATCCTTTCGAACCCTGCTTTACTTTGGGACTAGGCCTACTTGTGTAAGATTGTCTCCTAATAATATAAATTAATTTATGCATAAATTAGCTTCAATAGTAAATAATGGTTACAATTTAACTAAATAACATAACAGCTAACAAGTTAATACATACGTTCTCTACAAGGCACAGGCTAGAATAATTATATGACATCACCTTTTCCAACAGTTTGATGCAAAAATCATTAAAATGGTTGTTACATTATACTTGCAATGTAAAAATTTAGTGTTATATTGTGTTCTCGCTTTTTAGACCTCTCTGAATGCCTCTTAACCACGCTGATTTAGAATAAAAGTATAAATCGCCAACCTAACGTTAACCTTAGCACTAATCTCGACAATCTTTCGTCACATCGAGGTGCTGCAACAGGCGGCTAAAAACAATGTGCCACTTACTCTGTCTTCCAACTCAGGTGGAAATCTGGTTTGGAACTTGACTGCTGTCCCTTCAGAGTAATCCCTTTGGATAAATATCTTTATTCCTTGTTGGGTAGGAGTTTGTTGACTGCCAGGCGTATTCGGACCAGAGGGGATACGATTATTCGCCATTATTACTCACAAAGCAAAGTTCAAGTATTACTAAACGCGATTATCTTAAAGCACTTCTAGTTATTCACACTTAAATAAAGTAATACAATGAAGTTGTAGACGTGAGTTTATATTTTTCAGTCACAAATTCACTCACTATCCAGGCTTTCTCTGATAAATAAAACGTCAAATCAAATTGCCCATCCATTCATAGATTCAATGATTTAGGTTTGTTTTGTCTCGCTCTTTCTAACCGCCATAGTTAATTTGTTAGAGCAAGCCAACAGTATTTTATTCTTATTTACGAGCGGGCTATAGCTGCCTTATGCCATACTGCCATGCTGTGTTACCATAATTACAACATAGTTAGTGGCATAAAATTACTATTCTAAACTAGAATTAAATAAGTAAACTTGTATGTATATACAATCTAAACTAGTGTATTAATTTTAAAGAGCGATAATAAAGAATAGTGTAATACACTGGGAAAAGAGAGCCCTCTCACGGGTTATTCATGCAGACTGATTTGAAGCGCCATCTAGATTTCTTTACTAGTACCATTGATATAACTATATACATACATATAATACAGCTATAGATATATTCCATAAATTTAATGGCTTTGCTTCCCGGCAACAAACTATTTTGCTCTCGTCTTGTCGTAATTCTTTTCGATGAATATTAATCTGAATCTAAGGATTACGATGAGACGATAGTTTGTTACTGGGAAATAACTAAGAAATTGGGCGGGAGGGTGTATGAAATGAAATGACAAGAAATATTATTTCATAGATTTATTTTCTATTTTTATAATGTTTACGTTTGTTGTAATATTTTTTGTGCAGCTATTTTAGGTACTTCTTCATCCCCATTATAATATTAACTAAGTACCTGTTGTGGTAACGAAAACACCTAAAAACCAAGGCAGAATCGCTTCAATGGCGGCCCCGTCCCAACTACGGCTAGAAGTTTCCCTCGCAGTCCCCAGTCCATCCATCACGTCACAAGTACCTAGGCTCAATGGAGCCCACTTGGAGCGTCCTCCACGGGCCAGCCGATGCGACTCAGAGGCTCTACTTTGAAATCCGTAATTCGAACTTCGTCTATTGCTATCCCTTTTGCTCTTGACGCGTCACTATTCGCAAGAAAGTGACGGGGCGATCCGAAGTTCGAATTGCTGATTTCAAAGTAGAGCCCCTGGCTTACCTTCAAGCTTCACCGTGGGAGACCAGTCCACGGTTACTAAGCCCCACCGCCACAATTTTTTTTTTATTGTCATCTCTGAAGGATATAATGTATGAAGAACCGAACATAGATAACATAGCGCCTTACTTTCTCAACGTCTTATCTGATCGAATATTTTGATAGGAAAGTAGGTCCTTGGAAAACTAGAAACATCAGTGTTCAGAAAGTGTGCAGAAAGTAAAGGACGATAGGCTGTTTGATCTGTGAGGGCGTTTTACCTTCTTTAGTGAGAAACCTCATCACTGCATGCTCCTAAATTGTAATTATGTTTCATTTTTCTTTCGACAAACGTGATGCAACTAACAAATGACAACGGCCAGTATCGTTTTTTAAATTAAGTAACAAATGAATGGTAATTGATTTTAAAAGAGATACTGGCCAGTATTATTTTTATAGGCTAGGGAAGGAAGATTGCTTGGTTGATTGTTAATCTTTAAGGTTCATCATAATCATCATTCATCACTGATCAATTTTTAAATAATCCCAGTGTTGTATCAGAGTTTAAAACAACGTCAATAGTAGGTATATAAACGAATAAAAAGAACTCATATAAATCTGACTCTACCCTTCACTATTGGCCAAATTTTATAATCTACACCAATAAACTTAAATCATAATGCTGATTTATTAGCACCTGATTATTCAGGTGCACGTATATAAAATGGTGTTCCATTCCATTCACAAGCACGACACATTGCTGCATATAAGTTGCCTAACCAAAGTTGGTCTCCACTCCAGTCTCCAGCTACTCCAACTACATCTGCATCGGTATTAACCGTTAATTAAAAAGCACTTGAAATTTTCAAGAAAAAAGAACCACAGCCAATCAACACTCCATAACGAGAAAACGCAAAAAAAAACAAAAGCAGATGCAAGTAAAAAAACTGTAAGGGTTCCGTTTTCGCCATTTTGGCTACGGAACCCTAAAAAGGAAATTTGTTAAGTTAATTGAATTATTGGTTTTGCAAAAAGAAAAGGAAATTAGAGGAAACGTTGGGATAGGAAAATCTTAGATTACTATTGAATTTCAGTATCTTGCCCAATGAAATATAAAAATGTTATAATATTTATCTGCTATTTATACACTCGAATTAAGAAAACAGTATCACGTATAAAAGTGCAACTGTTTTAATAATAATAAAAAAAAAAATCTTCAAATGAACAAAAACATTACAGATGTATACCATCATTACATAATATTCCAGGACATATTTCATACCTGTACCTATTAATAGTTACCGCGCAATTACGACGTTAAATTTATAAAATCTTTGAAACGCTCTCCTGTCAAATTTGGTTTTTGGAGATACCTACACACATATCTTTTTTTTTTCCTTAATTAATGGCTTTCACTCCTTGTTTTAACAAGGTGTATTTCGCCAGTATCGAGTTTTAGACAATCGCCATGGACTTATTAGAGAAACAAGTCCATGGATATCACATGCGAGGACAATTGTTCGGTTAAAGAGATTTACTCTGGTGGACTAAACAGAAGCACATGGAGTTAGCTCCACGCGCTTCTGTCAAGTCCACACTTTATCTTAGGGCGTTTCGATATGATAAAAAGTCAATGTAGACAAAATGTCACTCGGCGGTCTTTTAGGCATAACACGACAGAAATTTCCTCTTAAAAGGACCATGTTTTCAAAACATAATGAGAGAGCAATCATTGTTAGTATAAACATTGATAACAGTCTTGCAAGTCTTTGTACTAATTGGCAGAATGTTTTGCCTGATTCAGTTGCTTTTGGTCATATTTCTAGTGGGACATGAGGAGGTAATCCAGATTCTATTATTATCTAAAATTTTATCATACTTAGTTGCACACAACGGATAATTAAAAATGAAAGAATAACAATTAAATTTATTTTGGTACAGAGTCATCGCTAAAGTGATCCAGACAGCAAGTGAATATTAGACCGGATTTACACTTGTAAGTTAATACTGGGGCCTGCTTTATAAAGCTACAAATTACAACTTACAGGTTACAAGTTTCCATTTGACACAACCTCGGCCAATGATGACCAGCCATTTGAGCGGTGTTGCCAGTTTAGACCTGTAAAATTGTAACTTGTGGCTTTATAAAACGGGCCCCTGTAAGTTTTGAAACAAAGTTATTATGCAAGACAGAGATGCAGATATTTGCCACTCACTCTTACCCATAGTTGCGTCTCAAAACTTACAGTAATAACTTACAAGTTTAAATCCGGCCTTACAAGAAACATCATCATTTATTTTATTATGTTAATTTTATTGTTATAATATAAGTTCCGAAAGAGTTTTTAACAAAGTTGGTAAAGTTTTTAATAAGAATAAGTAAAAATATTACGTCGTTAAAATTTTGCTGCATAATAAATCGATTTAATAATATTTGAACAATTGTATCCAGAGATATTTAGGCTGCACGAGCGGCAGCAAGTGCGCCTATGGTTTTTTTTAAAATTATTTATCACGAAACCAAAAGGTTACGTATCTGCCCAACTGCATCGGTAGAAAGATCAGAGAAGTCGGTAGAAGAATTCGGTCGGTGCAATTGATACTTTCTTCATAGTTTAACAGTCTAAGATTCATTTCGACTGAGAGGAAAGTAAACAAAAATGTTGTATGTTATTCTCACGAACTTTGTCTTTAGGTATTGTCATACTAAAACTATGAGTGATTTGACACTGTTACAAAATAAGTTAAAAAAAGTCCGAGTTATTTCGTAATGGCTGTGTAAGATTCTTCCATGGTCTGGAAAAGAGTGAAAAATTGCTGAGTGTTTTTCTATTTCTTTATTCAAAATCACTTTTCACTCTAGGGATGGAAATGCCATTTTCAGCCCGCTATTGAGATATGTAAATTATTAATATCTGAAGAGATGAAAAAGTAATTAGTGTCGTGGTGAAAGCGAAGGCTGGAGTTACGCCAATACGAAAACTGATTTGATGCTCATGAAATTGTTTTTCTTACACTTTGTGCATTATCGGTGGTTTAAAGTTACAAATCTCTAGCATTCTATAAAGTTAGTTTACGTGAATGCACTATTAAATAAGAAAGCAAACAATAAAACATACAAAAGGTTTTTTTATACCGATCTAACCGTGCTGTTTCAGTTTAAATTTACAAGTGTCCAACAAATTTGCCAGTGGCCTGTTTTATAAAGCTACAAATTACAATTTACAGGTTACAAGTTTCCATTTCACACAACCTCGACCAATGACGACCAGCCATTTGTACAGTGTTGCCAGTTTAGACCTATAAAATTGTTACTTGTCGCCTTATAAAACGTGCCCCAGTTGTAAATTACAACTTTATGATAATTTATTTTCAGGTCAGAAGTGTCCGAGCGTCAAGAAACATAAGGGCCACGGACGAAAAGTTTCGTACATTATTAAAACTCTACCAAATGAATCCATTGAAGCATTCGGACATATACAGGGCGTTTTCTAATCGAATGCTGATCACACGCAAAAGCAGCGCAATGAATTTTGATTCGAATGAAAGTACAAGAGAAAAGGAAAAGAGCGCCGCTGTGGAACTAAAACTCATTGACAAAGCAATTCATACCAGTATTGTAGATACTCATTTGGACCTGGGAAAATTCAATCCAATTGACAAAAATGTTGAAAGTTTTGACGAAGAACGTTATGTACTTCAGAGAAAGCCGTCTAGCATCAGTTTAGAATCAAACGATTTTAACCCTGATAATTTAACATATTTTGATAAACTATTAGCACACATGGAAAGCATTGAATTCACAACAAATGAACCTGATAAAAAAACTACGGTAAAAAAAATGCCTTCAGTCCTAAAAACTTATTATAATTCATCTATGAATGTAATTCGTGTGGGTAACGTCTCTAGAGCTCCTCTAGTGGTCAACTTTGATCATTTCAACGAAATAGGTAACTTTTCACAGGAAGGTGTTTTATTTTTCAAATAGATTTTATCTTAACTAGAGACCCTCGTTTCACTTCAGTTCATGTGAGTTTTCTGTAACACCCGTTCATAAAAATGCGTGAAAAAATATCTAACTGATGGTGACAACTACATGAAAATCCCTTGCGTGGTTTAGAAGGAGTTAGCGTATATACAGACAGACAGACAGATAGATAGACAGACTTTGTTTTATACAATCTAAAGAAGATAAAGATTTCGGACTTACTTTTGAGAGAAGATATTTGTTAATAATTATTCAATACTGTTAATACTAATAATATTAAATCGAAAGCAAAACTACTGTAGCTTCTAACTTTAATGGTTATTTGAGTGAAATAAATGCATAAATTAAAAACGAGAGGAGACCCTTTTGCTCTTGTTTTTTTGTTACCACATAATTTAAGGTTAAATAACATCAACGAAGATTTAGATGACAAAGAGTTTGCTACCATCTTAGATGTCTTTCATTAGGTCATTGAATAAATTAAAGGTAGAAATAATAAACGAATCACAATTGACACTTATCCCATATTTTATTTACAGCGAACGGTAATAAATAAATAAATAGTTAAATTAGTCGAGGTCCGTTGGGTGCTGCCGAGTCTCAGATCTGTCCGTTGTAGGCAATTTCGTGAGCGTCCTCGTAGGATCTGGCTTGGTAGGGGCCGTGGGAATCCCAGGCTGGGGCATGGTGGTCAACGTGGTGCTCCACATGGTGCTGGGGGTAATGGATCACTTCGTAGTTCACTACCTTGGGCTTCGTGAATTTGAAGATGACCATGGCACCTGAAACATTAGAGTTGTATTAGGTGGAAGGGCTAATTAAGAAAGGGAAATGCCGACTTGGCTATTTCGATTAAGTATTTCGTACCTGTGTTAATGCTGCCACATTTGGATTAAATTGATGAATGTAACATATTCAATTTAAATCCTTTCAATATTTTATAAAAAAACACGATATCAAGAAATGCGAATGTTTACTTTGTATCCTTTGATATTATTTAGTTGAAAAGTATTTTTTACTAAAATTAGGAAAAAGGACCTTTAAAACTAGATTTAAAATAGTTAACGGCTGTCTATTTACATAGTAAATATATTTCGTTCTAGTGTAAAAAATATACTGACAGTTGTTAAAGAAAATGAGACAGTGATATAAAGCCTAGGACTTTAATCTAATGTCTAGCCTTTTTTTTCTTAGCCCTCCGTTTTAGTAGGTACCTAATAAAATAGGTAATGAATTTTTAAGCTCTACAAAGTGCAGAAGTAAGTACCACAGATATGATTCTGAATAAAATAAAAATTTAAAGATGTAAAAGGTTTGATGAATTAAATATTCATACCGGACAGCACCAGCGAGATGAGACCTAGAGTCAGAGCCTTCCATGTTTTCAAAGCGATGAGAGCGAGAGCCAAAGGAACCAGCACTGAGGCCTTGAACTTAAGACCCAGGAGGAACGGCAGAAGAACTTTCTTGATCAGACCGTGTTCTGAAAATAAAATTTGTTTAAGGCAAAAATCTTGAGGAGGACATTGTACAGTTCAAATGCTTTGAAATTCTCTCACTTGACTTGATTCTCAAGGGCTTGGGAAGCTTGATCTTCTTCTTCCTGCCTTCAAAGACCTGGGCGTCTTCTTCTCCATCCAAAGGCATGTCCAGTTCAGAAGGCAAGTCCGTAAGCAGCGATCGTGGCACATACTCAGCAGCAGCACTCTTCGATATTTCTTCAGGCACCTTCACTCTAAGGGTGTGAGTTTGGAGGAAAGCGTCGATTTTGTCGAACATTGCGTACGCAGGATCCTTTGCCATTCTGGGGTCAACCTCTGCGTCATCTTCAATTATTGCAGTCCTGACGACAGCCAAATCTTCTGTGATTTTAATTTCATCGTCGTTGGCCACTCGCGAAATCCATTCCAAGGTCCTCGGTTTCACACACTCTACTGAATATTGGCTTAAGCATTCGTTGTAAATGTTCTTCACCAGCTTTGATGCTGTATACGTTTGTGCACTGGCGCACGCCGCGATTGTTAAAAGCACTATTAATTTCATGTTGCACATTTATTTAACTATTTTTTTTGTTTGACGGTGGAGGCGACTGACCGCCGTCCGATAACAGATCACAATGTATGCCAGGGAAGTTCAGGGCTTGGTTTATATACGAGCATTAATACGTGAGGTGGTATTGAATGCGCCGCGGTGCTATCTTCGGTGCGCGTACGACGGTGGTACATTTTAATTGTGTTTGTAAGAGGTGACAGTGTATTGAAATACTATCACTTTGTTGCTGGTCGTGGCTTTGTGATAGTGAAAAGGTTTTTAGTTAATTGTTGTTTTGTTAAAAAAAGACATAGACTGATTGTTTTGAATTTTCTTGTGTTACAAAATGACAGATGTAGTGTTATTTAGTAACTTAGGGTTTCTCATTTCCGATCATGATATTAATATTTCAAAGTGATGGGTACTTTCTGACGTGACGTGATCGAGTATCGTATCCATAGTATTTTTTCATTTAACAATCTGGGCCTATGTTCTACAGCTTAAAAGTCGTTGCTTTTGACGTGTAATGGTATTGTTTCTCGGCAGTCTCGGCACCCATTACTGTAAATAAGAGCTCTCAAAGCGTTGACAATACGGTAATAGGTCAATAGCAATATTATTTGTCGTCGTAGAATAGATGCACTGTTCACCCATTTGAGAGCTACAATGAAATAGAGTCCATACAAAACGTTTAACTCTTATCATATGTTTGCGTCAGGGATTAAAATAAGTTTAAACATGCTGAACATTTTGTATTGGCAGACTGTCCAAGGTATCATACACCTGGAATATCGATCACTGCAATAAATAATTGCAAGGCCGTTTTCACATACAAGCTTTCGACCCCGACTCCATCCACATAGAAGTCGAAACTATCAATTTTCCGGGATTAAACATACCCTACGTCAATCTCAGTGTTATAAATTATATCTGAATTAAAACATATCAATCAGTTAAAGCATTGAATCGTTAGAACTGAACGATGAAACACTTTCGCATTCAAAATGTTAAGTAAAACACGACTGCACGTTAGCTTAGATGGTCCCTATCAACTAAGCTATGCCCACGAAGCTAGTGGTCCCGGGTTCAAATCCCGGAAATAGCAGATATTCTTGAGATGAGCGCGAGTATTCGGTCCAGAGTCTTGAATGCATTTAAGTATGTATTTCTCTATTTAAGTAAGTACTTATGTTTATCGTTGTCTACCACAGTCGGGCAAAAATGTGGTCTACCACCCTACGGTTGAAGTTCATTTGCACGTCATGATTCATGATACAACAAGTTCGATTTTCAATTGCAATAATATTATGACAGTGACAAGTGTCAACCTTTGCGATAATTAGATCCCACAGAAACTTTTGTCAAAACAGGTAGGCCACTTTCTTGGCCGACCGTACCTACCCAACCATAGTATATGTATAAGGCTAGCGCATAGTTTGGTTGGAACTAGGTTAAATTGTGTGACCTGTCCCTTAATATTTATTTATTTTAAGGATCAGTTCAATGACAAGAATAAAAAGTATTTCATCCACTATTGATGGCTTTATGTACTTCCGCGCGAAGAACGTGGCATGGAGATAGTTTGCGCGTGCCTTAATTGCAGCGTCAAAATCAAATAATCGCTGTTTGCTATAAAACCGCCTGAATAACCACCAGAACTTCCACCACCAGGTTTACCAGAACTGAGAAGTTATAAGTACTCAACTATTAAATAAAATATCACCGTTAAACATGGTAGGGTTTCACAGATCAAGTCGAAGACATGCTAAAGAGGTACAGCCTGTGAGCACTTAGAAGATGCTTCGGGTTTGTACTTCTCTCTTACTCGCTCTTAATATGAGCGTTTGAGAGCGAGTGAGAGTCAAGCACAAACCCGAAGTACCTTCTAAGAGCTATCTCACTGTATGTTTGAAAAACAAAAGTAACGAGGTTTTTGTTTCTAAACATGTTTTACGTTTAAAAGTTTCAAGGAAAAATGGCCAAGTTTAATATACGTCCAAAGAAGAGAAATGGTTATGAAGATCCAGGGGAGTTACCGTGACATAGTTATGCAGTTCAGTTTACGGTGAGAGAAAGGGACAGAACCGTATAACCGTTATAGCTCTGTCCCTTACACTCACCTTAAACTGAATAGCACCAACCTCCCATCGCCAAACAATAACGACTTATGCATAATAACAATGTTCCCTTTTAAGTACCTAGGTAGGTACCTATAAATATTTAATAACAAATCTGGGGAATTAAAAACAGGTCGTAACTACCTAAAGAAAGTGACACTAACATTGCGTTCGCATTCCTTACGTAATAGAGGTTTTAATTGTCATTCTAATCATACACTAAGGAGAAAGATGTCCTGCAAAACGGATGCATGAAGGCGTGATTGGATTGCCAATACATCGCTCAATCACGACAACGCAACTTGGCCCTTATTGGAACTCTTTCTTGGTTAAAATAAGGACTATTTCATATGCATTGGAAGGTTAGTTGAATTGTCGAGCACCCGCTATCACCTCCTGTTATGGATATTTACTCGTAAGCAAGGACTGTCTTTTAAATAGTGCATTTTGATGCAAGTGCGGAAAGTATGTCATTACTCATTATACACGAGTCCCAAGGTGTCATGGACCGAGCTGCAAGCTGCAAAAATGACAGTTCGGCACGTGTATCAATTAAACGACGATTTTATTACATATGCGAAAAAATTACAATGAAAAATTTTTTTATAAAAGAGACAATTTTGCTTAATTCTTAGTCTGATGGAAATTACAGTGGAGGTTGAACAATTAAGGGTAAAAAAATGAAAAAGTATAAGACACTAGTGCGAAAAATTCAACTTTTCGCACGATATGCAGCTACAAAAAGTTAAAGCACTAGTTCGAAAAATACAACTTTTCGCACGATATACAGCTACAAATGAACCACTTTTTGAGCAAAGTGTACCTATTAAAATAGTACATTTTGATACAAGTGCGGAAAGTATATCATTTTGCACGAGTCCCGACTTTTGGGTTTGTACTTTTCCCTCACTCTCTCTCAAACCCGAAAGTCTTTTTAAGACCGCTTGCACAGTACAGGGAGGTTACGTCTTTATGTCACTCAATTCATGGCCTTGTCCCAGAAATAGGTTCAAGAATCTTTACCTTTTTAACAACCAATGCAAAAAGAGGACTGTTCCTTCTTAATAAATAGGACGCATGCGCAATTTGATAGTCAAAGCAAATGGAACTGAAAGAAATAAGGTCACTATACATTCGCGATTCTATAAGAAATACGCCCTTTTTTCTAATGGGGGTAGTAAGTCTAATGCGTGTATATGTGTATCTGTATATCCCTTTGTGGTATTGTAGGTAAAGCTAAAATAGCTTTACCTACAAGAGTAAAAACTCGGGGTGGTTGTTAGCTAGGTTTGATGAATATAATTTTGTCCGTCAAAGAGATTTGCTCTAAGGATAGAGGTCTGTATTTATATAGGGGAAGGAAAGTTATGCAGTGTATTAGTGATGACGACTGTCATTTCTTAGAGATGCCGTCTGATAAGTAAGCTTTGAAGCCTAGAATATTTGCTTTTTGAAAGCGTAGAAGCTAATAGATGAAGGTGGAAAACGTCAACACTTGCGATTTTAGAACCACAATACTGCGAACACAGTTGGAAAAAACGGGGTCGTATCATAATATATAAAGTTCAAAATAAATAATGGGTACATAATAGTCATGATAAATAATGGTTTTATTTCTGAAGCCGTAAAAGTCTATTGTATAGAACCTACTAGGTTCCGTTAGGTTCGTTTTATAACCACCCTGAAAAGTTAACAGTGAAAAAATACATTATTGTGATGTTATGGCCGTTACGTAGGTATTATGACCATTTTATATTTGGAACTTTATAAAACTTAATCTAACACAAGGCTTGAAGATTTCAAACACATTTTGGAGGGCCTATCACCACCGTTCGACGACGGTATCCTATCAACAGCTATTCAGGACGATTTCGCTTCGCGCGCTCTCGGAATACTAAACCAAGCCTGATGAGCCGTGTGACTTTAAATCAATTAAACTATCACATTGACGGATTGAATAAAGATTTAGAATGCGTTTTGTTAATTGACTCTCGTTGAACTTTTTTTTAATTAACGGCTTTCTCTCCTTGTTTTAACAAGGTGTTTTTCGCGGGAGCCCTTTGGATTGCATATTATTTTTTTCGCATAACGCCCTTTTAGGCTTACATTACAGAATTTAATAAACGTCTATTGTAAAGATTAGGTTAGGTTAGGATAGGTTAGTTTTTTATAATAATTTAAAAAAGTTAAATTTGGGACTAGGTCGTTCGTCTTACGTTGATGATATATTGATTATAACGAATATTTGAAAACGTTATATGACTCTGTCCAAAGTACAAACTTCTCAATCAGACTCACGTTTGCATTCATTTTTTAACGTTTATTATTTTCACCTCTACTACTCGATGAACGAAAGTCAATGTTAATGTTAACGTGATATTAAATTTGAGTACTGAAGACAAATGGGGCGGCGATTCCAATATTGCCCTCGTACGGAGAAAAGGCACAAGTGCAATTAATTCATAGAAGCATATTAAACTCTCCAGGGTTATAATAAGGTTGGAAGTGTAATACAATTCAGAGGGCAGAATAGCCATACAAATCTCGTTGACTTTACGCTAATGAGATTTACTCGATATTAGAAAAAATGTACTAGAAGCACAGAATTTAAAGAAGTTTAGATCCGCCAAATATAATGCAGCAGAAGGAGATGAAGAAGGCTGTAGCGACTCCCATTGTTGAGATCCTTAATATTATGGATCACAGACCACAATGTACGTCCAATAGTCATCAACGTACCGGAAGACGCAGCGTGGGTAGACCTCCAAGAAGACGACGACGTGTCTAAGGTAAGGAAACCGATGGATGTTAGCGGCGCAGAACCGATCCTTGTGGCAAACCTTGAGGGAATTCTCAATGTTCATGATGGTGACGATGAACACGACTTTATTCCCCAACAGCTTGTTTAACCAACTGCTTAAGCAGGAGGATAATGTTATTGACAAACTTATAAATGGATATATGTATGGGAACGGATGGTTCAATTTCGACGAACGAGGTGTCATTAGATTCGCAAATGTCGAGTACGGGTACCTATTATTTTATCGAAACATCTTTCAACGAACGTATCATTACGCAGAATTTTGATTTCATCGAAAGGCGTTTCTCGCCGCATGAGTTAATTTTTTTTCGTAGTCACAAGTCTATTCTAACCTTCCCTAACATATTAATGAAAATTTAAGATACCCTGAAAAGAAAACATCTTGGTTTCAGCAAAAAATAGCGGTCGATGAAACAAAATTCCACGAAATTATACAATCGATGAACTGAAATTTGATAAAATTATGAGGTACCGTCGAGTACATACATCACATATACATAAATCTAGTAAAGGTGCTTAGATATTTTTAAACTTGTAACTAATTATGTTTGATGGAGACAATTACTTTGATTGAATTAAAAACTTAATTATTTGTGTGTCTGAGAAATTAGTCAACCCACATCGTGTTTTCAATCAAATTACAGAGATATAATTATTATGGCTGAGTCTCACTAAACTTTTTTGTTTATAAATAAACTAGCGACCCGCCCTCGCTTCGCTCGGTTTATATGAGTTTTCTGAAACACCCGTAAATAATCCAGAATTAATTATACATACAAACCTCCCGCTTCAATAACTCTATCTAGTAATGAAAACCTCATTAAAATCCTTTGCGTAGTTTCAAAGATCTAAGCTTATATACAGAGGGACAGACGGCGGGAACCGACTTTGTTTTATATCTAATAATGTAGAGTATTTCACATTCCACAATACAAGTGAAAGCAATCGAATACATCGATACCCGAAACATATCCACATCTGATCTAATAGCGGGTACGTGATCCGCCTGCCGTTACCAAACGGATACTATTGATTTATGGATCGCATGTATGGAAGGATTCGAATTGGTCAAAGTCTGACCTAATTACCTAGTTACATTATGAATGGGTTCACCAACTTTAAAGAATCGAGGTTTTGTAATTTCCATGACACGGGAACACCTTAAAATTCCGAATGACTTATTTCAATTTTCATCCAAATTTTCAGTGTGTGTGTTTTTAAATAAGGCATGACCAGTTATTGCCCCAGTTACCTACGCGTCAAGTTGGGTCGTTTCTAACTGTTGTAGCTTCCGTGACAATCCGGGATTGATCGTCGGGAGGGCTTTTTTGGATTGCCTGTAGATGCTTAGGTTGCTCCAGTACCGCGGGTGCTATACCTTGGTCGTTCGTCGCAGTTTCTTACGCAGCCATCTGAACGGGAGAGGAAAGATACACTCAGGACCCACTACTTCCCTCTCTGAGCCCTTTCTCGCCAGCTCGTCGGCCGCGTAATTACCATGTGAGTTGTTGTGTCCCTTTATTCAACTCAAACTGCCGGTACAGTCGAGTTCATAAACAGGCGTACACTTTAGTACTTTGTCTATTTAATGTCATGTTTAAACTGCCATATAAAATTATCACAGCGATTAAAGTGACAAGGTACTAAACTGTACACATATTTATGAACTCGACTGTACAATGGCGACCCGTAGGCTTGATTTCCTCCTACGCTGACATCGGTCTCTGACGTCGGTCGAGCGTACGAATATACACCATGTTCTATGGGACACCGCTCAGCGACGCTGACGTCCGCGGCAGATTTGCCATATATTGCGTACGGATTTGCCATATATTGCGTACGCTCGACCGACGTCAGCGACCGATGTCAGCGTAGGAGGAATTCAAGCCGTACTTTTAATAGCTGATTTCTTTTTAAACCGAACCGATTTTCGTGAAACCTAGCAAAGAACCCGATTAAATTAACTCACTTTAAAAATAAATGCATCTAAACCAGTGTAACCGTTTACACTGATATGCAATACACACAAAAATATAACATCCCCTTTTTGCGTTGGGAGTAAAAATGAAACAACTTATTGTCCAGTACCCTTCCCTGTCTCGAAGAGCATAATTATAACAACGCCTCTATTCCCGACGGTAATCACGATATCGTAGTTGACCTGTTATGGTTTATGGTATTGTTATGACGTCAGACGCCATTACTGTCAAGTAAATAAGAGCTATCAAAACGGTGACAATACGATACGATAACAGATCAAATACGATATTGTTTTTACTGTGTTGAATAGAGGCCCTGGACCCTTACCATATGTTACTGTATGTACACGCTAGCGAGTCGAATGCTCTGTCCCTCGCGGACCTCGCAGTATTCTTATAGAGTGCGAGAGACAGAGCATTCGACTCGCTAGCGAGTACAGTAATTGTAACTCATGGTAAGGGCCCCGTTAAATGCTCTTCTTCTGTTTCCACGCCGACGACGAAATTAATGACGACGCTGAAATAGCGTAGAAATAAAAAAAACGTACAAATTCAGCTCCGGGCGGTATCGTTTCTTACCCCCTAAATCAAGTTTGATTTGCATACATTTTAAACATACGTTTTTGTAGTTATTATAAAAAACTAAGTTTGTACATTTTCGTTTGTCTTTTTCTCAAATTTATTTCTTGAACGGGGCTTCTAAACGGGCCATATTTTCACTGCAATATGTGGCCAGCAACTATTGGTGTCCCACTCTTACTCGTGTGTTAGAGAAAGACACCAATAGTTGCCGGCCATATATTGCAATGAAAATATGGCCCGTTTAGAAGCCCCTGAATAGACTTAGATTTCACTTTAGTCATAGTCATATTCCTTTTATTACTTTATGTTGTATGAGGTCTACAACATATTCAAAAATCGTAAAAATTGGACAACATACCATCGCATTTTATATAGAAATTTTCAACCTTACAATCCTCGGGGTTAGGACGACGTAGTAAATAAATAAAATATTCCAAATAAATAATTTATTTTAACAAAAAATATAAAATTCCGTCTTATTTTTGAATGAATCTATTTTATCTACAAAAGTAAGTTTGAGCAACCGATATTCAATGTTTAATTAACATAAAAAAGCACTTAGCGTCATAAATTATAACTCATGCATAACTTATTAAATAATAGTACCATAATTATTAATTATATGACATTTTGATAGTGAGACAGTAATATTCAAATATCAAATGCATTTATATCAAAAACTACATAAATGTACTGTCCTAGTGACTGGATGGCATTATGCTAAAGATAACAATGACTATAAATTAAATAATTTATTATAAGACCAACTTCAAGTAATTCATATTAAATTTGCAGAAATTAATGTAGTATGTATGAATTATTTAAAAAAAATATCTTCAATTTTGTGCCAGAAAAACATCAAATTATGAATACAATCAAAGTTAGTCTTTATTAATAAAAATACTATACTAGAATAAATAATTTGCTACTAACGCTAGGGTTTTGGACGTAGCTGTAACTAAAGTTTTAAATTATAATTAATTTAAAAATTTAAAGGTAAACTTAAAATAAAAAGGATAAATAAATATAAATGCAACAGTAATATACAACAGTCGTCTAGAACAAGCTTAATTAATAAAAAACTAGGTTTTTAAATACAAGTAAAAAAAAAGTTTAAATCGATGAAGGGATGTCTTAATAACTTAAACGGTACAAATTTGGTACCTACTATATTAAGATATAAAAAAATGTTTAAACACAGGAAGACTGATCAAAAACAAAACATGTTCTATTCACAACATAATATAAATGCATAAGCAATTAAATGCAATTAAGTTCGTAGCAAGAACGAAGCATGATTGAAAAACAAGTCAAGTATTTTTCAAGTATCATTTCCCAAATGTTGCGAAAGGCAAATATTCCCTCCTATAAGCCAAAGTATAAAGCATTTTATTTGAATGGTGGATGCCAAAGATGTAACACCCGTGAAACCAGAATTTATTACACATAAAAACCTTCCTCTGCGTATTGATGAAAACCGCATTAAAATCCGTTGCGGAGTTATAAGATCCAAGCATACAGCCGGCGGAAGACACTTTATTTTATACTATGAAAAGATAATGTACTGGCATCTTTTAAACAAATACATCTATTTAATTTTATATATTAGTAGCAAAGCTTTTATATATCCATCTAAAAGTACTCGTGTTACCTCGTTACAGAAAAAGTTATCAATTTTTAGATCTAGAGAAACCTGTGTACGGACACTACAAAACTTTTCAGTCACAATTTCAACTGATATTCCACTGCAAAGCATCAAACATGAGATTTCGGTACCACTAATATCTCTTCCCTGTCAATTATTACGCGATCCAGATAACCAATCTTTGATATCAGAAGTAGATAATATGCTGACAGTGTTAACTCCAAGTGTTATCCCATTCTCTCTTAAGTGGATTTGAGTTGGCATTCCATTTTGTTTCAGCCTATTTCACTCCTATATCTTAATTAAAATGGTAGCTCTGATTCACTTGACCAGTAATAGGCAACAGGGAAACAGACTCCCAGACAGTCCGCTGGCCGATTTTGGCCTGTAAGTTCATCAAGTTAGAGCAGAGAAGTATATAACTGCATCCCTTTCAGTTTGTCAGTCTGACTCTTAGTCTAGGGCGCCTATAACATTAACTATAACATCAACAATAATACGTTAAAGAAGCAAGATGAGCTAAAACAAATTCAAATATCATGATATCCTGCTCTTTCACGCGCATGTATACAGTAAGACACGGAATTGACAACTTTGTTAGAGAACCACCAATCGAGCGCATGCATACCGACCAATAGGAGACCTGCGGGTCTGTCATGATCAGAGAGTCGTAGTGACTTCGCATTTATCGACTTTCGATGTATATATCGATATACTAAACTTCAAAATAGATTGTTAGCAATTTATAGTGTCATACGGGTAACCAGATAATATGACAAAACAATAGGACAATCTATTTATTTAGAAGGAAACTCAAGAAACACTTGTTAGAACTAGCAAGTATTTTGAACATGAAATTGAAAAGGTAGAAATGGATTGGTAAAAGGTAATGTTAGCGGTATTTGGTACCTACTGATTTTTCTTTTATATTTGATTCCTTATGTCGATTTAAAATTTTCAGTTACCCAAATCCCTAAACCCTTAAAATCTCCGATAATCCCCTCTTTAGCGATAAAAAACCGCCTGTTGTTTACCTATACCTTTAATTTTCTTTTGAATTTTGTGCTTTGTATTGACTTGAATCGATATTATACCTATGTATATCGGAAGTGGATAAATGTGAACTCACTAGCGTTATTGAAAAGTGCCACGTAAAATCCGGGCTCAGATCATGATCGTGTTTATCGATGTAGATAAACCATCCGTCACCCTCTGACCAGTATATAAGTACGAGTGTCGAATGCTTTATCCGCCGCAATAAAGGTGACCATAATACGGGTCCTGGCATAGACTTATTTTATTTATAATCAATATGGCAGTCCGGGTAGATGAGAGAGCAGTCCTTTTGTTCTTGTCCGTCGCGTGCTGCCTGCACGTACCTGTAGTAGCGGAGGGCTAGCTTGCTGTCAGCTGGTGAAACGAGCTCATTGGAATCCCTGGGGGAAAAGGTTAGGGGTTAATTTATTATGTTTTGGCTGCCCCGGATGTCGATAGGTTTTATACGAATATAATATGCGAGCTTCAAGCTGGCAACTGGCAAGAGACCATACAAGACCGATATGTCATAATTAATATGTATTGGAGGCCAAGATATACTTTAATTCGCACCAGAGAAATGAGTATGTCAATATTATGGATAAGTCCAAAAATACCTGATATCTCATCTAAATATAATCGAGCTGTTAACTCATCACACTTTAAATGTCAAATTTCACCAACCGCTTAACAAACGATTAGAGTGTTAACAGCAGTCAAAATATGTGAACTAACAGTCGATTAACATTGATTAACATTTAAAATCGTTTGGTGAAATTGGTACTTAAATTCAGTATTATAACCGAGATTGTATTGTTCTAAAGCATTTTGAATTCCTAATGTGGAAGCTACCTCACAACATTAGGAATTCACATCTAGCGACAACTCGATACACATCGAGCTAGTTCAGTAATTAGAGAGGAACCAGAAGCAGAAGAAGTTGACCTATATACAACTTCCAACTGAATCCCAACGGACTTCGGTCCCCATGCAGGCATAATACCCATCTGGAGAGAGATTTCTTTATTAACATCTCTTCCTACAGTTGCAAAAAAAGTGTCTATCGCTTTCGATTTAGATCGTTTTGTAGCAAAGGCTTCACTGATTCTTAGTTATAATCCTTCATAACTTGTGAAAATTAGCTTTGGTGATACATGATGGCCAGGTGCCATGTCTCAGTATCACTCTTATGGGACTGCACTGGTCAAACTACATTTTCTTAGACCTTTGAAAGAAAAAATACTAATGTTTCCAGACTCATATAAGTATTTATATCGTTGTCTAGTACCCATAGTACAAGCCTAGAGCTTAGTTTGGGACTAGCTAGGTCAATTGGTGTGACATTGTCCTCTGATATTATTATTTATTTATTTATTTACTCACTTGCTCAGTTCATTGGAGACTAGATTACTGTACGGCGTGTGCTTAAAAGGATCTCTGTAGAGAGCGCAGACAGCTCTCTCCTTGCAGCCAGGGTCACTAGCTCCTAGAGGGCTGAGGATGTGGTCTACTTTGTCCAGGAGTTGACCGTAGAACTTTTCTGCTGCTATGGTATCCTGGTAAAAAATGAGATTAATTGTAGGATCAAACAGCATAAAAAGTAAAGAATGGCATTTCTTTTAAATAAGTGGTGATTCGGTGGCATTCGAAAAAAGAATTGGTTAAATGTGGTTCCTATAATTCCTGAACATGGGAGTTTCTCTACCAAACAACTCCAAAATTGAAATTCTACTAACTGGGTCCTGCGCCGCTAGTATCTCCTGCTGTTGCCGCACCAACTCCGCTTCGGCCTTCACTCGGTTATTTTCGGATAACTTCGCAGCCGACACCCGAAGCAACTCATCTCGGACTGCAGATGGCGGAGCTCGAGCGGCCAAAGCTGCTGCTCGAATCTGAAAACAAATGAGGATCGATAATTAATACAAGCGATAATAAATTCTTGTTGTTTTTATATACTTTTATTCAATTCGGAGCCTGTTTCACGATTGCCAGATAACATTATCTGATGGATAATTTAAGCTCTGTCCTTTTTTCTTTATAATAATATGACAAAGAAAAGGAAATTGATAAGTTTAACTGGCAGAATGTATTTGGATATTGAAAAAACAGGCCCTTAACATGTTTAGTTCAAATATTGCCAGCCAATTTTGAACCATATTCGGACTCCTAGCGACACCTGTGAGCCACCTACGTGAAGCAACCACATCACATGTCGTCACACACGCTACGTCAAACGTTTTGTTTCTATCATACTCCTATTCTCGAATGTTTATAAATTAATACAACACGTTCGCACTAATCTAACTGACAATTATAGGTAACAGGTGTCAACAGGTGACAAGTCTATAAATTTTAAACCATGGTTGATGCTTCTGTTCAATGGGACAACTTGCCAGTGTCAAAATTGAAAGGTTACACGTGATCGGTGTATTAGATCCCGCGAGTTGATTGGAATTCTGGATTCAGATCTCTACTGGTTTATATGAAACTACGCGAAGCCAAATGATAATGAACTCTAAAACTACACAATATTACTACAAACTACGACAATCACATCATGGGATTCATATATACTGCGCCATGCACTGAAATGTCACCTGTCACTATCAAGATGGTGAAATAGGGGACGAGTATACTAGATATTGTAAATAGATTGAACCGCGGGTAAAAAACATTTTCATCCCGGAAAATCGGATAGTTCTCGAAGAAATACTTAGTAGTAAAGTTATTCGGAAGTCTTTAGCAAAATTTTGTTATTTATAATGATGAATACAGTAATGTATGGTGGAAAGACTGAAAACAATATTATAATGTTTGAGATAATATAATAAAAGTAATTAAATAATATACCAGAGCTTCTTTTTCGGGGTCATTAGGCGTCACTTTCTTATTTCGATACGCGTTCTGTTGTAGCAAAGGTCTGAAAAAAATTACATTTACATTTATGTCAGAAACTGAAATAAATTTCATTAAAATAAAATAATTTCTTAGTTCATTAAATTGGCCACATCAGCAGGGCTCGGAATCCGGTTAATATTTAAACCGGTTTCGGTCATCGACCCCAAATCTTTATCGATTACAGTTTTAGATGAGGTTATGGCATATAAACAACAGGAGGTCTTTTCGCTAAATAAAAAGCGAACTCTTCCAGAAAACTTTTGGGTAAGTGAAAATTCGAAATTGACCAAATTTAAAAGTATACTTGTCAAACAAGACTATTTTAAAATTAATCAGTTTGCAGCTTTTTCAATTTCATGTTCAAAATTGGATATTTATATAAAAAAGATCATTTCAAAGTTTAACCCTTAATGCATAGCATTTGGAAAGTGAACGCGTCTTTAAAGTTAATTTCCAAATTTAAATTTTGACAAAGCTTCAAATCTTACTGCATAAATTCTAAGTTTGAAATTTGCTTAAAATTTATGTTTGAAATTGAACTTAAAATATACGATGCATATATACATCATTATGCATTTAAGGGTTAACATATCGATATATACCTAATTGGGGTTCGATAATTGAGAAGGCCCTATGACAGCTCAAAAATGCTACGAAGGAGGAAGTGAAAATCCGACCTCTGATTAAACTACATTTCTGTTAAACCTCGTTCGAATCGGTCCATCCGTATAGGAGATAGGTACAATGCCACAGACAGATACAAAGATACAAACTTTAAACTTAAAACTCCCTTCTGTTTTTTTTGGGGGTTACAAAAAAAAGTTTATTCAGTAGGTAAGTAGGCTGCACGGATACTTTTACACGTCAAAAATACAATACAAAACACGTTATTGTACACCAAACAAAAATATAACAGAGAAACAGTACAATTAAAAATAACACAGGTAAACAACAGGTGGTCTTATCGCAAATTAGCGATCTCTTCCAGACAACCTTAGTTGGGATATGGGATCAAATTAAAATATTTTACACAGTAGGCGGTGTAGACTTCACGCGAGCAAATAACATGAAACTCGTATGTTAGATATAAAAAAATGGGATGTTCTACCTTCCAGCGTTATGGAGTGCTATCCGTTGCCCATTGGGGGGCGGAGCAATGTTTGCGTTGTTGTTGCTGGCAGCGTATTCACCGACATTCATCGAAGGGCCTGAAAATGGACACAATTGTATTTAACTCTCAGTTTACAAATTCTTTATTGAATAAAATAAATAAATATTATGGGACAATGTAACATGAATTGACCTAGTCTGAAAATAGACATGTGTCCCAAAAAATCCTTATAAAATAAAATAAAATATTACGGGAATTTTACACAAATTGACCTAGTTCCAAACTAAACTCCTGGGTTGAACTATAATATTGAGACTTACTTTAACAGATATACATATATGAACACATATACATACTTAAATAATGTACTACGGCATCTTACCCATAGTTGTTACCGCTTACCTAGTGGTGACCGTTTAAACTACCGACTTCTCCTCACGAGTTTTCAGGAAATTCAAAACATTATTTACTTACGTTAGGTAACTTGCTGCTCTCCTACCGAGAAAAGGCGCATCTCTACTAAATGAATTGTATTGCACATCCAACCTTATTGTAACCTTTGAGAGTTTATGCTTTTATGAATTAATTGCATCTGTACCTTTTCTCCGTAGGAGGGCAGTAGCTACAACGAAATTTGTACTTCAGTGAGCAACGCCTGTCGACGAAATGGACATTCTACAAATTGTTACATTCTATGAAATGATTGTCCATGTAACATAGCGTAGTTCTTAACACTACAAAAATTAAAAAATAGACTATATACCTGGAGGTAGACCCAGACCCCAAGATTTGATATCGTTCATATCGTTTGCATGAGGCTTGAAGTTCGCTATTGCGTTGCGATGTATGTCCGCTGCTATGTATCTGGAAATAAAAAATTACAAAAACTTATATCTTAATTCTTAAGCAGGAATTAGACTGGCAGTAGCAGAAGTTGATTGCCATCTTATTTTTACTTCAGTTCTAGAGCAAGAAGCACAATACTGTTGTATTTTTCTAACTTTAAAGTTGGAGTAAGACGCCAACTTCTACAATTTTTATTGCTAGACTAAACCTCGCTTTATATGAGTATTTCTGTGGCGATAGAAGATTCTTTGATGTTTATCCCATCTCGCCGAGCCTATTTCATTATGAAAATTTTTGCAATCATTTTTTACTTTCTGAAGTTATATTAAAAAATATCAATACACGTGTCACTCTCATTATTCAGAAAGGGTTATAGGTGAAAGCCCAAACGTTTATCTAAACTCTTAGCCTTATACAGTAGTAATTTTAGCCAATAGATGAACGTTTATTAATAATTTTATCATACAACAAATTTTTGTTTAGCCTGCATTAGTATCCCACTGCTGGGCAAAGGCCTTCCCTCTTTTCCGCCTTTCCTCCTTATTAAGTGAATGCTCCCACCACTCGCTTTGAAACGCGTCCAAGTCATCCCGCTATCTCCACTTCGATCTACCTCTGCTCCCGCGGACATCTAGCGGAGTCCATTTGGTAACTACTTTGGCCTACCAATCCGTATGAATTTGACAGACGAGTCCAGCCCAGTCCATACGCAATACCGGTTTGGAGCGCAGTTTGGTGTTTCTTATCCGGTCAATTCTACGAGCAACTATGTAGTAGGTATGCTGCGCTCCATTGCTCGCTGGTAAATCTTCTGTCTTAATGCCCCTAAAGTCTGGACTTTAGGGCTAATGTCATTGTTTCATAAAAAAAACAATGTCCTTATTGTTTCTAGGATTATTTATCTCAAAAACGTATTTAAACCAAAGCATGAAGTAGATAAGTCTTAGATTGTAGGACTAATCAAATATATTGTTTTGTTAATGCAGATTAATTTGCTCTTTTCAACACTGATTCGTGTTCAGCTCCACAACCCAACATAATAAATGCCACCAAATTTTTACAATTGGATTTATTAACATGGAATTTTAAGCACCAATCAAATTCATATTTACTTTTTCAGTACTTACCTAGGTAATTGTTCTCATAAATCTTGAATACGAGTACTTTATCGAAAATATGTCGACTTACTCGCTTCCAAGTCCAGGCCCGGACAGCTCCCAATCCTGAGGGTAGTGGTCAAACGCTGGAGTGCCATGGTCGTGCAGATCGTGGGACGTCGGTGGCCCAGCAGCATGGGGTCTGACCACCACCGTCGAGCCGTGGGGACCGTGGGGAGAATGCGGAGCGTGGTAGATGGGAGCGTGGGGTTGCTGAAACATATAAATGATTTTTTTATGGCAAGGAGAAGGCAATTCAAGCTAGTGAATACAAATAACCGGTTTTAACCGGTTATTTTCATACAAAAACTGGTGATAACCGGTTAAATTGCATTCCTTAAATCCAGCACCATAGCCACATGCATAGGCCATCTGATGGTAAGTTTCAAATGCATAAATATTTCCTTACCATCATCGATAAACTGTGTTACACGATTATAAATCTTTAGGAGAGGTAGATAAAGAAATGTAGTTTAACGTAGAAAGTCTAGTAATAATGCAGATGTAAGAAAAGTTTGTTTTTCTTAAGATATACATAATAATACAATATAAGGTAGAGTTTTATATATTGAAACAAATTAGACAATTCAGATCAGACAGATTGACAGAAGCATTGTGCCCTTCGACTTGTCCTTGACCCGTTTTTAATATTATAAACGAACGCACTTAATACGAAACAGCACATTTTTTGGTTATACTCGTACTGAAGGCATAGTGCTTACCTTATGATGATGCGTTATCAAGTGATGATGATGATGGTACTTCGCAGTGTGGTAGTTCTGGTGATACCACGAGCATAGCTTGAAGATGTGGCTCAGTGCAGGGAATATGAACAACAGTAATTTCAGTACTATCTTCTTTGCCGTTGTCACCCCCATTATAAGCGGTAGCACGAAGAACAGCTTCAGTGCTATCAATTTCACCACCAACACTATTGCTATTGCCGCCGTTATCAATTTCTTCTTTATGTGTTTCTCTAGAATTAAATTATGTATGCAAATTAATCATTTGAATAAAATATTACATTTTATTTAAGTTGATAATGAAGTTTCACTCTTGATGTTTTACTTTCTATAGGTATGTTACTAACTAAATTAATGCGGGACTTAATTTTATTCCGTTTCTTGAATCAAAAACGAATGACTTTATTATATCTTGTACTTATAGGTACATAAATAAATACGTATGTAGTACATTAATTGATTACATCGTGACATTTATGACTCGGACAACTTTTTGGGGTAAAATTTCTGTTGTTTGCTACAAAATCGGTTCCGCAGTCTTTTGCCATCAATTTGATTCCTATATCGTTTGAAAGTCCAGTCACGGTTTTACTTACATATTTCCAAACATTTCAGTACTATGTCACTACAGTGGCATATACATTCAACTGTTCAACTATACCCATAACACCAAAGAGAACTGATTGTAGTTTACATAAAAATGATTGGACTTACTTATCTTATTGAAAAACAGCCTGCCTTCTCCCTGGCTCTCCTTTGGCTCCAGATCGATGTGGACCAAGGCTCCTGTCTTGGTCAAGGCACGTGGAGACACTTTCAGGGTTGCTCCATGGAAGAACATCTCCGGTAGTGTCAACTTCATGTCGTGCGTCACTAGGAACTTAACTCCTTTGTCGTACAGAGCGTCTGTGACTTCTTCGAATGGACTTTCTGGAAACGAAAGGGGTTCTAATTAATACTTTTAATTTAATCTTATCTCATTGGCGTCAAGTATCAAATATTTTTTTGGACTATTTGTGTAGGAATATACATAATAACTATCTAATTGATTTGATTGATTGAGTTAATGGTTTGTTAACTGTTTTAGTTTTTATATTCAATATTTGTTCATGAATATTTTATCTATATTTTTTCAGCACCTTGTTACAACACCTGCTTATACCTGTGTCGACGAATTGAAAATAGTTTGATTTGATTTAGATTTTTATTATTCATGCATCATGTATCTAAGGAACCTCGATTCGAGAAGAAGAAGAAGATTATTCATTTATTTATTTATTTAATGACAACCCCCTACTTTCAGAGCTGATCTCTTAAACAGCCCAACCAATTTAAAAGAAACCTAGCTATGAGCCATTTCGATTTAACTATACCTATTCCTTTTAAAAAACTCGCGTCACGAGATCTTTGCCTCAATATTTTGTTCAGCGCCTAAAACATCTGAGCATTGAGTTAAAACTTCAACGGGCTCTGAGGACATACATTTCCTACTGGAGGTACTTCGCCACTGATTTCAAATATTATACAGTGTGTAACATTTAAATCGGTCAGTATGGGAAAGTCTGAAACTAAAACACATACGAAGATCTATTCTTAGGAACAATGTCATCGATTTTAGAAACAAGGAAAACAGCATTCATACATTTAAAAAAAATGGTACTGGGCTTAAGACCTACGATTGTGAACATTGAAATTCTTCTCTTCTTAAAGTAGGGTTTGGTTAAAATGCTATTTGACAGAGCCTTGATATATCTAATTAAACTATGATGTTTGCGCAGTTTAGGCATGTGCAATAAGCAATCTTGATCATTTTACCCGTTCAACATATCTTAGAAATACGAGCAGGCTATTTGTAACATTTAGCACATTGGTTTTGCAATACTTTAATTTTGTGTTTCGAAAAATCTGTTCATAGTGCAGTATAATTTAAATTCTACTTTAATACGTGTAATTTTTAAAACATTGATTAGTAACAACAATTTTCCACACGAGAGGCAAGTATACGAGTAAGTAAACACGCAAAACCACCGCTTTCATTTATTCTGGCAATTAACGATATTAACGTGAAAAAGACTCAGGTAAATGACCATCTTATACATGTGATTACGTACAAACAATATATATTTTCAGAACAAAAAAGCACGTATAAGTAAATTGTTTTTTTTTACAACAACAAAAATATCAACAACAATGCGAAACTTCAGAATTTCAGGACCACTGAACAGAAACGCAATAGGTATGTAAAAAGGCGACCTCAACACCCCATTTTACCGGTGCAGTTCTAGTAGCCCTAAACAAGTTGCGTTGTTGTGCGAACTTTATCATATACTAGCATTCCATACATTTTGACAGTTTTCGAAAGTAGTTTACGTTTACTAAAACGTTTAGCGTTATGCAAGATTTCCAGGGCTCCTGAGGGCTTATTGTCTAATGCACTCGCAATCGCAACCGTCTTCAAAGTGAAGCAATTGTTTTCATTTTGTATGCAGACAAGCCTGAAATGCAATGAAAACGATCGTGGTTGCGAGTGCGTTAGACAATAAGCCCTCAGATTAGATAGCTTATCATAGTCAAATACATTTTTACCAACATAACGTTTTCATTTTTAACTTTTCATCGTCTGTTACATTGTTATCGTCATTCCCAATACTTTCTTCCGCTTTACACGTTCCAGATTCTATTGAACAGGTGTTACGTGGATTTCTATTTTCTATGGTGTGTACAATTATTACGATGTGAATGGCGAATAGTTTCTATTACAAAACAGCACTTTTTATCAATTTCCCGTACAAAATGGTTATCGATTAATTAATACCAGTGCTCACATTTCCTTTGTAAGAATATTTTTTCTGGAAATTGTGCTGCTATTAGATTTCCTTTCATTTAAAGTCTGGCTTTTATAGTAAACGGAAAAAGAGCGCTGATATTTTGGGACGGAAAATAGACATTCGATAGGGTTTGGTAAATAAACGCTGCAACGGGCGTGAGACATAGATTGGATAAGTTATGTACCTACCTACAGGGCCGAAACAAAGTTGAATTATTTTAGAGTAAACAAGTCCATCTAATAATACCTTCAACATTTATTTTAAAGTGGTTTTAAAAGATGCGAGGAAATATTACATAACTATTCGCGTAAATAGAACAATTCGTAGCGTCACAACACAGCACAATAACTATAAAATAAATATTTTTGCTGGTTTGTTTGGACTAGCCCGAAAATATTGTTGGCTTGGGGCCTTATTCTAAGCTAGCTTTTGCACGCGACTCCGACCGCGTAGAAGTCGATTATCGCTACTCTTTCTGAAACTGTCCAATATTCCGGGATAAAATGTAGCCTACGTGCTATTCCAGACTGCTTGACTCATCTGAAAACCAGTTTAGGGCGAATGAAAATTCGGACAAACGATGTGTTAGGACAAACGTTGTTAGGGATTACGAGAGACACCCGTGAAAAATACATAATAAACAACGAATATTTTAACAGGTCTGTGGTCACTAGAACCGACGCGTGTTTCTTATTGTTTCTTCGAGTACCTATGTACATTTCTTTGACTATAAATATATTAAATATGTATTTTATGGTTTGTCCGCATCCAACAATAGAATTGGTAGTCATAACGACTAAGAAGCAGATAAGTAGGCTGACAATAAAAACATGGTTTGTGGTGAGCACAGAACAGAAAAAACAGTAGAAGTGTCAAGTGGGCGTGTAACGTGTGGCATAGTTATGCGGAGTTCCGCATAACCTACCATACTTTTGCCGCAATCGCTTATTTCGATATTTCGACATTTTGATATTTCTAAAATAGGAAATAAATCCAGAAGCATGCCTTATTGTGCTATTTTAGAATGTAAAAACGATAGCCGCACCAAAAACATTTTCCATGGTTGCGTGTTGTTTTTATGATAGTTTGAGTATTGGCGACAACAGATCTGATACTAAGAGAAGCTCATGCCACTTCCACTGTTTTTTCTATTCCGTGGTGGTGAGCCATCTCGCTTGTAGACCCTTGCGGTGAGCGATTTGGTCGTGAGATACTGGGCATTGTTAAGGAGACATTAACTATATGGCTAAGGCAGCAGCCAGTTAAACCAAATACTTAGCGGCGTATCTGGAAAAACATATGTATGTATTCGCAACCTCATTTCTAACGGAAAGAATCACATCTACTTTAGCTATTACCGCGTACCGGCCGTCTTTCACACTCGGAGCTGGCTGAAAATCAGCGCTGCAGGTGTTTAACACCTCAGCATTATGCTGAGCCAGTGTCCGAGTCACTGCCGCGAAGACACACCCGCTACTTGTTTATTTCTGTTTTCTGTTTTCACTATTTTTCTGTGTGTCTTGTGTGTGTAGTGAATAAATGTATTTTTCTTTTCTTTTCCATTGTAATCATAACCTTTTGACTAGTTTCCTTTTCTTTCGCGTGATTATAATGTTATTAAAAAAAAAACTTAAATCATCTATCATGCGGTCAGATAATAATACAAAATCGGCGACCGGCATTTGGAAGTTCGAAGACCGAAGGCCAATGTCGTCGAGAAGAAAAGCGGTAAATACTCCACCGACAAGACCCTTGAGTTAAATGATGATGAAATTAAAGACCGTGTTTTTTATTGCTAAGCTATTTTATTTTGAATTATTTGTACTATTCGTTTATGAGAAGTAGGCTTTCAAAGACAGGTCTCAATTGGAGTTTGAGCTACTTATCTAATTACGCACCTCGGCCTTGTCTTAAATGGTAAAGAAGTAAAATGAAAATGAAAATAAAAATCTTTACTCTGTAAATAGACGCTGTAGGCACTTTCTTTTTGAGTGTAGTAGCGCTTCCCAAGAAGAGAACACTGTTGTGAAGAAGCGCCGCAAGAAACTCAGAATCACCTTTTGTGATCAATTATATTACATGTATGAGGGAAAGTAGTGTTCCAAGCTTTTTGTAATGAAGTAATTACGAGTATCACCCTTACATGATAGTATTTGTAATGGAAGAAGTTTTTATTAAAATATGGATGAGTACGGTTTATAAAAAAACGTAGTCCGGTATCTCATTGATTTTGAAAGTTTGTGACGTTGTAGGGGGTAATCTCTGGATCTACTGAACCGATTTTGAAATTCTTTTACCAATAGAAAGCCACGTTATCTGTTAGTGTTATAGGCTATATATTAACCAAAATGTTTATTGCCCAACGAAGTGGGCACGGGAACAGCTAGTGACAAATATTATGATCCCATCCCATGTCAATTTGTAAAGACTAGAAAAATAAAGACACCACTTTAAAAAATTACGATAAGGACAAATTCTAACAAATTTAACTATCACGGTTGACTTCACTAAATCTCTCCAGAGCTTAACAATTCGTGTAAACTGTTGGACGAGCCACAAATATTTCATGCATCATTGGTTAGGCAGTGGTTTTATAAACAACCTCTATCATGCCTTTCCGATTTGTTTTTACGGTTTCGTACCTCAAAAGGAAAAAAGAAATCCTTATAGGATCACTTCGGAATGCGTGGAGTTATCTCGGCCGAGATTGTAGGCGGTAATAACCTTATCATCTTTGACCTGGGCCGAGGTTCTGGGCGGTAATAACCATATCGTCTTTGACCTGGGACATCAAATACTCAAGTCGATAATCCATTGGAGCTGAGAAAAAATCAAACGCTACGCAATCAAAAGATAGGGTTGTTTATGCCGCGTATATAGGCCCGGTTTATAAAGGACCGTTAGTAAATATGTCAGATCAAATTTTAGTAACTTCATACTAGTTTTGATATTAGGTAGGTACTGACCGAAATTTGATCTAACGGATCTTTATAAAACCCAGCCTTAGAAACTTACAAGGGAATCAAATTATCAACTATTACTATCACAAGGTTTATAAATGTTCGATTTTTTTCAAATTTAAAGTCAATCAATAAAAAAACGTGACAGAAAAAGAAATGTAAAACGGTAACTTAGAAATTGTCATTTGCATGGACTTGTAAGTAGTACACACCGAAAATATGTTAACATGTTCGTTCGGTATACCCAATTAATTACTAATTAAATAGGTACTGAAGACTATTTGAAATGATAACCCTAGTGAGAAAAAATCTACATAGATCTTTTAATTTGTCGCATTAATGTAAAGTCGTTTGGTAAAAAAAATGAAAACTTGAATTGGATCATTATTTACATTATGTATATCAATATACGAAACTAAAATACTAAGAAAATACTTTCTATTTTATGTAACCAACTTTAGCGTTTGTTTTTTACTAACATTATAACACATTCATCATCAATATCACCATTCATAGTGACACTAAGAAACATGTGTAATGCCTATTAAAGTATGATGAATAAGATGTATACAACATAACAGTTAAATTACCTGAAAATGGACCTTTGACCATTACAATAACAACTGTTTAAATCGCAAAAGAAACCAAAACAAGTAACTTAACAAAACGAAGTCGACAAAGACCATTAAAATCAAATCCTAAACTGACGATCTTAAGATAGAGAATCGATCGACTACCATTTTAGACTTATTTTGCTTTCACTTATCACGAATGCTTTCGACTTCTGCTTTTAGCGAGTTTGAGAGATAATAGGTTAAAATGACAGAGAGTAAAACTAGTTTGGAAAGTGGTGTTAAGACTATGCTGTTGACGTTCTTAGTTAGCTCTATGATAATTATTTTTGCCACTTTAATATCTTGTTTAGCCAATTTTACCAAAACATCTGCATATAACTATGGAAAATTTTGTGGTATTTTGTCGTGTGGCTCAGCAGAACCTATGATATAGTCGAGTTCATAAATGTGTGTACACTTTAGTACCTTGTCTATTTAATGACATGTTTAAACTAGCATATATGAGTTGTCACAACGATTAAAGGAAAAGAGGATTGGCCCTTGATTTTTATCATTATTTTATTTAGTTAATTGCAACATTAAGTAACTTGTTAGTTAATTCATTTCATTATTTATAATATTAAATTATCAAGTAACATTTGCTCATTATTTTTATAACTCCTACGACGGCTCGTACCCCATAGTTTTTGTTTTTCAGCATAATATTAATCCAGTTAACCTTACCCTTACATCTATTGTACGATTTATTTAATGCTTCAATCTTAACATAACCTAACCATCCTAAAATTTTAAAGATATACTTAAAATTACCAGACTTTAGGTGAAAAAAAATTGGTGAAGTGAAGTGATATGGTAGTAGAGTTGAATATCGCTTATCGGTAAAAAAAACTAGTGAAAGAAACTTTTAATACATACCTAACACTCGATTGGTTTGCATTTCCGTTAGTTAAAACCGAAAACTTTTAAAAATTTAAGAAGGGTTTTAAGACAAACTTTTGGATCAACAATAAGTGTTATAATTATGATCTTATTTTAGAGAAATGAAAAGATTTTTTGTTGAACTGGGTATTGATTCTCTCAAAAGCAAAGGTGAGCGAATGCAGGAGTGAAGTCCAAGCGGCGAGTTTAAGTAGTCCCGTCATAGCGAGCAAAACACATATTAGCACGTGCATTCTCAATTAGGCAGCCTTATACGCTCGAGAAGCCATGCTGCCTTTAAGAGAATAACATTGACAGACTGAAATAAACGAAATTTGGTCAAGCGTTCTTTCGTTTCAGTAAGTTTTCGTTCAAAATGAATACATAATGGTATGGTAACCTATCGATGTTTCGAAAAACTTTTATCCGTTGTTTCGTTTGTCCGGAAATCATGTTTCTCCAATCCCATTAACTTTCAAAATGTTTAAAGACATATACCTACAGACCCTGTAGGTTAGGTTAGTTTTATAACAATCCAGGAAAGAAACGAAACAGGTAAAAGATTTTCGAACTTAACATTACTAACCATAAAGAATACAATGAATGAAATTATATCACATAATAAGTAAGAAAAAAAACCATTTGTCTCAATATGATAACTGTAGCAGAAAATAAGTCAAACCGCTGTGCTATTGTTGATATTTTATTATTACTATTATTAGAGTCAAAACTCATACTGAAACTCATCATATTTATTTGACAAAAACATACTGCATCACAGCAAATATAGTAAAACATTCTGACAAAAACTATTGAACAACTATTAAATATATATCCATGATTTAATGGTGATCCCTACTTCAGAGCTGATATCTCTTGAAAGGCCCAACCAATTTTGATTAAATTTAGCTAAAAACCATCTTGAATAACTAGTTCTCTCTTGAAATTCAACTACAACTGCATCGGTCCATCCATTTAGAAGTTAAAATCCCACAGACAGACACACAGATAAAACACTAATGAAACATATTTACATGACAGATAGCGAATTGTGTACATCAAATAGTAACCGTATCTAAAGGGCTGATTAGGTCTTTATTGCACGTCGTTTGAGTGACATAGAAAGCAGTTCACCAAGGTTCAATGCTCGGTCCCATGCCGCTTACATCCAGTAGTCCCTCCGACCTTCACTAGGTCGTCTGTCTGGTTTGTTGAAGCCTACTAACGCTGCATCTGGATTATTATGACGCTCGGATGTCGTATCCCTTTCTTATTTTTTTGTAATGATAGAGTCGCATAGCCGGTGTGGTGTTAGAGTTCGCTTTATATTGCGTCTGAAATTTAGGTTACGTAGTTTCTGTAAACTTTTGAGAATGCAAATGTTTATGGGTAAGAGATCCCAGATACCACCAGGTAAAAAAAAAAGTTATGATAATTCTTTGACCTACACCCAAACTCTTAATTTCGTTTTTCTTCACAATTTGATAGAGGTGCTCTTTTTATTAGAAAATTATATGATTACGGTGGAAACAGTGGTAAAATTCAACGTTAACGGAGTCGCAGACAAAACTAGTGCGAATTAATCAATAGTCACACAACACAAAAAGGTTTGTATCAATCAGTGAGATGTACCCACAAGGTTACGGGTGCGGCTCAACTGAGGCGGAGACGAGCGGAGCGGAGCGGAGCGGAGCTGTGCCAATATTAAACGTTACTTTAGATTCTATTGGTTAATATTGCCACAGCTCCGCTCCACTCATCACGGCCTCAGTGGAGCCGCACCCTAAATGAAACATACATACGTAGTAATAATTATACAAAGTCTGCGACACGAGCGTTATCGGACTGCATTTATTTCGGACGTTCTTAAAGTGTCTTAAAGTACTAATAAATACCAATAAAGAATCTTTGTATGTTGCGGCCAGCCATACCCTGCATGTAGTTTTGAAGGAAAGCGGGTCGTTTCAAAATGTTTTATGTCCCTAGAAAGTCTCCGGAGGTCTTGCAAGAATGGCCAGTTCCTCACATTTCTACAAGTGCCTACTTTTAAGCGAGTGACGTGACACGCATGTCAAGGAATAGCGTATTGTCTGCGGATGTAAATGCGTTTTCACGCGTATGTCTTTGGTATTCTAGAGTACTTTGACCTACTGATGGGTCGCTGCGTAAGTCTGCCAGCGATCGCGAGTAATTAAGTGTTAACAAAGACAAGAGAAAATAAATGATTTACGTCAGTTCTGACAATAGTACGAGAGCTATTAGAAAATAATTAGTAAGTATCCGGGTGGAATGAAGAAGAGTCGGATGTTGGTAATAACAGATGATATTTTAAACATGAAAATACAGGATGTAACATTGGACAAGGACAGTGTTGCCAGGTCTAGTCTGTCATAAGTCGGGACTGTGCTTTAAAAAAATCAGGACTTGGGTTTGAAATCGGGACAGTACAAAAATCACAGCCCAATTGTGACAAACCGTTAATGACCGCTCAACCACTGCAGTGCCATACATTTTAGTTGTTAAGATTAGAATGTAAGTAAATGAGCTGACATATTTTATATTTTCGTGTGTAATTTAATTCTAGCCTTTTTAATCTTAAGTGTATATATAAGTGTATTTTGTTTATTGTGAATGAATCATTGTTGTTCGAAAATAAATGAATTATTATTATAGACCGGAATCGGGACGTTCTGCAGAAATCGGGACGTCTGGCAACACTAGACTAAGATCAGACAATACTGATAGAGGACTCTCAGACCTATCGATAATAATACCCTTATGTATGTTCAGAGATTTTCTACTGTTCTAATAGTATTTTATGTAACTGATACATAAAGAGGGTCCTTAAAATACGAGTGTGGTTTTATGAAACGAGCTGAAGGCGAGTTTCATAATAAGATCACACGAGTGTTTTAAGGCCTAATTATGTACAGTTACATACATTACTTTATCTACACACATATTATAAGTAGGTACTCTAAGATGCGTTCAGTAGGCGGCAGAACAAACATGGCGGCAAAGCTAACCTGTGTCACGATATGAATGTTTTTTTTAAATCATAGACAAACTAACAAAGTCCCTATTCCAATGTCATTCGAAATCAAAATGGCGTACGACACTTCAAATATACCGAGTCGACGTTCAATTGATACTAGAATTGGCCCCCTGTTTGAATTTTGTTGGTTTTGGAAGATGTTCCAAATTTGAACAACATTACTTTATGAAAAGTTGTATCGTAATTTTAACTTTTCATTACAGCTACAGATAAGAAAACATATCATATTAAAATTGTATCAAGTAATGCTGGTCATTGTCTACGGATTCTGAACGCATTATAGAGAACTTATGATATGAGTGTAGATAAAGTTATTTACAGTTGTGGGTTTTGCTTTGTAGGTAGTCCAATTGTCGGGCTTGAATACCCAGTTAACGTTGCGGTTAATAAGATTACCAGTTTTATGTAAAAGAAATAAATCATGAACAATTATTATCCAACTTAAGCTCCAACTTTCGATACCATTAGGTCCATTAGTCACTAAAGTGTAATTTTTTTTGTACATGCTGTTCTAAAAACTGCGCTTAGCCTTAAATCTTTTGTAAAAAATTCTTGCCGTTAAAATTTGGTTAAGTAATTAAGTATACTGAGTGAGAAATTAAAAATAAATTATTTAGTGAACCCGCATTTAAAATTAAATAAAAGTATTGTAGTGGGTCTAAAATATATCAGTCAAAAATATTATAATTACACAAGTTTCAAAAATTTATCAAAACGCAGTGACCAAGGAAATAATAGCAGTGATCATTAAAGAGCAAATAACTTTAAAAAAATATATGTAATAAGTAAGAGCAATGGGCATAATGACTCTTTGTTCGTAGATCGCTGCTGCAATATAACTAATTTTAAAATATCCTTACATACATACATAAATTAAATCACGCCTGTTTCCCAGAGGGGTAGGCAGAGACCACTTCTTTCCACCTGCTACGATCTTGACAAATCTCTTTCGCTTCTTCCACATTCATACATCGAGTCATGCACGCACGTCGGTTTCGGGTACTTAAAATTCGGCCCTTTTCCAGGTGTTTCAATATCCTTTACAGGTGTTAAAAAGAGAATTTAATGTCTTACCAGGTTCCTCTTCATCATTAATTTCATTTTCCTCATCTTGCACCCTTGCTTCCTCCGCATCTCTGTTTCCCGTGAGGTAGATGATGTTGGCTTCCTTACTATATTTATTAACATCCACATTGTTCTTCTTAAAACACACACCACTTGCTAAGTTCACGTCACCATCAAATTTCAAACTATCATCTACATAACTATAAACGTTTTTCTGCAAACAACTCACTGAAGGACTCTTGGTGCACTTGTTTAAAATGTCGTCCCATAAATTATTACCAGTCCTAAATGTCCCGTTTTGATACACATCACTAAAAAAGGCTCTACCTAAAGATTTTTCTATAATTCTAATCCGACTTGCTATATCGTTGACTTTTGTCGTGACATCATCATTCGTTACGTTTTCGCTACATTCGATTGTTTTCACATTCACGAGTGATATTAGTACTATAGATATTTTAAATATTTTAAGTATTTCTATCCTTCGGTATTGTCTCTGAGGGGTCGCGGATGAGCAGACACCGCGGCGTGCTGTCGCCATTGTCACAGCATCACTGTTCAAAAATACCACTTGTTTCACTTATATATTTCCAAAGCTAGCCTTTGAACAATTTCCGTGAGCAGTCGCGTATAGGCTCATTAATTCATTTTCCATTCTTTTTCGGCAGATTATGAATTTTAAGTCTCGAAAGTCGGTCGACAATCAGTATTGTTCGAGGCTTTAGTGTCAACTTGCTTGTAGAAATTTGTGCTCAGCCGTTTGAACCCACGTAGAGTTGACATCGCTTCTGTAACGTAAAAGTTATAAATTACATTAAACAATACAAATAAGTGGTTAAAAATATTTGAACCGTAAACAAAAAGATTGAAGTTTCTAAGTCCCAAATGGTAAAATTAGACGAGAAAACTAACAATAGAGGTAATAAAAGTTGTGACACGCACACATGAAGTTATAATAGAATCAAATTAAATCAACGATTTGTCGTTCGAAAGTTGACGGTCAATAAACTTGAAAGAGTAGTACAAATATCTCTTATTAATAATACATGAAGGTTCAAAATGACATTCTTTGTCAATACGCTAAATGATTTCGCGTGACAATATCAAATACTGGAACAATTAAATTATTGTCCGTGAAATGAGGAAATCGATGAATTGATCAAATGGTATTTTTTTAAATTTAACAGTAGGTACCTATTCTAATCACTAAGGTAACAAGGGCGAATATTGAATGACGTAGGATGGTGCGCAACGAAAGTGAAAATGCTGAACATACCAAGATCAGATTCGGTAGGTAGTGATTGACATGATTCGAAAGTGTTTGTCTCGGTGCGAGTACACGAATAATAGTATGTCATTTTTTTTAACGTAATAAAGCCATAAATGGAACTAAAATGTTCTTTTCATAATACTGTATAGTTTTCAAGATACATTGCAATTTTAGAAACTGGCGGTTTAAAAATTTTCAAAAAGGAAAAAAACTAGATTTGACCGTTATTTTTTTGGAGCATAGTTAGTGTGTCCAATGGAAAAAAAATCACAAGGAAGATAATGATGAAAAAAAGAGAGAAGAAATATTAATTAAAGTTACATGTCATGACCATCCCAGACTTCCAGTCTTATAGAATTGAAAACAAAATGAAAGTGAGTAGGTAGGTACTATCAGACCATTGGAACCTTGACCCACCATAGAACTGTGTCACAGAGACGTTATGATTCAAGTTATAAGAAGTGTCAAACAAATTGTTTTATAATGTCACTGTGACACCGTTCTATGGTCGGTCAGGGTTCCATTGGGCTGATAGTACATAAAATGTTGTTAACGCGATCGACGTCCATAATAGCGTATCTCCAATATATTTTTCGCATGTTTTATTCGTATTTACCGTAAATTCTTGAAAATTTACAAATCGTATTAGGCTTTTATTTAATCAGTTTTCCTTTGTAGTTATTTTTTTATTAATGCAAAATTGAAGTATAAATCTACGTTATCGCTTAAAAAATCAGCTGCCGACAAGAACATAACGAATAAAATAAGAAACGCAAAGAATAAGAAACCAATAAGTTTGATTGTTATAACACACATTGTATTCACTTTGTTATAATGATTAATATATTTTTTTATTGTTATCTTATTTGTGTGACACAAAGCAATAAGTTTGTATGTCTATTTTTAAGGCATTAGACGAAGTTGATGTCTCACATAACTGTTTTGTATTTTAAGGTTATCACAGGTCACAACCCGCAATTTAATAGATGTTAATAAATTATGTGTCGTCTTTCTTGTGTGACATAAAGTAATAAGTTTGTATGTCAACTTTTTTACATTCGACAAAGTTGATGTCCTACATAGACGAGTAAATGTATTGTATTTTAAGGTTATCACAGGTCAAAACATGTAATTTAATAGGCTATAATAAATTATATTTCGTCCAACTTTCCTCGTATAAATCGAAAGTTTTGTATTTTAAACACTGAATTTTTAAGCAGCGAGAGTTTTTGGACCATGGGTTATTTCCATGGCCGTGAATGTGAAATTCACATTGAACGGGTTTCCGGTCGCTATAAAAAGTTTCTTATTAAGGCCGTAAGACTAACCGAGTGTCCGCGATTTATTAACTTTTTGATCTTTAGATCTATTGTTGATTGGGAAAATGTCATCATGGTTTTATGTCTGTAGCGCTGTATCATGTCATTCTCAGTTTTTAACTCGACGAACGAGTATAACCGACGAGTTTAAGTTGCCCCATCAGACTGTACAAGCTACATTTTATAGCGAATATTCGCAATTAATTATCTTAACCATCGTATGAGCTCTCGTTTGGCCTCGCTCTCACAATCGTCCGACTCACGAGAAGTTTTTAAGAGAATAAGATTTTTGGGGGTCTATTCCAGATGCATAACGATAAGTTAGTGATTTTCGAAAAGCGACCGAATTTATAGGATTGGCGCAAGCTGATGACAGATTGCGTCAACCGCTTAGGTCAGACTGACAGACGGGCATGACGAAACTGTAAAGGTTCCTAGTTGACTACAGAACCCTAAAATAAACAAACTATATGGTATTTTAACTGCCTTAATAAGTTTTGTAGCTCGTCCTAACTTGAAAGAAGCCTGCACATAGGCAGTCTTGGCACAAAAAACCTGATTGAAACTCGTTTATGGTCTCTGACCTTATTTTCACGTAGTCTTAGTTAATGCCATTCAGAAACGATTACCATCAAACTCGTTCCCAAGGGCATGAATGGCCTGATAACATGTGCAAAGTAAGACAGGAATTAGGAAAGCGTATTATCTAGGGTTAATGAATGAATTTGAAACGTAAAAGGCAGGTTACTGAATGGGTACACAAACTTAACTGTGGACCAGCTGAGAAACAACAAAAGACCAGCGTTGGCCTAACAGCCGGCTCATGCCGAGTTGGGACATTTTCATAACAACTTTGTATGGTTTTTTTTTTTCTTCTTTTGTGCGTTGTTTTGAATAAATGTGTTTTCTTTCTTTCTTAACTACGAGCAGGCTGAAAAGCTTCTCTTGACTAATGTAACGGTTAAGCCAGTACATGTTTGACTTGATTATTTTAAGTGTAATTGTAATGTTGTTATAGGTATATCTCTACCACTAAAATTACGTTTGTTTAATTTAAATTGTTATTTTAGTTGTTGAAATTACGGTGTTTATGGATTTGAAGCCTAAATTTAAGCAGGTTAAATTTTTATATATTTTCTTTTTATTACATAATTTGTATATTTTTTCTTTTCTCACTAATGCGCTGTGTTGTCATCTTCTCTTCTCTGCGTTATCGGGGCGGGGACCTGGCGATCGGTCATACAGGGTCTCCTAGTTCAGATACCAGGGTCTCAAACTTGTTTCTATTATATTTTTTATTATTATGTAGGTAGTTTTACCTACATAATATGTCATAACTATTGTATGAGTAAATAAAGACTTTTGTATTTGCATTTGTTTCACAAAGAACTCTAAAACTTGTTGACAATTCCGCAACCGCATTTTGTACAATCGGCTATCGAAAATAGCTAACCTACCGTTATATTATGCATCATGACTAGAGGTCCATTTATAAGTTATTCGTTAATGTTTTCAAGATAACTAAGAACTGGGGCCTTGTTGTTCATTTTTACCCCCACTGTTATCGTATTGTTAACTCGTTCGTCTTTCATGTCAAGTCAAGTTTACAATCATAACTTTGATAATACCATAGATCATAACGATAGGTGTAAAGAAAATGTAGAATAGAGGCCCAGCATAATTACAGTCAGATTAAGTGTTAAGAATGAAGGCTTAGATAAATTAAAATCTATTAAAGTACTAATTGACATGCGTGCTTAATTGCTAAGTTAAAATGCAATCCCATTCCAGTTGCAACTGTGTGAAGCAAGACACCGCAGAACATGTTTTCTGAAATGAAAATAATGGGATTTCGTGTGGCACAACTTTCGATTTCACTTTAGTCTTTCGTAGTTTGGCAACTTTTAAAAGATGACTGATTGGTGGTTTTTCTCTAAGTGATGCAGATGTTTAATGATCTATTGCAGCGTTTCTCGAACTTTTTTAGCAACAGAAACCCTTTGAATCACTAAGTAGCTAAATATTTAGCTTTATTTTCCTGGTTTTTGTTAACTAATTTAAATACTATAGTTTGTTAAAGAACATAAAATATAACGTCTTACTCCCCAATTATGCTCCGTGGAGCACAATTTGAGAAAAGCTGAAATACTATTTTTAGTAATAATTCAAAGTTGCAGAGATTGCATGTAACATACCTTCATTTTGACGAGAATTGAACAAGTCATTTCATGGTTGACTTTTTGTACATTACGAGTAGGTACCTTTTTATCTTATCTTACTAATACTATAAATGAGAAAGTTTGGATGTTTGGATGTTTGTAACTCAATCAGGTTTCAACCACTGAATGGATTGGGATGAAACTTGGCACATGTGTGTATATATGTATAGGTTAGATCCTGGAATAGGATCCTGGTTTATAGGTATCCTGGAAAATTGGACAGTTCCCGAGAGAGCAGCGATAAACGACTTCTACGTGGACGGAGTCGCGGGCAAAAGCAAATTAAGTATTTATAAATTAATCTTTTGGCTTTCCATACATTTATTTATAGCCGGTTTTATAAAGGTCCGTTAGTAAATATGTCAGATAATTTTTTAGGAACTTCATACAAGTTTTGAAATTCCTTACCCAAATTTGATCTAATGGTTCTTTATAAAACCAAGCCTTAGATAAACAATTGCAGCCTCATATTTCTCCTTTGTAGTTTTCCTTCGTTGATGTTTACCATCTATCTTCGTTCCAAATATGTTTTATCATTAGGTATTTCACTGCATTTCTTTCTTACTCTTTTACGGTTGCGTTCCGTACTTCTGTAGCAAATTATCTCCGGCAGCTAAACCAGTTGCCGGATGACCAACAGACATACTTCGTGAACACACTTTTAATGGATCGAGTCTGGTTTACTAAGCGATTTTTTTTCTTTATCTTTCAATGATTGAACCGGTCAAGAACACTTGCTGTGCATTGATTACTCAATGCGATGTTGATTGCCATCACAAGAATCATAACACTATCAGTCAAAAGTCAGTCTAAAAATAAACTGTTTTTACAATCTTTTTTGAAAAAATATTACCTGCTAAGAGAGAACTTACACACGTAAACTCATGCCTTCATTCCCAGAGTGAGGCAGAGCTACAAATTTGTTGATAATTCTGTAACCACATTTTGCACAACTAAGCTAAGATGTTTACTAGTAGTGCGTGTGTGTGTGTGAGAGAAATTGAACTAAGCAAAATGTATAGTAATTTAAACTTGTCTGCTACTTTATTAAAATTTAATAATCGTGTTAATTCAACAAGAATACAAATTGGGGCGTTTTGACTTTGTCTAAATTTGTATAGAAGCCTTGCCGCCAGGTCATTTCCAGTCTGGTATTAATTTAAACAGTTCATTTAATACATAATGGATAAACGTTTTATAACAAAATTAAAAGCCGGAACGGTCCGAAATCATAATCATCGGATCCCTTGTTATGTTGACACTCATTTCATACAACTTATTACTTGGCAGAATTTGAATTCTACCGACATGCTTTAGGCGCACTCATGCGCACGAGTTTAGATTTTAGGGGTCACCCGTTTAACGTTACCTAACCTACGTAATTAACATTTAAGATTTATGAAACAAACAAGGCTTCAGCAGAAAATTGGTAAAGTTATATTTTTGGTGATAAAATTGTCTGTAAAACAAGTAAAACCAACAAATATCATCATCAGCTTCATCATCATCATCATAATTTCAGTAAAAAGTAGCATATGTCCAATGTCCATGCCTCTTCTAAGGTTTGCCACAAGGACCGGTCATGTGCCGCTGGTATCTATCGGTTTTCCGCAACACGTTCCGAAATGTTTCTGATTTACTAGGACTCCTTTACAATTAGTGGGGATGAGTGCGTTTACAACGTTAGTGCCTAGCCTAGATGTCGTGACGCATTGATCCTCTGATGACAGATTATTAAATCAATATCTTACATAAGTTTAAATGTAACTTATTGATAGTTAGTATTTCTTAGAATATATTTAGATTCATTTAGTGGTGTTCTGAGTAATGATTGAATCCTGTCAATGTATTCATAAGTTAATTTGTTAATGTTTGGCGACGTATACAGTCTTTCGGGTCATTTATCTTCGTATTTGTTGATGGAGAGAGTTGTTGATTGACATTAGTTAAGTCTTTGCGGTAGACCTCGTGTAATTACACGATTTCAAAATAAGTTACTTACGAGATGGTTCTCATAAATAAAGCGAGTGTGTATGTTCTGGATAATTTGCACCTTGCAACTATATTATCACACAACTTTGATTTTAGTCACCTGTTTTCTTCAAATCGATTGCTGTTCATGTGTCAACATTTTTTATATTTTGCGCTGATTAACATGTGTTGGTAAGGAATAACATTATTAAGATTGACATCATTGCTAATTTTTGTTAGGTCGTCAATAAACGTGCTTGCATTTTGTAATTTTACTATACCAATGGAACTTTCTTTTTGTAAAGTTGTTTCTTAATTTGAATACCTCTTAAAAGCATCTTCAGGTTTTTACTTCACTCTCGTTAGCTTTTTTTCGTTATTTTGCGAGTGTACATCTAACCTTATTTATTGCTGTAACGTTATAGAAGGCAGCTAACTGCATAATAAAAATGTAAAAGCATTTTAAATTTAATGTGGTTACCGACAGAGTATAGAATGCTTCGACTACTTACTACATAAAAAAAAATTTTATTGTCACATAAAAAAAGAAGAAATACACGGCATTAATTACCACTCAGTTTCAATAGGAGTGTTCTATTTTGCAGTTAGACCTGTGTTAGCCTTGTTTGGTATAACGGCAGTTGACCCTAATCCGAAAAACTTCTTAATGTCTCTTGCATTGTACTTAAACGTGTTTACCATTGTCTTGTGTCCTTGGTTTAACAATTAATCTGCTAAATTTGGAACTAGATGAATTAGTGTCAGATTGTTCAGTGTTAATTACGTGTTTAAATTAGTTCAAAAATTAATCACATAATTTTTCCCTGTCAGCTGCTCCCGCGCGGGGTGCATCTCCACGCGACCATCTTCGGCACGCGCCTAAAGAAAGCGGAACGGATCTTAAGCATCAGATTCTACCGCTCATTCCACACTTACTCATCCACAAACTATTTGGTGTCTTATAAGTTAATACAAATGATTTAATTTTACTCGTTAGTACACCACTATAATTTAGCGTTAGATAAATTTGAGCGTCTAATAATATTATGGTTTCACCGGTCTACAAGCACTTTCGTTTTCTGGTATCATTATTCAGAGAATGTGATTATGATTACCATATTTTTGCAACTGACATCCTTTTTCTTAGACCATAACATTATTAGGTTTTCTTTTTTCTTTAGTAATTAAAAGATTGTAGATTATTTAGGTGAAGAAATATATTGACGATATATTTCAAATATAAAATTCAGACAAGTTATTTATTAAAGTTGTCTTGTACATCATTGCTGATGTTAATTTATTGGCCGGCAACGCACCGACAACTTTACTTGTGTTGCTGGTGTTTATGGGCGGTGGTGATTTCTTCCCATCAGGTAACCTACATGGTTAGTTAAGCAACCTCGTTTACGTACCACTCGTATAAAAAAATAATGTTGCATTTTAAAATAGAGGACGCCCGTAACTTTTACATGTAGAATTGGTTTCCCGCTACCCTTCGGGGGTGGAGTTTCCGAAAATTCTTTCCTAGTGCATCCCTAGGGTACCCAATACTCAGTTCCCTTCAAAGTTTCAAGTCCCTAGGTACATCAGTTTAGGCTGTGCGTTGTCTGTCATTCAGTCACTGTTTTATATATTTAAGATGACTTACAATGCATAAGGAACTTCTTAATCATAGTTTTATTTTGATTTATTCAACGACCATGATAGAAACCATTGTGATATTTACACGTCGACCTCCTTTTCTTTTTACACGACGGCAAAAAAAGGAATGAAATGTTTTTATTTATAAACATTATGTCCATTATTTCTTTATCTACCTATCTGTCTAAAGAAGGCTTGTTTATTACTTGATTTAAGATCGCCATAAACTTAGATCTAATTAGTTAAACAACGTTACTCATGATAACATTGCCAAAGTAGTTACGCTTTTGTGAGCCAATGCGATCGGACTTTTGATTTCGAGAGCATCGCGTAGAGAAATTAGTTACGCGCGTCCGTCGAACATACCTGCGGTTTCTACATCGTGTGCTATTGGACTGTCATTAACTCTTGCATAGATTATGCTTCTTATTATTTTTTGCTTATCTATTGCTTTTGCATTGAAAGAGCTATTTACTGCTTTCATTTAATATTTTTTAAAGTAGTCTTACACCTATTTCAATAAGAAGATATTTGACTAAATTTAAGTAACTGTTTACTTAATCAAAATGAAATTGCAATACATTTCTAGATGACACCGAAACTATTGTCAAATTTATTATTTCAAACTTATTCGTTTAGTTCCTTCGTGGTAGCTTTAATTTTATGTAATTAAAAAGGAATCGAACTAATTTTTAAAATAATTCAAGATTGGAAGTAAAGAACACTTCAACCTCTTCTTAAACTTTCTCATTCATCTCTCATAATCTAATTCAAAGAAACATTTCATAGATTTCTTACCTCCTAATAACTAATGCTACTGAAGCGTCTTAAGCATAGCTTCACACATTTAAGACAAAACAGTTAAAGTCACTTTGCAATAACTTCACCAGTTTTCTTTCTCCAAATTCATCGACGCATGCGTCAGCGTAAACTGTGTAAACAAACTTTCTCTGCGTCCGGCTGCAGCTTGCTCACAAATCCTTAACTTACAGCAATACTTTGACTCTTTGTTTGTACAGTAAGGGTCACTTGCACAGAAAATTCAACACTGGGTTACCACACTAAATTGAGTTAGTAAACGTCAGATTCATATGAAAACTCATTTAAACTTGCATTAGTGTCTTTTTGTTAAATTTCTGTGCAAGTAGCCCTTAGTAGTTTAGTTTAGTTTATTTTAATCATAAATAGTAGATTGTTCAACAAGGGACTAAAACAAGCCATAATGACACGAGATGTTTAGCCACGCGAGCGAGCCAGCGAGCGAGAGTGGCTATAGTTCGAGTGTCATTATGGTTGTTTAGTCTCGCGTTAAACACTCTACTTTTCACTTTGAATGCGAGGAAAAAAACAACGTTCAGTGCCGGATTAGCCACGTACCTAGCAAGAGTAGCAAATGCTACGGGCCCCGCGCATCCACGTCTAAACTCTAAAATGCTAGTACTTACATCAGTATGCGTATGCGTGTACTCATATGCATCAGGGTTGACGATAAGATGAATAATCCAGTCGATATTCTCCACCAGAATAACCTAAAACAAACACCCACGCAAAATAGGTGCATATCTAAGTCGCTCAGTTGCGGAAAAAAGCCCGCCACAACCTGTAACCTAAAACAAACCCAGGGGTCTCTTTATATAATTTGCTACGGACCCCGTGCTTGCTCAATCCAGTACTGACGAAGTTCTATACCTACACATTTATAAAATTGATTATAAGAAAGTTTCTTACAAATTTGTTCCGCGGTTTTTTTCTTTTCTTTTATATTTTTTTTGTGAAGTGCCGCTTTAAATGCTTGCATATTTAGCCAACAGGTTCAAACTTGAAAACTATTTTAAAACTAATTGGACCAAGCATAATAAAATGAATTCATACTTAATATAATTAAATATATTAATATTCGTAATCATTAATCGTGTTTCACGAAATTAAATCATTTTTATTTATATTTTTTCACAGTTGTCATTTTGAGGTTATTTCCACACGCTAAAAATTGTCTACACCACAGAATAAAAACTAGAGGCATAGAAACCGTACTAAATAGGCAGAAAATACATTATGGTTGACTTCTTTTTACTTATGGTTTTCATAGTGAGTTGGAAAGAGATCGTCACAAGGCGTGATTTGGACCTTTAAGCACCAGTGTGGAAGAAAGTAACGCCAAAGACCGGTCGTTGATTTGACGTTTCTTCACCTTCTAATCATGACAGATTAAAAAGAAGACAAGACACCTAGTTTTTGTTTCTTTTCCTCTTATCAAAATGTAATCTATAAAGTAGAGACAAGTAGCTAGTGCAACGTTCATCTTATTGCACGGCTTCTATGCCTTTAGTCTTTATTCTGTGGTCTATACAAAAAGACTGAAAATAGCAATAAATCCTCCATTCACAAACACCGTGATTGGATGTTTAGGGGATTCCAAAGTAAATTAAAACAATTTTACTTTAATCCCTAGAGATTAAAAAGGAACTTTAGTCCCGATGTGCAGAGACTAAAGTAACATTTTAAGAGCATGAGAAGTGAAAAAAATATAAAATAAGCTTGCATTAGGTATATGTCAAAATTAAAAGTACCCATTCCACCAATAAGGATCGTCATGATAATTTGAAAATAATATAAAAAATGATGCAATAGTAATAGTCAAAAGATTCACTAGTAATGAGAAAAACGTCAACAAGGATTACAAATTTATGGCAAAAAAATGCACATAACTGCCATAGGATTAAATCTATGTACTCATCTGCTTACATACGCAGTAAAGTTCGTTCGTTTAAATAGTGTGCAGTACAACCCTTTGAAGTCGCCGACACCGCTTTATGCGCGCCGCGGCGGCTTTGTACCAATTGCGGTGGCACATCAAAGCATGCAAACTATCTAAATGAACGAATTATACGTGGAGCGGAATCTCCTTGTTTTATAGACAATAATATTCATGGAACGTATCATTACACCGAACTTCACTGCACTGCAGCGAAAGCGATTTTCTGCTAAAACCGTGTTGTTTTCAGTTTATCATAAATATGAATTTCGTATGTGCAAAATGTGGTTACAAAATTATCATTTTTTTTTTAGAGTTGTTGGTAAATCTGTAGCTCTGCCTACCCCACTCTGGGAATGAAGGCATGAGTTTATGTATGTCAAGTTAGGTTAGAATTGTGACTGGTAGTCACAAAATCGAATCTCCATCGCCTAGAAAAGTCTGTCGAAGAAATGAAAATTTTGCGACGTGATATTCGTTCAATGGGATGTGTCGACTTTTCCTTTTATAAAATAAGTAACGTTAACGTCTCGCCATCGAGGCAATGCGTGTGGCGATTCGAAAAAGCGCCCTGTGTCCATTAATAAGTGAAAAAAAACACGTTTACACGGACATTTCGTATCGTTAGATGTTATAAAGGTGAAGCATATAGAAAATTGTTTGAAAACGGTAGTCTGTTTTAGGGGTTCGTGCTACTTTGTGGATCGTATTCAGAACACGTTTTCGAAAAGTAAGATTACGTCCCCACTGACAGGCGGCTTGCTTAGCGCATAGAGCCTATCGTGTCACATTGCGAGTAGCGAAGTGATACAAACGTATTAGAATCTTCGCAACCAGCCGTACTACACGCTTGGGACCTTTGCTCTGCGACATAAGTATGTACCTATATTTCTCTATATAAGTTAAGTTTATCGTTTTCTAGAACTCATAGTAAAAACCTTGAGCTTAGTTTGGGCTATTTCTAGCTGTCCACACCCGACGTTTTTATGTGGTCACTTTCAACTTTATTCCACTGTAATAAACCAGCAAAAGTGTGCTGGTGTGGACATCTGGGAATAGCCCCTTAGTTTGGGACTGAGTCTATTTGTGTGAGATTGCCCCTTGATATTTATTTATTTATTAGACGTATAATTCCATATACTTGGCAAAAACTTAGCGTTTTAGAGAGGAGCGACGAGCGGAGCGGTAAGCGGAAAAACCAACCATAGAAATCGCCTCAACACGCTGTGCGCTGTGCTGTACTGTGCTCTGTGACCTGTGTATCATGCCTCAGACATTTCTATTACTCTATTACTATTAATAATTATTTTTAAGAGCTATCCAATGATAAGTCATTCACGTAATGTAAAAAAAAGTTGTCTCTTTGCTGTACCTACGCGAAAAAAATATTATTTTCAATTTACAACTTTGTAGTAGTACCAAGAGTCTCCGAGTTAAACGGCGGACAGACGGACATGGCGAAAGTATAAGGGTCCTTGTTGAGTACGGAAGCCTAAAAAAGTTTAGGCTAGTTTAGGCAATTTTTTTTTGGTGTCTAATCTTGTAGACTACCAAAAACGACAGGTTACGAGTAATGAAGACAGCTAATGCAATATCTATCTGACTATTCCTATTTCCAATCTTAGACCTTGCAAAATATACTTTACTAGAGGACGCCCGCGACTTCGTACGCGTAGAATTAGTTTCCCGCTACTCCCCCCATTTCTTCCCGTTGGGGGTCGATTTTCGGAAAATCCTTTCTTAGTGCTCACTTACATCATGAAAGGAACCCATGTACCAAATTTCAAGTTTCTAGGTACAGTAGTTTCGGCTGTGCGTTGATATATCAGTCAGTCAGTTTTGCCTTTTATATATATAGATTGTCTAAAATGTGTTTTACATGTTCTTACCTACTAATTCTAATAAAAAAAACATTATCTAGTATTCACTGTTCTTCGTTTGTCATGAAGATATAAGACATGTAGATGTAGACATCGAGTTGCCCACTTTCTTTTATAAACCGCTTGTAGAAATGACTAACCCTTGATGAGTTCCCGAGAACCCGCTATGCAACTAATGATAGTGGATCCGTGTCAAGACCCTTACTTGGTACTTTGTTAGAAAAAAGTATACCAGCACATAAAAACGTGTCAAAAATATGATTGTTGTGGTTCACACCGAAGTTAACAAGTCTACTTTTGGTCAAAAGTAGAAGGTGATCAGAATTTCCGGTGATTGTATGCCTTCTTTCAAGCATGAACCTAACCTGTTAAACAATACAACTGATGCTCTTGTGCGAAAATAACATGTGTTTATCTTTAATGTGTATGTGTATGTGTGTAACATTTTGAACGCGTTTCAATAATTTTCAAAATGTATTGTACCTTGTGTAATTTTGTTGTTGTTCTTCTCTAATGAATTTGTCCATTGTTTTCTATGCACTCGTATCATTCATTTGTTACTTGGTTCTCAATTTTGTGGTAAATAATTCTAACTTAAGGGTCTCCAATCAATTATTTTTAATGTAGAGACTTTCGATCCTCTACAGCTTTATTATAATAGTTATTATTTTTATACTTAGTTTTGTTTCCGATCCAAATTGAAGTTATAACTGTATTAGTTGTAGTTAGTCACGCACATTTTTCTCTAGTATCTTTTAAAATACGTTTGTTGTCCTAGATTCTTGTGATGTCAAAGGTCTGTGTGGGCTTATGCTAATGTAAAACATTATCATTATTTGCGTTTCTCCGAAAAATGGATATTCATCAATACTGACCCTCTTCGCGAAGTGTTCCGATGTTCCTGAAGAATCCGGTTGAGTGAAAGTATTAAACGGGTTGAACTTCGCGACCTTTTTGGTTCATGTTGCCCATAAATATGTAATAAATCGTAAATAATTACGTACGCTGTTGCTTTTGGATATTTCTTAAAAAGGAGCTCTTGCAATGATGCATCTTGTAAGTTGAAAGACTTTCTTTTTAAGAATTTGTAATCCTCTGCACCTGTTGCAATCAATTGCGTAATCAAGACATCTTTCTTAAAGAATTTCTTTGGAACTCAACGAAATTCGTCAAATGTGGTTTTTTACTTTGCATTTTTAGCAGCACTATGACAGTCATTTTTGTAACAGTTCTGTTTTTTAACTGAAACCAAAGCAGCTGTAAAATCATCATTATGTTTACAGTTGAACAGGTAATGTTCCTACAAACACAGATGTCGTGCAATCATAAAGAGACTAATGGTATGCGTACAGAGTCTCGCTTCACTCGCGACGAGAAAGTACTCTTATTTGATCAGTTTTGCTCTTATGGTCGAGTATTCTTCAAATAGGCACACTAGAGCAGTAATGTTTGTTTAGTATTTCATAGATAAATACGTTTCAGCTTTTCAAGTTTTAACAATGATCATGTCTTTTACTTTTTGGTGCTTTAAGGTGCGACTCCACCGCTGCTTAAAATACGGAGACGGTACAGAATCGCAGTGACGCATCGTATCCGTACCGTTTTTATCACACATGCCCTCCAGAGTTCCAGACCGCTGCTCAAAATACGGAATCGCAGTGACGTGCCGTAAACGTCACGACTTTACCTTGACATTTACGGCACGTCACTGCGATCCCGTACCGTCACCGTATTTTGAGCTGCGGTGTGGAGGGCATGCGATAAAAACGGTAGGGATACGATGCGTCACGGCAATTCCGTATCGTCTCCGTATTTTAAGCAGTGGTGTGGTCGCACCTTTAATGTGCCGGATACTTAACTTAATAACTTTAGTGAAGATTAATGAACAAGGGTCCCTTTTTTTTTTGCAGCATTCCTTCCATCTTATATTGTTTTTTTTTTCATTTAAAATTCTATAGCTTCATCAACTCATTTTTCTGTTTCTTATTTAGTTTTATGTACTATTAATATTTCTTCAACTAAAATTATGTCATTCCAATCATCATGTTACATCAACACTGTCATCATTGCAGGCTTCAATCAGACGAGCTACTTCAGTAAAGTGGTTATGCCTTATGATTGCACTGATGATATCATTGTTATCGTATAATCGTTTCATTTCTCAAATACCAGTCTTTCCATTAGATTCTCGAATTCAAATTCGTACAAATCTAGTGTAGGTTGGTAGACAGGGCAGGCTTATTACTTTTAAAAATATAATAGTAGGAATGGTTCTTTACATACGCAATAACAATTTCGTCTTCAGTTCGCATAATATCTGAATGATGTTAAGTCTTCTCCAACTTCCGAAAGTATCTAATTGGTATTTTACGAGTATAAGCAGCTATAGCCTATCTGTGGCAGTTAACTGTTGATAGGATAATTAAATAAACTATCTTGGTTTTTCTGATATTAAATATCATATTTTTTTGTAGGTATCACCGTAGTTTAAAAGGTCTGGATCTCCTGACCTTTAACCTTAACAACTCCTTCTTAGGTCAGATGGCAGCAACTCATTGTTATAACTAGAACTGCTGTGGTTAGTGTCAAGGTCAATACATAATCTTTTTATTCATATGAAAATGCCCAATAATCGATTAGTAGCTACTCGTCAATCAATGTTTTAAGAAACCTTTCCTATCAAAGCACATCAGAAAAGCTTCGTGTTTTTGGTTAAGTTATTTTTTATCATCAGAATTTAGGCAAAGCTATTAAGGAAATAACTTTCGATTAAATCTAGTTCTTTATCTAGGTTGAATAGTCTATACTTAATTATACTATTTTAGTAGTGATGACCTAGTTTGATAAATTAGCATATTTGATAGAACCTGCTAAGTTTAATGATAGGCAGACATTTTAAATGCCTTTCGATTAAAGATCTTTCTCTTGAATCTAGTGCTAATGAAAGACAATAATCATTGATAGTAATTCGTGATTCTGATTTACAGCAATTGTAATGTCATTCATGATTAAGTCGTCGTCATCATCATCATCATCACTATCATTGTTTTTAATCCACGACGCGCGCCCCACCACTCAAAATGTCGTTGCACAATTGCTTCAGTGTACTTACAATTTTAAATAGAGTGGCAGGACTTCCTTGATTAAAAACACTACAAGAGTGTGAAAAATTACAAATTTGGCAATGATTCCTCATAAACGAAACTTAACTTCTTCGTCTACCTTACTCCTTATGCTTGACATCTTCAAATTTCAAATGTCTTTCCTTCTTTCCTTTAAAGCCCACATACCATCAGGTGTGTGCTCGTTTGTCTTCTCCATACCGTAATGATAATAAGTCACGATAATTCTGATGTCCTAGTGAAAAAGGGTACAAGCGACTTGACTCGTAATTAAAAAACGGTATAAACATGAACGGAGCATACTAGACTTAAACCCTTTTTCACTTGATCTTCGGAAGACTAGGACTCTTTAATTTTGGAGAGGGATATACGTTTAACTATTGCCGTTGGTCTACTAATGTTTTGCTTTCACTATCGTCTTCTTAACAGAACGTATGAAACCTAGAACGTCATGCTCTATTCTTCATTAACATCATCGTCATTAACCTGTAATGTGAAATCTTCAACGCGTTGTTATGTTCCACCTACATGAATCCTTACATCTTTAACGGAAGGATTTTAGTAGGCGAAGTGTGTCACTGGTCCTTGGTCAACGGTTTTACTTTCTCTGATGTTTTCTAAAGCTTGCATACCTATATCATATGAATTGTCATTATCACCATCAATATTTATAACAAGAGTTATTGATTATTGATAACGCTGCTTATTTTTTTTTGATTCGCTATTGTTTGTAATTAAAATAGGGGAAAAAGGATATTTTAAAAATGTCACACTTTTAATGTGTATGTTATGGGTTTAGTATATGATTGGTTTGGTTATTAAGGTTTTTCGGTGCTCTTGTTATTGTGGATTCATAATAGGCAAAAACGAAAGGCAAATTAATATTTAAAAAAAAATGCTTTCTCTCATTAGTGGTTGCTGGTTAGTAAATAAACAAAAGTAACCAAGACTGTGAATATCGTTAGTGGCAAAAAAGCCGGATGCAAAAAAATTAAAAAGTTACCTTTACTCCATGATTCGCATCCAACTGGTCACTGTCACAGATTAAAAAAATGTTTACGTTTTCCGGTATTTGAATAAAGAGGTCAATAGAAACATAAAGCTCGGCACACATGCACTGCGCGAGCTATCGGCTAGGTTACTAAGTTTGAGAGATCTCGCGGTTAAGGCCACTGGGTGGGAGGGACAGAGACGGACTAACTTTCCGTCGCACGAAATGCTAGTAGTGCTGTTAATTTTTTTATCGATAGTTTGCAAATTTTTCAAGTATTGTTTGTTATGTTTTAATTTTAATTTCAATTAGGGTTAAGTTAAACAAAATAGAACATTTCAAACTCGCTTATGTAGTAACGGTAAAGATTAAAAATAAATTAAATCATGTCTCACTTTAGATTAAATGATATACCTGTAAACAAAATAACTTTCAAAGTAATACTAAAGATTACATATCATATGTTTTTTATAAGAGCAAATAATTTACGTGTATAATAAAAATTTAAGTAACTACATAAAAATAAACTCGAATCTTACTTTTGTATGAAACGTTAATGTCAAAGTAAAATACTCCTTAAAAAAAAAAACCACAAAGCTAAAACTGAACATGTCCTCGACGTTAACAACATAACAAGTCTTCTTTTTAATACAATTGTATCGATAAACCACATTTTTTTAATCGATGTCGATATATCGATGTCAAGCACGGCACTGTTCGCGGGTTTGGCAAACCATGTTCTTCAAGAGCAAGGTGTGGATCTGGGTCTTTGACCGCATACGGGGGCCCGATGGCAAGTTACGTTTAACTGATGCTTAAACTACTGTTAACTTGAAGTTAACAACTCTTCGCCAGGCTGTATAGCAAAATAACTTTCGCTTTGCTTTTGTGTGTATGTAATGTATCTAAACACTATATTGTACAAAGGAAAAATAAAACCAATACAATAAAGATTAAAAAATGTACAGACATGAACTAATCGTTTTAAAGGATTTCTTCCAGCTAACACTCGAAGAGAATGTAAACATAGACATCAGTATTAGTCAGTAAGCGTTTCGCGATAACGACGTATGGCGAGAATAAAAACCTCGAATCTAAAGCAAATCAGCTCATTTTTGTAAATATAGTAGGAACGAGTTTTACTGAAAAGTTTCATCGGATATAAGTATCAAGAACATTCTCGTTGGCCTTCTCCATGTCATTGTAATAAAAAAAACATTTATTGCCATGAAACGAAGCCAAAAGCCAATTTGAAAATTTGAAAATTTGGATACTTACATTAAATCCAAGTTTCTAGTATTTAGTTACGTGCCAAATAATGAAATTTGATAAGTTTTTTGTATTTGTGCTTCGGATATGATTAAATATACGTTTATTATCGCCATTCGAACAAATGGGTACTATCACCTATACTAGAATACTATTTTCTGGAATCGAAATCAGAATTATTATCTATTGCGTTGGAAAAATCATTGTATTATTAGAAAAAAAATCTTGATTAATTATTAAAATAAAGTGTTATTGTTATTCCCCATTTATTTACGTGATTTAAAAATTTATGTATGGAACTAATTTAATGACTAATTACCATGCAATATTATGTAGTTATGTTACTTTTCGCGGAGAATATCACAGCCGCGATTTAAGGCGACATTAAATTTAATAAAATTGTATGCAACAGTTAAAATGCTAACTGTAGTTTCTGAACAAAGGGTGACACCGGGCCTTCGAAAGCGACAGCCTCCGGTGCAGGCGGCCGCGGCTCTGATTCACTGATCAGGGTGTTGATTCTCTCAAAAGCAAAGGTGAGCGAATGCAGGAGTGAAGTCCAAGCGGCGAGTTTAAGTAGTCCCGTCAGAGCGAGCAAAACACATATTAGCGCGTGCATTCTCAATTAGGCAGCCTTATACGTTCGAGAAGCCATGCTGCCAAATTGAATACACGCGCTGAAATGTGTTTTGTTCGCTTTGACGGGACGACTTAAACTCGCCGCTTGGACTTCACTCCTGCATTCGCTCACCTTTGCTTTTGAGAGAATCAATACCCAGCTCGTTTCCGATTTTGTGCATCACATTCGGTGCCAGCCGTGTAGGTTCCCTTATAAATTGACCCGAAGAGGAGTTTACGGCACTGTAGGTGTGAAGGAACGGGAAGGTTTTATTAATGGTTCATTGTCGCTTGAGGATTTCATACATAGTCTTTGTAGAAAGGGGAAGCATTTTTTATAGCATAGGGAAGGTACAGTCACCAGCAATAATGTATTATCCTACACTGGGCGCAAAAGTATCTGACACGTCTTTATTGCTAGAGGCTTACCAGATACTTTTACAGATACTACGGCGAAGAATAACATTTAAATACTCTGTTTAAATAAACATGCTTTATATAAAAACCAGTCGTATAAATAAATATTTAATTGAAGCAATTTTGTGGTAGAAATGTTAATATTGCAATGGTTAAACTTCAGGCCTCGATAACATTTGGTATCTGTTTTGATACAATTATACTCGTATTATCGTTTGAAGATGTGCGTATATTATTATACTTTAAATACGTAAATTTGAACATTGTAGATTGGTGGCGGCCATGAAACCCACTGAGGGCCCTGCCAAGATGCACTACGTTAACTAGCGTTACTATTCGTTTGGTGTTTAAACCAATCGCGTCACTGGGAGATGACGTGATACGAAAAGTCACGTGACCTACCAGTGACGCGATTGGTTTTAAAACGAAACGAATAGAAACGGTAGTTAGCGTAGTGCATCTTGGCAGGGTCCTCTGGTCACTTCATTCGGCATTCGGCATCTGACGTCTGTCTTCAGGGCTCGAATGTTGTCTTTATTCGTTTTGGTAATTTCCATTGTTAGTTTTTGGTTTTCTGTTAAGTTTTTGTTAACGAAAACCCTACGTTTATTAAGTAATTTATTATTTATTTATTCATGAAAATACAATGTATGTAGGCGTTGTTGTAGAGTGTTTCTGTATACGGAAAAGTAGAGACTATAATTTCAATTTGAACGTAACTTCCTTATTAATCTCCACTCCACTACAAAGACAGGTATTTTGTTAAGTTTTTCATCTACAGTAAGATAATTATATTGTTTATTATTAAGAAAGGGTTGGTGGCATCTGGGCTGTCATACTGACATTGACAGATGTTATTCTGACAGTGATATTTCTTGGTAGATTTGATGGAATCTATTTATGAATCCGAGTTTAGTAATTTCACCGCTTGACTGATGAAAAACCGCGTCGACCACTTACGTCAACTCCATATATTTCAAGCCCATAGAAAACCGAAAAGTTACGTCGGTAATAGTGCAATACTGCGTAAGTAACAAATTCAATAACTTGAAAAATGCATCTTATTGACTTTCCAGCTAAGGTGCATTTTGCACCTTATTGATTTAGTTAGTTACTACTTGCGTCTTAGGCTATGCCCACCGATGGTCGTTGTAAAAGTCATCGACTCGCTCTCCGCATTACACAATATTAAAGCAGCTCATATTTCCATTTGTTTAAGCTCATATTGCTATGAGCTACGACAGCATGATGATAATGGAAGTAAGATGGACTCAAACAAAGTGGAATAGAGTTAGAGAATAAAAGAACAATGCGAAAAAAACGTCTAAAATACATAACGGCATATTTATAAAAAAAAAACTAACCAATACTTAGTTCGGATATAATTTTGTTATTATTTTCAAATTAGGAAATTTTTATTTAAATCAGTCAAGGTAATTAAGAAATTATAACGAAAGTACCGATTTATGGGGAAAATCATAAAATAATTGAGAATGCACGACTAAAATGGTGTTTGTATTACTTAGTACGTTCTGAACTTCTGACGGGACAACTTTAACTCACTGCTAAATAACTCGTCCGTCGATTCGAATAGCGATAGTTGTTTCAGAGTCACCTACCAAATGGGTGAATCAACTTTTAAGGTGCCCCTTTTCTTTTGCGGCATTAAAACTTTCCTGGTGACTTATGATTAATAATAATGTACATGAATATTAAAATCAGACACCAAATTTACAGACCTTACACGTTAAACACCTCAAATATTTTTTCAAACCTGATATCTCAGTGGAAAATGCACATTTTCCATACAAAACCTCGGGACAACATCGTCCCTTGCGTTGCCAACTATATTATTATTTAAAACCACGGAATAGAAAAAACAGTGGAAGTGGCATGAGCTTCGCTTAGTGTCTGACCTGTTGTCGCCAATACTCAAACTATCATAAAAACAACATGCCACCATGTAAAATGTTTTTGATGCGGCTATCGATTTTAAACTCCAAAATAGCAGAATAAGGCATGCTTCGGGATTTATTTCCTATTTTAGAAATATCGAAATATCGAAATATCGAAATATCGAAATAAGCGATCGCGGCAAATGTATGGTAGGTTGCGCGGAACTATGCCACACGTTACACGCCCACTTGACATTTCTACTGTTTTTTCTGTTCTGTGTTTAAAACTGTACTATTTTAAATCAAATCATTTTAAATGATAGCCTATTTTTCTGATTTAATAAGCGTGTAAGCTACGTCGTTAGCAAATTACGGTGGGGCTTGTAACTAAAGCAAAAAATTAAAATGTACATTCTTCTCCTCAAACTACGCAACGTTTGTTTGACGACTTTGAAAAAAAACTTGCGGTTTGAATTTTATTACATTATCAAGTTAATTCGAACACGCAATGTACTATGAAATTGGTTATGTCTGTAGAGTGACTAGACTAACAGGCGATGTCAATTAGACGGAGTTTTAAGTACAGTCAGGGGCATTCCCGGTCGACCACCTCTAGGGTGATATTCGTTTGCGCGTTCGACGCGTATCTACCTGAGCGCTGTAGGATTAGCTAGCTGCAACGAACAAGCCAAAATTTTCTTAAGTGGACGACCGCGAATGTCCCTGACTGTACATTGAAAATACTATTTACTTTGTTTGAAAAATGAACAATCTAAAAACTTTATGATTTTAAAAAGTTGCTTTAAACGAAAGTTGTCTAGTTTGAGGAGTACAATCTACGTTTTAATTTTTTGCTTTAGTTACAGGCCCCACCCTGTATAGTTTTTTCTAAAAACATATAATTTGTGATACGTGTTGAAAAATGGGGAGTACCTTAAAAGCTGATTCACCCAAATATGCTCTTAACATTTACTTTTATTTCATGGATTTTATCGGGTCAAAACGGCTCTTATTTTTTTTAACCATTGCATCTTTAAAAAATGCACTCTTGTTTGAGAAAAAAAAAATGTGTGTTATAAGCACATTTAGTTTTATCGGGCTCTTAAATTGATTAAAAATATTTATATTTTAATAGCATTTTTGTAATATCTTAAAAGGATCTTCAAGTTTATGCGTTCTTTTAACATAATATATCTACCGATAACATGGACTTACAAAATAAATAACAGTACCTAAGTGTAATACCATATTTTCCATTATTTCTTTTAGTTTTTTACTTATTGTGCTTATTATTTATTTTATCAGCATTCAGTGGTTCTCAGAATTCTGCAATAATGGTCAAAAAATACATTTTCATGCATTTTTATACGTTTTTGGAGACCCAGGACATTTAAAATATTTAAAAACAATAATTGAATTCCATTGATTTTTCATGGATCCAATACTAGAACTTGACGAAATTTAAATGGGATCATCCTTGAAAATATACCGATTCATTAGAATAATAATAATGATTAAAAACGTTTTACAATTTAGCAGAATGTATTGAGAACCTCCTCCTTTCTTGAAGTCGGTTTATAAAGCGAGATTTGGCGCGTGCGGCACTTTTCGATCGCTGACGATTTGCTTCAAACAGCCGAATATAACGCCCATAAACGGTTCAATTAATTTGATTCACTATAGTTGAAAACCGCAAAAATAAAAGGAACGCTGCACCTACTAGAAGTTTAGTGAATTATCCAACACATTACTCTCGATGTCCGTGAGTCATGGTACTTTTGCCAGGGTAGTGATTCTTTCAAAAGCAAAGGTGAGCGAACGCAGGAGTGATGTGCAAGCGGCGAGTTTAAGTAGTCCCGTCAAAGCGAACAAAACACATTTCAGCGCTTGTATTCAATTTGCCAGCATGGTTTCTCGACCGTAAAAGGCTGCCTAATAAATTGAGAATGCACGCGCTAATATGTGCAATAATTGGTGGGCAATCCAAATGGGACATTATGGGGCTCTATTTTATTTTTTTAAACTATTGCTTTTGACATGTTATCATTACGGTAGCTCTTATTTATGATGAGTGCGATGATATTATGTAATGTCAATGTCATTGAGGTCATAGCCAATATTGTTTAACCGATCAGTTTATAGAAGCCCTGTCAAGTGAATAAGATCTATTTTAACATTGACACTACGATAAAATGTCAAAGGCAATTAAGTTAAGCCCAAATAGAACAGAGACCCAGATTGCCTGCACCTCTAACCAATCAGAATCGTAATTTAAAGCGGTATTGGATACAGTTAAACTATAGTTCTCATACTCCTGTTACAAGTGGCGCTACTGTCTATGCGTTAGATTAAAAGTTGTATGTAGTATGATTAGTACAAAATTTACCCACCCGTCACACAATATTGTATAGTTTAATAGCGGTTATCTTATCGATTGGATAGCAATTAACACTTTAGCTGCAATTATTTCGCTCTATCATATTTTTATTTTATTAATAAAAGTCATCGAAAAGAGAATAGTGCACGAATAGTGTAATTTAATTGAGGTTATGATAGTAAATAGATCACGTGACAGTAAAAAAACTGTCATAGCGTCATTAGCGTGATTATGATATAGAAGAAAGATGCGCTAAACCACATTTTAGGTCCCCTTGCTTCGGTGTCGTAAGGATATTGATTACGTTATAACAGCTCTTAATTACTTGACATTACGAGTTATTATAATGCCAACAAAAACATTGCAATGTAGAAGCAAGATAGGCTCAAACATTTTAAAATAAAGCCGCTGATATCTTGTCGGTCGATTAGCTCGTTTGAATCAAAAATAGAAAAACAAAAAGATATTCCGATACCGGGAATCGAACCCGAGCCTCCTGGGTGAGAGCCAGGTATCCTAGCCACTAGACCATATCGGATATGAATGTAGAGTTAAAATTTAGCTTCATTAAGCAGATAATAATAACATGATGTGGCAACATTACCAAAATTGTATAAAATAATTGTTTTGTTTTATGTTTCCTTGCATGTGATTATCCGGAATCTCGATACGTTATTTTAACTGATGAAAATGTTCACACCAAAGACATTTTCTACAATTGAATTAAACTCGCACGTAAGTAAGTAGGTAAGTGAATAAAAAAAGTGATTAAAGTTGATAGTTGTATCAATTGGGTCCATTTAACAAGTTATAAGCAGTAGGTAGCTCGAACAGCGCCACCTGGCGCTTCTGTGGCATTCTATTAACTTTGCTTGGTGTTGTATGAAATTAATGATGTTGCGTACATCGCGCGCTTTCAAGTACAAAGTGCAGAAAATAGATGGCGCTTCTCTAAAGTTTTAGAGATCTCTAGTTTTTCTGAACGATGTGCGTAATGCATGCATGATTTTATATTTTTTACTTTAATTTGGTTTGATCTCATAAATGACTCATTTGGTTTAATGCAATAAAGTAACGCTACGTTATTTTTCATTGACAAAACTTTTCTTAAAAAGAAATTAAAAAATAAACTATATGTCGTATCTAATAACTAAACAAAAACTATAATAATAAATGTTGGTAAAGGCAGAAAAAAAATAGAACCAGTTTATATTTGATTGTAATAAAAAAGCGTTGAAACTTTATAAATTAGCTGATGAAAATGATCATAATTTAAGAATTATAAACCTAAATTTCTTAAAAAAACAAGAATCCTCAAAAGTAAGAGAAGACATTAAACAATCCTATTATATTGACTCTTACACTATTATTGTTACTGTCAACTTATAACAAATTTTACAGTCGTGACCAAATAAAACAGGCCACTGTTTGCTCAATTTTACGCACACTGTGGCCCATTTTAATTTAAAACATATTTATTCTAAGTGCTTAAAGTCATCTGTTCTGCAAATACATGTATAATAACATTTAATATTATCAAAGGAGCTACCAAATCATCGTATTGACTATTAACATTTCTCGTATATAGTAAAATCAGAATATTACTAGTCTTTCTATCGCATTTATACTGACAGATGCCAGGGAGAGAGTGTGATAGCAATAGACAGCACAGTACTGATAATAATCTGGCTTTACTGTACAATGTTTACAAAAATCAATAGTCAAATAAGCATATAAATCGAACATTTATACAAGTGTACATACATTTCTATAGAAATATAAAAGATTTAAATTCCGGTTCAACAATATTTTCCAGAATGTAAAACTTCATTAGGTAAAATAGTCATTCCCATGGATTATCGTCCACGGTCTCAGTAACGCTATCCTTCATCTTCATTATTTTCTTCTTATGCATTCGACTCTCCACAGCACCTTCCACTATTTCCCCTTTATTAAAATCTTCAGCCGCTATTATAGTTTTTATGTCTTCTGGCTTTACATCATTACTTAACTGTTTTGGTTTCTTAGCTTTTTGAATATAACGTAAAGGATAATACACATATTTAACACCGTTAATAATCTTGTATTTAGGATTATTCAAACTCCCTTTGTTTCTTATTCTTCCTCCTAATACCTGATTGATCCAATACAAATACGTATTTTGCAAAACGTCCATGATTCCTCTTTTCTTCCTTGACTTAACATCCTTCTGTTTAACTTTTAATATTTCATCGTTCAAATTCTTTACTAGATAAAACGGTTTCTTTCCATTAACAATGTTGTTGTACCGTACCAAAGGTGTAACGTAGGATATTATAGGTTTGTTTTCTATTTCAGGAATTTCTTCAAGATTGTCTTCTATGATGGAACGGCTTTGCCATTGGCCATTGGCGTCGTATCCGCCACCGCCTCCACCACCGCCCCCGCCGTAGTCTGGGCCTCCTGCTCAAACGAGATTTTTTATTCTACGGGTATTAGAAACTCTCGAGCGTTCTATAGAGTCAAACGGGTATAATACCTGCCGGCATCCAAGCTCCGCCGCCGCCGCCGCTGGCAGCCCAACTCTGTTCAAATTGAAAATGATGTAGAATCTTATATCAAGCAATACGCATTAAACTTAAGAAATAATATTATGATGCTTTTGTTAAAAGACATGTAATAAAATAACTGTTTAATTTTTAGTTTTGAGTTTTAAGTCCAAATTTTAAGAAACATTTAAATATTATTTAGGTAGGTACATATGCAATTGTCTATGAGATGTAATAATAATCGTAGTCTCTAGTAGCATTTACGTTGGTAAACAGTAGCAGATAACGTAAGGTACTGTTGGGCAACGTGAAATGCTAATAAGGTAAGAATTTATTTTTGAAAGTAATTGCTCAGTCAAAATATTCAGGGGCTTTTTGTTATCTGCGTGCGCTATCAAGGTAAAGTGATTTTGATATCTTACTTACTTTTACCATTGTTTAAAAGTAAGTTTCCCACTTTTTTACTTACATCTCCTCCGCCCCCTCCGCCGCCACCGCCACCACCCCCTTTCTTTTCCAAAAGTTTCATAAGCAGCATCATCTGCGACAAAACAATAAAAGCATTTAGATCAAAGTCAAAAGTTACTTAATCATCTATTAATCGTTATTTACCTTTGAAAGCATGAACGACATCATACTGAACATCATTCCTTTGAATGACATCATGCCCATCATTCCCATCATTGCCGGAATCATCTGAAAGGAGAAGTCATCAAAAAGGATGTGCCAGCAATGGAGTTCACTGCCTTCAATTCCTGTAATGTTTCTTTGCTTCATCAATCGTTAGAGATTTCCAGGAGCCTCGAAAGGCATTCTAGAAATCACTTCACGGAGATTTCCCACCATAGCACCCAAAAAATCAGGGCTTTTTTTTTCAAAGTTGAAGTTACTGGAGATGGCAGTATCTTTAGTCAAAGTGACTTTAGTTTTATTTAAATTTTACCTACTTATCATGAACTTTATGGCACTAAAGTTATCCAGACAAAAATAAATGTGGCACTATTACTTAAATAGCAAACTCGCTAGATATAACTAGCTTGACTTAAACCGTCTAGGCGTTACAATCACAAAAGGATCCGAGTGTATGATCTTGTTTAATGACTCCTAGAAACCTTCTTTGATCAAATTATTATTATTAGAGTTCTATTTAATCCAAAACTTTAGAATTTTCTTAAATGTAGGCTTGAAACTTGTAGGAGAACAATGTTTGTAATTGTATCGAAATGACTCGGTTTTTAGGATAGTAATAACATAAATTAAACCATGTAACTTGACTTTTAAACTTACCATCATCATCTTCATTTTCATGCACATCATGGCCATCATCATCATTTTCTTCTTGCCATCATCATGGCCTCCCCCTCCTCCACCGCCACCACCGCCACCTTTTCGTTTCTTTCTACCGACAAATTCGTCGACTGTAATACCAAAATTTATACTTTTAATAAAGAGTACCTAAGTAAATGTTTTCATACCAGTATGTTTTTTCAAAATGTTTTTTTTTTATATTGAAGTTAAAGACGAGAATAGATACATTAAAACTTTACGATACTTTGCCTTTTTTCTGTATTATCTTAATAATGTGACTTTGAATCAGATAAAGTACCACTTCACGGGTTTGGAATTATTGCTACTTCTCACAATTTTATACTTAAAGTATCCTTAACAAAAAAAATGTAATGCGAAACCCCCAAAGCGCTACTTTTTACTAAAGAAAGTTAAATAACAATGGGGACATCACGCAAATCTTAACATAGATATTGTTGTTCTAGTTCTTCACTCACCTGTATGGGTAACGGCGATATCTTTTCCCAAAGCTTTAAATCGCAAGACGTGATTATCAAAAAACTTATTAACTGCATTATCTATATCCATCGAGAGTTCTTCTGAACTACTACCTGCCACCGGTTCTTTATTTTGTTTTTGTTCAATTTCTGTTGTATTTATTTTAACTGAAACACAATATCAACCATTTAAAAATCGTCATAACTCTTTAATAGGTACATATTTGGATTACTTACCAAATTTGACATACTCTCCAATGACAGATATTTCACTTAAGTTATTAAGTTCCTGCAGATAGAGCAGTGTTTTCTTTTGTAAACAAGAATATGACAAATACAGAAAGCATTCCGAATAAACACCATTAAACGCATCTGCTGATTTATCTATATCATTATTAACTTCACTAAATTCATCACTCGTATTAGCACTATCAACTTTAACTACAGACGCATTTACTGCAACTACTGCAACTATTATAAGAATAACTTTATCCAAAGCCATTGCGAACAACAAAAGGGAAACAAATGAAAAGCCAAGTACTGGGTAAGCGTTATTTATTTACTTTATGTTATTAGGATTTCAGGTCAAAAGTCAAGGTATGTGGGTGAAAATATATCATTTGCTCTTCCAGTCGAGAAAAACGTGCATCTCGTTTGCGGTTGCCTAGGTATAGGACAGACCTAGACGTTAACCACTAGGCAACGTGCATTGTTGAAAACAGTGTTCAATTCCTTATGATGAAGGCAGTAGGGTTTTTATTGAAGTTCTATGAAATCAAAGTGTCTGTTGATTGCGATGTTAAGCGGATGTTTAAAATAAAGAGCTAGGTTTGTGAAGAGGCTAACATTTATAATATTCTAGTATCGAGTTTTGTTTTTTTGACTGAATGTTGTATCTTATTCGTCATCAGCCTATACTAGTCCACTGCTGAACATATACCTCTCCCATCGAACAGTAAGCCTTATAAATAGCTGCATGCTTTAGAGCTTTGTCACTTTAACTTCATGTATGAACTGCTGCACTTATCTGTCACAGGCTTTAAAGCGGCAAGGTGTTAAAATGTGCACCCACTTATAAAGTCAACAGTACGATACTAAAACACGAATCTTATCCAGCTCTTGCCAGCCAGCTTGCGATGATCGTCGCTCTATCTAGTTTAATGGCCTGCTACACTATGTTGGTAGATCCGCAGACTCCACTCAAGAACACGATAACTCCAACGGTTATCAGTTCTGCGACTTATAAGACCGGTCCTTTTCCCATGTTGCCATTGGCGCTGTTCACACACAGCAATTGTTAGCTAAATTCATCCTCAACGGGTACAACTGGCTCCATTATTTTGATGTCTCAATCTTACATACCACATACTTTCGGTGGCCTGTGTGCTTTTTGCCTTCCCAACATCAAAATACATACATACAAACATACAAACATACCGGTCAAAATCATAACCCTCCTTTTTGCTTTGCCATAGTCGGGTAAAAATGTATTTTTCTTTAGAATATAACGAACACTTTGCTTAAGAATGTTTAGTTAACCAGTTTTATTAAGAGCATAATATAGGTGCCTTATAAAATTATTGTATACATAGTATAAAGTATTTAGGCGAGTATATTGCTGAAGGTGTAGTAGAAAAACGAACGTCTGGGGCCAAGACATCATGCATAACGATAACGTTAGCGAATTTCGAAAACTAACAAAGAGTATGAAGTTGTCTTACGTCAATCCTATAGGTACAGTCGTATCCACTTTTTAATTGCATTGTAATAAGGTCCAAAATTTGTCGATTAGTCGACTGTACAGTTTGCCAGTACCTATACGATTAGTTTCAGCGATTTTCGATTTTTTCTTGTTAAGGCACCTTAAATTTTTCGATTGTTCGACAGAAAGTTAAAAAAATGTGCCCAAAAATGTTACGGTTGTTTTAGCTTAGAAATGTATTCTACTAAACCAATGTCGTAATGAAGTTAAAAATAGTTTAAAAGTAACACAACTGGATGTAAGTAATAATCTAGTTATTAAAGTGGTAGAAAAAAGCAGCTTGTTGATTCTAGATATTCATAAGCCATTGTAGTGACCACAAATCGTAAACGGAATCTAAGTAGAAGGGATGACTGAGGAACTTTCAAAAGCAAAAATAAATATTGGTCAGAAATAAAATGCAGTACTTGTTATAATAATTCCTGTTTAATTATTTCTTGACGTTGTAACATGAAAAAACAACATTACATAGATAAAATATATTCGTAGTATTTTATAAAAAAGTACTGTGAAGAAATTTAGAATTGAGAGCGAAATAAACATACTTATAAGTAATAAACATAGAACAAAATATGTATTATATTTCTCAATTCGTTATCATTAAAAATATTATTTATGAAGATAGTTTTATAGATATTGAACAAAGTCTTTATTACTCGTTATCAAAAATAAACAGATAAATTTAGTAAATAAAATAGGGACCTATATTACAACAAGAAGAAAGTTTTTGGTATCAATAATAAATGTACATTAAGTTATAATAAATACATATTTTTATAAAGAGTATCACAGCTATACATACCGCTTTAAATATAAATAAAGTAAAGTAAAATGACACAAAATATTAAACAATACAAATAATAATACAAGAAAGATCTCACACAGAATACAAAAATAAATGCATAAAGTAACAAAATACCGATAACAAGCTCATAGTTAATACAAATTGTGCTGTCAAACACGGTGGGAAGATCGACAAAACAACATAAATTATTGGTTAAATAAACAAATCTTTAACACGCCCAACGAAAACTGCAAAAAATAAACTTTAACCAACAAAGAAGACTAATAGTAGTACTAGTAGTTCAAATAAATACTTAACCAAAGAATAAATTATTATAAACTAACAATCTCACAAACCTAATTATCTCCAAGCCAAAGGATATCAAAGTGAAGAGTCACGATAAAGGTAAGGATGAACATGGACAATCTAACCTAAGGGAATAATTTAACAAAGGAACTGAAAAACCTTTAACTATAAACTCAACGTATCATTAAGTCTTAAATTATTCCTTACAGGCTCAAAATCCTCAGTACGTCTTAAGTACTCGTGCTGGATGTTCCATAAGGCATATAACTATTGTACGCATCAGGTTCATAAGCTCTTCTGTACCCTCCGTGGTGACCATGCTCATGCTCGTGATGTTCCTCATGACTGTGTGAATGATGATGAGAGACTTCAGGTTTGGTGATGATTTCATACGTAGTCTTCCCACCACCTCCGTGGCCCTTGAGGCCGACCAGGGCAGAGAGAAGAAGTGACATAAGAGCTGTCATGAGTGCCTTTCCAGCTAATAGAGCTAGGGCACCGAGAGCTGCAGCAGCGAGGGTCCCTGTTAAAACAAAATATACGTTAAGTATTATAGATGTTATGGTGAGAATTGAAACTATTTTAGTTATAGTTGATATTGTCTAAGAGATAAATACATTATTTGTCGCTTCTTTTGTCAACCAAAGAAAAGGAAGAAAATATAGAAGCGATAAACGTGTCCTCTTTATTGTATACGAGTATTATTAACATTATGTGCGAGTATTAATTTACTGATGTGCCTTTTATAACAAGTCAAATATGATTAAAACATTTAAGTACTTTGATTAACAATCGGGGATACAAAATTATAATTAGAAAACAGATTAACTCAGTTTTGTATGGCGGTTACGGTTGAGTAAATTTATCGATATTGTTTAACAGATTTTTTATTGATTTTAAATTAAGTTCAGCATAAATGTTTTAAAACGAGCAGATAATGACTAACCCCCTTACTAATAAACGTTGAGTAACCGTTGTGCCGTTGTGTAGTTAAACCATGCTTTGTCCTTATATGTCATTATGACATTTGAATTTGACAGATAAGGACCAAGCATGGCTTAGCTACACCACCTACTCAACGTTTATTAGTAAGGGGGTAAGAAAATAGAGAATGATTATTTTTAATTTTACCTTTCATCATTAAAGCCGCTGCTAGGAGTCCACCGCCGCCGCCCTTTCCTCCACCCAACCCTCCTCCTCCTCCTCCACCGCCCTTTCCCCTGGCTGACTCCTGGTCTCCTTTAGCCATGTTCATCGCCTCTTGCGAAGTCTTCGGATCCAAGAGCCTGTACCTCAACGAATGACCATCTAAATAATCTTGCACACGATGCAAGAGGAACCTATTAAGTTTCTCTTCAGGTTTCCCAGGAAATTGACGAGAGAGCTCTGCAGCTAATTCCTCAGGTCTCGAAGAGTTAGATGTTCTGTTTTCTTTCACAATGCTCAATCCTGGAAGAAGCGGTAGCTCATCGCGAGAGCTTAAGTCTTCTATGAAGGATAGAACGTGAATTTTTAGACACTTGGCACTCAAACTGCTGTTGCAATCTTTGTGCAAATAACGTCCAGCTCTTTCCGAAGTGTTCTTCGGTTGTTCCGTGACAGTATTCGTCGCAGATCCATCGATTACCGCTTTGGAGTAATCCACGCAAACAATCAACGCCACGAAAGCCAGAGCACTTTTACCTATCATGTTGACACTTTTTCACTGCACTAGTTTCAAAAATCAGTGTTGGTTAGAAGTCATCACGTTGAATGGCGCCATTCAACTGATACCGTCACTGCACCGTCCGATTTATTTTATACCATCTATCGATAAATAAAAGTAAGAAAAGTCAGTAGAAAAGGTAAAAAAGTGCAATTGAACGTTTTTGAGCGAGTCATTGTTCGGGGCGAGTGGTTGCTTTCAAACCGAAGTGGAGACAAGGTGCGGATATCGGAAAAGTTAGAAATTTTAATGATTTAAATTGGACCGTGATTTTGTAATCTTTTTATTCGCTTTAAAAGTTACTGACCAAGCTTGCTCTCCATTACAACAGTACTTTAGTTTGTTTTATGGCTACTTGCACGCGAAATATTTTTTATGCCCGCCATTTTATGATTTTGCGATAAATACTTATAACAACCATAGTACATAAAAACGTTAGTTTAACCTATACTCGAAAATCTAATACAAGGCCAAAATTCTAACCACAACGGGCGCACATTCGCATTAAGGTGTAGGTATTTTTATCAATAAAAAACCTACCCTAATATTACTGGTTACACGATTCTCATTCATGTTTTTATCTTTTTAATGTAAATATAACTAAATAATTAAGATGGGAATTGTCAGATTTTGGTCTTGAATTAGATTTTTGAGTATAATCTGTATAATCCTAAGTTACATGCCATGCTTGCACTACTTAAATCTGAATTTAGAACATAGTATAAATCCATTTATTTTTCATAGAACAGTAGTCCCTGACCCGGCGGGATCAACACTATTGATTTATTAATGCAGTGGTCACGGCTTTCGATCCAGTATCGTGCGTGACTAAATTAAAAAGGGCGATTAATGAAACAAAGAAAGACAAAGAAAAAACACACAGAAGCGTTTAAGAAGCGGGCTTCCTAATTTTCGATCAAAATGTGCTCGTTATTTAGGTTTATTCATTGAATGTTTCGAATGACCAGCTAGAAGCGCTAGATAAGATGCATTCGGTGTTCGTTATCGTTATAGAAAATGTACAGGATTGACGTTAGCTGTGTCCTATTTAGGGAATGCAAATAACCGGTTAAAACCAGTATTAACCGGTTATTTTTATACAAAAACGGTTAATAACCGGTTAAATTGCATTCCCTACCTATTCCAGAACCTAACCCATATGTGTGCCAAGTTTCATCCCGATCCGTTTAGTGGTCGAAGTTTCATTGAGTAAAGTCAATCCGCTTACACTCGAAAATCTAATTCAACACCAAAATCCTAACCTCAACGGGCGACTTTCGCTGTGATTACTGCATTTTGGTTTAAGTGTAGTATTTTTATCAATAAAACTTACTCTAATATTACTGGTTACACGAGTTCTCATTATTATTTTTATGAAATAATGTTAAAATAATGAAATAATCAAGATGAGAACTGTCAAATTTTGGTCTTTCATTAGATTTTCGAGTACCTACCTATAGATAGTGTCGCTACACTCGCCCGTACTTGTACTTAGTCATTGTATCAAAATACGAATATAATTCGATGTAAAACACCTAATTCACTTGCGGATGTTACGCTGCATGTGAATTTGGTAGTTTACATCGAATTGTGTTTTATTACAATGACCACAAGTACGTGCGAGTGTAGCGACACTATCTAAGCGACTATAACAAACATCCAAACATTCAAACTTTTTCATTTATAATATTAGTAAGATGTCTCGTGACATACAATGTTTTTTCAAAATTAAAAGAGCAGCGGTAACTAAAAATATTAAAATGCCATCGACCTTGAAAGTACCACTGCAATCTTATAAAACAAAAAAAAGAATGCATAACTCTCTCTTATAGCAAATAGAATGCTACGAATAATGTCATGAAGAAAATATGAATAATGATGTAACGAAAGTACTTAAATGTATAAGTAATAGAAACGGATTTGGAATGATGTTTGTTTTGTCACGCAAATGATACAGAAAACGGTGATAGTATTTCTATGCTTAATTTTTTTGCAAACATAATGCACATGTCTATATTTGTTTTAGTTTTAAAGACTTTATGAGAAAATAGCGGTCTAATCACATTCGAATTACAGGAAGCAGCAATAATTTATAATGATTTAAGACTTGTAGTTGAAGAAACGTTGTTTTTTAGCGCTAATGTCCTATTAAATACCACCAAGACCCTTTGGTAAAAAAATATATATCAGGGGACAATGTTACACCAATTGACCTAGTCCCAAACTAAGCTCTAGGCTTGTACTATTTGGGTACTAGACAACGATATAAATACTTATATAGAGAAATATATACTTAAATATATAGAAAACATCCATGACTCAGGAACAAATATTCGCGCTCATCACACAAATATCTGCCCTTACCGGGATTTGAACCCAGGACCGCTAACTTCGCAGGCAGGCTCACTACCAACTAGGCCAGCGCGTCGTCGATTCCGTCGGTCACTACATATTTTTAAATAAAGTCCCGCACCGCGTCTGTCTGTACGTATGTTTAATAAATTCTTGTTTATGTAGTGTTACAAAAAACTTACACATATACTTATACAAACCGAGGCGAAGCGAGGGCGAGTCGCTAGTCTCATTATCATTTACCAAAGGCAAAAAGTGACAGCTTCTTAAGACGATATTAAATTAAACAAACGTTTGTGCACATGGCATTTGATATTTTAATTAGTGTTTTGTTTTTGTCATAGTTTCTAATATGTAAAGTTTGTTGATACTTGTTTTTAATTGTATTACTCTACCTATATTATTTTATAACCCAATAGATTATTTCATGCATTCATTTATTTATTCATGATTAATTGATAATTTTTACTTAAATTAGTTATTTTCCGTAGGTATTTAAACATAATATTCACGTGAAAGTCATTATTTGCATAAAAAATATTATTTGACCAAAAACAAATTAAAAGGCCCGTACCAAAGTGGTAAAAAATTAACCCCTATGGTGAGACTTCGGGGTCTGTCTGTCTGTCTGTATGTATGTCACAGCAGTTTTTCTCTGAAACTATAGAAACTGTCAACTTGAAATTTGGCATAGTTGTATAACTTGCTTGCCCTCATCTGTTTTTAGTGAAAACAATATCAATTTTTTTTTCTAATTATTTTTAAAGTTGTATGGCGGGTTGAAAAATTGCATAGAAAATAAAGTATGTATGTATGTAAACTCTTTATTGCACAAATAGAAAACAATAAACGAAAAAAATTGTTCATAAGAAATTGAGAATTTTCTTTTGCGTTTTCCAACCATCGATATTATATTAAATACGGAACCCTCGGTGTGCAAGTCTGACTCGCACTTGATCGGTTTTTTTTGTTTCATATTAGTAACAATAATCCATTTTATTAAAAAACATTTAATTACCTGGAAAAAAGTACGCTTTAAGGTATATATAAAATTGCACTTATTAACATAAAATAACTTTAATTTCATACGACATAATCCGATTTCATCGATACTTACTCTAATTACATTCTAAAAACCCATTCACTGAGTTTATTAGAACTAGTAATGTTATATCATGCTCTAAATAACTAACTTTCTACTACTTGAAATGAATCAAAAAACTTCAGTAGTAAACTACATTATAATGTAAGTACCAATTTGCAATTTGTGTTGCGAGCCATCAATTATTTTTTTACCAGTTTGGATCACGTTTGAAGTTGTGTGCACATTATGTAATACATATAATACAATACATTAAATCACGCCTGTTTCCCAGAGGGGTAGGCTGAGACTACTTCTTTCCACCTGCTACGACCCTGACAAATCTCTCTATATATTTTTAACAAACAATGAGAGGCTCTATTCTAAGTTCTACTCTTTTGTCAAAGCTCCGACAGCAATTATTTACTTGACCGTAATGGTGACCGAGTTATAAACAATACGATAACACGTCAAAGGCGATATGGTTTTATTTAGTAGATTGATTCTTGATAATACGGATTTGACTTATTTTACGTTAATTTGACTAGCGGCGCACAGTACGTCGTGCACAGTATATATACTAGTAGTTCGTCTAAGGTATATCTTGTGGCTTACATGTGTGCGTACCTCAACCGTACGCGTCGCGAGCCACCACAAGCAAACTCAACAAGTCACAACAATTCGGTTTAGTCGGGGCCGCACTGTAGCCAGAGGGCTTATTGTCTAACGCACTCACAATCACGATCGTTTTCATTTTGAAAATCGAAGGCTTGTCTGCATACAAAATGAAAACAATTGCTCCACTTTGAAGCTGGTTGCGATTGCGAGTGCATTAGACAATAAGCCCTCAGGTTTGGTTGCGTGCGTATGAAGATGATTGTGAAGCTAAAAAAAACCATTACAGACCTTTTTTTTCATAATAACTATAATATATAAAAAAATCTTGAAAATTAGACTTGATTCAGGGGGAGAGAAACGTTATGGCCCGGAGCTGAATAAGTGGGGATTTTTTTGACAGCTACGCAATTTAAGCGTCCGTTCACGACTCTCTTAAGTATCGAGCGGCGCGCATCGACGCAACCCTAGCGCCCGAGCGGCAATAGGTATCAGAAACTTCTAAAGGGTCGGAGACGAACTTTTTTTGAATTTATACTATGCTTCGTGGAATGAAATTAATTCAGATCATTATATTGTAAATGTTGTAGCTCTTATTTACTTGACAGCTAAAGCAGGCGTTTCGTGGATCCTTGGAGGCTTATATCTCAAATCAAATCAAATCAAATCATTTATTAATTAAAAACAGGTTTCATTACATGAAATATCTGTCAGACTCCAAACTAGGCTGGGCCTGTATCTTGGAATCTGCAATTGCGATCAATAAATTGAATTACATTAATAAAATATCTAGCAGTGGACGTCTTTTAGCTTTGAGATGATGATGATGGAAAGCAGACGTAAAGTTAGCAATTTGATAACAATATGATTCAAGACAAAGTAGAGACATTAAGAGCTGTCGTTAAAGCAAACCAATATTGTTCAAGTACCTAATCGATTAGATACTGTTTCTATATTTCCACTCGCTTTCTTTAATGCTGTTTTGTCTCCTTTCATTGACAAAGCAAGCGTCAAACAAAATAGCGAAACATAAAATCGGCATGAATAAAATGGTTTTGCCATTATTGAACATAAGCCATGTGCAGTCGGCCTTATAAGTAGCTTCACATTTCTGTACCTTGTCGCTTTAACGCCTTCGACAAATTAATGCATCATGCAAACATGACGTTAAAATGACAAAGCAATAAATTGTGCAGCTACCACCTATAAGGTCGACCGTACTTACATAACGTAAGGTGGGGTAAGTGCGTCTACGGGGCAAGTCCGTCTAACCAAAAATATCTACTAAAAAATATTATATATGGTTTTTCGCACTTACCCCGTTGACGCTCTTACCCCACTTGACGGGGCAAGTGAGTCTACGGGGCAAGTCCGTCTAACCAACAATGTTCTAAAAATCATATGGTTTGTCGCATTTACCCCGTTGACGCTCTTACCCCACCTGACATTATTCCTTGGTAGATTCTGAATGCTTAGCGATCTACTTAACAGAACAATTTTAACCTACATTAAAAGACACCTAATTTAGAAAGGTTGTTGTTGTTATATGCATATCAGACAGTGAGAGGCATTTCAAATTAGTTCTGTAGATATGATTATGATTTCAAAGAAACTAGTCATGTTTTAGATTTCGATCAATCTCTTGCTCCCGTTACCGGGTTTTTTGTTGTGGTCTTTGCAAAACATTTAGTTAATTCTAACTAGCCACTCGCCGTGCTTCGCTTTGGTTTAAGTATGTAAGTTTTCTGTAACGTACATAAACCAGGATTTATTAAACATCTATATAGACAGAAAAGACGCGGCGGAGGACTTGGTTTTATAATTATTAGGTACCTATATTACTCTACATACCTTTTTCTACTCGCGTACTATAATGAGCGTTGCCATGGTAATAACAGTTGTATAATAATGATTATAGTATTGTTATTACCATGGTTACGGTGATTCCGAATATCAGTCTTGGCGTTTAGTGAACACTTGAGATCCTAATTTGTATAATAACCCGTTAAAAATTAGTTATTTACCGATTACTTTTACGTATATCAAAAACCAAATTAATTTTGAGACTAATTAAATGTAAAAAAATACATTTTTATTAAATTACTAAAAATATATGGTTTATGTACCTCGATTTGTTATTTGGTTACCATGGTTACGTTCGATATGGATATCAAGCTTCATTATGTACCAGTTAGGTAGGTACATAAATAACTATTTTAATGTCGATTAAAAACCAACACAATGTTATGATAAAACTTACTAAATAAATCATTGTATCGTCGAATGTTAAAGTTATGGCAGTAATGTTTTTTTAGTATAAAAAAAACTACTTTTACAAATCTGTACCTGTAAGTACCTAATATTGTTTTATTGTATTTCACAGTTTTTTAATATCTAAGGTTAATAAATAAACAAATCATTTTTTGAAATGTTAATAATTTTAATTCAGAGTGTAGAAATAAAAAAAAAAACCTTTTCAATTTTATTCATCCTTTTATTCCTTTGGGTGCCAAAATAATTTAAATATTAAAAACAATAACACAGATAAATACTTCGCGAAAACATATTTACACAAATACAACTCTTAAATAAATACGTTTAAAAACAGGTACATATAACTCTTACAAATAATAATACATTTTGTCTTAAAAATTAAAACATGACTGAATATACTATAAAACTGAAAATAATGATAGATATAACAAAATATAAAAATAACATACAAAACAGAACTAAACAAAAACAAAATACGTGGAATATTAACGATAAATAAATAGGTACAATGCAAATAAATATGAAAAATAATAATAACAATATAGATGAAAAATGTAGATGATATTTAAAACATAAATAGGTAGTATTCATATATTAAAACTTAATAAACACAAAAATATGTATTAAAAATAAAAAACACAAAATAAAAATACGAAAAACAAAACAAAACATAAATAAAATAAAGCAAATAAAAATAAAGAAAGAACAAAACGCAATAGGAAATCGTGCCTTAACCTAGTCAATAAATAATTCAATAAATTAAAATTCGTTGGTATTCGTTCGTTCGTACTAACGTCTCCTAACATTCAGATTCCTGCCATAGCCTGAATGGGCGTAACCCCCCCCTACGTCTTCATGGGCAGTGGAATGACTGTGGGAATGACTGTAGACTGGTTTGGAGACGATCTCGTAGGTGGTTGACTTGCCGCCTGATGATAAGGACTTGATGCCGATGATGGCTGACAGCAGGAGTGACATCATTGCTGTCATCAGCGCTTTGCCGGCCAGCATAGCTAGACCTCCAAGACCGATGGACATGAGAGTACCTGCAAAGAAGAGGGATTTATAAAATACTGAACGTGAATGCCTTAATTTTTTGAGGCAAAAGGGTATAATTCGGAATTCCAAATAATTGCGTTTTTTTTTTCCGAAAATTCATTTTCCAAAATCTGTGTTATGCTGGATGGGTTTGGAAAAAAAAAGGTTAAATCTTAAAATAATATCAAAAAAGTTTTAATACATTAAATCACGCCTGTTTCCCAGAGGGGTAGGCAGAGACCACTTCTTTCCATCTGTTACGATCTTGACAAATCTCTTTCGCTTCTTCCACATTCATACATCGAGTCATGCACGCACGTCGGTTTCGGGTACTTTAAATTCGGCCCTTTTCCAGTATTTCTCCGATTTGATTCGAAAAAGTACGCCTAGGGCGGCCCCTTCCGACCCTTCCACTCACTTTAGCTCTGTATATCTCTTTCGTCAATAGTTACGTTAGGAATTATTAAAATACGAGATTTTGATGGATTTGGCAACGTTCGGAATCGTTGTACTTACAATAAATCACATAGATCTAAGGGCAAATGAAGAACCAAAATCTTAAGTTAATACGTTTAGCAGGCATCACAGTAAAGCCAATTTTTCGTAAAATTTACATTTGTTCATTTACGAGTGGATGAAATTACAATTGTAAAAATTGTATTGCCTTTATCGATGCATGAATGAACATGAGTTAACAATTATTTAATACATTTTTATTACCACCTCCTATTACATATTATTAGTTTATTTTTGTGCAAGCTTTTTTGGGTTTCTCCGTTCGTAACTAGGTGATAAAACATTTTAAAAAAACATTCGATTTGAGAACCTCCTCCTGTTTTTTAAGTCGGTTGAAAAGTAGACCGAAGATGTTACTGTAATTTTTCTTATGATACTTGGGTAAAGACCAAAAAGTTGGGCACGCTAATTCACTCAATTAAATTTTCTATGAAACTTTTCCGTTGTGACACGAAAATTAGCCATACAATTGTAGGGATACTTTTCGTCGCACAACGGAACTTTATTCGACTTCTTTGTTTGTATGGTTAACTGCGCTTAACTATGGTCCAACTTTTTGGTCCTTACCCACTTTCCGTTATCGCTATATTATTTCAGCCTTGTATATCCCCTAAACCATGTAAACTTAAAAAAATATATATTTTTCAGTAAATTGGTCACATGAGGGCTCTTTTACACATCGGTAATCGGTAGTGAATCTACTAGCGCTTCAGACGGAGCATCATTGCGGAGAAGAAACGCAGCAAGAAACTCCAGTAGGTAATTTTTTCAATTATATATACAATAATACTAGCAAATTAATTGAAAGATGTCTTTGAGTGTTTTGGTGAAGCAAATAAATATAAAAATGACTCAGAACAAAGTTGACGTAGAAATATTACGGTGCTTGTGTAATGAATAAACTCAGTTGTGTCTGTCATTTTATTTGTAAACGCTTAAACACAAGCGTACAAACGCGCATTGCCTTTATTCTACAACATTGATCAATATTGGTTTTGACGTGTTTTTATTGTTTTTAACTCGCCCGCCATTACTGTCAAGTAAATGGGCCGTTTTCAAAAAATAAATGTTCATAGTTAGAACAGTTAAAGCCTCAATTAAAATCGTTATTTTTTCCATTTCGTAACGAAAGTTAACCATAATCGAACCTAAAATGACAATTGGCGTAAAGGACAACTAAATTATGCTGTAAAATTGTCCTATACGCCAATTGCCATTTTAACCATCGAATGATTTAAGTATAGTAATTTTCGATACGAAATGGAAAAAAATAAGGATTTTAATTGAGACTTTAATTGTCCTTAAATATGTACAATTTTTGAAAACGCTAAGAGCTATCAAAACGTTGATAATACGATAACAGGGCCCGTATTATGAGCGCCTTTGTCGTGGTTGATAAAGCATCCGTCTCTCTCGCACCTACATACTGGTCAGAAAGGGACAGATGTTGTATCCACATCGATAAACACGACCATAATAAGCCCGCAGGTCTAAAGCGATATTGTTTGTCGTCGTAGGATAGAGACCACGAGGTCCTAGACAAGACACATTCTGCGTTCATTATCGTTATCAAAAATGTAGATTGTAAGCTGTCAGACGGTCGCGACGAACGCCTACGTCAATTCCATACATTTTGTCAGTTTTCGAAAATCGTTTTCATTTCTGTTAACTGTTAAGCAACTTGTCTAGCCTCACTGGTATTTTACGAAGTAGAGTGTTATAACAACAATAATTTGTGTCAACTTGACATTGTTACAGCCTGACTCATCAATCTGCGGTGCTACCATGAAATTACGTCTGATTATATACCATAAAACATAGGCTGTAATCAAGTGACGGAGAATCGAGTGACATTTTTTTTGCTTCAATTTTTATGCTCTGTTTAATTTGCTTGTTAGTTTTATTTTAGAAATGGTGAAAGTACTACGAGTTGTGTTTTGGAATAATTATAAATTAACATTTCTGCAGCGCTTGCGGACTTTTGGATTTCATTTTTTGATTTTGATGTGTTTATAGAAATAAGCAAGTAATTGAACCCATTAGGATTATGTTCAGGCTAATAATAACCTAAATATGGCATTATAATTTTGTATTTGGAGGTTATTTTAACAAATACAAACTAAGCTTTAAAATAAAGTTCTGAAACTTTCGTTACACTTTAAAATGGTCATTAATTACCATGACATCACCAAAATATAAGGTCTCGTCTTATTTTCGTGTTCGATATAGCAGCGTTCTCGGGTCGGGAACATCGCAGATTTGAATTTTATTTGATATTTTTGATGATATTTTCATAATAAACTTTATCTTTACGACACGATCATCAATACAATTACCATTTAGACACGAATGTCGTTCCTTTGAGATTGTTTCCCTTGTTAATTGTAACTCCACACTTTGCAACAGTGATTTAAGGTGGTAACTGTCAACCTAGTGTTGTTTGTATATCACTACATAGTATAAAACAAAGTCGCTTCCCGCTGTCTGTCTGTCTGTCCCTATGTATGCTTAGATCTTTAAAACTACACAACGGATTTTGATGCGGTTTTTTTAATAGATAGAGTGATTCAAGAGGAAGGTTTTTATGTATAATAAATGCTAAATTATTGTACGGGTGTTACAGAAAACTCAAATTAACCGAAGCGAAGCGAGGGCGGGTCGCTAGTTTTTTATATATCGAACTGCTATTCAGGATCTATTTTTAAGATACAAGATTTATTTATTACGCTTATGCACTGAAGAAAGAAACTACAAAGATATCATATTATTAAACCCTAAACGCCACTTGTAGCAAAGCACAATACTAGATTTTGGCCTAAGTGTAATTTAGATGTGTCACAATGTATGAAACTGTAAGCCTTAAATTTTTATTTAAGACTAAGAACAAAATAGACTGCGACTTTAGGTTCGTAGGGAACAGAAGCTCAATATAATATTTAAAGATTTTTCGAAGCGCCTAGTCGACGCAACTCATGATCATGGTCTTTACATGGCACAAAGATTAAGCCTTAAATTTTGATTTAAGACTAAAATCAGAGTAGACTGCTACTTTATGTCCTTGGGGAATAGGAGCTTAACATAATATTTGAAGATCAGATCTCAGATCTTTACATGGTACAAAGATTAAGCATTGCTTTTCAACGTGGCAATACAGACAGATTTTACGATGCCAACTGGTAGCGGTCTTTTAGTGTAGTTTAAGATTCATTGTAACTGATAATGATTATTTTATGTTTTAGTATTTTTAATATTATTGATACCATTTTTTTAATTAAACTACGAGTAGATTTGACTTTTTCGTGCAAATGGCCCTCCTTTTAAGTGACAAAAACTAGGCCAAACGTCTACCAAAAGGCAAAAGTTATCTCTCGAAATAAGCATAAAGCGGGCAATTTTTGTACAAAAGATCAACGATGCTTAGCCTGTGATGAAGAATATTAGATACCTATATCTGATTATAAACTCAAACTCAAACGATTTTTTTAGAATGCCTGATTTTAACCGCTCCTTTATAGTACCAGTAGTAGTAGTAGTAATACTGTTTTGAGTACAGGGATATGTAGTTTATCTAAGAAATTATTGCAAACACAACAATATATATCTGGGAAACGTGGTTCTTTTTCACGATTATTTCATACATGTTGTACCTATGTGTAATACGCAACGAAGCCTTTAAAAACAAGTTTTTTAGAAATTACAAGGTTCAACATTTATTTTACTAGCAAAAACCATTTATAAATATTTGTTTATGGTTAAGCCTTTTGTTAACTTCTGGAAGAGTTACGAAGATAGCTTAATCAACCTTAATTTTATAAAGACGCCATTTGCACTCTTGAAAGTTTTTCTATTTTCTAATAGGCTAAAGCCATATTTTTATTGCGTACCTTTCATCAACATTCCTATTGCCATCAGCCCTCCCATTCCTCCTTTCTTCCCTCCTCCGAGTCCTCCCTTTCCTCTGGCTTCACCAATCAGCGCTCTCGCTTCTTCACTGGCACTGTCATCCAACAACCTCAGCTTCACTGAATGCGAATCCAAATAATTCCCAAGTCTATACAGGAGGTATTTATCCAGCCGCTCGTCAGGTTTCGAAGGCATGGCTCTCGCAAGTTCTGCTGCGAAATCTTCAGCTTTGCTTGCATTTTCTTTAACAGGCTCCTTGACAACACTTATTCCTGGTAAAAGTCTTAGTTCTTCTTTGGAGCTAAGCTTTTCAAGTATTGAAATAGCCTCAATTTTTAAGCACTTAGCGCTGAATATCCCGCTCGAGCAGTCCTTTCCCATCGCTCTAGCTGCTGTTTCCATTGTAGGTTCCACATTGTTGTCCTTTATTTCTGGGTTAGGTAAAGCAAAAGCTACCGACACTAATATCAAACACGTAAGTCGATACATGGTAAACTCACGACTGTATTCAAACGAAGGCTGTTACGGATTGATAAGACGATTGTTTCGTTCAGCTTTTATATGTCTCACATAGTTAGATGTTAGTACGAGCAGCCGTGTGTCCATTATATTTTTATACAAGAGTGCTTGCAAAAAGACAATTTCCATACGTTCGAGTTTGAGCCTTGTCTCGAGTAGTTTGAGTGCTATTTCATTTGAGGTGAATGGTTGTACGAGTCTTGGTTCATTATCGCACGCAGTGAGCGAAGAAGCGTCGACTGATTGATATCTCATAATTTTCGTAGATTTAAATACTATCGCTAGTCTCTTAAAAAGCTTTCTGTGGAGTTGGTTTTAGTTAAGTTCCTTTTTTTGTTTTATTTTCCAACCAGTTTTAAGGTACATTAAGGACTAACTAACGTTTTTACATTGTTAAAGGGACTTTGCCATCGTAATAAACATTATTCATAGATCAGGTTTTGTTCCCAGTAAGTAGTTAATAATGATGATGAATTCAATTTTCAGATATAGACAATGCTTTACGCATGACGGATCATAGAACAAAAGCGTTCAAATTACTTTTGACTTTACGTTTTAACCTGGTTACTGTATATATTTTTTATTCTCGTTCTTAATTTATTCCTTGCAACGGAATTTTAATATCACATTAGCAACGTAACTACCTAGAATCATGAAATCGCCGGTTAACTGAGTGGTTACAGCGATACCAAAGTTAGTTCGTGAGTTTGATTCTCGCCATAGTCGGATAACCATTTCAAAATGAGTAAAAATATAAATATCATCGAGCTCTAGGCTTGTATACTATGGGTAGGTACTAGGTAATGATAAACGTACTTATATAGAGATAAACACTTAAATATATTGAAAACATCCAGGCTTAGATTCAGAGAGAATACTCGCACCTATCACACAAATATATGCCCTTACGGGATTTGAACCCTAAACGCAGTGTCAGATAATTATTTATGTATTTATTACTGCCCAGCATTAGGGGTAGGTAGCCATGTTGAATTCTACGGAAGTGACTTAGAGGAACGCATACATATTAGATCTCTATTTTATTCCAGCATAGCTATTATTACACTCCATGACGGAAAAGCCGTAGAAAATGCTCAGTCAACCCTATTTCCATAACATGAGTTAATCTTACTTTCATTCCTATTTCCTTAATAAGAGTTCATACGCAGTATCTTGCGTGGATAATAAGGTTGTGGAAAAAAGTTTCTGCCGAGAGTTTTTAACTTCTTTAAGTTGCTTCAATACCAACAACGTAATGCATGTGTTGAGCTCTCGCTGTTGTAAATGGCTATAGGCTGTAACCACTTTTCAAAAGGTAGGCTGTTTGTCGGTTTACCTGAGGGCTTATTGTCTAACGCACTCGCAATCACAACCAGCTTCAAAGCGGAGCAATTGTTTTCATTTTGTATGGAGACAAGCCTTCGATTTTCAAAATGAAAACGATCGTGATTGCGAGTGCGTTAGACAATAAGCCCTCTGGTCTTTGATAATAAGTAACTCTATCAAGTTATTAATTAAAATTAGTCCGCAGTTAAGTTTCCCGTGTCATGCTCGTGTAATTATATAACAGTAGCCAAATAGCATTTGTATAATTTGGGTCTGCCGACACGTACAAGACAAATAAAACGTAATTCGGTGCTTTCTTCGAATTATTGCGGGCAACGAAGTATATCAGATTAAGCAGGCTTCGTCTGTGTGGCGCAAGGAAGCTATTTAGTTGAAATTAATTTTGAAATTTGATCGATGGTGAATCTCGCTCGAAAATAGAGATATTTTTTTCGAAAAAAATAATAATCTTCGTGTTAGTAAATACTAACTTCATCCATATAAACTGCTCCATCAATGCGAATTCAATTGATTTCAAAAGACAGAATACAATCTTTACTTATAATATAAGTGTGACAATGACTATTGCTCAGCAGCGGAACGCTTACAAGATCTTGAGATTAAACATCTCACTTACCTTTCATCATCATGGCCATAGCAATAAGTCCTCCCATGCCTCCTTTCTTGCCCATTTTGAACGGTGATCTAGCCCTGGCTTCACCCAACATCGTCTTCGCTTCTTCTGCTGTAGCATCATCAAGTAGCCTCAATTTCACTGAGTGAGTATCCAAAAACGTTCCCAAACGGTACAAAAGGAACTTATCAAGTCTTTCATCAGGATTTGAGGGAAGTGATTTGGCTAGTTCTACAGCAACCTCTTCAGCTTTGCCTTCCTCAGTTGTGTCTTTCACCAGACTTATTCCAGGTAGTAACCTTACTTCTTCCTTATCATTGACCTTTTCTAATAGCGATATAGCTCCAAGTTTTAGACACGTTGGACTTAATACTCCCCTGACACAGTCCTTCCCCATAACACGAGCCGCAGTTTCCAAGCTCGGTTTTTCATCAAGATTTGGTGCCGCGTTCACACAAACTGTAGCCACAATCATTAGGATTATTGGAAACATTTTTGAATATTTTAACACGTCCGGTGTTGCCAGAAGGCTTTAACACTGTGGTCATAAGTTATTATTGTTACCCTTTTTATATTTTATGTTCTGTGGTCAGATGATTACTCCTGGCCGGTGAAGTTTTACTCTCAGAATCAAAGCAACTGTATCCGCCATTTGCGGTTCGAAAAACGACCTATCTTATTTTTTACAAGACCTTTCATGCTAAGACTTTAGGAACAAATTTGAATAACAATCATGAACTAAGTTTAACAATCGAAAGAATAATAAAACTTGTGCGTATAGCTCATTTTCGGTACCCATTAGTCAAAACTAGTGCAGCGTTTGAAAATTTTGTTTAGCGAAATGAGTCTTCATTTTTATGGCCGACAGTTTAAATTTGCTTGAACTAGCGACTAAGTAAAAATATATTATTAAATCATAATTTCTGTTGGATTTTTTAAAAGTTTTTTAATCATTTGCAGCAACAAGTTAAGTGAAAACATTGCGATGATGTTATTCAAGTTCATTCTTATGGCATATTTGATATTTTACAAGCCTTGTTTGTCATTTACCGGGATTTGAACCCAGGACCGCTAGTTTCGTAGGCAGCGTCACTTCCAACTAGGCCAACACGTCGCGTCGTCAAAATATTGAACGCCCATTTTTTTTCTCCTGACCTGCTGCTACCTAGCACAGGTAAATACATTTATGTATTCCAGACGCATTTCTATAATCTGGATATTGGGAAAGTTCAGGTATTGGTGTTTGACCCCATTATGACCTAGAAATGTTGAGTTCTAGCAAAAGAACAAATAAGAAAAATAAACTTTATAAAACGCTGATAGGAATTAATATACTTAGGTAAGTAAAACATTAATTTAAACAAAATGACTGACTTTAATGTTAGCGACGATAAAAAAAAACCGGCCTTGTGCAAGTCGGACTCGCGCACGAAGGGTTCCGTACCATTATCTATACAACATTAGCAAAAAACGGCAAAAAAATCACGTTTGTTGTATGGAAGCCCCCTTAATTATTTATTTTAAGTTAATTTAATAATTCATTTTTTAAGTTGCCATTATAAATATCGAGCAAAAAAACGGCAAAAAAAACACGTTTGTTGTATGTACACGTTTCTTAAATTTTTTGTATTTGTTGTTTTAGCGGCAACAGAAATACATCTTCTGTGAAAATTTCAACTGTCTAGCTATCACGGTTCATGAGATACAGCCTGGTGACAGACAGACAGACAGACAGACAGACGTACAGACGGACAGCGGAGTCTTAGTAATTGGGTCCCGTTTTTACTTTTTGCGTACGGAACCCTTAAAGTATGCGGTAAAAATAGTTAACACGATTAACAAGGGCTTAACGTACATTTTAAAGGCCCTTCTTTTTAAATTGAGAGGTTTACCGCGAAGTTATTTTCTCGTTACCGACGTTAGCAAAGCTTTTGAACTGATACATAAATATTTGTATTGGTTAAAAAGTATTTCACCATTCAGTCGTAAACTTGAGGTTAAAGGCTTGCTTGGAAAAAAAAGGTTGGCTCCAGTTTTGTGAAACGCATAAGATGAAAGTCGACATCTTGCTGTTTTTGAGCTATTACTTATTGTATAGAATAGACTAGAAATAATTAGGAATACATTTATTGCCTATTTAACACAATATAATATATAATACTAGCTTCTGCCTGCGACTTCGTCCGCGTGGATTTAGATTATCGTTATTCCCTCGGGAACTTTTATGTTTTCCAGGATGAAAAGTAGCCTTTGTGTTAAAACAGGGATGTGCTATCTCCATTTCAAATTTCATCCAAATCAGTCCAGTAGTAACAGTGAGGCGTGAAGGAGTAACAAACTAACACAAACATGCACAAACTTTCGCATTTATAATATTATAGTAGAATAAATTGACTACACAATTAGGTATGGTATGACAAAGTTCCAAGTGTCAAATTGTGTCTCTCTCAGCATGATGCAGTCGCGTGGCGGGCCACGACCCACGACGCTGGTTTTCAGTTTTATTTGAATGACTTCAGTTTTATTGCGTGTCAATTATCGCCGTTTTTATGAACGCTACCTATATGAATACATAAACATATTAAGTAAGCCGTGTTATTGTGAGTGTTATAATTATAAAACTGGTGAAATGATTAGTGGCGACGCATGTTTTGTCATGATTTAATTTGACACCATATCCCTCCTAATGTTGTCTCGAAGAGATTGCTAATCAGCGATGAAACTGCGTTTATCTGTATATTTTTTAATTGTGCTCTTATCTATTCTTTAATGTTTTTGTTTGGTGTACAATAACGTTGTACTGCATTGCATTTGTATTGCATTGTATTGTATTTCACCTAAATTAGATGCAATACCAGCTAACTCAGAAAAGTAAATTTTGCACTTTATTGAATTTGTTTGTTACGCGTTTTGAACTATTAGTTATCACTAGGGAATGCAATTTAACCGGTTATTAACCGTTTTTGTATGAAAATAACCGGTTAAAACCAGTTATAACCGGTTATTTGCATTCCATAGTTATCACCGAAGAGCGTCAGTGGCCTAGTGGCTTAGGGAGTCTACTCGTCATCGTAAGGTACCGAGTTCGAACCCGAGTCATGTACCGATGAGTTTTTCTAACTGAAGGACATTACCCGATGCTCTAAGGGTTAAGGAAAAACATTGTGAGGAAACCTGCACATTAGAACAGCTGATTGTGTGAAAGGGTAATTGCACAAAAGATCATAAAAGGTCAAAATGTAACTGAAAGGGCCCATCTGTAAGATAAGATAAGATAAGATCAGTTATCACCGACAAAATGTCTTACCTTCTCCAAGACATCACAAATTATGTAGGCAAAGGGATTACGTGGCGATCAATATCTATGAAATAAGTTGGCACAGCCTAGCCCCACCTAACCAAGAAATACCAAGAGCGTAGATACGAACCGCTGCGCGATTCTAACACACGCAGAGGTCATAGGAGACTAGTCGGTAATAGCTCACTTTTGCTGCGAAAAATGCCTAGTTCCAATGTAAAATTGATAAATAACTAGTCCCCGCGTGTGTATTATCGTTTAAGTAATAAATAACCTGTAGAAAAAAAAACACTTTTATTACATTATGTATGTAGAAATACTTGTATGAGTGGCTGCTTCCACCACACCCTACAGTCACGACTTGGGGACCTTCAAAAAATGAGCTTACTATTTTCTCAAAGGCCAGCAGTGCACTTGCACTTGTGTGACCTCCTTTTTACCATTAAAATATACTTATAGCAAAACATAGATTCTCCTCCTTTTTCGGAGTCGGCTAAAAATATCTGACACATCTCTACAAGCAACATAAGAGCGAGTCATATTATTTTCGATGGCAATAACTTGTAATAAATTTATTGCTGGTGACTGTACCTCTAACAATAGTACCAAAATCCATTTTTACGCACTGACGATGTCAAAGCATCAATTTATAAATAGCGGAACAAATCACTTCATGAAATACACGAAAGTGAAAGTAATTATATGCCTTATTAATAGAGGTTTTATAGGAAAATGTTTCTATTGTCGTTTGGCGTGCACAGAGTGAATAAACCAGTATAGGAGCGTTGCATGGCATTTGTGAGATGTCCATGGTCACGCAATTTTTATGTTTTGTAACTATTATATAATTTGGGTTTCGGCATTTTATTTATGTAGCCATAACCAATGTTTATCATAACCGTTAATAATATATATATAAAATCTTTGTGTATCGACCCACTGTTAGGTGAAGGCCCCTTCTTTATCATTCCACTCTCTCCATCGTCTCCCCGCCGTTTTACAGATGTCGTCCACCCATCGGCAGATGGTCTACCAACGGATCTTTTTGAATTTCTTGGCCACCATTCAGTAAGTAACTTCTTCCATCTACCATCTCTATTCCGTCATCATCTAATACCTACTGCTTCAAATCTACGTAGCCAAGATGCAAACGCTACTAAAGTTTTTCTTTTCTATCACTCAAATCGTATAAGATGACAGTTGACCACGTGGCTTATCGCTACGCACGAGAATGTCATCCGATATAATTTAAGTGATAGAAAAGAAAAACGCTAATAACGTTTTGTATCTTGGCTAGGGCTTCAGATGTTTATTTATTTAAAGCCCTATTACACTACACGTTATTTAGGGCCCGGTTTCTAGGGTAAGGCGTGGCCCTTTGCAAGGGCGTCGTTGTACACTGCACTGAAAATCGGTCCCTTACACAGTCTGAACGTGAACGCGGAGACAGTTGGACGTATCGTGGCACCTATATTATCTAAACCACAAAAAGCAGCTATTGCTGGGGCTCAAATTGTGGTCAAATCCAGAGGCTCTACTTTGAAATCAGTAATTCGAACTTCGGATCGCCCCGTTACTTTCTTGCAAATTAGTGACGCTTCGAGAGCAAAAGGGATAGCAATAGACGAAGTTCGAATTACGGATTTCAAAGTAGAGCCTCAGATGGCGGCCGCTCGAGTTGAAAAGATGGACACTAGGCAACCGCTCTCCGCACTAGCTGCGCGTCGACTGAGCACCCTAATTGCCCTAAATGTTATTACAGTGCCCGAGCGCAAGGGCGACTGGGTAGTAAGGCCACCGGGCGCGCCCGGTCACTCTAATTAGGGACCCTTAAGGTACTGACAGACGTGCTCATTACTAGCACGAAAGCTTGCTTTTATTGAGCAAGTGCTCATTAGTAGTACGTGTGTCGCACCATTGCTAGTATTGAGCATGCTAATATTGAGCGTGCTCAAAAATCAAACGACATTTGATTTTCGAGCATGCTACCTGAAGTTAGGGTGGAAGGGGGAGTGCTTCGAGCGCGTCTGAACGTCCGTATGTTTGCTTTGAGCATGCTTCTTTATGAGTATGCTTAAAACAAGCATGCTTATTGCTGGCAAATGTGAACAGTTGCAGAGCATACTAATTTTAAGCAAGCTTATGAGCATGCTTTTTTTTGAGCACGTCTGGCAGTACCTTTACTCCCTTTCCCTTATTACAAAACCCTCATTTAGGGAAAGGGTCCCTAGTAGGGTGTACTGTAATAGGCCTATTATTGAAGTAGTGACCTTCTACAACAAGATATTCAAAGCCGTGTCAATTTCCTCTATTCCTTACTGCTTCAACCCTACCCTGTCACACTCGTGTTCAAATTTGGGCAGAAAGCGAGAACGAGTAATGATGGCAGCGCGTGCGCCGCGACCTGATGTTTATCTAGCTTTAATACGGCAAAACGACACGGGGACAAATTATCAGTGCGGCTCTTTCTAACTAGTGTCAAAGAAAGGGAGATACGATAGCTGGAGATGGAGAAATGTATGTAATTGAAAACAGGAACTTTTTAAAAAGTAGTTTTTAAAAAAACATCATTATAGAGGTTTGTCTTAAAGCATACTTTTTTGTGTATTATTTACCTACTGAGAAAAAAATATACTTATTGCTAATGGCTAAAGAGCTTTAGGCATTTATCCCATTGCCGGCGAGAAAGCGATTAGCTATCGACTATTTTCTCGCTCAAGAAACTAACAAAAGATATAGATCCCGTGTCAATAAAAGAGACACGTATAATTAAAAGTTGATCGCTGGCTGTTCACACTGCCGGCGAGAACTCTTTCCATTAGTTGGTCGAAACAAAAAATATAGATACCGTGTCAATAAAAGAGACACAAATATTGATAGTTAATCGCTGGCTCTACTCGCTTTCCGCTCATCGTCGGCGCTGGGACAAGTGCCTAAACGCTTCACGATGTTTTCTACGTCACAGCTAATGCTAGACTTAATTATAGAATACGCGCTAATAAAAGAAACGCGGTTACAAACGAAATTATGTCATTATTAGTCCAAAGCGGGCATAGCATACACTGATAATTTAAACTCAAAAAATATTTTTTTTATTCTGGCCTTGTGATGTCTGTAATATAATATGAACCTCAGTAATATGAAGTGAATCTTCTGAGACAAGACCATCAATGCAGAGCGCCGTAAGAAACTTCAGAAGAAAGCTGTTTCTTCAAGCGTAAAATAATTAGTAAATTGTATTGTAGACAAAACCAACGCATGTTTAATGTTTGAATCTATTCTCAATACCCCAAATTTACCAATCACGAAATCATTCAAACATTACCACATAAAACAATTCCTATCTAATAGTAATATAATAATTTCACTTTCCACAAACTCGAGCGCACAAAAAGAACAAATAGACGCAAGCTCTCTCTACCGGCCAGTACTGATGACGTTCGGCGACTTCTTCTTTTACTTTTTGCTTCCATCTTGTTTGAGCGGCACGTCGTTAGATGGCGTTGTTTTCAATACCTTGGTGTGTCCATAGATGGCGTTAGTAGTACGAGTTAAAAACAAAAAAAGTCTGGTTTGATTTGGTTTATTATTTTGAGCTTTGTGTTTTATGTTATTTAGCGTAATAGTTGTTGATTTGTTTGTTTAACAAGTATGTTAAGAATAATAATTTTAGCATTTACAACATTTAAGTATCATGCCATAATTTGTTTTTGATGAAAGATTCACAAAATAACTTTAAAAAAAGCTAGACTTTAGCTTCTAGTTCAAGTTTACTGATATACTAAGTATCTATAGGCCTAAAATATGTCAAAAAAAAAGGCAATTTCCTTATTTATTCTACCAAATAGGTATTAAAAATTATTCTGTAACAGAGTTCAGTAAGGTTCTATTAATTCTATAAAATAAGTTACGCAGTGGGTATAAACTTAATTTACATTTTTTTCTATTGATACATGATTTAATTCTGGCTTCGTACAAGGTTCTTGGATAACGAAAGTCGTGAAAGTTGTCAACATATTAAATATTTCATGTCATATATTCTTACAAAACATTATGTTAGTAATTTATAAAAAAAATGTAATAAATGCTTTAATACAGATAAAATAAAAATTATCATAAATTATTATTTAAACTTTGCATACAAAAGACTTCAACGAGTAAATGAAACTCGTTGTTGACTCTATAATAATAAATAACGCTGAGTATGTAGTTAAAAATGTGTTATTCAATTTTAGTTAAATATTTATATATACCTGCTTTAATATTTTATGTAATTTACACAACTATGATCTGAAACTCTTATGTTAATAAAATTGATTAACTAAATTACACGTTTGAGGTGTTTATCACATACTAGAGGACGCCCGCGACTTCGTACGCGTAGAATTAGTTTCCCGCTACTCCCCCATTTCTTCCCGTTGGGGGTCGATTTTCGGAAAATTCTTTCTTAGTGCTCACTTACATCATGAAAGGAACCCCTGTACCAAATTTCAAGTTTCTAAGTACAGTAGTTTCGGCTGTGCGTTGATACATCAGTGAGACAGTTTAGCCTTTTATATAATTTTTTTTTTTTTAAATCCTGGTCACGCGGTTTAAAGTGCACATTTTTCATACAAAACATGGGGACAATATTTATATCGCTCCCTGCGTTACCATCTAACTATTAATTAATATTTAAAGCTGTACTATTTAAAATCAAATCATTTCAAATGTTGGCCCATTTATAAATAAACGTGCAAGCCACGTCGTTAGCAAATATATAGTTTTTCTAAAAACATATATCATTTGTGAAACATGTCGAAAAATCAGGAGTACCTTAAAAGTTGATTCACCCCTTTAGTAAGAATAATTCCTCAGTTAAAATAGCTCATAATTATCCATAATTTGACAGATAAAGACAAAACATTGTATAGCTATACCACCGTTACTCAACGTTTATTAGTAAGGGGGTTATAATATAAGTTATCACCGTAAGCTAACCACGTCCCGGTTTGCGAATTCCTTGAGCTTAAAACACATTTCGTGGCAACATTCCTGCATTCATCCTAAATACATAAATGAATACTTATTGAACGGGAAATCGGACCAAATCGCTCGAGTGTGTCAGTGAGGTTACACTGCTTACTATATCTATTAGTTTAGTTTAGTTTGTTTGTTTATTTATAAATGTAACGTTAGAATATAAATTACTACTTTAGTTTAAAGTTTATTGACGCAAAAAGTGGGGTGTTATAAGTTTGAGTGTGTGTGTGTCTGTGAGTCAGTCTGTACCGTAGCTCTTAAACGGGAGAACCGATTTGGAAGTAATTTATTGATTTGAAAGAAGATTATCTAGCGGTCATTTGTAGCTAGGTTTATGAAAATCGGTTGGGCCGTTTAAAAGATATCAGCTCTGAAAGAAGTGGTCACCATTATATCGGTTTTTTTTACTAGTACAATCTAACCCTCTTGTACACCTTTAAATATAAATTACATTTCAGTGATGGTAGGAATTTATGCAAAGTCCGTCCAGATCGCTACCACCATCTTATCTTTTGACCTGCCAAGAAGCATTCGCATTGTCGTGTCAACTTGGCAGCATGGCTTCTCGAACGTATAAGGCTGCCTAATTGAGAATGCACGCGCTAATATGTGTTTTGCTCGCTCTGACGGGACTACTTAAACTCGCCGCTTGGACTTCACTCCTGCATTTGCTCACCTTTGCTTATGAGAGAATCACTACCCTGTTGTGGGAATTAAGACAACCGGTGAAATTACTAGCATAGAAGCATTCTATCTTAGTCCTCAGGGTTGGCAACGCATTTGCGGTCTTTACATCATCTTTGTAAGATTTAAAATGGTTATGAGCTTCAGAGTCCACTTACTATCAGGAGGCCTGTATACTCATTGGCCTTCTCCATCAAAAAACCTCTTCCGTGACTGACTGACTGGCTGACAGACAACGCACAGCCAAAACACAATCTAGGGTCAATTTTGAAGGAATTACAGAAATAAGCATATTTTTTTTGAAAATCGGCCTCCAGCGGGAAGAAATAGGGGGAGTAGCGGAAAACTAATTCTAGACAGGAATACGCAGGAGTCCTTTAGTAAGGAATAATAGCAAAAGTATGTTTAGAATATGCTATGACCTTGGCTTTCATTGTGACACTTTGATTTAGCAGAAAGTGCCAAATAATACTTAAAAAAATAACAAGGGAGAACTTACGCCAATTGACCTAGACCTTCTGGCCTATTGCCTTATGCACTTGCAATCGCAATCGACTTCAAAGTGGAACAATTTTTTTCATTTTGTGTGCATACTCGCATTCTGACTGTCAATATGAAAACGATTGCGATTGCGAGAGCGTTAGGCTATATACTTGTAGGCCTCGCTGTTCCCAAACAAAGCTCTAAGCTCGTACTATGGGTACTAGACAATGAAAAGCGTACTTATTTAGGTAGATAAAAACTTCAACTACTCAAGCATCAAAGACTCGAAAACAAAAAGTTATGGTCATCATACAAATAATACCCTTGCTATTTCAAACACGGGACCACTAGTGTAGATAGACTAATGATCAATGTCAAGAGGAAACAAGTAAGCAGTGTGCATCTACCCTTACGCGTTTATTGCGCATGTGTGCGTGCGTGTGATTGCCAATGTCACACATCCGCTTTACGCGGATTTCTAAATAAACGACGTAAGCGCAGCGTTGATGTTCATTATGACTTTTTTATAAGCAGTTAATAAAATGAGCCATGAAAACGGGTCTTTGTATGTTACATTTACGTTTTAATGTGACTAATTTTCTTTGCCCTTGACCTGTGCCTTGACTCTACTATTTTGTTTATTTTAAGATCATTGAATTATTAAGCAAGTTGGACTAAATATCTACTTTTGGGCCTTGAATAGGTCGATTTATTTTGAAGACATATTCGGTCGATTTATTTTAAGGTCGAAATTTTTTTTACCCAAATTTTAAGTTTCATTTAGACGATGACACTCTTGACAAAATTGACGATTGAAATCACCCCAATATTTTTTTTACCTATAAATGTGTTTTTTTTTTATTCGACTCTAATCTATTCGTGTTAAAAAGTGATTCAAAGCAAAACTTTACGTCAAATAGGTACACAATTTGTGTGTTATCTTGCTATGGTCTTTATATCAGTTAGATCAATATCTGACTGGAGTCAATTTGTATGTTATTATACCCGACAACTAGAGGGTTATGTTTTTTTGCACGTAAATAAATATACATTTAAATTACATCCCATTTTAGCATCCAAAAGCTAAACATAATTTTATTCAATCATCATCAAAATTAAAAAGGGTCTAGTATATACATATATTATATATACCCTCCGTTCATATATATATACCCTTTTATTACGAGTTAAGTCGACTTGTACCCTTTTTCACTAGGACCACAGTGCCGGACACACACAATGTCACGCGCCCGCGCAGGTGGCTCGTGTGTCGCAATCCCGGATGCGCGGAGAAAGTGACGCGAGAGTGGAAAGCGCGCGAAAGTGAGAGCTGACGGTGACAATTTTGGTTGTTTGTTTAACTAAGAAAGTCCTTAGTTTATGAAGCAAAAAAAAATAAAGGACAATCTCCCAAAAATGGACTTAGTCTCAAACTAAGCTCTAGGCACTATTTGTACTGGAGAACGACAAACATACTTAAGTAGCTTATCTCACCCGGGAATCGAACCAGATAAAAATTCGCTATTTTATTCTACTAATCGATAGAATTATTGTTCAGAATAAAACCTCCCTAATAAAAATAAACATTTGGACTTAGAAATAAAAAACATCGTGATATCTAACATTAATTATAGCGAGTGTTTAATTCTTGAATTTTTAGCTGGTTCGATTCGAGACGAGAGAATTTTAGAAAATCTTTGAATGCTGTTTTGTTTCAATTTAAAAATGATTGAATGTTTCCTATAAGTTAAATGATCTAACTTAAGGATTTAAGGCAGTTCCCATCCAAGGCTCATAACTTTTTCCCACCCTGTATATAGAAAACATCCAAGGCTCAGAAACAACTACAGCCAAGGACTTAAATTGTTATGCCACTATGGAACCCTGTCATGATGACAGCGTCAAGCCACATGAAAGAAATTACGCCAAAATTAGTGATTAACGTTATGCGACAGGGTTCCATAGTGGCATAACAATTTAAGTCCTTGACTGTACTCACGCACATCACACAAATATCTGCCCTTAACCTTAAATAAGAAGGAACCCCTCTATGCTAGTAATTTCACCGGTTGTCTTATCCCCACACCGGAACACAATAGTGCGAATGCTGCTTGGCGGCCGGTTAAAGGACCCACAAGGTCCTATAACCACTTACTAGTTACTAACATGAGTATCCGTTTAACTAAACAAATCTGATAGTAACAACAGCACTTAGTTCGTTTTGTGATTCAAGTAATATCTTAGTTGAATCACAAAACAACCTAAGTGCTGTTATCGTACTAAAATCAAGATGTTGTTATCACAATTTATTATTATTATTTAAAAAAATATTGTTCTATTAGCAAATTTTGTTGTGTATCAGGAGTTGAACTTATGACACAGTTCGCAAGTTTCAATACCAATGAGTTATTTTGTTTCTTACAAAATGATCTATTATGATTTTTATGTAGATCTAGATCAAGCCGCAACACTTTTGTTCCCATACACGGTCTAAAGGCACAGTTTCTTATAAAAGACTTTTTAATACAATGTCTGTATGAGGTCACTGGGTCTAGAAATTTACTACATTAAACAAAAAAAGACTAAAGCTTAAATGCTTTTTAATTAATTCACCTTCGGACGGTAACCGCAGCGATGAGGTTTTGTAAGTTGTTAAATAAAACAAATTTACAAGAGTTTCTTTTTTAATTTGAATTAATGATTTCTCTTATTTTTGTGTAAAAAAATATTTCATATAATGAAAACCTACAAAATAAATGCTGAAGTGTCGTTAAAAGTAATTAGTTTAACTATAGTTCTGAATCACATTTAAATATTTAGGTTATCGAAAATGATAGGCCGTTTTTACTCATTTTAAAATATTATTTTATTACCTACCTTTAAAATTGGCTGAAGTTGTCATCGATTTGAACATGGAATTTGTAAAAAAATCGTAAAAGACAGCGTTCCATTTTTGAATTTTAGATATTTAAAAGGTAAAACTATCTTCCTAAACTCGAGAATAACTCATTCTAAAAAGCAGATATTTCCAAGTGATAATTATCCAAATTTCATCCTTTTATCAAATCAATAGAGTTGAAAATAAAACTATCGCCCCGTGGACTTAGCTGCTTTTGGTAAAAGAACTAGCGACCCGGAGCCTTGATTTCTCCCCGTAGTAACTTACAACCGGCCTGTTACATAACTCGAGAAAGTCGGCCGTTGAACCCACGGCACACTTGACGTCTTGACGTGCTATAGGTATTTCGAATGTTACGAAATGAAGGATGAATGGAGTAAGTAAGAGCATTTAAAAGTTATTTGGACACGTTCTCAGATGCTTTGTTCGAATTTCAAAAATGTGTCGGCTTTTAACGTAATAAGGTGTCTAGGACTATTTATTTTTAAGTCACTATAGATATTTTTAGCGCATTGGCTACGTAGATACGATATTAAATTTCATAATAGGAGTCCTTTAGGGTTGCCAGCGTGTTTGGAGTCTTAGGAATTCAAGCCTTAAAAAAGGTCATATTACATTTTGATTCTATTGGGAGTACCATTGCCCGTTTTTTATTACAATATAGTAAGCTAAACGTTTACATCGGCATTTCCAAGAATCAAATATGTATTTCAAATACCAAATGTAATACCCATTACTAAACAAACTATTATATTGTTTAACTTGTTAATATTACTATTTAGATAAACCAAAAAATGTACTTGAAAGTTAGATTAAAACTATAGTATCTTCCTTTAAACTTCAAGGTTTATGTTCCATAATTCCCTTAATTTATTTTAGACATGAATACCGATTCATCTAATTGAAGATTCCAATTTGCAATATCTGTAGTTTAAATGACCCTTCTAAGCAGGAACTGAGTAAGTAAGTACATAAAATATGCTTGTCTCTTTCGACCTAATGATAATCAGTTAAGATTAATTAATTAAAGCATATTTTATCTCGTTCCTGAATGCATGGGCAACTGTGCTTAGAATCTAGACAATTATACTTAATTAGAGAAGAGAAAACGTCTAGACAGTATGTAAGCGAAGATTTCTATTGAAATTTTCTAAGAATAGTTTAACTAACACGAATTTCAAAAGATTATTAATTCTATTCTATGTATTTGTGTTCTGTGTTTTTCTTCCCTTCTCTATTATAGTAAAATAATATTACGGTATAAAGTAAGGTTACCTATAGTTTATTTTTCAATCCCCAGATAAAGCTATCCTCTAGGTAATTTTTTTTTCATATGACTTCAGAAAAGGATAGTAATACATTTAACTGACGGATAGTTTTATCTGGGGATTGAAAAATCAGCCCTTAGGATGTATATATATCGTAGTCTAGTTAATACCCATAGGACAAGCAAAACGATTAGTAAGGGACTAAGTAGGTAAAATTTGTGTGGGATTATTCCCGGATATAAACTTAGTACCTAAAACCAAATTAACTTAAATACCGCCCGGATAAACCATAAACAAGATCACAGACCTATTTTTTTTGTTCTTTATTCTTTTATATGATAGAACTTCCATACACTTTAGTGTGTAACGATAAAATTTCTCCTAACTCAAAAAGTACGTAAATCCAAACACAACTTTTACTAGCCCTCTAATAACAGCCACACCCGAAATAAAGACGAAAAAAAAAGTGGAAACTACACCTGTTCCTTCCAAACCCAACTACAACGTAACCCCCACTTCATTTGACAATGAAAAGCAAACCATAATGTTAAAAACCTTCGAGTTCCTTTGTGTTTGTGCGAGGAGGTCAGTTAGGTTGTTTTGCTATGGAGTAAAGTATTGAGGGCACCATGTTTACTTGATATCTCGCTGTGAAAGCGGGTGAAAGGCAGAGAGGCGGAGGTGGCTGGTGGGCCCGAATTCCGACGAACAAGTTACCAGTCCCATGCTTTCGAAGATGGTGTAATGATTGAATCATGCTTGGGAAATCTGGTGGATGATTTAAGGAAGGTTTTTGATGATAGGGAGGTTTTGGCATTTAAATTGATTTGCTATATACTTATATATACAAAAAAGATAAACCAACTGCCATAGAAGAATAAATACATAGTATCATCGAATAATCAAAGAAACAAGACCGTAAGCTTCGTAGGCAGGATGACTACCAACTATGCGCCAGTTTCTGGTACTATTTTTTAGCTTTTTAAAAGTTCTCTTTTGGGCAAAGCCCTTCCCTCCTTTCTGCCATTGATCTGAATTGAGTGCTAATTCCAATTATTATAAAATAGAAATATTACTAATAAGCGTAATTAATAAAGGAAAAGGAGACAGGTAGTGGTTGTTAAGTGTGATCGTGACCCATAAAAAAGGCGTCAATCATTTGCCATCAAGTACTTAACTTGCTTGATCCACGGATAAAAGCTGTATTTTTTCAATATACTCACATGGTTGTACCTACCCATTTATTCAACATAGTTTAAACAAAATTGTTATTTTGTGTATTCTATATTTTTCGGTTTTATCTTGATCCTGGTTTTAAAGATATAGAAATAAAGTGACAGAACAAATCAATATAAAAAGAAAGTAACATAGGAAATTTAATCGGTATGGAAGCGGCGCTTCCTTTTTGTTTTTGTTAATTTAATGCATTCCTCAATCTGAAGTTTTATGAATAACAATTGGAAATTCAAGAAAATTACTGTAACGCTAAAGATAATAGGTTAGAGCGGGTTTATATTCCCCAACATGAAGATATTTAAACCGCAGATAGATTTGATACCTCAGGATAAAAAATTACACATTTTGTACGTAACAAATGTCAAACTTTAAGCCACAGTAACTTAATCTATCTGCAGTTTTAATTTATAAGAACTGCTATTAATTTATTTTTCATTAATAAAGATGTTTAGAGGAAATGGTAGAAGTTTGCAGAAGTAATCTAAACATGGTAACCACAATTGACTAAATCATTGATGAATACAGCTTAAGGTAGAATCAAAACGTTTGCATGTTGATACGTTATTTTTTAATATTTAATTACGACTGGGCAGCATTTTTAACTCTAAATGCTTATAATTATGATGAAAATAAAGAATAAGAAACTGATGACTTGAGTTTTAATAACTTAACAAAACTTAATCTTAGTTAAATAATAGATCAGTTTGGATATTTTATTGAAACTGATTGAGGCATAGTTAATGAATGATGCTTTAAACTTAAGGTTTAGAAGTGACGGATTTAACATCAAATATAATAATTACATATAAAACAACGTATAAAAGTTCAGGACGGAACCAAAAAGATAAAAATATATGCGAGTGAAAGTGTCACGCACACACGCTCAATTTGTGTAAGTAGTAGTAGAGAAAGTTTGCCGTCTGCATTCCGAGACTAAAGAAATCATTAGAGAAGATACTGATATAAATTAATGAAGTGAAATTTTAAATATTTATGATATTAAATCCAATCTTGATAATAACAAACCAATTTGACATTAAAAATTAAATATTTTTGACGACTATTTTACGAAATAACTAACTTTTGTTTCTTTACTAAGCAATACGATAAAAACAGGTGTGAAATAGTCGAATGAAGCTATGATTCATGAATCATTGTTTATTGTTTTGTTGCAAAACTAAACCTTTTCATACAGAAAAAAATATTTCCCTTATTTGTAAATATTATAGTATTCGTTGTAAACAAGAACATAACATGTATTCAGCTCATTTTCAGGCTGGCATAGCTGGAAGGAACGTTGCTAAGAGAAGTCTCCACAGTTTTCCTAGTTCCAACGTTTCCTGTTACTGTGTGTGTAAGTGAAAGGCGTGTACACACGTCCGTGTAGGCACGCAGTTATACACGTTTGAGTGAAGATGGTATGTGTTTCTTTTTTCAGTGTTCTCTATTGGTACTTAGTATAAAACTGCCAACATACTTTTATGTCGCTTAGTCGGTACAGCGTCTTTATGATGGGAGGTATCTATGATTTTCAGGTTTTCGAGAGAAAATATAATTGGTTAATTCTTAATTATATATTATTTATTGAAAAGGAAAGTTAGATTAAATATGTAATATCATTTTAGGTGTATTTCTTCGTTGTCAACTCTAACTTGCATCATAAAACACACATACATTCCTAAATTGGTTATTTTTAAATGTTTAATTTGTAGAGTTTTACAATATATAGATGAAATTAAACCAGAATAAAGTGCTCTATTTATTTCAGTTTTGTCAAGTAAAGGAAATTGTTGACATATTTTTTTATACACTAAGCTTGTAATGCATTTGCAGAACACATACTTTCTACAAATTTAAAAAAGTTAAACTTTAAATAAAACTTATTGAATTATAAAGTAATTTTTAATAAATCTGTTCAATGATTGAGTAATTTCTGCATATGATGTTAAAAACATTCAAATAATTCAAATGCTATGATTTAATTCAAATGCTTGTTATATAAACCCACATACTTATAATGAGTAGCGTGTGATTAAATCAGCGTTGAATGAAAATTTAGTAAAGTATTATTATTAAGGAACCGAGTCACTATTTTTATAAAAAATATATTTATAGAGTAACTTGGTTCCTAAATCATAATATTTAGCGTCCTAAGATATTGTACTATACAGGGTGTCCCAAAATCGGTAACCCACATTGACACCGGAGGTAGGTCAGCTTAAGAGGTACCGAACCAGCCTAACATGACCTCAGTAAAATGACTTTATTTTTTTCAAATTGCTAGACCAATTGCAAATTAAAATTAAAAAGGTCTAGCAATTTGAAAAAAAATAAAGTCATTTTACTGAGGTCATGTTAGGCTGGTTCGGTACCTCTTAAGCTGACCTACCTCCGGTGTCAATGTGGGTTACCGATTTTGGGACACCCTGTATTTCTCCATGTTATATTCCGCTACTCGTTACTTAAAATAGGTATTCAAAATAAATACACCATTGTAAATCAAAATATCAACATTTAGAACGACTACAGGTACTCGTATTATGTAAACAAACTAGATTTTTTAATTTTCGGTCATGTTTCAAATAATTTATTTTCAAAAATGATTTGACTGTTAAAAGTTAAAGCAATAAAGGGATGACAAATTGACATTCGACTGAATTTTGTTCTAAATATTTGGTCAATAAAAAAAACAAAATTACGGTTTGGGCCCGATTCCGGGTAATATGTAATATGTATAGATTTGAAGAGGGCAAGTATTTGCCCCTGTTTTCGATATTTTCTATGTATTTCTCTATGCATATAAGTGTGTTAATCGTTGTTTAGTTCCCATACTCGTACTGCGAACATGTTGAAAGAACAGTTGTATCTGCGGAATAAATGGGCAACTTGCGCGTACGCACGCAGTTAGCTCTAACTGTTGCACCATTAATATTTTCTCGGTGAATGTCAAGAGATGGCGCTAGTAGTTCGTAGGACGCAACAAATTGTTGGTTGTCTCGTATTGCTTCGAGTTATACGACTCTGAATGAACTGAGCCAAACACTCTGTACTTAAGTCAGTAATTTTAATAAAAAAATGAGTAGCTTGTAATAGTATCATAAAAGAGAATAAAAAAAAACGCATGATAAAATATAAAATATTTATTTATTTATCTTTATTAAATACACAGTCTTATTTCATGATTATTACACTAACATATTTTAATAGTTTGGTTTTTAAATGACACAAAAACCCGTAGCACATAAATCTTACGCTTATTTTACTAATCGGAGTCAATGCCCGTGTCTAAAATATTTTATTTTAAAAACATTTTTTTTTACCTGGCTCTTACCCTGCTTTTTCCAAACTTGATATTTGTACAGTTATAAGCGTCTACTTAACTTCAAACTAAACATAATAATATTTTTAAATGTGATAACATTAGAAAATTAAAATTATTAACAATGCACCATAAATTCAGCTTTTAAATTTAAATAACATAATTAAAGCATACGGACGTAAAATAAAATATAAGTCTCTAAAAAATATTTAAGATCTTTAGAATTTTGATTTCTTATTTAATATCTATAAATAATATTTTTGTAAACATTCACCATCCAACTGCAAATACATTTTTATTCCATAAGTTGTTTTGTTTTTGTTTTACTAAAAAAATGAAATTAACTCTTGACTTTTAAATTATCATCTACAATATAAAGACAAACGTCGGAAAATTTAGGTAATAAAGTTGCGTCAAAGACAACTCTAGTATCAGTTTTTGAAATCTGTATAAAACGATTCAAAACTAACTAGGCTATTTATTTTTCTATCAAGTTTCGATAACAAATTGACCGTTGAAGCATTTATCTCTTTTGTGAGTTATGGCTTAGGGTTATATCAATAAAATCGATCTTGACTGAGATGCTCTTCTCAAGACACTGTTATTTTTGACGCATCTTGAGTCGGGCATCTCAGTGAAGATCAGTTTATTAATCCGGTCCTTAGTTTACGACGGTATCTGCGACTTGTATGCTAAATCGTTGGCATCTTGAGCAATGTTAGATGATCTGGCGTAGGGGTATGATGATGCTGGTGCCGTTGGGGAGTTCCATTGGGGAGCGGCTGACTGGAAACCAGCAATCTGAAAAGAAAACAAAGTTTTAATTTATGTACGTTATTTTGTTTCGGCCTGGAGAAGACAATTTGGGCTGGTTGAGACGGTCAGCATTTGAACTGCGAAATGGCAGTTCGAGGGCAGTTCTAATGCAGTTGCCGTAACTGAGCAGTCCGTTTACTTAAGCGGCTTAAGCGACTACTTAGTCTGCAAGCCAACTGCTAGAAACTGCGCAGTTGGTTTGCAGTTTTTAATGCGGTTACGTCAACTGTGTCAGAACTGCCCTTGAACTGCCATTTTGCAGTTCAAATACTGTCTGTATTAAATCGGCCCTTAAGCATATAGATTTACATAATGGATTCCTGTACTGCAATCCTATGACTCCAAATGAGTTGCCAACCCTGAGAACTAAGATGGAATAGGGGAGACAGGGTATGGTTGTCATACGAGTTGGTTGTCACATTGGCCATAACAGAAAACTGAACGAACGAATGAGTTCATCGACCGGTGTCGTAAGACCGCGAGCTGATGGCCGCTGTGACAACCAACCTGTGTGACAACCATACCTGGTCTCCCCTACCTCTATGCTAGTAATTTCACCGGTTGGCCTATCCCAACATCGGGCCACAACAATGCGAACACTGCTGCTTGGCGCTAGGTTAAAAGATAAAAAGCACGTCTTTCAGCAAATACGATGATAATGATGATGAAGAAATCACTTACTAGATAATGATTAGAAATAACAAGGAGTATTTAATGTCATGGAGAAAGCAAAAGCACACAGACCGGCTGATGGCAGGTCTGGTAGTCTAAGATCCATATTATTATACTTGACTGCATGCTCAAGACTAGAAATGCGTTCTACGAGTATTGGATAATACATTTAATATCTTTACAAAAAATCCCCGTGTGGTTGCCGGGTTAGAATGGTGCCACTCCATGTCTTTCCGTAGATGTCGTTAGAGGCGACTGAAGCCCGATTTACATTGGTCAAGGACAGTGGCAAGTACAAAGGCAAGGACAGTGGAGAGAAAAAATAGAAAGCGATTCTATTTGGATCCACTGACAAGACTCGCTACTGTTCGACCGATTTACGCTACTGTTCTATCCACTACCACTGTCCACTGTCCACTGTCCTTGACTAATGTAAATTGGGCTTAAGGGAGTAAAGGCTTTTAGTACTGTTAGGCGATGGGCTTGCAACTTGTCACTAATACGCTGGTGAACATCTTAACCTGATTGTGCAAAATGTGGTTACTGAATTATCTACAAGTTTTTAGAGTTGTAGGTAATTCTGTAGCTCTGCCTACCCCACTCTGGGATTACAGGCGTGAAGGTATGTATGTATGTATGTAAAAATAATCACTAAGATTTCCGAACGTACCTTGCTGCTGAAGTTGTTGAGACCACCACCGCTCAAAAGCTTTTGGATGCCCAAAGCAGCTGCAGCCAGAAAAGCGAGCTTCGCGACCACCAGAGCTTTCGTGACGAGAAGTGTAAGCCCGCCGAACAAGAGCCCGACGACTGCGATGACCTTGACTCCAATACCGGCGAGGAGAGGCGTGTACTTCTTAATTTTTCCTCGAGCTATTAAAAAAATATAACGTCAAACAAAACATTCGTATTTCTGTTAACCTACAAAGAAAAAGAACAGTAATCGAATGAAAAGTGTCTTTGTTTACATAACTATTTATTGATTGACATAATTTTTATATTATAGCATCGTTAACTATCAGAATTTTTTAAATGTCTAAAATAAAGCTAGGTTAGGTTAGGTTTGACTTATAAAAATCAATTCAAAAATTGGTTGACTTGCGATAATTATGACTTAAAATACATGATGACTAAAAATTTGAGATGCGCCGAATAGTGGTTTCACCGAATAGCCGAATACCGAATACTATTCGGTTTAAGCTTTACCGAACCGGATATTCGGCCGAATTATTCGGTTTACCATTTCATTGTTTTGCCGCGTAAACAGGTTCTAACATGTACGCTACGTGTCGCTGCTAAGATGACGAGCGAGCCGTACCTCACCCGCGCACACCGCGCTGTCACTTTGCTTCAAAACATCGCACGATTACGTTACAAATAAAAACGAAGGTGCTTATTATTACGAAAAAATGACATAAATCTTACATAAGAAGTTTTGTCTTTTAGTTCTATACCGTGTCGTGTAGCCAAGAAAATCGAAATACTCGAACCGAATATATTCGGCACCAAAACCGAATAATTCGGCCGAATACAAATAGTGAAAAAGATGCCGAATACGCCGAATACCGAATACCAAACGAATATTCGGCGAATCTCTACTAAAAATAATTATGGCAGACGATATAGACCCCGATTAAGTTCTTGTCATTTTACAAGTAATATCAGTGTAAAGTACATGACATGCAATTAAATAATTAAGACCAAAGTTTTCTTTCTACGACTCGTAAAATTCTGCTGAATTTTTTGCTGTGAAATCTTTATATATCACTAGAGGACGCCCGCGACTTCGTACGCGTAGAATTAGTTTCCCGCTACTCCCCCCATTTTTTCCCGTTGGGGGTCGATTTTCGGAAAATCCTTTCTTAGTGCTCACTTACATCATGAAAGGAACCCATGTACCAAATTTCAAGTTTCTAGGTACAGTAGTTTCGGCTGTGCGTTGATATGTCAGTCAGTCAGTTTAGCCTTTTATATATATAGATTACATATAACATTTAAAAAATAGGACACGTCTTAAATACGGTAAAAAAAACATCAGTTTAAGCGTTTCAAAGGATTAGGATAATTAATTCTTGAATAAATTATAGAAAAGTAAAGGCTTTTGTACTTTATGTTATGCAAGCAACTTGTCACATCATCACAGTACCATGACCACTGAAGCACCTCGCTACCTCTTATGGCTTGTGCCGCAACCCGCTGCATCTTATGACTCGTGACGCCGAGTGCAGTGCAGCCTTGACCGCTCTTACGCTATCCACGTAACGGGGCAATGACCTCACTGAATTGACTTTCATTTCAGTCGAATGTATATCTCACGTTTCGACATTAGTACATACAGTTTTATGAATATAAATGAAGAAGCAATCAAAAACATATGAAACAACTTCTCACATCGTCACAGTACTATACCTAGTGAAGTGACTCGCTACCTCTTATGGCTAGTGCTGCAACTCGCTGCATCTTATGACTCGTGACGCCGAGTGCAGTGCAGCCTTGACCGCTCTTACGCTATCCACGTAACAGGGCAATGAACTCACTGCATTGACTTTCGTTTCGCTTGTCAAGTTTTCCGCATTGTTTTATATTAATTTATATGGTTGTAAAACTAAGTTTTATTAGTGTATGATTACTTTTGTTCGTGTAACGTTTGTCTATAAATTATTGATTAATTAAAATAATGCTAGGTTCCGTTGCAACATTAAATGATTATATAATTTGTTAATAATATGAAAAAAATATTACAATAGTTTGTAAATATTTATACTTAAAGCTCTATTAATATTTATTTTTTTCACTTTAAAAAACCTCTACAAGAAAATTACTCACGAAATTACAGTGTTCCTAACATTCAAATTGCAATAACTCAAAAAGTTACTAGGGTGGTCCCTTCTAGTTTGTTGTCAACCTAATTAACTAGAAAGAACTTTAAAAAAATACCTTCTTCAAACGTCCTAGCAGCTTCCCTCAGTTCTCCGGGCTCAAATTTCACATTCAGTTTGTCTTCTCCTGAGGCATCTCTGCAACAAAATTGTAGTAATTAATAATTGTTAACATTAAAATTAACCACTACTACTAATTCTACTACTCCTACTGTTACTACTACTACTGCTACGACTACTAGGCATATATGAATACAAATCTAACACGTTGCACGAAAATGAAGTTTGCGAATATTGATAATTGTTAACAGCAGAAAAAAAATGCTAAAATTATTTTTCTACTCTCGTACTATATTATAACCTATAGCGTTACCGAAGCGGGAAAACAATTCTATAATGGGCGTTGCCATGTTAATAACAGTTGTATAATAATAAATTATAGCATTGTTATTACCATGTTTACAGTCATTCCGGATATCAATCTTATTAAACCGTTAAAAATATTTTAATACCAATTACAATTACTTATATTAAAAACAAAACTAATTTTGAGACTAACTATGTGTATATAATTTAATTTTCATTAAATTACTAAAAATAGATGGTTAGTAGCGATCGATTTGTTATTTGGTTAAGTACCATGGTTACGCTAAATATGGATATCAACAAAATGGCGTTTCGTTTGGCATTCCAACTTTAATGATAAATTGTCAGAACTGTTTATAGTACCAATTAAAATTTGCATGAAAATTGTTAACATTTATTAGGGTCATTGAAAAAGCCGAAGCACAAAAAAGCCGATGGTTTTTTATTAATACTTAAGTAATGGGGAAAATAGTTGAAATTTAAAAATCGCTTGCATAGTCGGTATTTTTTCCAACTTTAAACGTTTGTTTTGAGATTTTAGAAAAGATAAAAAAACCTTAAAATGAAACATTATGAACAACAATAAGACATCCATTTCAAAGAATATAAAGATAATACTGCAATTGGATCAAAGTATTCTTTACTATGGGCACTATGGAATTTTCCTACTGACGCATTTACAGTTTTAAGATTGTAGTCGTAAGATAGAAATCTTGAGATTGCAATGTCTATGGGGTTCAAAGTCCACTTACTATCAGGCGGCATCTGTGCTCGTTTGCCTTCCTCATGTCGTAAAAAAAAACTTGCCATTAGATCTATCATGTTACTGTGACACAGTTCTATAGGTTCCGAGCTCCATATTCCCCATTGTAAATTACACTTACGTATGTAAACGCACCACCAATGCCATTTAACAACAAAAACAATGCATTGGAAAGTGTCCTCATAACTTACAAGTTACAACATTGCTAATTTTTCACGGGTATTTCGCTACCGATATTACAATTACAAAGGAAACTTGAGAAATGCTCTCGCACAACAGAAACGCTTTAACTGTTAAGTTATTGTTTATCTTATTTAAATTTTCTTTAGAAATGTGTCGTAACTCAACAAGACGTGACGATTATTTGAAGTAACTTTACCGTTTGAAGATGAAATTGTAAAGCATTGTATTAAAGTACCTTGTTTGAAATAAGTTATTGTTAAGTAACGTATTTGTTATTATAAGTAAAATATGGTTTAGAAAAGTTATTAGCGTTTAGCGTAGTAGTAGAGTTTCTATAAGATAAAAATATAGCTTTTTTTGGGAAACTTCATTAATCATTATTCTACTCTGTTTTTGACCTTTTTTGTTAGTTATTGCACATTAAAGATATATAATTATATCATTAAAGCTGACGAAATAAACGAAGGGTTCCGTACCACCTTATAATTAGGATCCAGCAAAAAAGACGATTTTTGAATGGGGTATTTTCTCCCCTTAATTTTTAATTATACATAATTTTTGTCATTTTATTGTCATAGTAGGCACAGTTATATACACCCTGTAAAATATTCAACTGTCTACTTATTACTACTACTTTGGCTACTTTTATTTTGTGTTAATTATTGTACCTATTTTGACGAACATAGATCAATGCATGTAAATTATATGTAATTTATAATGTAATAGTTTTATGCAATAAATAAAACTAAACTAAACTAAACTAAACTATTACGGTTCAATAGATACAGCCCGCTGACAGACAGATAGACGAACGGCGGTGGCTTAGTACTACACTAAAAAAAACGAGATAACAAAGAGAGATTTTCTCTTAGTTGACAGAGAAAGAATATAATAGTTAGGATATTAGTTATATCAACCAAACCTGATAGTAACAACGGCAATTTCTTTAATGATTCAACTAACGTCTTAGTTTATGTATCTAACGTCTTAGTTGTTGTATCTCACGTCTTGTCAGGCTCGTATGGAATCAAGTTGCTTATGCACAACAAACACAATCTTGTTAGAAGCGACCAATTTTTTTTTTCAGTTTAGTGTTGACATCCTTAGCTTACGGACCCCTAAAAATTACAATATTTTGAACCAAAAAGAACAATCTAGCATTAAAAAAAGTAGTTATTTTGTACCCCTTCTGAAAAGTCTTGTTATAGCTTAATAAAGCGAGTGATAAATTTGAACTTTCTAAAAATAAAATTACACACCGTTTAAAGCTTGCCTTACCTTGCATCTCATTCATACGTGAATGTCACTTTATATTTTAATACACAATGTGTGCAGAGAAAGTATACTTAATTACATGTTATAAATTGAGCAATTAAATTATATAGAGGCTTTAAATTAGTGTAAGTAAAGCAGCAAGTATTAAAGTCAGAGAATTTTATTTAAACTTGGATGGCCTTAAAAATATATTACGCAATTGACTTCAAAAATCTATAGGCAAATTAGATTTAGAGATCGAAATGTGTAAAAGACTAATTTTTACTAATAATGAGTGTTATTGAACTCTTTAAGAACTATCACTAATTAAAGACGATGCTGTGATTTCTAAAAAGCTAAAATTTAACGCATAATAGATAAAAAGTAAATGTACGAGGTTAAACAGGATAGTACAATGAATTTGTAGAAAAATCTATAAAAACGTTTTCTTTTTTAAGGATTAACGTAAAAATTTAGAAAGTTTCCATATGTTTTTTTAAGTTTGTTTTTATTTGTCTGTCTGGCGTAATTATTTTTATTCATCATATGTTACTTTATCAGGATTTTTATAAATCAAACCTAATCTTACATGGCGTTGTCTAGACATTAGATATTTAAGAAATTCTGAAAAGTTTACGACATCAAAATTATAGCTACCAATAACTGTGTCAATAACGACGTTATGATCAAAAAAAATCACGGGAAACAACGGGTCCCCATATTTTACATTTCCAAAAGCTTAGAAGGTACCCATTATTTCACCTGTTTATTTCCTTTAGGGGTTAATATCCCTTTCTATAAGAATCCTAGGTTACCTAAATCTATTACTTTTGAACACTGTCTTCGGGGGCCTATATTATATAATTTGACTAAAGTTGCCAATCTATTGCATCGGCCATTTATGGCAATTCCATACATTTTACCAATTTTCTAAAATAGCTAACGTTAGCGTTTTCCATCTTGCCTGTTGTATAGTCAACCAAGAAACTCCTTAACCACCTTTCGGCACTATTTGAAAGACGTTAAGGTCTATAAGTGGTATAAGTATTTCGTAATCCGACTGTACGTTGGATAAGAGCAAACTTATTACCAATAAATAAATAATAAGTCATTCAGTCACGGAAGCCATCTACATACCTATATGTATAGATATTATTGTAATGACTTAGACATAATGTTGAAACTCCTTTTGTAACTATTTAAAAAAAATACAAATCTCAAACTAGGCAAGTTTCTGAAGAAGCTTTTTTACCTCAACTATATAGTACCGTAACATCGGGGTACTTTGTCCCAAAATCATGATACATTTTACTTCTCGTTTGAGTAATTCAATTTAAATAGCATTATGACTCTTTTATCGGCATAGGTGTTTAGTTGTGTATATATTCAACTCATGCACACACGCAAAACTTAATGAAACAAACCCCAAGTTTTTTTTTTTATTTTGCTATGTTTGGGTCAAAGTTGCACTTTGAAGCGCGTTTCTTTGGCCCTCGATTTTTCATGTAGTAAAACGTAACGGTTTGCAATGAAAGCACAAAGAAACCTGTTGATATTGATTACACAAGTCAAAGAAAGAAATACCTCTTGATTAATTTGTTTCAATTAGACTAAAAAACTTCAAAAAATCACGCCAAAGTAATAAATCTATCAAACATGGCTCTTTTTTATTACAACTTTTCCAAAACAAACAGAAAAACCTTCTAAACTTATCCATTATAATCATAAGGAGTACTTAACATGTGTTACTACAATTAACATAAAAAAATAGGTATTAGTTTCCTTCTAAAATTATTTTACTGTTATTATTTTATGTGACGATAAGTTTTGTTGTTGGGCAACAAATGCTTGTTCTTTTGTTGTAAATATTGTTGGGTGGCCAGGTTTTTTGCAGTTTTTATTATTTAGTTTATTCTGTATAGTGCTGTGAGGAATATTGTATTTTTCGAAGCTTCCCATTGAGTCAACGTCTCAGATCTCACATCGCTTAGACATTGCTGAAACTGTTCAATTGTGTAATCAATGTAACGACGACTTCCTGGTTTCTTTTTATAAATTATAGGCATCTTTGCACGTCTGAATGATAAGAAAGTATATTTAGGTAATAAAAGGCATTGGGAAACAGAAAAAAAAAATGTTTGGCCCATGGGTCAAAGATATCCGAAAACGTTAGGCAAAGAATACTGTGATTTTAATTATTATATACTTCTCACAAAAATGTCTTAAACTCTTTGATTTATATCACATTAGGATCCCAGATACATATCTGTTACGAATAATAACAATCAAACACTTAAAATTACCTGCTTTGTTTGTTTCGTGAAAAAGTTTGCACATTATAAATTCGCCTAGTTTAGTGGTAGCAAATTGTCTCCAAAATGATGGATGGACCAATCAGCTTTTTTAACGTGAATCTATTTTACTGACCGCCCCATACGACCATCTATCGATGAGTAGCGCGAACTACATCGATAGCCCCTGAAGTGCGGTGTGGCTGGAAGTTTAATCATTTTTCTGTTTCGGGCCAAAGTTGCCCGCCAGGGCTAAAGTACCCCGATGTTACGGTATACAAGTTTCTTAAAGCCTGTAAAGCAGCATTGTCACGGCTGTCAAATTATAACAGTTTGCAAGTTCACGTAACTGTCTATTTAATAATTCTGGTTATATTTCTGGTTTAGAAACGAGCATTGTTGAAATGGTTTGTCTTTTGGGTTAACTGTTTTATTAAGGAAATGCTTTTTTTGGTCATTTACTGGTTTACTAAAAATAACAGATGTAAAGGAATGAGCAGAGGTTATAAGTTTAGTTATATTAAAAAAATACAACAATAATACAATCCCTATCGAAGTCATGAAGTTAAAACATAACAGTTTTAGATATAATACCCTAAATGAAACTATCAGCATTTGGCGGATAAATGTAATTAATAAAGAAGAATAAAAAATGGCTGACCCTATCTAACCCTAACAAAACCCAAGATTTTATTGGAAATTATAAAAGAATACATCATTTCACGAAACAAATCTCATCAATTTTAAATCAATACATATTTTGTAATGATCTAATGATCCTATGATGAAACCTGATTCCGCATAAAATCTTCTATCATACGCAATTAATGGGGTCATGATCTAAAAGATCAAAATCAAAGGCGGAAACACCTCAAAATGCATTTTTATTTTTCGAATATTTATTTGTCCGTTATTTTTCATTTTTTAGATTCAATGGTTAATTTAATTGTTAGACGTAGGTTACGTTAGTTTACAAACGACATCAAAAAATAAAAGTACTTAACTAACAAAACAATGCATCAGGAATTATGAAAATTAGGAAAATTTACCATTTTGGAAATATGACTCTTCGGAATTATTCAGTACCCATCAAAATTCTATCCTTAATTTAAAAAAAACAATCTTACTTTTCAATAGCCACTCCTGAAAACAGTTCCACCCTGTTTTCCTCAGCTTGCCCAGGCGCAGCAAAACAGCCGACGATCGCGACGATCAAGAATACGCACAACACTTTCATTTTTGTTTTAATTTTTACTTATTTTTTATTCTAAAACGTGTTACTCCTTGAGAGGGCGAGGGTCGAGTGAGGTAAGTCGGGACGCGCGTCTTATATATTCGGCGCGGGATCGTTTTGAAATTGAGGCATAGGTTTTTGTTTTGAGATAGAGACGTTTTGGTACTTGGTCGGGTGATGGAACCAGTAATTAACAAGGACCAATGATAGACACTTATTTCTTATTTTACGGAAGACAAGGATTATTTATATGATCTTTGAATTAAGACTTAAATAAGTTTGTATTATTATCGTAAATGTTATGCGTAAAGTTTCACTAGAACTGAGTAGGTAATCTCAGGTTAAAATCATTAATTAAGGGCAAAGGGTATGTTTTGTAACCTGGTACTAGGTATGAGATTGGCATTGGTTTGGCATGACATAAATCAAATTTATTTTTATTTCTCTTTTACTTTTTTCAAAATTTTGGCTCATAAATATTTAAGCCAATAACAGAACTGATCCAAATTTCGGATACATAAAAAGGTTTACAAAATTTCTAACGCAAGAGGAATAGAATATTTGTTACATAGCAAGAAGATAGGAACATAAAAAAAAGATTTTTAGGAAAAATCTTTAAACACACTAAGGATAAAGTTTTAATGCGTCACCATAAAAGTTGTTCAAGTATCAAGATATTCGAAGCTAGAAGTAAAGCGTAACGTCCCATTCATGTTTTGTAGACGCACGTTACAGCAGCTAAAGGATGACAAAGATGAGACCCTTTTCCACATCACCATTTTAATTTAGTCTCTATTCCCTTCACAACAAAAACGTGGTAAACCGCAAAATAATGTTGGGAAAAAGTTCTAAAATTATTAGAGCTATAAAATGTTCAAAGATGGTGATATTTCATAGAATTTTTCCGAAGGTTAAACTTTCTAGTGACGAGGTTTCTAAGAAAAGGCTTATACGCTTAAGGTGGGGAACTCATTCATATCGTATTTCACAGAATTAGTATAGAGTTCCCTTCCAAATTTCCTTTATTTAACTTTAAACTATCTATGCAAATTTAAAAATTGTACTACTGAAGAAATTCCATTTTTATGTCAAAGACCACCACGTGGCCAGCAATCTTTAAGATCCATCAATATGTGCAGAGAACTGAGAAATTTAAGGTGGAGATGAAATGTCTCTTTATTAGTCATTAAATTTCTGGTCTGTTCACACCATTGACTAACACGGAAGTGAGTAGGCATTCGCAACATTTCCCCTCTGTCAAAGTACAAGCCCAAGTGGGCATGTGCATCTAATAAAACTAGTTGTCACTCGGATTGTCAACTAGACAGAGTCCAGTCGCGCGAGTGAACGTTACCTACACTTAAAATGCCGAATTGCTCTGTTTTTGGATCTGTCGAGTAACAAATCCGACGTCTCGCCAATGAAAGAGATGAAAGCCCTATCGTGTCAATGTGTGAATTGTGACTCGTTCGTAAATAAAAATTGATCGAGGTGTGCAAGTTTTGTCGGTGTATTGTTACAATTTTTTGTATTTGTGTCATCATTTCAGTTTTTTTTTTGTATGTGGTTGTGTAGAGCTGCATTTGTGTGAAAATTTCGCCCCGCAAGAAATGACAGAACTATTTGACTGTAATACATTCATAGCTAAGGCGACTCCCTTCCACTAGGAAGGACGTATTTGACTGATGTTTGTTAAAATTCCCGCAAGAAATTACATTACATTAGACATTAGAGACACTGGTATAATGATATCACATTGAATAAAGTTACGCATTGTAAGAACTTCAAAGACAAGGTCATGAAAAAAAGAGGTAGCTGGAAAAGGAGAGCCAAAGCTAAGGTAAGGTAACAGTTTTTGTTAGACTGCTATTCGGATAGCGACAATTTAAAGAGGTGTAACGTCACTTAAATAAATTATAAGTATTTATTGCGTATCGATAATGTCGTAGGGTTCCTTAAATTACATGGTGTGACGTCGATTGCATGTAATGTAAAGTAAAATGTTATCATCATTGGATCTTTGAACGATAGAGAGTGCCAAAAGACTAGGTAAAGTTCATAAAGATAGAGCGAAGTAAAGAAATATAATAACTAAGGCTGACCTAACTAACATGTAGCATTAAAAATAGCTAGTTCTATTTTAAACTTTATATTTTGGGTATGATGTCGTTGTTTGGCCTCCGGCCACTAAGATCCATTGGCAGGATCCATCAATGGATTCGAGTGAACCTCTTGTGCATTCAGATCCATCAATGGACTAGAGCGGATCTTATATACACGTGAGTTAATGCGTACTGTTTTTAGACTTGGATCCATATACGTGGATATTAATTTACTTTGAAGTCGCCTGGAATCCATCAATGCATTATTGTGTACTTTTTTAAACTTGAATTCATTACGTCCTAAATCCTTTGATGGACCTTCGCAGACATTACCGTCTATTACAATCCATGAATGGATCTGAATCCACTTAAATCAATTATGGATTCTGGTGTGCATAAAGTACTGTGCAGTCGACTCCACTGATGGATCTTAATGCACAAAAGGTTCACTTGACTCCATTAATGGATTCTGCCAATGGATCCTAGTGGTAGGAGGGGTTGTTTGCTGTGATGATGGGCAAATATTTGTGTGATAAGTGTGATTATTTTGATCCGGGGTCTTAGATGTTTCTAAAAAAACAGCTGTTCCATATATTTCGGCTGTTTAGCTCTCAAAGTTGTATGGAACACCTGTTTTTTTTTCGCGATTTTGTTGTTGATCCCATAATAAAAGTTGATGAGTATGGCCTACAGAGTTAGTACCTGAAGTTTGTCCAACCTTCTGCCTAACACCCTGTATATTGCTTTATCTATTTAGCATTTCCTCATACCCATAGTATAGTCGAGGAATTTGTTTGTGTAGCAGTGTGACATAATACGTAAATTTGCCGGGATATACATTTTCCACGAGTCATTAGTCACGATAACACGTCTAATTTACGTAGTACCTACTCAAACTGCTTAACTATCAATCTCCTTAACTCTTATACAAGTCTTGACCTTAGTTTGGGACTAGGTCAGTCTGTGTGAGACTGTCCTGTTATTTATTATGGTAATTCTGGGTGGTTCGTCAATTTAAGTTTCGCCAAGCTAAATGAGTCATTGCCGTTGCATTTCTCCGTCCTACTTGGCACATGGCAAGAAAAAAATTCCAATTGATATTGTCATTTATCGAGTTTATGACACTTTCTCTGCTTGCGCTGAACAAAATATATTCACAATTTATTTTTGCCAATTTGGCGGTTATGGGCTTTTGCTCGGCAGTTTCGGTTTTAGCTATGGTAGTATATTTTATATAATTTTAGCTCTACGTGATTTTGGTCATTCATTAGAAAGCTAGGGCTCATATATCCTTATTACATTCAATAATATTGTATGAACTGTATAAACTGCACATCGTAATTTGGAAATACTTTTTTGTACATTTTGTCAATTGACAAAGCACTTTAGTATTTTTAGGCATAATGCCTTTTTCCGATAAAAAACATTTAGTTTTCTAAAGTTTAAGCATTTATTTTTCTTTTTTATAAGTTTCTTGAATAAATAAGTATTTACTTAATTATGTTTAATATTCTTTCGTCATTTACGCTATTTCCTATTTTTTATTTTAGTTTGATTAGTTTATTCTTCAACATTAGCACCTTTATTTCAATTCAACATTAAAAATCAATTTTATTGTTTTTTTTTATATATTTTCATTATAATTTCAATTTTCTATACACAATATTACGTTTATCGAGACATATCTTATATCGCTATGATATAACAGAAAGTGTGTCAACGCACTCGAGGCAAGTTGCGCAACACTCCTATTACAACTGCGTACGACGACGATGTAGTATATGGAAAATGATCAGATGAATCGTTGACCTTGAGTTGTGTTGATTCGATTGAAACGATGGCTAGTTCAAGAAGTGAGAAATCTTAATAATTTTAAATTAATAAAGTCCTAAGAAACTTAAAAAGTTTTTGACTTCCTTTCCTGTCCCACTTTGACGTAGTTCCATAGATAGTGGCCTTGTGGTCGTGTTTATCGATGCAGATAAAAATATCTGTCACTCTCTGACCAGTACGTAAGTGCGAGAGCGATGGATGCTTTATCCACTGCGATAAAGGCGATCATAAAACGGGGCCTTTTTTTACCGACGGGAAAATGCTTTTACGCATACTTTCTGGGCCCAAGGGGGAACGAAGGGGCCCCAAGGTGGCTGTGGGACTCACCAACCAAGACTGGTACGAATACCCACTAAATACCCAGCGATTCTCCCTCCACGTCGTTGTTGGTAAGGGCCGCAGGTTCTGCTTGCGCGATCGACCACGCTAGGCAATGCAATTTAACCGGTTATTAACCGTTTTTGTATGAAAATAACCGATTAAAACCGGTTATAACCGGTTATTTGCATTCCCTAATTCCACGATCCTCACCAAATAATACGGGTCCAGTCCTGACTTTTTGGTCTCGACTACACTAACAGGAAGATACAAAGTCGATCTTGACGTCTGTCATTTAAAGGTACTGCGATGTCAGGTGTCAGAATTGATATCTCATCTTTTTTTTACTTTATATTAATGCACAAAAAAGCACTATTGGTGGACTTAATGCCTAATGGCATTCCCTATTTCCCCCTATTTCCGCCAAATAATCATACAGAAATGAATAAAAGTGGTTCATAGTAAAAGGAGAGATTTTTTCGTGTGTTCGTATCAGTCCGAAAAAAGGTTTGTCAAAAAACATTATTGGCAAAAGTCTGCCGGAAAACACAACAAGACGTCTGTCAGATCAGCTGGTTAAGTATACATAAAACAAATGAATCTGTTTTTCACGCGCATACGCTATCCAGATTAAATAGAAAGTGCAGGTTCATCGGCTCGGCCTTGGTGGGACGCTGACCGCCGGGGAAAGTTCCCCTGGCCCCTTTAGCTGGGGGTCAGTGTCAGGGTTCCATGTTCGAAAAATACCGGTCAAGTGCGAGTCGGGCTCGTGCATGGAGGGCGCCATACATAAGCTAGAAGCGAATCGTTGAAATACAGAGTCTATTAAGTCTATGTTGCCGGCTAACCCGCCGGCAGCAGGAGGGTGATAAAATCTACAGTATGGCAATAAATTTAAAGATATTAGACTATCATAATAGTTGTCTGTGGAGATCTTGACGATTTAAAATACGATTACCTAAAATTATTTAATTTTGGTGGAATTTTGGATTAAATAATTTGTTAACTGGGGCTCAGGTTAAAAGGTTATTTAAAAAAAAATTGACAGTTCAATTAGTATGTTTCCGCCTTAAAAAAGTTAAAACATACGTATTTTGTTCATTTTACAGTATGGTTTCTATGCTAGTACTTATTCTATGGTCTCGACCAATGTCTCGATTGAGGTTTATTGCCTTTTGTCCGAACAAAGTTTCGTAAATATTTCAGCATTTATTTCAGGACCTTCGTAAAGAATCCTTTGGGTTAGGTTAGGTTAATTTTATAAAAATCCTGAAATATTTATAGGTTTGGAAAAAAACCGGTTGCCCAAATGATATGTTTGGGAAACGTGGTTCGGAGAAAAGGGAGAACACCCTCGACCGACGCTATTTTTTTCTTAGCTTTGGGTAGCCAGGTAAAAATAACTGAAAATGGCATTTAGGGATTCGGTTTATTAAAAGAGCAGGGCCGGTATTCTAGGCGCTAAAAATCATACAGTCTTTAATCTGTAATCGTATTGTCAACGTTTTGATATTTCCTTTACGTTAATGGCGACTGACGTCAAAACAATACCGTAACAGGTCAAATACGATATCGTTTATACCGCCGGGAATAGAGGCCCTAAGGCCTTTTGTGTGATGTCGTTTTTAAAAGATGACCAATCAGCAGCAGTATTTCAATGATATTTAATAAAAAAAAATAGGGACAATCTCACACAAATTGAGTTAACGTTCATAACTCAAATATTTGCCCAAACCGGGAATTGAACCCGGCACCGCTAGCTTCGTACGCAGGGTTATAAACTAACTAATCCTACGCGTCGTTAATCAAAATCTAACTATGGATAATATTCCTGAGATAAATAACAATTCAACGATACACTGCACATACTAGAAGTCAGAAAGAAACGGAGATACTTGTTGGAACAGCTAACAAAATAATTTCGTGTGAGCCATCCACTAACTACTAATACAAACTATGCTTAACGCTTTTGTTTCGTCAGGTGCGGAACCCTCAGTGCTCGAGACCATCTCACACTTGACGGATTTTTCAAGGTTTTGCTATGTTTCTAACCTAAGTTTCTAACGGATGACAAACATTAGTAAACAGTTTAATTATTAATTTCCACGACTCAATAAGGTTTCAATCGCTCTTTGCTTCCACCGGAACCTCTTTCGCCAAACGTATCTCCGTAACAAAAATCCAAATAAAAAATCTGTCACTTTGGCGTAAGAACAAAAGCCGAACCATGCGACGTGACATCAAATACTTCACGTGCAAATCAAAATGTAATCTTTAATAGTATGATAAAACCCAAAACAAAAATGTCTACTGTCCACGATTGAGTCTCCAACTAACAAGCAGGATCAGCAACAATGGGGAAGAGGAAACGAAGAATTTTCCCCAGGAAGAAACGGTCTGTGTTCAGTCGTCCGAATCCCTTAAAGAGGAAGATGATGCTTCGGCAAAGGAAGATGAAGGCCTTTTGGATCAAGCACAATCCAAAAATGTACATAGTGAGGAGGTTGCGGAAGTTCGTCGGCGGTTTCTACTCCGTGTCAGACAAGGTTCGTGACAAGATTGCAGAGAGCACTTTAGCCCTCGATAATCCTTTTAGTGCACAATTCTATAACGACCGTTGTTCCATACAGTAGGCATGTCAAGAGAAACCACTTTTAAATAAATGATTTAAACTAGTTGGCTTTGATTTTACTTGCTCTTTGACACAGTGTTGATGTGGCTGGCTGTCTGTTTGGAACTAAGCAGTAGGATCTCAATGAGCCTATTAAACAGCCAGTCAAAAACTTCAAAGAACCTTTAATATTCATATTTACGGTGCATTAAATTCATGCTAGGTTATTAATCCCATTTTTTGAGTTTTAGTGGTCATTGGATGACGGTGTAAACAATGCTTTACGCTCCAAGTTATATAACTCTTTTACAGCTTTTGATGTTAATTATGTTGGTAAAAAAGAACTTGATGTGGAAAGTGGGACTACAAATATTTTTAAAAGGATTTCACGGAACGCAGCTCTGCAATTAGGTCAACAGTGTTGTTGCTGCTTTCAATAGGACGATTAGTTCCCGATTTCACTGAAATGCTACCTAATCCTACTAATACTATAAAATGCGAAAGTTTGTGTGTGTGTTAGTTACTTCTTCACGCTGCAACGGCTGGATGGATTTGGATGAAATTTAAAATGAAGATAGCTTATCCCTGGATTAACACATAGGATTTTCATCGCGGAATATTTGAAAATACCCGAGCGAATAAAGATAATCGAGATTTACACGGACGAAGTCGCGGGCGGAAGTTAGTTACTTATAAATGGGACAGTCAGAACTCTTAATCGTTAACAAGAATCCGGCGAATCGGGAATAAACCAATAGGACCCTATTTCTAGACTCTTTTTACCCCCTAACTAATTGGTGGTGGTGGGTGGTGGTATTAAAAGTTTGTTGACTTTGTCTGTCAGTCTGTTTATATGTATCTGCGGCTATATGATGTAGCTTAATGTTTATCTGTGGCACTGACTGTGACACCGTAACTCTCAAATGGATGGACCAATAACAGAAACCTAGTTTAACTGGGAAAGAAGCTCCACATTTTGACAGGGCTAGGTACCATATATAATCAGATCCACAGATATAAATACACATAGGTGTTGACTATGCAATGTATACCGAATTGTCACTTGTTACATGTCATTGTCAAGATGGTGAAATAAGGGGGCTGGTCGTATTAGCTACCTAGTCCTAACGAGAAGTGGTCCTGTGTGTGAGCTTATCTCTCTATCTATACCCTTAAGTTTCTATTATTATCAGAGTTACATCTAAAGCACATTGCAGTAAGGACAAGTTACCATATTTAAATTTTGCGTAAATGAGATATTTTTACAAAATCGTATCTTATTTCTTTGTCAGTACCTAATTGATAAAAAGTTGTTAAAACTTTAAGGGTAACTTAATTTAACGCAATTAATTACAAGATTACTCGTTGCAAAAAATATACTTTACCTGTCAAACATTTATTTTTATTGCAACTTCATTTAAATAAATTAATACATGGTATTTATGAAAATCCTGGCTTAAGTTAATATCTTAAATAACTAGGAACTTATTCATACAACTAGTAAAAAAAAACATTCGCTAATTTGACTTTTTTAAAATATATTTTTAGGCTTTACCACTCAATTTTACTAACCCCCCGCGCAAAATTATCGTGCTATAAATTGATCGTGAGTATCTGTGTATTTGTGTATCTGTTTGTATGTCTGTACATTGTAGGACCAAAAAAATCGTTAGTTATGGTTCTTAGTTATAGTGCCCGGCCGATAAGAAGTCAATCCTGACACATTGCACAACCATGAAGTTTCTGAATATAGGTAATATTGACAGCAGTCAAACAATGCTGTTATTACTATTCCTTCACACGCAACAAATAAGTTTAGCATTGTTTTACTGCTGTCAACAATGTTCATAGTGAGAAAAATTACGGTGGTGCAATATGCAGGATTGACTCTCTATATGTAGAGGTGTAGAGGTATATCGGAGGTTTATCTACTAAATGGTTATTTAAATAAATTAGTTGAATATTTGTATAATAAGCGCGAGTATTTGTTCCTGCTTTTTCTATCTATTTAAGTATGTATTTCTCTATATAAATATGTTTATCGTTGTCTAGTACCCATAGTTCAGTCGATTACAAAGAGATGTGTCCACTTTTGCACCATATTACAACGCATTAAGGTGAGAAATTGTGTTAACTGCCTAGAACTTAGTTTGGGACTGGATCAATTTGTATGTGATTATTCCCTGATAAATATTTATTTACAATTTATTACTTTGTATAGTTAAGGAAATATGAACTAAGATCTTTTTGTTAATATCAAACAAAAGATAATCGTAAAACTGCCCTCGTTCTTCAAACAGCACAGTGGTTTGAAAGGTTAAGGTTGATGATGAGTGGGGACGTGGCCGAGGCAGACGGGCGGTCGAGTGGCTCTCCATTCAAGGTTAAGGTTAGGGCCGGTAAGTCTTAATGCAGAAAAAAGATCGCAAAGTAGATAACAGATGGCCAAATCATAATTCCTGAACTATAAAAGTTCTTTGGTGCTAATCAATAAATCAATATTCATGTTCATGACCCATCATCATCATAGGCGGCATGTCCCCTCTCCTATAATGTTCATCATAGTACACGTGATCTTCGCTCTTCGAGGGCACCTGGATGATTTCCACCTGGGTTTTGGAGTCGTCTTTGCGATTTTGCAAGTGGGAGTTGTCGAAGAAGCCTTTCAAGCTGAGGATTGAAGCCATTACAGTTGAGAAGAAGCCCATCATCAGCCCTGTTGGAAGAAACATGTTATCGTCAATCAACTTGCATTACACAGTCGACCTTTATAAAGTATCTGCACACTTTTGTACTTGGTCACTTTAACGCAGTTGAAAGATTAGTGCAGCAGTTCAAACATGACGTTAAAGTGACAAAGCACTAAAGTGTGAAAGAAAAACATGTATTTGTGACAAACAGGAAAAGGAATAAAATACTGACAAAGACAAAAGAACTGTTGTCACTCGCAATTAAACAAACAACTAAACAACACAATAACATTTTTTCTAACACTTACATTACATTAAATTACGCCTGTTTCTCAGAGGGGTAGGCAGAGACCACTTCTTTCCACCTGCTACGTTCCTTACAAATGTAAGTTATCTTTACTAACCTTTTACCGACATAAAAGCCACAGCCTTCAGTGCTATAGGCACCAGTATGCTCTTCGCTGCTAACAGCCCCAATATCAGTGGCATCATCATTTTCTTCGGCATCCTGAACCTATTCCTCCTCCTCTTGTTCCGTTTCGGCTCCTTCACCACTTTGTAGATGCACTTGTTAATCTTTCCCTTGCTTTTCCTTTTAGGTTTTCTAGCTTTATTTTTCCGTTTTGTTTTAGTCTTTTTCATATCTTTAGCTTTTTTTGGAGTCCGTGACGTTTCTGGGAATTGTAAAAAATACTGTAATAGTTATACTCGCGCAATGTATCAAAAGTGCTAACACGCATGAAGTGCAAATATTTAACACGTTGCACTAATTCAAATAGTTTTGCATTACAATAGACTTGCAATTAATGTCAAAAGAATCGATGGCTCTTTCTCTCTTGTCGGTGTAGCTCAAAGTAAGCTCTCTATTTTCCTTAATCGTATATGCCCTAGGCCAGCGTACTATCGCATTAAATGCTAAACAGGTAAATTTCATAAACATTGTACCTAATTAAAGCCTTGAAATTGAGAAAACGTTTTGTTTTTCCAAATTGTATATTTTGTCGTTTTTACAATAAATTTGAAAACGAAGAAAACGTTTGTTAGCGTAGCATCTTGGCTAGCCCTCAGTGCCTCAGATCTTATTTCAGATATGGTATTTACATTTACATAATTTTGGGATCTCTTTACTAAGTGTTCATCATCATCTCTATCAGCTTATACCTACTAGTCCACTGCTGGACATAGAACTCTTCGGGTCGGGTCCCGTTGGCCTTACTTGCATTTAGCCTTGGCGAGCAGAGCACCTTAGTTTTATTTTGTCCGGGTAGCAAAATGCCTTGGTCTGTAAAACGCCCTCATTGCTATAAATAAGGCATAGTATAGACGGAATGACTTGGCTGTAAAATGACTTAATGTCATAATGTTCTAATAGGCAAATGGTCTCGATAATCTTCACATATCAAGATAATACAATCAAGACCTAACACAATTGAGTCATTCTGCTTACAGGTGCATTTCACGACCTAGACGTTTTGCTAAGTAAGTCTTCTTGAAACTAAGACAATTTTGTAACTATGGAATTATATAACCAAGTCATTTTGCATACTTGGTCAGTGTACTACTGAGCCGTTTTGCTCGCTAAGGCTAAAAGCAAGTAAGGCCAACGGGACCCGACCCAACTCTTCCATTGGACGCCACTTAGCAAGATCAGTGGCCAGTCTCATCAGCTCTTGCCAGCCACCTTAGATCGTCGCTCCATGCAGTCTGAGGGTGTCCTACATTGCATTCTAACTGCGTTCTATTACTTTAGTGCCCGGCCGATAAGAAGTAAATCTTGATATATTGCACACCTTGGAGTTTCTTTATATTGATAATGTTGATAGCAGAAAAGCAATGCTAAACTTATATGTTGCCTTTGAAGGAATAGTGATAAAAGCATTTTTTTCTGCTGTCAACATCATCAAAGTTCAGAAAGTTCATGGTTGTCCAACGTGTCAGGATCTTCTTAACTTCTTAAGATAATAAAGACGTACCTTGGAAAGATCGCCGCTCAAAACTTCCCGGTTTGAACACCCACTCCACTGGTTCTGTGTCATTGAAGCTCTCGTTCACAAACGTATGATTAGGAGGAACAAATCCAAAAACTGTCTCCGTCTTCACTATTCCGTAGTTATTGGCGTTGTCCAGAATTAACCCACTTGAGTACGGCATCATTTTGAAGAATTTCTTCAGTTTCTTGTATACTGGTGAGGAGTTACTTCAAGAGTTTCATTGACTTTGGTTTTAATGGATCTTTTTTTATATTCAAACACTTTTTCAAGTTATTTTTTTTCTGTGATATTTATAGATTCATTATTTATTGCTGAATCTTTAAAAATGCGTTTTTTATTTTATCCGGTGGCGTTAACGCAATGCCACCTGTGGTATGGCTTAGTTTTGACTTCACCTTGACTTTTATACAGTGCAAGAATTGAGTTCTTTACGGCCTATCAAGCATTACGTGTAATAGCCTGTAATGACTGTACGAACAATTAAATATCTAATTTGTGGACCTGCGAAAGCATACGATACGGTCATAGACTTCAGGCTAAATGTAGTATGCACTTGAGCAAAAATAAGCATTAACTTTTAAAGCCTTTGAACTAGGTTAACTGATATTAGGTAGTGTACCTACGCTAATTACTTAAAGAAACAACCAACCGTAAGTGGAAAATGTTTTTTTTTGGGCTTCGTATTTAAAGTACCCACAGAAAAGGTCGATCTGTTACAAACCGTCTGTATAAGTTGTAAATACAAGTGAACCAAGAAGCAGGCTTTAAAAATCCCATTGCTTTTGTAGAATACAAATCTATGCAGCATAAGGATTTGGACACACCCTACACCTCGTCTTTTGAGCGTTGCTTGGCGTTCTACCAGCAGCGCCCACACAGCGGCTACGCCACGTCGACGCACCGTCGAAGAAACGGCGACGCGACGCCGGCGACGTCTATCGAGCCTCAGCGTCTTACCAGCGCCTACGCAGAGTCGACGGCACGTCAATAACGTCTTTCGGACGTCGGTGTCTTGTTCAGTGGGCACAATGACGCAGACACAGGACACAGAGACGCTACAACAAGGACACAGAGACGCTACAACAAGGACACAGAGACGCTATGCAACGCTGGCGCTGGCAGGACTCAAAAGACCCTATTGTTGGGTGTCTTAGGAGAATCAATTTAAAATTTAATGGAATTGTGTGGACACAATATTTAATAAAATTCAGTTATAAGACAAATATAAGGATCCTAAGTAAAAGTATAGCTTAACACGTTCCCTTCGGCATCGGGTCGAATCAGCCCGATGTAACTATGGTTAATTACAGTTAAATATTTTGCCGTCGTGAAGGTGTTAATATGGCACTTCTTAGATAAAGATTAATCCCACAATATCGCTCATTGGTTGTATAGGGTCGACCTTGTAACTGCACGCTTAAGTGCCTTGTCACTTTAACGTTATGCTTGAACTGCTACACTAATCTGCCTAAGACGTTAAAACGACAAGGTACAAAAGTATGCAGCTATTAAGGCCAACTGTACAGTAGGCCAAGAAAGTGGTTGGCCTTAGGCCTTGGGCCAAGATGTAATGTATGAAAAACTTAAGAAGAAACATTTTCGTCCGCTGCTCTAACTTTTTAAATTTGCTTGCGAACATTAAACTGACAAAGGAAAAATTACATACTGCCAACTACCACTAGACTCTGTAACCATACTTGCAACATTAAAAAAAAACAAAATCTATGGTAACTACTATATTTATGTGCGGTTAAACATGGTGCTCGAATAGCTTGTTCAAATGGCGCGTTTAACATTTAAAGCCGGCTACTCACACACCTGCTGCAGGGGCAATACCGGTCGCACGGCGGTTGGACCAATTTTAGGCTGTTCTCTACACACTAGCCTGCCGTTCAGTGTGTAACTGATAGTCCCGCTGAACGCACGTCCACGAGAATGCCTCCTGTATTGTCGAAACACCAGAGGATTGGTATCGCCTTGGCACTTTCTGTGGTGCTACCAAAAAAAAGTAAGAGAAGATATTGGGTGAAGAATTGGTTGCAGAAACGAAGCAAATTGTGCCACATGAATATTATGAAAGAATTGGAAGTAGATGATCTTAGAAACTTTTTGCGAATGGATATTGATTCTTTTGAAGAGCTCGGTTGTCACCAATGAACTGACTGGAATTGCCCCAATCCTACTACACACGCAGCAACCTTGCAGGGCGGTAGACACAATCTAGGGAGCTAGGAAGGTCTTGCGCCCCTGCCGCCCTGCCGCAGGCCCAATCTAAATATTGCTCCTGCTTGCCTACACACATCACAATTAAGGAGGCAATCAAGGGTCCAATTCCCATATTGCCCCTGCAGCAGGTGTGTGAGTAGCCGGCATAACTCTTCCAATATGTCCAACATTACTTTCAACATTAATTAGTGTATTTATTTTGTTTTATTCCTAATAAACTAATATTTATTTGATTACCTGTTAGTTAATTTTAATGTTAATATTTCCTCACATTGCTTGAGAAAAGCACTCTACAATCCTCGGCCGGAACAGGGATTGCAGGACTCGTTTTATCGGGCCTCGTCTACGGCCGTCTACCCCAAACTCGTCCAGCAATCCCTTACTTCACGGCCTCTGCAGTAAAGTACTATTGTCTTTTTATCACTGTAAACTGATCTGCGAAGCTATTCATGGTAAACCGGTTCTCTAAGGGACAAACACTAAATATGACGAGATATTTACTTTTTAGGATTTTTTTGGCCTCTATTTTCAACACGGTTAAACAATATTGCTTTAGATGTGTTTTCGTATAGTCAACATTACGAAATTTCTTATTTACTTGACAGTAATGGCGGCTGAGTTGATATCAATACCATAACATGCCAAAGCCAATATGGTTATTACCGAGTTAAATATAGGCCCTGGTAATTGAAACTATTTTCCTCAGCAATTAAAGGTGAGTCGGGGTAATTGCGCCTACGGGGCAAGTGCACCAAACCAACAATATCTCCTAGAAAATATATGATTTGTCGCACTTACCCCGTTGACGCTCTTGCCCCACCTTGGGGTAAACGCGTCTACGGGGCAAGTGCACCAAACCAATAATAGCTCCTAGAAAATATATGATTCGTCGCACTTACCCCGTTGTTGACGCTCTTGCCCCACCTTGGGGTAAGCGCGTCTACGGGGCAAGTGCGACGAACAATTTTTTAGGAGATATGGTTGGTTTGGTTAACTTAAGTTTTTCGACTATTTATTAGGTTTCATTAATATTATTATACAGATAGAAATGTCTCGTCGTTGTAAGTAGAGCGCAGCGGTCGCCCTGCCATTATGCGCCGGAGACTAATTTCACGCTTATCGATCGCTGTTCAAGAAAATCGTTGGCTATTTACTTTCTTTCGTATTGTTTCCTTTGGATTTTTCATTAACTGCTAATATTATAGATCTTTAATTTTTAAGATACTTCGTTAGTTGCTAATTATCTAATAGCGGTACATCCCTTATAGGAATAAGCTCGCCTAACTTTGTATAATTTCTTGTATGGTGCTTAATTTGCTTCACTATTATTTTTACAATAACGGGTTATATACAGACATTAATGATGATTAGCTTTTATGTATTCCAATATTTTATTTTGAAAAGTTTCTGGAACAGTAAACAAAAGAAAGAAAAGCGTCTTGTTTTTCTCGATATTTATAAGAAGTAGGTAATTAATGCATTCAGGAAATTTAGATTAATTTTTACCTCTAAAATTCACACCTGAAAAGACAGGGGTTTTATTTAAAAAAAAATAGGCAATGCTGTTACAAAATAAAAATATCTTTTGTTTACCTACTAAATAGTTAAAGGGTTAATAAAAATCATGAACAATCAAAGCATAGTGTCATTATATTTTTAATATATTCGTATGATCATTGGGTTTACAATTTTAATACATACAATACCGTACGTCATTCAATGGTAACTACTATCATATACATTGCTATATCGATTTGGTTCAGTTTATTCGTAATAATAAATTAAATAAATAACTAAATAAACAACAAAGACTACCTAAACACGGAAACGATATTTACAACAGCGCGAGCACTTATTCACGAAAAGGAACAACAGAACCACAGTTATACCAAAACATTTTCTAACATTCAGTATGGAATTGAAATTATTTAAAGTATAAGTAGTTCTGCCGGTTTAGACATCGGTGGATGAACATTTATATTCATAGTGAAACGTTCAAAAAGCAATCGTTGTCTATTGCTTATTGTACGCGAATACTTCAGGTTCCTTTAAGATTTTCAAAGATTGAATTTGCTTACGTTTGGATGGCCACTGTGAGTGTACGTCGACTTTATTTATCTACAATTTAGTAACCACCTTTTTGTAAGCCCATAACTGCAGCAAACAAGGCGAAGAAGAATCCAGCTAAGCCAGTCGCTCCAACCAGTAACACCAAACCAGCGATCATCAGGGGGACTAATGCGAAGTACTTCATCTTGTAGGCCAGAAGGAGAGGCATCATGTACTTTGTCAACTTCTTTGCCTTCTTCTTTGGCTTCAAATGTGAGTGTCCCTTGCCATCTTCATCACCTGCTTCGTATTCGCCTTCTGTGTCGTCATCTTCATCTTCTTCTTCATCACCAACGCCTAAGAGGTCTGAAACATGATCATTATTACATGTAACGGATATTGAATACACGTAAATCTTAGGGTCCTTATTTATTATTATCTACCTTATTTTTATTAGTCGCTTGTATTTTGTTATTAAGAAAGAACAACACTAGACCAATGTTATTTCAATTGCTCATTAAGCGTAGTTGCATGTTTGTATTGTAATCATTAAATTTGCATGAAAGGAAAAGAAACGTTTGATGTTTTAAATTAATTATAATAAAAACATAAGTAGCTCACATGAAAATTACATTTTTCAATGCAAAGTACAATTATTTTCTACTATAATTTTCTTTAATAATAGGTTTATTATGAACAATAGTTTCATGCGTAAGAACATCGGATAATTAACGAGATACCTAGTTAAACTATCGCCATGGGTGTTAACGTTGCGTTTTCTTTATCTGATAAATCCACACGCAGAACGTGGTTTCTAAATAGTTGGAATCAATTTTACTAATTGCTTTGTAGTTTCTAAGCTTCAAATTTAGAGTTTAAATTTATTGATGGATGGATGAAAGTTTGACGAAAGAGATATACATAGCAGTGAGTGGAAGGGTCGGAAGGGGCCGCCCTAGGCGTACTTTTTCGAATCAAATCGGAGAAATACTGGAAAAGGGCCGAATGTTAAGTACCCGTAACAGGCGTGCGCACATGACTCGATGTATGAATGTGGAAGAAGCGAAAGAGATTTGTCAAGATCGTAGCAGGTGGAAAGAAGTGGTCACTGCCTACCCCTCTGGAAAACAGGCGTGATAATGTATGTATGTGTAAATATATGTATATGTATATGTATGTGTGTGTATTGTGTATTAATTTATGTTGTTTTAACTTTTAATTATTTTTAAATGAAGGAGAAAGTTTAGTAATTAATTTTAATTTGTGCTGAAAAAAAAAATCCAATATCACGAAGATCCTAATTATTGGTTTTACCTGAATTTAAGTCAAAAATGTTTTCTTTGTCCTGTTTTCTTTTGTTAAATATTATGTCATTTTGTAACTTGAGGTAACTTTACTTATTGATGCTACATTTAAGTTTAATTAATTGTTATGCTTTATTGTACCGCTTGTACCCAAATAAGACATTGTTAAAATTATCAATGTTTGTTTTGGTAATAAACTTTTTTTAATAATAAGTATTATAAAACACAAACAGCCCGTACCTGAATATAAGTTTCTCTACTTACACGCAATCCACAGTCTTAAGTAACGTCACTCAAAAATAATCAGATTATAATTTGGGCGGGTTTGTACCAAATAAGACGGAACCAAAGTCAACGAACCAATAAATAATTACAGAACAAAAACTATTCATCGAATGTTCTGTTTCCATTATATCGCTAGTCATAGTTATCATGCCCAGTGTAGCGGAACCTCTCGTCGGATCAGTTGACCACGCGCTGCTGTTATATATGCATTTACATTACCAACAGGCGGAAAAGATGACGGGTTGCATTACTGAAATTTAGGGGTTTGAAGAAGACGATGACGGCTCAACGGTAACGGTAGATAATGATGGTGTGGAGAATGTAAAGTCACCATTAAATTGGCAATCAGGTAAAAATGCAGTAGATAGTTTGGAAATTGAGGAAATAATAGTGGCTGATGTAGTTATTTAGGAAGAGAGTGTATGAAGACTTTGATATTGATAATGACGTAGGTAAATGCTGTTGAGGAGAGAATTTTGTACCTAATTCTAGTAAACAAAATTTATTTTTATAAGGTATTTATGAGTGAAGGTGAAAGTGCTTTGAAAAGCAACAATAATAAAGACCCTAAGGAGGGGATGAATAGAGTCATCAGATCAAATCAAGATAGTTATGATGAATATGTAAACTGTTGTATGCAATTATTGTCACTAAGCTAATCTTAAAGCCAAAAAACTTTTTCTGCTTCAGAGTTCTTAATAACTTTAGTCTTACTATCTGTGAAAGTTGTATTTTAATAGACGTAGTATATATTTCACTATTACGGCTAAAATAAAAATGCGACGTCTAAACTTTATATTTTTTTCAGTTAATAATTATAGTATATAATGTAACAATAAGATGCTAGCAGCGTAAACCCGACTGTGGTGGAGATCCTTGGAAAAGTTCTTAAAATATAAGTCACTGAACTTTAGAAAACCATCGTAAAATACTTACAAGATATGGATCTCCTTTGCGCGGTCGGCTCAAAGAATCCTTCAGGTTTTTCAATCATAGGCTCCTCATCTACGTCCAGAGATCTCCTCTGGAACTGCTGATCCCTCATCAAAGGTATCGTCTGCGGTTGGAACGGGCCCCCTTCCAATGGGTTGTAGTCTTGCGTCAAGTTCTCATTACTTTTCTCTTCGGCAATTGGAAAATAATTACCGGGGAAAAGAATCTCAGACTTATACTTATTATTGTCCTGTGTATAATAAACACTCCTTTCAACTTGAGACTGCTGCTCACTTCTCTTGAGTGGTATTGCGCGGGGCTTGAAGGCGTATCTCTGGTAACTGGGAGGAACTCTAGAGTCCCTGGATGTCCTTGTTGCTGCACCGTTAGAAGGCTCTATCTGTATTGAAGCACTGGTCACATTAACAACGGAAGTCCTTGGTCCATCACTATTCGAGGCACTTGATAATGACCATAGTTTTGTCAGTTTATTCTCGTAAGTCTTATCAGCTGTTGTGAGAACAACTATGCAGAACACCACTGTCGTCTGGCACCACACCTTCATGCGTAGCGTCATTTTGATCGATTAATTGACTTTTACTAGGCAAACGCGTCACTGATTACACAACTAAGGTGCAGTTCACTTTCTTTTGTTTTATTATTTCACCCCGCCCGTTCATCCACCATTTTGTTGCAAGCGATCGCGCAAAACTGAATCACTATCGTTGTTAGACGGTATATTTATACATGTGTAGTATAAACTTGCGTTTTTCCCGACCGTTCACGGTCGGACGGGCTCGCGGAACCTTCCTCGGCCGAGTTGCAATTCCGATATGGGTGAAAAATGAAAAGGCACCAAAATAAAACCTGATGCTTTGCCATAGCATCACGGCTGGACTAGTCTGATAATGGATAGACCAATTTTCTCCAATAGAGTGGGGTAATTTGCGATGTTGTTATCATGTCATTATTGGAGACTACTTGATAGGGTCTCGTCTCTAAATGACACGATGCAGTTATATTTTTATCTTTTACCTTATCGTGATGGCATAAGAATCAAAATGAAGCAGTATTTTGTTGGATAATGGTAAAAACGTAGATATTTTAATTTGATCTAGTTGAAGACAAGGAATATTAGGATGTTAATGAAAGCGAGAAGATGACACTTATGTCAACTTTATGTCATATTTTCGAACGTCGTAACTGCTGAGGAATGATATTCAAATTTGTGGAGATATTTGAAGACTTTTACTTTTTTTTATCATTGTATATTACATAAACGTATCAGTACAAACCTTAGACAAAAAATATTTTAATTTGAGATATCCATGAAAATGGTAAATATTTTTATTTTCTTTATTAAATTTAAACGTGAATTATTGCTAAAATGCTTTAAATTTGAATTGATTGAAGATAAAAAGTAGACAGTAAATGTCAAAACAAACTTGTGACATCATTTGAACAAAACCCTGTTGAACGCACGCAAGACACCCTGTGAACGATAGACAAGCGGTTGTATCGCATGCAAGACACCCTGTGAATGATAGACAATCAGTAGTATTAACTGCCGCACTCAGAGACGTCAATTATATTTAATGCTTGATCAAACTTGCTGCTGTCACTTTCTTTGCTACACCAATAGATTAAGACAACACGTCACTAAATAAGCATTAAATTTAATTGACGTGTGCGGCAGTAAATGAAATTAACTAATTGTCCTAAGCAATAGATATATTTTTTTTAATTTTGGCATGTAGAAGACAACCAAATACACATGTCACCTGATGGTGGGCTGAAGCTGAGGCTGAGGATTTGCAACCTCAGGACTTCAATCTTCAGACTGCGAATGCGTTTTCAACCCTGGGAACGCCCTCAGCAAGTCACTCACAATAAACCAAACACTGCTGCTTGGTAGCCGACTTTACCTTTAGTGGAGGGTAAAAAAGAATGAAGTTCCAGTCTCTTTAGATTAGTGGTTCCCAACCAGTGGTCCGCAGAAGCCAAAATATGGTCCGCGAATGTTTTTAAAATTAAGGGGGGTGAGCCGTTGGTCGCCGTCCAGTGAGTGAGACAGTTTATTTTTATTACACCTACATAGTAGTCCCTGCTAACAAGAATAATATAAAAGTGGTTCCTGACCAAGAAAAGGTTGGGAACCCCTGCTTTAGATTATGATTCTACACAAAAAGTGCAACAAAAATAGGTAAGTATGAAAATTGAGCACTGATCTGGCCTCTATTCTACAGAGTAAAACCATATTGCCTTTGACATGTTATCGTGTTGTCAACATTACGATAGCTCTTATTTACTTGACAGGAATGACGGCTGAGTTAAAAACAATAACATAACACGACAAATGCAATACGGTTACCCTATAGAATAGAGGCTCAGTTTGAAAAAAGTGTAGAAAACAGAACGGAAAAAACAGTAGAAGTGTCAAGTGGGCGTGTAACGTGTGGCATAATTATGCGGTACCGCATAACCTACCATACTTTTGGAATCGGGAATCGAACCTGAGACCTCTTCCTGATTAAGCAGGGTTACAAACAACAAGGCTAATTGCGTCGTCGAAACACTGTGGCAGAATGCAAAAGGTGTACCAATTTTTTTCAAAAATCAACGTTCTAATGGAAGAAATGGAAAAGTGGGAAAGGAATTCAACACGTACGAACTTAAAATCCTCTTATAATCTGCATAATGCATAATATAACCCTATTACCGATGTAGTAGTTATCGCATCCAATTATTTTAGTTATGAACTGTAACAGTATTCATGATGTGCGATGTGTTAACACATTTAAACTAGAATCAGCGGTTCACCCCCACTAGACCCAATATCATAAAACCTTTTTTCATTAGTCGTACTAAAAATATAATTTTCACTAGCCCTAATGTCCTGACAGCTAAACTTGTATATCTTAATTGATTACTAGATCTAAAGTTGTATTTTTTTTTGTTTACTTATACTAAATATTAAATGTTCTATATTACTAAAACTAATAATGATTATTTCTAATGATTAGTAGACCTAGTAGTCTTAAGTTCTAATGGCTGTTAGAATTATTCATTGTTTGAGCTAAAGTGAGTGGAAGGGTCGGAAGGGGCCGCCCTAGGCGTACTTTTTCGAATCAAATCGGAGAAATACTGGAAAAGGGCCGAATTTTAAGTACCCGAAACCGACGTGCGTGCATGACTCGATGTATGAATGTGGAAGAAGCGAAAGAGATTTGTCAAGATCGTAGCAGGTGGAAAGAAGTGGTCTCTGCCTACCCCTCTGGAAAACAGGCGTGATTTAATGTATGGAAAGAGAATTGACCAGTACTTGGTGCCGCACGTACTAAACACCTTAAATAAGGATTTAATTAATCGCCTCGTATGTAACCCTAACCCAAAATTATGTAAGAAACTACTAAAAAAACATTATATCGAAAATGTCTCCGCACATAACTAAAGCAAGTATTCATAAATGTATTATTATTATTTTTGTTTAATCAGTTACTATAATTACGGACCGCTTCGCGCGATCTCGCCTGCTATTGTATAAACCTTAAGAGGTTTCTAATAGTGGCTTTAATTGTTAAATACTGTATTTCTTTGTCTTATAATTAAATAAATTAAAAAAAAAAAATGTATGTATGTATGAATTAAATAAAAGTAAAAAACAAATACCCAATTCGGTTAACTTTACCCGCATTGGTTAGGTTAGATTAGAGTCGCGACAAGGCGCGAAGGCAGCGGATTTCCGTCGACCTTAATTACGGGCGTTAAGGTAGGAACATATATAATTAGGTTTAACAAACGTTAGGTTTTAAATACATAAAATATAGTAATATTCGGTGTTCGGAGAGAATTCGGATATAAGAAAATAGGATTTATTTAAAGAAAGTAATACATTTAATATACTTAATACAATTTAAAGTTAAAACTAAACTTATTTAAATTAAAATAAAAACTAAGCTACTTACTCAAATATTAAAGACGTAAATAATAATCACCACTATAAAAAGAACACCCCCTCTAGCAGGTCCGCTCACGGCATGGTCCCTATGACACTGGCTGCGTTACCTCTCGGGATAGCTAGCCCAATCCTTTGCGAGAGGTAAGCACCAGCTATAGGATCTCCGGAGGTGTCTATGAGCCGGGATGACAGAGCCTTAATAAAGAAAATAGGTAAAACGTAAATTTTGGGAGTCTAAAATTAGGGCTAATTAATAGTTAAAAAAATATATATTTCGTATTTTTGATTTTAGGGCTAGTAAAATTAGTGGTAGTAATAATAGGAGAACCAGAGTCAGTTTATTGCGGCGGTATTTCTGGACTTGGAACCCGTCAAAACACGGAGCATACTCTTTTGTCTAAGGTTGGCAATATCAGCCATCATCGGACTCGCATACGAAGGGTTCCGTATCGTTGATTTAAATTTTAATTATGTTATATTATTTTTGTTATGTAATTAATGGGGCAATTATTTAACATACTAAACAATTTTTGTAGAAACACACCCGAAAGATAATGCGTTTGTTATATCTTCATTTACACATTATTATATACATTATCGCAGTACAAGGATTTACTCTCTGCGGCAGCGGTAAGCGAAGCGGAAGCGACAAGCGACCAGCGCCTCTATTCCCGACGGTAAAAACGATATCGTAGTTGACCGTTATGGTATTTTTATGACGTCACACGCCATTACTGTCATGTAAATAAGAGCTATCAAAACGGTGACAATACGATAACAAAAACGATATTGTTTTTACCGTTTTGAATAGAGGCCCTGGGGGCTAGTCAAGATACAAAACACTCAGTGAGCGATTTTCGAAAATCGACTAAATGTAGGGTGATGGAACCAATAATCTATCTATATATATAAAAGGCTAAACTGACTGACTGATGTATCAACGCACAGCCGAAACTACTGTACCTAGAAACTTGAAATTTGGTATAGTGGTTCCTTTCATGATGTAAGTGAGCACTAAGAAAGGGTTTTCCGAAAATCGACCCCCAACGGGAAGAAATGGGGGGGAGTAGCGGGAAACTAATTCTACGCGTACGAAGTCGCGGGCGTCCTCTAGTAATTAATAAGGATCAATAAAGGACATTGATTCCTATGGTACAGAAGAAAAGTTTTATTTGATGTATAACCTTATGATCGTTGAATTAAGAGTTAAGTGTCCATTATTGGTGCCTTCAGGTAAAAGTGTCCAACATTGGTGCCGTCATCCTATAGGATTGACGTAAACAGATGGATGACAGATCGCGTCGAACAATATGTAAACTCCATAAATTTCAAATCGATAGAAAAATCATTGTTAGTAGCGACTTCTTGGCTAGGCTCTACTGTACCTGGTATATATTTTGTTCCTCATATACTTTGAGTTCAGTCACATTTCAGTTCCATACAGAGGCTCTATTTCAGGTTAATCCCTCTTGTTTCGATATCGAAATCATTGTTGAGTTCACAGAACAGAAAAAATAGTAGAAGTGTCAAGTGGGCGTGTAACGTGTGGCATAGTTATGCGGAGTTCCGCATAACCTACCATACTTTTGCCGCGATCGCTTATTTCGATATTTCTAAAATAGGAAATAAATCCAAAAGTATGCTGTATTGTGCTATTTTGAAATGTGAAATCGTAGCCGGACCAAAAACATTTTCCATAGTGGCGTTTTGTTTTTATGATAGTTTGAGTATTGGCGACAACAGAGGCCCGTTTCACGAAGCTACAAGTTACAAATTACAAGCGGAAGTCTCTTTCTAACTCCTTTTGCTAGAAAGGGAGTTCCGCTTGTAATTTGTAACTTGTTGCTTCGTGAAACGGGCCACAGGTCTGATACTATGCGAAGCTCATGCCACTTCCACTGTTTTTTCTATTCCGTGGTTGAGTTAATGAAAGCTCAATCTAATCGTACCTTCCGTAGGACAAGTGCACAATTTAATGTACTTGTGTCATAGGTATCGGACATTGTGTCTTTGTTCTACCGAATGTGCGTTATATCTACTTCATAAGTTCCCTAGAGGGTAAAAAATTGTGTTAACTATTAGCACGAAATTTAGTTTCTAAACATTGGATAATTAGGGTTCCGTACCCGAAAAGCGTCCAACGGGACCCTATTACTAAGCCTACGGTGTCCGTCCGTCTTTCTATCTGTCTGTCGTTACTTTAAATTGCTGTATCTTTTGAACCATAATAGATAAGTGTTTTTTTTTCACATATTATGGCGGATTTACTAACAAATCTAACGTTTTTTTATTTTTGTTATATTGTAAAAACGGTAAAACATATAAGCATCAAACTCTGAAGGAAAAACAAGAAATACTACAGTACATTAGGTAAATAAAAAAAAATGAAAATAAATCAACCGGGTACCTGTCGTATAGCATAACGTTTTTTGTCCTAAAAATGTTTGACCGAGAATGTTTGGCATTACTGTTGAACGGCATACTCCTTTGTCCTAATATTTTTTGCGCATACTCATTTAAAATCCTAAAGCAAGTTTTTCCTATTATTGACAACTCTAAAATCTAATTACCTGTAGCATAATATTTCTAATATGAATTGTCCTAAGAATTATTTTGCCTATTATTAAATTAATAAAAATTACAATTACAGCACCCAACTATGGTAGGCGTGAAGTCAGAATTGTTACGTAGGTATTCTACCTTCAGGCAGGTTAGATTTCTTATAGGTTAGGTACGGCGACGAGCGAAGCGAGGAGGAGTGTTAGGTAGAACTGTGACCTTAACGAACAAAACAATTTTAGCACATTAAATATTAGGAATATTACAATTGTGCACATCAATCATTCGACAGTTGAATCTTAGCCACATCAAACGATAGGACAAATAATATTTAGTACAATCGATAATAGGATAGGAGCAACAATTTCGGACAGTCAAAAACATGCGGAACAAAGTGTATGCCATACGTTATTAGGACAAAAGACGTTATGCGACACAACGATAGGACTAATAATTGTATGCCATCCGATATAGACCCAAATCAACCACCCAATAAAAACAGAACAGTCAAAGTTCGATAAAACTGTTTTAATTGGCTGTGTCAACTGTCACGTGGTTTGGATTGTTTACATTTATTTTTAGTACCTAAAATGCGACTATGTATTATGAAGGGGACTCATTCGTATGGCATAATTATTGTTTGTCCTAACGATTGTATCGCATAATTTAATAAACGTCTATTGTGTAGATTAGGTTAGGTTAGGTTAATTTATTAAAGTAATTAAAATTCTATTGTAAAAACCGTTTTAGATCAAACGATTTTATGCCATATAATACATTATGCGAAAAAACCATTATGGATTCCGATATAGACCCATGATGAAGTAAACCCAGATGGTAAAAAAAGTTTAAAATAACCGTCTTTAAAACCTTGAACTTTACCGTCATAAATGACCTCTGAGTGTGGCTGTTAGAAATGCCGTTTATAGTATCAATGAAACAATTATCAACAATGACAATTGTTGCAGGCTCAGTGCACATTTTACTTCTTCATCGCCTAGCTCTCGCTTCCGTAACCGCGTCCGGTACCGTGTCCGTTTATACGTTACCGCTTTTTACATGAGTGTCATGTTTTGTTACCCGTCTGTGGGTAGTAAATGAGGGGTACCTAATACCTATTCTAATTAGTTTAAGAGCTTATGTATGTACGCTAGTGATCATTGGAATGTCCACTATTAGTATCCGAAACCAAATTTTCCGGTCTCTGTTTCTAAAAAAAAAACTGCATCCAAATCGGTTCATTCATCCGTTTAAGAGCTCACACACACACACACTTACATGTCAAACCCCTCTTTTTGCGTCGGGGGTTAAAAATGGACTGATCTGAGTAAATGGGGTATCATTATGATTAAATAAAAAAAACCGGACAAGGCGAGTCGGACTCGCCCACCGAGGGTTCCGCACATGACACGGTTAAAACTCAGTTCAAAATTTGCACCGCCGCTGTTCCTTGCGTAAATACCCTGTTTTTTGTGATTTCATTAAAAATGTACAGATTTCAGTTTTTTTTCTTATACTTGTAGTAAAAGACGGTGCTACTTGCCAAATTTCATAGTTCTAGGTCAGTGGGAAATACCATATACATTCTGATTCCCTCGAGAGTGTCGAAATACACGTTTTTGGCAACATAAACGGCCGTATCTTTTTTTACGTAAATGTAGAAGTTTGATTTCTTAACAGCTTCAAGGGACAATTTGAATACCTTCACGCGTTCCCGAGATAAAGGGTCTTGACATACAGACAGACGGACGGACGGACAACAAAGTGATCCTATAAATAAGGGTTCCGTTTATTCCCTTTTGAGGTACGGAACCCTAAAAAGGAACGGTACCATATTCTGAAATTCAAAACTACATTCAAAAATCTTTAAAAAAATGTTACGTCTGACCTGCAATAGTAGCAGAAAGAAGTCATGGACCTGATATTAACTATAGTTACCATAATTTTGTTCACGTGACATATAAATTAATGCGACGAAATGGCAGCAAAAAGTTTTCTCACGCGGCCCGCTAAACGCACATGACAAATACCAGTTGAATATTGAAGTGTTTCACACTAGCGTCAGTGCGATAATTATTATGAATTATTTTTGCTAAGCGAATGATGGCTAAACTTTTTTAAAACGGTATTTAAATGAGACGCTTGATTTACGAATAAGTTTCATAGTAAGTATTATAATTTCACCGAAAGCTAGTTTTTGGTGAAATCCTAAACATTTACCTCCTTATTAAATTATCTTACCTAACCTTATAGGATTATTGTCCGTTTCTGACCAATTCAAATATCATAATGACAGATAAATATAGAGCATATTTCTAGAACACTTCAGATACTGCGCATTTATGAATATTACGCGTTTATTAAAAGCCATAACTATAAAGAGGGTAAATATTATAGTTATGGCTTTTAAACGGCAGCCTTCTGCCTAGCCCCCGATCAAAGATAGGATACGCATTTTCATAACACAAATTAAAAAGCTATAAAATAATACATCAAAGATGATTATTAGATAAGACATGTTTATTCAGTAAAAAATCTACCAGCGCTTACCAAAAGAAGTCAGGCTTATAACTAAAAGTTCTTTCGATAAAAAGAAAACTAAAACTAATAAATTATTGATACATTGTTTTCAATGTTTCATTAGAAACAGTTTCATTAGCCGGTTCTACTTCTGAGTAACGGATTGGATTTTAGTAACAAACCGGACATCAAGGAACATAAAAACATAATTATTATTTTAGGGACGTATCGAGTTTTTGTTATGGCCAATAATGAAGGTCTTTACCATTTCTAATTTGTAGTATAAGTTCCTAATTAGCCCTAATTGTTTAAGTTTACTTAATTATTAAATAATCAAGGAAGCACCTAACCAACGCAAGTGTACAGTCCAACGAAAAACGATCGTGCGTGAATACTATAGTCAGCCGTGCGTAACGCACGCGATGGACGGAAGCCTTTACTTCCATTTCGCTTCATGTCTTTATACATAATTGAATGAAAAAAATTTGGCTAGTTCCTATGTCTTATGCAGCTGTTTTTAATTATGATTTTAGGAACAAATAATAATCACCCTGTAGGCAAGTATTTGATACGCGATTTTTAATGGTTAGGTTAGGTAAGTTAGATGTTTTTTTCCGAGTAACCGAAGTCCCTCTTGGGTAACTAATTATATTCCAGTGTATGTATGTATACCTACTATTTATGTATGTATTTATGTTTAATATTACGAATGGTTTATACTAACTTACGGCTCGGGCTGGACACATCTGCTGAATGCATCCGGAACGGTGGGCCAAGGTTGCCACCGAATGGACCCCGCAAGGTGGCCACCGGCGCAGAGGCAGACCAAAAAGGAGATGGCGGGATGATTTAGACGCGTTTCAGCGTTTCACGCGTCAGCAGTGGGACACCCAAATAGGCTATTTTTTTTTTAGTTTATACAAATATACTGACACATTTGGAAAGGTCTGCTAAAGCATCAGCAGACCTTTTATTTGTAATGATTCATTCTTTATTTCTTTATATTTTTTATTTATTGCCTTATTACTGTGTGGACTTATTTTTAAAATACAATTGTATTTTATGATTGAAATAATGACCTGCTAGAGTTTCTTCCGACGCTAATTCTCTGCAACGATGGTCTTGTTTGAAACGCTAGTAAATTAATTAAAATACTACCGACGTGTAAAAAGAGCCCTGCTTAATTACATAAGGTCTAGAATTTAGTTCACGCAGTTTCTGTAAACTTTGTTTTGTCCTAATGTCTGCCACATTGTACTTTCTTATTTTCCTCAATCCTCCAAAGGTTAGCTGGAAGAGATTGTCTTGAGATATTTTTTTATTAAATAAAGCCCTAAGTATATTTTTATCACTCAAGGTTAACTTTTGTGTATCTGTATTTTTTTCCGTATATAATAGTGAATTAAGATAAGATAAGATAAGATAAGATAAGTTTATTGATTAACTAAGCACAAGAACATACAATAAAATATCCAGTTGACCCCAAACTAGGCTGAGACTGTATTTAGTGTTGACATAATATATGTCGTCGCCCGGTTGTATATTTCGCCAAATCCTGATATTCCTAGGCATATCATAAAATAAGGAACCAAACCTAACCTAGGCGAATTATACGATCGGGCACATACATAACTATACGATTGCCTTATTGCCTTATTGTTTCCGCTAGATGTCTTAGCGTTAGTGCAGCAAAGTTGTAACGTTGGATGTAGTTCTAACTGTAACAGGGAGATGGCGTTATTACCAACTTTTTAGTTTCATTATACTCGCATTTATTTTATTTTCCTGGGGCTAGTTTATTTTAGTTTTTTTTTCTTTTGATACGGTAATTTGGAAATGGTGATCATCATCTTGATACAATTGATGGCATTAAATTTGTACATAGATCGTTTTTTAAAGGAAAAAAGAAATCCTCACAGGACCACTTCGTTCTCCGTCTGACTGTCTGTCTGTTTGGGAATGCGTGGAGGATCGAGTTGAAATTGCTGTGTTATTTTTTATTTCTATGTCAACGCAATCAAAAGATACGGCCGTTTATGCGGAATATTTTGATTCTCGCAAGGAAATAAAAAACGTATCTCCCATTGACCTAAGTGTGATCATAGAATTTGGCAAGAAGCATTGTGTTATAGCACAAATGAAGAGAAAAATCCGAAAACTGATAATCTGTAGTTATAATATAAAGGTTTGTATGTATGTATGTGCAAGTAGGTATGTGTTATTTAATTAACTTTAAAACCTATTAAACATAGTAAGTTCCCAACGATATTCAACAAACGTTTATAATAAAGATTTGACAGATAGTTCCTCGCAATCTCTGCTTCCCATATAGGTAACCCAACTACCTAAAACTAACATCTACAATTTAATTCTAAAGCAAATTCAACTCACCAGTAATACTAATAAGGCCGCATTATACTGTATGGGCTCTATTGCAGATAGGTCCTTTTATCCAGAGACCTTGTACCGGATCATTCCTATTACTTGTTCGGAACTAAAGGGATATGGATCATTAGGTACCTTTAGTAGTTTGTGTGTAACCAGCGACCGTTTATTGTTTAGTACCTAGGTCTTGTTTACAGCTTTTCCCTAGGGAACTATCGATTTTCCTGGAGTAAAAAGTATTGAATGTGTTAATTCAGAATATGGACTATCTGTGTGGAATTTTTTATCCAAATCTGTCGAGTTGTTTTTGCATGAAAGACAAACAAACACACCTACTTAGAAACTTACGTAGTTATAAAAGTAGTCTGCAAAATTCCAAAGAATATTTTAATAAATTCAAATGTCAAATGTGTTAAATTTTCGCTTTATATTCATTTAAATACAAATATAAACTTAATTATTTAAACATCACAGGATAATTTGACACAAATTGACCTAGTCCCAAACTAAGCTCTAGGCTTGTACTGTCGGTACCTTGGCAATGAATGATAAATGTGGCATTATCTATGAAAAGGGACCTTATTGTCGATGCCGCTTTCGCTATTATTAACGATGCTCCGATATAAATACAACGTCGCGTGACGCAGTGCAGCGTAAGCGCCATCGACAATAAGGTCCCTTTTCCTAGATAACGCCACAAATATACTTACAGAACGAAATAAATACTTAAGTACATAGAAAACATCCAAGAATCATAAAAATACTCGCGCTCGTCACACAAATATTTGCCAAGGAATAGAACCCGGGACCACTAGCTTTGTAAGATCAACCATGAAGGAGACTGTTTACATCTCCGAAATTGTATTATTTATTTTAATCCGACATTTTGATATATTTAATTATTATTACTACTGGGACCTGTACAACCCTGTGACATTTAAATTATGTAGCTTAAGTTTAGTATTGTAGTAAGTGATTTATTTGGAAAAAACGGCTTACTGTTGAGTTTCTTGCGGCGCTCCTTCTCAACAGTGGTCTCTTTGGAAGCGCTGGTAGACTCAGACTTGTAAAAGTGCCTACAGGGCCTACTTACAGAATAAATGATTTGAATTTGAATTTGAGTTAAAAGGCCATAGATAATCAAAGGGCCAAACATAATAATGTAAATCCATGTGAAAAGTTTCCAAAAAAAAAACACTAACTAGGTATTTAAAAAAAAGTGGCGTAATAAAAAACACAATAAAGTTTTATATTATTTAATTTGTACAAAAGAGAGAAATAAATTATAAATTCAAATTAAATAAGCATCATTAACAATCTTAGACATTACCCACACAGTATGACCATTAAAGCAGAATGCATTAAATTCAGAATAAAATTCAATACATTATTAAAACAATCCACCTTTATATTAAACATAAAACGAGTATTTCGGCACAGGACAGTCATTTCTTATTTCTAGAATAAATAAATTAAAATTAGACCTTTAAATATAAAGTACCTTAAATTGTCCTTCAAAAGGACAACATCAATCAGCACCTAATACTTTCAATAAATTAAAACAAATAAATAAAAATAACGAAATAAATTAAACGACGACATGTTTCACAAGGTGGGTAAAAAATAAATAAATATCACGAACTTAAAGAACATAAAAATGAAACATGACTCGTAAATACAAACTTAAAAAGGTGATATTAAAAAAACATTGACCTAATAAACTTAAAAACATTTAAAATAAAAACTTAACAAAATCAAGTGATACGTAAATAAGACTTTCTCTTAATATATTACAAGACTCAGATTTACAGTAACTAACATAGAATGTCATTAAAAAATTGAAAATTCTACAAAAAAAACAAAATCAACACATAAATGTGCTACTTCAAAAAAGTCTTTATAATAAACTGCCAAGTTTTATAATCTGTGCGCAAAAAAAAATCTGTTCCAAATTCAAACTAATCAAAAATGAGGTGTTCAGGCCAAGACTGAATGCGAATCATGCCTCAGTTTGACTGCTGCTTGTATGCAGAGTAGGCCAGTTCAGAGACATCGTTGTAAGACCGACGGTCCCAACCACCACTGCTTCCGCCGGAAGACCAGCCACTGTCATGGCCGCCGCCACCGCCGCTGTTCTTCTGAGCTATGATCTTCTTCAGGGCGATGATGCCCGAGAGAAGGAGAGCGATCTGAAAAGAGATAGATGGAAAATTATTGAATTATTTTCTAACACTGTATTCACAGTAGTTAATTAAGTTAGTTAAGAAATGATTTTTTTAATTAACCCCTAACAAAATAAAGGGTGATATGAGTTTAGCCTGTGTCTCCGTTAGTGTCCGACCGAAACATGTTTTTTGCCGAAATCAAAACGGAAGGTTTCGGGTTTGGTTATAGTTTCGGCCGAAACCAAAACCGAAACCGAAACTTTTTAGATGTGTATAAATTAAAATATCAGTGGATCGTTATTTCTATACATTTTAACAATAAATCAGTTGTAAGTCCTGGGCCCGTATTATGGTCGCCCTTATCGCGGTGGATAAAGCTTCCGTCACTCTCGCACTTACATACTGGTCAGAAAGTGACAGACGTTTTATCTACGCTTATCTACGTCGATAAACACGACCATAATCGGCCCGCTGTAGGTGGTATAAAATGGAACAAGTTCACGTATAAAAATAGAAAAACGATGTATTTCGAGTTTTAATTTTAACAAATTTAATGACAATCAGCCAGCCTACAAATACTACTCATAACTTATGATCATAAGTCATCGTCCTTCTTTTAATTATTTGTCAAATAAAAACAATTATGAAGTAGGTAAGTATCGGCACGACCGAAAGGTTCGGTACTTTTTTGACCGAAATCGAATCTTAGGCCGAAACACGTTTTTTATGCCGAAATCTGCCAAAACCGATACCGAAACCGAAACCAAAACATCGGCCAGACTCAAGTCTTCGTGTATGTGTGTCTGTATGTGGCATCGTAGGTCCCAAACAGATGGAGCGACTAGGACGTGATTTTTTTAAGAAAGTTACACTAGCTTTCTTCGGGACGGTTCTTAACTAGGTTTCATGAAAACCTGTTTATCCGTTAAAAAGATATCATCTCTGAAAAAAGGGTTTTTATCATTGTAATGGTTGTTTGGATACTTTGAAATACATTTGGTGAGAAATGCAAGATAGGTAATGGTTTGAACTATTAACGATTTAAATTTATTATGAAACCATTGTAAATCGATACCGTAATGCGTTCTTGTAACTAATTAACGTTTTAATAAAATTAAGGATAAGACCGCCTGTTGACTCACTATGTAATCTGTATTATCTTGTACATCCGATCAATTTTTTATTTTTTTATTTATTTATGTGGTGTTTAATAAGGTGGTTTTGTATTGCATTGTAATATTTACTAATAACAATAGTAGATTGTTCAACAAGGGACTAAAACAAGCCATAATGACACGAGATGTTTAGCCACGCGAGCGAGCCAGCGAGCGAGAGTGGCTATAGTTCGAGTGTCATTATGGTTGTTTAGTCTCGCGTTAAACACTCTACTTTTCACTTTGAATGCGAGGAAAAAAAACAACGTTCAGTGCCGGATTAGCCACGTACCTAGCAAATGCTACGGGCCCCGCGCATCCACGTCTAAACTCTAAAATGCTAGTACTTAGGTACATCAGTATGCGTATGCGTGTACTCATATTATTAGGGTTGACGATAAGATGAATAATCCAGTCGATATTCTCCACCAGAATAACCTAAAACAAACACCCACGCTAAATAGGTGCATATCTAAGTCGCTCAGTTGCGGAAAAAAGCCCGCCACAACCTAGAACCTAAAACAAACCCAGGGCCGCAGGGGTCTCTTTATAGAATTTGCTACGGACCCCGTGCTTGCTCAATCCAGCACTGACGAAGTTCTATACACATTTATAAAATTGATTATAAGAAAGTTTCTTACAAATATGTTCCGCGGTTTTTTTCTTTTCGTTTGTATTTTTTTTGTGAAGTGCCGCTTTAAATGCTTGCATATTTAGCCAACAGGTTCAAACTTGAAAACTATTTTAAAACTAATTGGACCAAGCATACCTAATAAAATGAATTCATCCTTAATATAATTAAATATATTCATATTCGTAATCATTAATCGTGTTTCACGAAATTAAATCTTTTTTATTTTATATTTTTTCACAGTTGCCATTTTGAGGTTATTTCCAGGCGCTAAAAATTGTCTACACCACAGAATAAAAACTAGAGGCATAGAAACCGTACTAAATAGACAGAAAAAACATTATGGTTGACTTCTTTTTACTTATGGTTTTCATAGTGAGTTGGAAAGAGATCGTCACAAGGCGTGATTTGGACCTTTAAGCACCAGTGTGGAAGAAAGTAACGCCAAAGAAGACCGGTCGTTGATTTGACGTTTCTTCACCTTCTGATCATGACAGATTAAAGAAGAAAAGACACCTAGGTTTTGTTTCTTTTCCTCTTATCAAAATGTAATCTATAAAGTAGAGACAAGTAGCTAGTGCAACGTTCATCTTATTGCACGGCTTCTATGCCTTTAATCTTTATTCTGTGGTCTATACAAAAAGACTGAAAATAGCAATAAATCCTCCATTCACAAACACCGTGATTGGATGTTTAGGGGATTCCAAAGTAAATTAAAACAATTTTAATTTAATCCCTAGAGATTAAAAAGGAACTTTAGTCCCGATGTGCAGAGACTAAAGTAACATTTTAAGAGCGTAAGAAGTGAAAACATATTTATTGATGCAAAAAAAGTTCAGTAGAGTATAGATTTCCAAAAAAAGTAACAACTTAAACGCATCGTAGCTATAGTTTGTCTAATTTAGAAATTATAATTAAAAAAATATAATATGTATATCCCACGATGAATATAACTTCTGCATTATCTTTGGAAGATTGAAACAAACATTGATTGAAAAACACACACAACAAGGTGTTGTAAAAGTACAACACTATTAAAAATATACAATGTTTTCTGCGCAATCACAAAATCAAACTACAGTATGATGTTATTTCAGAGTTAAACGGTACAAACATCCGCAACCGTTTTTTTTTAATACACGAAACTCATTCCCACAGACTTAAACTACAGTATGATTTTATTTTGAAGTTAAAAGCCATAGATTCGGAACCATCTTGGTTTTTTAATAAACAAAACTCATTTCCACAAAATCAAACTACAGTATGATATTATTTCAGAGCTATACATCTTAGTTTTTTAATACACAAAACTCATTTCCACAATGATGTTCTATTTATTATCTATAAAAGTAAATCTCTTAAGGCTTTGATGATAACAAACGCCGCACGAGATTTACTTAAACAGACAATAATATTTTATTTTTTTCACACACTAAATCACTACATTTGTATGTTCACCACCCGTCAACAAAGTTCATTTTATTTTAATATGTGTACACATTTATTCGTGATATATTTGACTGGTTTTGGTCACAGTACAGAAAACACTGCCTTGATACACAAGGAGGGATACCAGTGCTCTGTTAAAAATAACCATGTAATGGTCGTCATTACACTGAAGTAACCATTTACTGATCGTTAAGTAGCTAAAATAAAGCAACATATTTTTTTTTCGTTATAATTTGTCTGCTTACATAAAAAATATAAATAAAACTACAAAAGGCGAGTTGAAGTATATCCTTTTTAAAATAACTTTCAATATTTTAAGTTCTTCAAAGGTTTAATTAAGGTAATTTATAAGGTGAATTTTATTATCTGCGTAATGTATTTGTTTTAGTACAATAAAGTATTTACATAAATTCGTATGGATGATAAACTGGTGGTGCTGGGGGCCTATTATGATCACGTTTATCGCTGTAGATAAAACATGCATCACTCTCTGAACAATATGTAAGTGCGAGAGTGACAGATGCTTTTTCCACAGCGGTAAATGCGACTATAATAAGCCCGCTGGTGGGGCACTTATGTAATTATACACTCTTTGCTTGATTGTGACTTTAATATTTAAAATTTCGTATTATATAAACGAAAGCTATACCATAGTAATATGTTATTTTTATCATACTTAAACATTTTGTGTATGAAAATTTATTTTCGGTTATTTTGTTTGTATTTATTATCCCAAAAACCTGGTTAATTTTCTACCTCTAGCAACACTGTTCATTATCAGAACGTAACCTGGGTAGTGATTCTTTCAAAAGCAAAGGTGAGCGAACGCAGGAGTGATGTCCAAGCGGCGAGTTTAAGTAGTCCCGTCAAAGCGAACAAAACACATTTCAGCGCGTGTATTCAATTTGGCAGCATGGCTTCTCGAACGTATAAGGCTGCCTAATTGAGAATGCACGCGCTAATATGTGTTTTGCTCGCTCTGACGGGACTACTTAAACTTGCCGCTTGGACTTCACTCCTGCATTCGCTCACCTTTGCTTTTGAGAGAATCAATACCCTGAGCGGATTGAGCAAAAATGGTCCATCGAAGGTCGTAATGTAATGTATTACCAAGTAAGTAATTTATTTCCCATACCGATAAAACAATCTAATTTCACCCTTGAATGACCGTAATACGTGGTTTTACGCTCGTAATGAGTATTTGGTCACATTGACATGAAACTCTCGTGGGAGTTGTTTACGAAATTTGATGACATGCAAAATGTAATAATATAAGAATTTGATATTGGTAATCAAGTGATACAAAGAAAACATGACTACGATGAATTATAATAATAAGATTAAATGAATGATGTTTTAACTATTATTTAAATAGTATTATTTTATTATTCTTTCTCGATAACACTGTGAATGTTTTTTTTTAAATCTAGAACATTGTTCAAAAAATATCAAGTGTTTTACTAACGTGTTATAATCATAGTTTACAACTAAAGCTCTTAATGACGAAGTCACGAAATTCTTTGTTAATAGGCAAATAAAGTCAAGCAAATAAACGTAATTCTTCCATGCCCTACAAAGTCTTAGCGTACAAAAATGCTACAATTAGAAATAACGCCAATCTAATTCAAACCATATGTAATCCTCCTTTACAGTTGAAAATACTATGATGTTTTGTCTTGACTTAAGGTATTTATAGGAACTGATAAGAAACATCTTATTATCACCGCAGTAATTGTTATCGAAACCTATGACTAAAGGCAAGAAATTGTTTCTTTTTTATTCGTGACCAATCTATATTTCAAGATTAGGTTTCATACTGTACCTATTCTAAATTAAATATTAACCAGTTACAACCTAAAAAAAATATATAAAACTTAAGACGCAGTTAGCGTAATTAGTAGTGAGCCTGGCTTCAAAGCTAGCTAGCTCGGGTTCGATTCCCGTAAGGGCAAATATTCCCATGATGAGTTTAAGTATTTTCTTCCTGTAGTGAGCCTGGCTTCAAAGCTAGCCTGGGTAGTGATTCTTTCAAAAGCAAAGGTGAGCGAACGCAGGAGATAATGTCCAAGCGGCGAGTTTAAGTAGTCCCGTCAAAGCGAACAAAACTGTTCTCATTTCAGCGAGTGTATTCAATTTGGCAGCATGACTTCTCGAACGTATAAGGCTGCCTAATTGAGAATGCACGCGCTAAAATGTATTTTGCGCGCTCTGACGGGACTACTTAAACTCGCCGCTTCGACATTCACTCCTGCATTCGCTCACCTTTACTTTTAATCACTACCCTGGGTTCGATTCCCGGTAAGGGCAAAAAATTCCATTATGACCTTAAGTATTTTGTTCCTGAGTCGTGAATATTTTCTATATTTATGTATTTCGTTTGTTTATAGTCGTCTTACAGTAAAATTGTAAAGCTTAGCTTGGCACGTTTGGCCTTATAATATAAGGAGCTGTACACTTTCGTACTTTGTACTTTAATATCATGTTTGAATTGGGGTTTTATTCTCGAACGAGTGAACGAGTGCGTACAAAATACATTTTATTGCGTGCATTCTCAATTAGGCAGCCTTTTTACGTTCTTGTTGCCTAATTGAGAATGCCACGCTAAAATGTGTTTTGTACGCTCTGACGGGACTAGTTTAACTCGGCGGTTTATATAAATGGCGCCGCGTTCACTCGTTCGACCGACCGAACGCCGTTTTCAACAGATTAACACTAGGGAATGCAATTTAACCGGTTATTAACCGTTTTTGTATGAAAATAACTGGTTAAAACCGGGTATAACCGGTTATTTGCATTCCCTAATTAACACCCGAGCATTAATCTGTCATAAGCGTTAAAACGACAAGGTACAAAAGCGTGCAGCTAAGGTCAACTATACTAGGCCTTGATACTTTGGTTTTAAATGATACGGACTTGAAAGTGAAGATGGAATCAATCTAAATGAACTGTGTTTGAACTCTATCATGGCCTTGCGATGTTTTAGTCTAGAAAGTACCCCGGTATCACGAGCGCGGGTCGGAGGTTAATCCGGGGAAAGTAACTTTCAAGAAGGAATGTCTGTACTGCAGATGCATACTTGATCATACCCAGGCAAAAGTAATCTTCGATGTTTTGAAATCTATCACTCACGTCGATAAAGTTTAATTGACAATAGAAATATTTTTAAAGGGTGATCTAATTAAAGCATGCTTAGAGAGGTTTGTCTCAAAAGCATAGTAAGTAGGTTCTTTAAAAAAAATATTTACTGAGATAAAAAGATTGAATATTATCAGTGTTTGCTACGCCCGCTTTGGACTAGTGGTGGGAATGACGTCATTTTGTTTATAATCGCGTTTTGTTAAGTCTAGTACTTAATGTGGCAGAGAAAAGTCCATGAGGCGTGAGCTCTTCAGCCATTAGCAGAAATTTATTTATTTATTTTCTCAGTAAATAATGGACAAAAAAATAAAACAAAATAGTATGGTTTTGAGACAAACTTCTATAAGCAAATTTAAAACACCCATTAAAAAGTTCCTGTCGTCAATTTTAAATAAATAAGTTTTCGAAATAAGTTCAAATTACGATGCCTCTTGTTTAAGGTTAGAGATAAAAATTCAAACATGCTGTACGTACATGTTTGCACCAATAAACAATTGACTATAGGTTTAATTTTTAAGCTAAAACATATTTGATTTTCAAATTTGTTTATTTACCAATGGAATTGAATATTACTGTTTGCGCTATGATATTCAAAACTACACCATACAGAAGTATTTATACTTCAATGTAAAAAAAAAATGATTTTTCAGTAAACTTTGCTACACGTGATTGCTATGTATGTTTCGTAGGCGGACTTGTGTTTCAGGCAATGGCCGGTATAAAGGAATTTTTGTGAATCAATAACAAAAACTTTGTATTTGTTGTGCTTTAGTTATGTTATTTGTAGTTTATATTTAAAAAAAACGATTTAATACAAACAACTTCACCGCCTAAATAATTTGAAGACAAGATTGACTTCGTACATGTAGAATACGTTTTCTACTCTTTTATCATTACACCCCGTTAGGAGAGAATTACGAAAAATCATTTTCTATTGTCATTTTTATGTATACCTAAAATGTATTAAAAATATTTAATAGTCCGTAAAAAACGGTTTAATAATTTTTTTCAACATTTTCGCCTTTAGGTAAATAATGGCGTCTATAGCTACGTATTTTACTATTGCATAAGTATTGAGTACAATTTCAAAGGTTAATTCATGTAAGATTGTCACCTTATATTTTATTAAATTGTGTAAATCCATAATTCAATGTTGCTAAAGATATCCTACGCACTCATTAAGGATTCATCATCAGATGACTAACAAACAACGCTCAACCTAAATCACTGGACCTACTGACTTAAAATTTGTAGTTAATATTCCTTGGGTACCCTAGAGAAGCACTAACAAAGGATTTTAAAAAACAACAGCCAACGGGAAGAAATAGGGGAAGTAGCGAGAAACAAATTTTACGCGTACAAAGCCGCGGTGTTTAATTTAAAAAAGAAAACAAGAAATTAACGTATTCAAAAATTTAAAGCGTAATTCTGAGCACTATATAAATTATATGATCAAACAATACAGTGTGTTTCATTTAATAAAAATGACAAATACACTATCACATCCAAGACTAACTGTGGTAGCAAAAGACAGTAAATGTTAGTTATTAATAAAGCAGACATAGTGTAAGTATTAAAATATCACCAACAACGTAAAATTACATGTTTGCTCTGTCTCAGTTCAGATTTACTAGAACAATTTCATTTCTCATGAGAAACATTAACAGAAGACCTAGATACCGTTTCATACTATATATACCCTAAACCTTTAGTAGAAAGTTAAATGCTGCTTTTACTTAGAGAACTACAGATAGTTAGATATAATAGCTGCGACCTACAAAAGGACTGGGTCCACATTGCTTCGCCTCGCTGGTATTTTAAGACTAGGTAATGTAAGACACATATCTATTATACTTGTATTTCTGAGTTACGATCTCGCTTCAAAATTCAAGTTTTAAAATTACAGAATGTGCAACTTTGAAAATATGCTCAGAGCTGTAAGATAAATGTTTGAATGATTTAATTAGTCACAAAGGAACTAGAGTACGTAACGTAACATAAAATAATGTTTTTTTTATAAATAAATAAAAAAGTAAGAAAATAGTAAAACTCATTCTCGATACAATATTTTTTTATATCATTAGTAATTATGTATTAAATAATGCCATTTATTTATGACATTATTTACAAGTTTTTAATGATATAGCATAGTTTTTATTGCCTAATGAAGTGAACAAAAATTTCAACTTTCAACGATAAGTAAAAATCTAACAACACAAATTTATATCTTCTTTAACACGATAAAGGTACTAACATTAATAAACACAATAGTAAAACGGGGAAAGCAAAGGTCAATTCAAATGGCGATGACAGAGAACCATCTAAAGAGACAGTGATTGATGGTCAAAATTTTAGAAATAACAATAACAAATCACGCATTGTCAATCAAGAGGTTCTGCACAATTCAGATGATGAACTTTCACCGAGCAAAGTAAACGGTAATTGAATGGAAGTAAAGATTTAAGTATGGGTGCTCTGACATACGGATGTTGCGTTCGTCAAATTTTAAACTCTTATTTACATTCATAATAAGAGTTTTAAATTAAGTGCGTCAAGAGCGTAGTTTAAAATAAAGCACACGTCAATCATTGCTTCATATTGTAGTCATTAATTTCTTCTTCATTATTGTTGAAACTTAGAAACGTGCTGACAAAATTTGGCACCAAGATAGTTCCTAAAGTGTTAGAAGCGTTTGATTCCGAAATTTTTAAAACGAAGGCTGTTTTTTTACTTTATGTAGATGGAATGAGCTACTCGTATTGATAAGTATCTCGCATATCTTGTAGATAGACAATTTTACTTTCCATACATTATAGTCTGTGTGTTTTCAATTTAAATTGCTTATGCGCACTTTCAGATTGACCTTTTTAGACCCAGGTCACTATAATTACCTGTCCGTCATCATCTCGTTCTTGTTCATAGAAATCAAAATTACTTTGACCTTTGGTTTCTTGATGATACAGTATATCATTGACTTTCTTTCACGTTTATTGGGCAATTTAAGACGGTGGTTCATTAAACTTTAACATTTTTTTAAGACGCTAAACAAGGTGTAAAAATAATTATGTTGTTAACTGGTAATTCCATCGGTTAAATAGATTTTTTTAAAATAATTTAATAAAACAGATATGAATCTAGAATTACATAAACATTGGTAATGATAACTTTGCTTCTAATTAACTCGTAACTGTGAAATGCTTTATATAAAAAAAGTGTAATTGTTTTTATCAGATTCTAGAATTTCTTGTTCGTCTCCTTCTCACAGATATTCTCAATGTTTATCGTACAAAATTCCACTACAACTTGAGCTTTATGAGCGTTACCTACTTATTGACAGCTTGCATTTTTCTTTTAGGTATTAGCAATTGTTACATCGTCTCATAGTAACAAATACATTTATTTAGTTTTAATTTACAACAAAATAATTAAACTCTTAGTGTTTTAGGTATCTAGCCATCGATATCGATGATTTCACCAGTTGTAAAATAAATATTAAAAAAATGTACAGTAAGAAAACTATAATACTCACAAGAAAAGAATGTATCTATTATGTCTTAGACATTTAAATGCTTCATTTCCTTCAACATTTCCCACATCCCGCATTCATCTCAATCATCACAGAACTAAACCAGAATAATAGCTCACTGATGACAACGACCTTGAATGAATGATCAATAAAAACTGTTCTCATCGCAATGACTATTAGATTCTCATTATTATTGTCAGTTTTTGCATCGTGTAAACCGTGCCTTACATCGCTCTGAATCAGTGTCAAGATCATTGAGAACGCGTCATTTCTGATCTGTAGAGTGCTAACATTTAGTTCTTGATTTGATGTTGGCTCCATTTTGTTTGAAAAGTAAAACTGGGCATTGAATGGTGTAAACACATTTCGAGTTTGCATATGTTGAGGTGAACTTATAGAAAGCAGTGGCAGAGAAATTAATAAAGCTGAACGCAGTGCGTAAGTCCAGGGAAACGGTATAATTGTGCAGGATATAAACAACACAAGAAGCGAGGGCGGGTCGCTACTTTAAAATATTATACTCAAATCTACTATAATCAGTGATCGGGGAAAACGATGCAAAACTTTAACAAAACTTAAAAGAACTTACATTACAGCCATGAAACTATTAATATCCTTATACTAAATCCGAGACTCTGATATAGAGTTAAATTGAAAACTAATCTGCCACTAATATTCTTATTTTTCAATAATATTCTTATTTTTCTTGGTTGCAAGTACTCCTTTATGGTCAGCTTTACAAGTTTTGTTAAAGTTTTGCACCGTTTTCCCCGATCACTGACTATAATCGAATCAACCCAAACATAAAGATCTTAGATTAAAGAATTGACTGTTTAATATTTTGATAATTATCTATTTTTCACTACCCGTGAAAATCGTGCCCGAATACACTATAACTCAAGGCTATCAATGCATCGAAATGCACTTGAAATCCAGGTTAGCCTGATAATCTTAAATGAAAATGGTTTAGTAAAAGCTTTAACTGTTACTTTAGAAATGTGGTGTGAAAATGTATGCCAGAGAAATAGCGGTTTAGTTTGATAATGTTATAGTCAACTGAAGGATAATTACTACAGATGCTGTGGAGCCATTTGCGCACTCATTGCTAAGTAGGATAAAGGAAAAACACAAAACAGCAGTATGGATGATTGATTTCAAGATGTAAGGTTTGATAGATCATGCATTCGATATAGTCAATGGTTAGTCGACCACATTGAACAATAAGTAATTAAAAGTGATTAAAATGATCGACCTGATTACACACAAGATACAAGATCAATAATTACTGTGGCGTGCTGTTGGACTTAAATTTTTACTTTTAAGAAGATACTAAAACGTATGTTAAAAACAGGGCCTACAGTAACTTTTGACTTTAAGACAATACATGACTTATTGTCCAAAAGCCCTTTTTATTACACAAATTGCAATCATTCGTTTATTTTTTAATCAACACAAACATTAACTATTTGCCGTAAGAAATATCCTTTTCCTTCGTGTGTGGTGTAGAATTGATTTTTTTTTTAATTTTAACAGAAACGTCTGTACTTAATTTAGTTTGATGATGAAAATGTTTATGCCAATAAAAATATTTTAAAAAAAAGTATTTAGTTTATTTTTTATTGCCAAACCTTAAGTTAACGTAAATATTTTTTCACTTCTCATGCTCTTAAAATGTTACTTTAGTCTCTGCACATCGGGACTAAAGTTCCTTTTTAATCTCTAGGGATTAAAGTAAAATTGTTTTAATTTACTTTGGAATCCCCTTAACATCCAATCACGGTGTTTGTGAATGGAGGATTTATTGCTATTTTCAGTCTTTTTGTATAGACCACAGAATAAAGACTAAAGGCAAAGAAGCCGTGCAATAAGATGAACGTTGCACCAGCTACTTGTCTCTACTTTATAGATTACATTTTGATAAGAGGAAAAGAAACAAAAACTAGGTGTCTTTTCTTCTTTAATCTGTCATGATCAAAAGGTGAAGAAACGTCAAATCAACGACCGGTCTTCTTTGGCGTTACTTTCTTCCACACTGGTGTTTAAAGGTGCAAATCACGCCTTTTGACGATCTCTTTCCAACTCACTATGAAAACCATAAGTAAAAGGAAGTCAACCATAATGTATTTTCTGCCTATTTAGTACGGTTTCTACGCTTCTAGTTTTTATTCTGTGGTATAGACAATTTTTAGCGCGTGGAAATAACCTCAAAATGACAACTGTGAAAAAATACAAATAAAAATGATTTAACTTCGTGAAACACGATTAATGATTACGAATATGAATATATTTAATTATATTAAGGATGAATTCATTTAATTATGCTTGGTCCAATTAGTTTTAAAATAGTTTTCAAGTTTGAACCTGTTGGCTAAATATGCAAGCATTTAAAGCGGCACTTAACAAAAAAATAATAAAAGAAAAGAAAAAAACCGCGGAACAAATTTGTAAAAAACTTTCCTATAATCAATATTGTAAATGTGTATAGAACTTCGTCAGTGCTGGAATGAGCAAGCCCGTCGGGGTCCGTAGCAAATTCTATAAAGAGACCCCTGGGTTTGTTTTAGGTTACAGGTTGTGGCGGTCTTTTTTCCGCAACTGAGCGACTTAGATATGCACCTATTTTGCGTGGGTGTTTGTTTTAGGTTATTCTGGTGGAGAATACGACTGGATTATTCATTTTATCGTCAACCCTGATGCATATGAGTAGGTACACGCATACGCATACTGATGTAAGTACTAGCATTTTAGAGGTTAGACGTGGATGCGCGGGGCCCGTAGCATTTGCTACTCTTGCTAGGTACGTGGCTAATCCGGCACTGAACGTTGTTTTTTTTCCTCGCATTCAAAGTGTAAAGTAGAGTGTTTAACGCGAGACTAAGCAACCATAATGACACTCGAACTATAGCCACTCTCGCTCGCTGGCTCGCTCGCGTGGCTAAACATCTCGTGTCATTATGGCTTGTTTTAGTCCCTTGTTGAACAATCTACTATTTCTAAATTGCCATTTAAGATTTTATTCCCTTCATTTCCTGTTCTCTGAAACCTGTTTCAACGCCAGGTTTTAAACAATTCCAAGAGCTACAAGGCTTAGTTGATTCGTGACTTAAGTGTTCCAGAAATAAACCAGAAAGCTGGTGGTACCTGTAATAAGATATTTCTAACGGTAGCGTTAGACAAAACAGTAAGAAGAGATACATAAAAGAATTATTGAGTTTATGTTAAAAAATAATTGAAAGGTTAAGGTTTTCTTTATTATTTGTATAGTTGGATCAACCTAGTATGAGGCTGTTTGGAAGGGATCGCTTATAGTGATAAGATTGCCGGTTGTCTACCGTTTAATAAGTTCTTGTAGGTATTTGTCTTTGCTTGTTTATTTTTCTTTGTGCGGTGTCCAATACAGCGTATTTGTATTGTATTTTATTGTATGTTCCCTATGACAACTTGCAAAATCAAGTTTGTTTCTTCACTTCATTTGTTTCTTCGATTTTTCACAAATACTACATTAATACAGACTTTGCTATGACTTTTAGTAATTTGAATAATTGATTACTACTTTGATATGCCTGGCTTGTAAATATAGTTAATGTTAAAAGTTACAAATACGCCTCATTCTACATTGACCTAATTAATTAAAGAAAAAAAACGATTTTGTCTTGTTTTACCATTTTTTTCTTGTGTTCATAGTCATGTCATAATATTTTTAATTTTGGAATTAAAACGTTTTTAAAAATTCAAAGTTTTGCTATTTTTTTGCAAACTTTCCCCTACTTGCCTTGACTTTAACCGCAGTTTATAAGGTATAATACAAAATACCTCGCGGCGACAGTATTATATTCTTGATCTGTGTCAAGCACTCTTAACTAAAGTACATTGTTGCGGCTATCTATCTGTAAGAGTAAGTGCAGCAAGTTACTTTTGTTATTATAACATTTACTTAGAGACTCCTATATAATTTATTTCATGAAAAAGTGTTATTAGTAGAGATGTCAAGTTTTGATTTCACATTCACCTGTTTTTAATTAAATATATTAAATAAGACAAAATAATATGAGGTTAGAAAAATAATTAAAAGTCTCTTAACCAATAGATGATAAAATGACCACGGCAAAATTAGTAAAGATACCACTCATAATAATACAAATAAAAGTGAAAAGAAACCAATTTGTGATATACGTGTTTCTATAATAAGAAACAATTGCATCTCTGGTTGGATTTGATTCACATCTTGAAGAAATAACACTGCATTAGACAAATTAGTAGTTTAATCAAGATCGTGCGGTATTATCTTTAATTAAGAACTAAGTGACAGTAATGAAAGTTATAATGATAACTCGTAGCAGAGTAATGGAAAACAAAATTCATAATATACTGAAATGTTTATATTTGGCGAAGCTTGTCAAAATTGGTAAAGGAAAGTTTTAAATGAACAATCAAATAAATTTTATAGGTTTGTCAGCAAAATACTACACTTCTGGTTTTTATCTGCCTTAAATTCATTTTTGTTTTCTCGACACACTCTACTTTTTTATTTCATCACATTTAAAGTGCTTAGAAACATGACACATGCTCATCTTGATATGAAACGAGCTTCAAAACAGTTGAAAGTGGACTCATTTCTTCATCTCGTTCAGAAAGGGTTGTACTCGTATATTTTTCATTTCACTTGTTCTATAGAGGCTTACTATCTTGACATTAATCATAAGATTCTCTCATAGCTACAGACCTAATGATATAATTCCCACGCACCTTTGAGAACCATTCCACACAATAGGAGAAGGTTAGAAAAATTCATTAACAATGAAATTAGAGGCCAATTATGCTCGTTTTCTCTACGATGAATACATCAAGATAGTATTTAAGTTTGTTGAAAAAACAGGTTAATATGAAAAAGTGTATCAACTCGTAGCTTTACTGGTAATTTCTCATTGTTATCGTCAACAAGACAGAATAAATTGTTTTAGCAAAATCTTGGTGCTTTTGTGGTCTACTGACAATATTATACGTTATAGAAGACGCGATTAGTAAAGTTTTTGTAGGTACTGACCCTGCTAAGCATCCCAAATTCAATTCCCAGCAAGAGCATAATTATTGAGGTTTTCTGTGTACCTAATGTGTGGGTAATGGCTAGATATAGTTTAAACTCATTGGTAGTACATGATCAAGGATGAGTTTGTTCATTGACTTCATTGTCAACTGCGACTTATTTTGTCCCTAAGGGCCGTTTTAACTGATTGATCCTGACGATGCCTGAGATGCCCATTGTAAGACACGTCTAAGTTGCTGTCAAGACACTGAAGTCAGATTTCAATGTCTTGACTTCTTTAACTGACATTCCAGTCAAGATCAGTAGGATAATACGCCTTTAAGTCAATGTGTATGAGTTAAAAAGTATTGTATCATTGGGAAGTTCTTCATGGTTACTCGTACAGTTATGGTCCAAACCACCTAATCGGTCATTAAAGGGTTTTGCTGCTACCTTCAAAAATGGAAAGTCAACTGGTGTGTCATCTTTGATGATGGGAACTCATGCATTGACAATTTTGTGAAAGTGGGTAATAGTACATTTGGTACGTCAATTACCAAATCTGTTTCTTACATTGTCCGAAAACGCTGACTATTGCGTTTTAATTGATGTAAACGGTTTTCTGTTGAAGAAACTGTTCATTTTATTCAGGATTCCAATTTAAGTACATCTTTTTCCTTTAGAATTACCACACCACGTTATAATGAGAACGCTAAATTACTTCAAGTATAGAATTTATATAAATATATAAAATTATTCATACCTTCGAAACTATGAGGGCTTTTCCAGCTAGGATGAAGAGACCAGCGATCGCTAGGGGCACCATGGCTGCCATCTTCATCGCGAATCCCATCGCCATCATACCCATCATTTTCTTCATCTTTCCTCGTCCTGGAAATCACATTTTATTGCGTTAAAGTGATGTTGCTGCTTGATGCATTTTAGCGTTCTCAAGCCACGAACTATTAAGTCTAACTTGACCCGCTTCTTGTAAGCGTTTTAAATGTATTGACGAAGGTTGAAGAAGTTGGAAATTTAGTTTTTGTGTCGATAAGGTCGTCGAAGAGTTGTTACTGAAAAGAACTTTCTACTGGTTTGTTAAATAACTTGATATTGTGATGTCAATCTAATTTTAACCATAATTTCTCATCATTTTTAAGTATTTTTTTTCTCTATACAAGTATATATATCGTTGTCTAGTACCCATAGTACAAGCCTAGAGCTTAGTTTGGGACTAGGTCAATTTTGTGTCATGGTCCCTGGATATTATTTATTTTATTTATTTTTTATTTATTTAAGAAATTATTCAGTTAATAAATCCGTCTTTTTAATTCTGCTTGAGTTAACCTAGGTTGGTAATTTAAAAAAAAACGCCCCCAAAACATTCGACATGGAATATAAACAAATTGGTATGGGCACATGTCACTAAACGTTTACTTATTAAAAATACGTATCTAATACAACGCGTTAATTAGAGCGAGTCTAACTTTGTGTTATTTGTGCTCATGATTTACAAAAAAAAACAATATGAAAATTTGGAACTTGGCAAAGTAACCTATAATTTGTGAAAGAAATATTCAAATTGATAAATTACATTTTTAGGAAACATTCACGTTGCTTCCTTGGTTATTAAAGTAACGGTTGCGTTGAGGCAAATTAAACACTACCTCTTCTTGTTTTTTATGATTTACAAAGAGGTTAAACGTTCACAGAGTTCAACACAGGCTTGGGTATTTCTTTTTAAAACCAATATGTGGTTTTTTAATATTCAATTGTTTGTTTTCATCATACGACATACTTTCTGCTCTTACTCCTTTACTAGCGTTATACAAAACTACATGTACGATTATAAATTTGAATATATAATTGTAAAATTTTATTTAAATGTATCAATTATTATGTTTTATGCGTATTTCTCTGTCCGCTGTTGTTGTGGTTTGTCACGAATAACTGTTTTTCTTTCTTTCATTCTTTCGTTATAGACATTATTTTAGATTGTTATTAAAGTTACATCATCACGTAGAAAGGCAATTTGATTAAGCTTTTTGATCGACCGTTACCTTAAGTTTCACGATTTACCGATTGTTATTGTTATTGACTGTATAACTTTCCCTGTTTCGATCGATTTGTAATCCCTGTATTAATTTGTCTCTTTTTTAGTTTCTCCCCTTATTAGCCTTTGTGAAAAGTAATGTTTCATGAGTGTATTTATGTAATCCACTCAGCATGAGGTAAATGATTGCCGTATTATAGAAATGAATTATATAATTTGATTTTTTTCCAAAAACAAACAGTATTTAGGTTTTTTTTGAACCTCCGACAAAAGGATGATTTTATAAGTTTAACATGTATCTGAGTAAACTATTTGCTGTCTGTGGAATCATAGCTCCCAAACGAGGAAAATGTAATAGGATGTAATAGAAAAAATCTGCAAATTTAATCGCAACAGTTTTTAGCTGGATATATACACTAATAACAGTTCTAAAAGAAAGAGTCGCCAATATATCGCGGGTTGTTATCTATTTATTAGTTATACTAGGGTGATGGTACCAATGATGGAAACTTTTAGCTGACAGGCACCAGTAATGGACACTTCACTCTTAATTCAAATTTCATACGGTCTTAAATTGATTGTTGCAAAACAAATGAATAACCCTTATCTTCTATAAAATAAGAATCAAGCGTCCATCATTGGTCCTTGTTCATTACTGGTTCCGTCAATTTTAATTTGTCGAAAGTTAGTTCAAATCAAAAGTAATTTGGGAAGTAACTTATTAACATTGAGGGTTATTAAAAGCTTTATGACCTATTAATACAATATGAATTTAACTATTGTTAAGTATACAACGAATAATAATATGGTCCCCTAGATATAAGTGTGATGTGATTTCTTCTCGCACTTTCTTAACAGTCTCAAATGGAGCTTAAAGCGTTTTATAAGTTTTCTTTACGACTATCATTAGGAAAGCGACAAGGCCACAATGACCGTAAATGGCCAATGACCACGTCACTTTACTGTAAAGATTTCGTATCATTTGAGGTTTTCTTTTTAACATTACGCTAAATCGGCCTATTATTTAAATGGCATTTTTACTGCTACGGGCAGCAATTTTACGAGAGTTGGTGTTACAATTTCCTGGAAGGAAAATTTTGATAAGCAATAGTTTTAAGACTACAAAAGTTTTTGGAATAGTAATGACAAAATATATTATGATCTAAGAAATATGGATCTTAAAACGGTTTTTAATTTCAATTGAATACACTTAGCAAAATTTGACTTTATTTTGAAAGGTAAATATTTGGTGATACTAAGACAAAACTATTACGATCGTCATTTATTATTCATCAACAAAAATCTGATTTATATTAAAATATTATTTTAAAACTTCAAAATAAACTGCAACTGAATAGTCGCGTTTATCTAAAGAATTAATTGATAATCACAATAATTACTGCCTAATTCATTTCATCGACATGACACTAATGCTAATTTCTTTTTACGCATTTAACGCTTGGTTTCATACCATTTATAATTATGATTAATTAGCAACAATTAACCTATCAATCATTTAATCATACAATGCTTATACAATCTCGGAACTATGAATTTACTGAAATATGTAATGAGGAAGTTGATTATGGAATCAGAAGAAAACATGGACAGTATTTTTTTAAGAAATAAATTAAGTTTGAGAAGCATAGTTGCATTTAATAAAAGCAACTTATAAAATTCTCAAAGTCATTCCACATTTTCTTTAACCTTGTTTTCGATGTTGCTTTGTTCTGTCACTTTTTTATTGTATTAATAAAGTGACAGATCAAAGCAATATGATAACGATCGAAAACAATATGGTTTATGACAAAGTAGAACAGAGGCCCAGATGATATACGTTCGAAAAGTTAAAAGGTTACGCATTAAATTAAGGATTCTCATACAACTTTTACTGAGCAAAAAGGATAAAGAATTACAAAAAGGATAAAGAGTAAATGAAAAAAAGCACGTTACCTTCTTCAACGCCCTTATTGAGCTCCTGTCCTGTCATTTTGGGAAGAGACAGCTGAATCGTCCTCGAATTGGCAAAGGACGCAATCCTGTCCCATAGCATCTCCGTCAGAGTTTCATCCTTATCCTGTAGATTCCTCGGAAGTGTCGCGTCAATATCCTTCTCACTAATAGGAGCGACTTCAGGTTCAGAGCTCTTCACAACTTCGATCCCATCAATAACTGGTATAGCTTCCATCCTTGCTACCCGATCGAAGAACAATATAGCCTTCTTTTTCAAGCAAGGAAGTATTCCATCTGTGCGTTGGCACTCTTCATATATCCGCATCATACTCTTCATTCCCATGTCTTCCCTGGGCGCGGATTGGGCGACCGCCACCACCATTGCCAAAACAACCACTTTTGGAAACATTGTGATAGAACCGCGCGGTACGGTTGGTAAAAAAAGACTGTTTACGTACATAACGCGCCGAGAGTATTTATAGCCTTATGTTAGTTACAAAAAGAATTGTGCTTCTGAGATCGAGGGCTAGGGTGAGTGTACAACGGCTGAACTATGAATGAAGGCGCGCAAGTTGTTCGCGGTTGTAGTATTAGAACGCCGCTCACCGTCCGTGTGTTCCCACCGTTAGAGCTTGCAGGTGTGTGAGTGTGTAGCCAAATGGAAAATTGTTTGTAAGTGTTGGTTTGTAGAAGGGAGGTACTTAGGGATGGAGGTGGCAAAATGAGGAAAATACGTCGGAATTATATTAATTGTGTATTTTAATTGCTATTTCTTGAATCCAGGAAATCGGATGCAACTGAAATACATTTCCTTTTTTGAACGAATAACGGGTCAAGTAAGTTTTGGTATAAGTGTATCTTTAGGGCTATGGTGTCTTGTAGATTGTTAATAAAGAAATGATGTTGTTTTAGACGATTTCATTATGATGTTACTTTCGTCCTATCCTAGGCTAGAAATTAAAATGGTAGATTTTAATAATTTGCCAACCTAAACATTTTTTTTGTACCGGAATAGAGTGCCGTTAATTAAAGCTTTTGGCGAAGCTTTCAAAGTCTGACAGGCCTCATAGTTTGAACTTTGTTACATCGTAAAATTAATAGAGTGATAGTATTGCCTTAAGCTACGTAAAGTGGACTATAAGTAGTTGAACTTATTTACCTTTGCATAGAGGGTCAAAAATTAATTAAAATGAGCACTTTCTGGCAAATTCATATGTCACATTTTTATTTCGATTAGGTCAAAGCACACCCTATGCATATTTTTTGAAGGAAAATGCAAGTAAATCTGAAGCTAATTATGCGTTTATGAATTAAGAAGTTTGCCTTTTGTAGTTTTTTAGAAATACCTTTGACAGACATGACACTTTTCTATGGACTTTTGATGACTTATTGTAAATACTAAAAATCAGTTAAAAGCAGTATCCTCTACACTCTTCGTAACTGCACGTCAGCAAGCACGGGCGCAGCTTGCATTCAAAGCAGCTTCAGTATGTATAAAGTTTATAGTAAGCAGGTTGTTCGCGAACTAGTTGAAATTAATTCGAAGAAATTTCTTTAAGACATAGTTAAAATCAAAAAGAGCCCGAAAACTAAATAATAATTAATAGAAACCACTTTATTGTAAAAGAGTTAAAAAAAATAGTTTTGATGAAGTTTCTGCCAATTCTGGCAAAAGAAAACTCCATTAAGCATGTCTAAATGTAACGTATAGGTACAAATTTACATCAATATTAAAAAATGCAATTTTATTTGCACTGTTGTGTTTCGGTGTGGATGTTCCACATTACTCCTTTTGTTAACACATGTCAATTGTATTTTAAATAGTATGATGTCAATGAGTCTCATCTCACAGCATTTTGACCAATAGATTTTTGGTAGGACCTTGTGCAGGGTCTACTGCCAAGCAGCAGTGTTGGCATTGTTGTGTTCCAGTGTGATAAGGCAACCTGTTAAAGCCGTAACAGACGATCGAATTTGGTCCGGGCCGGACAGCGGATTTGGTTCGCTCCGAACCATATATGTCCGTCTGTAGAGTAGTCTTGTGACCATAGACGGACAGATATGGTTCGGAGCGAACCAAATCAGCTGTCCGGCCCGGACCAAATCCGATCGTCAGTTACGGCTTTTAAATTACTATCATAGAGGCATTCCATCTTAGTCCTTAGGGTTGACAATGCCTTTGCATTCACAGGGTTGCAGTCGTAAGATTATAGTCTTGAGAATGGTCTGGTCAGGTGGTCTGTGTGCTCGTTTGACATCTCCATACATGACAGCTCCAGTTTACTAACCCCTCGATACAAACACAGGTTGTACTAAGATTAACGTGTGTATCTGTATGTTTGTATTTGGAACCGTAACTCCTAAACATATGGAAAGATTCAGACGTTGGTTTTCGGGGGTCTCTATGCATTTATTTTCATGAGTCTAAGAGCAATCTGACCATTAGATGACTCGTTGACTCATATTTCTTTTCCACGGGTACCTATTATTTTATCGAAACATCTTTCAACGAACGTATCATTACGCAGAATTTTCGGTGTACTGCCGTTTGGCCAAATTACTTTTCGTCAAATGTATCATTTCGTCAAATGTTTCATTTGGTCAAACGCTATTTCTTCCGAAACTGTAAATATTTCAGGATTTATTTCAGAACCATCGTGTAGAACCCTATAGGTTAGGTTAGGTTAGTTTTATAAAAATCCTGAAATATTAACAGTTTTGGACAAAAAAGGGTTTGACCAAATGATACATTTGACGAAATGATACATTTGACGAAAATTAATTTGGCCAAACATAGGTAAACCAGAATTTTCATTTCATCGAAAAGCATTTCTCGCCACGTGAGTTAGTTTTGTTTGGTAGGTACAAGTCTAACCTACCTAATTAATGTTTAAGATATCCTGAAAACATCACGGGTTCAGCAGAAAACAGCATTCGATGAAATGAAAATCAATGAAATTATATAATCGATGAAGAGAAATTCGATAAAACGGTGGCTCCATAGCAAAACCATGGAAAATTACAATGTTTAATTGGATCTGTTAATTTATAATAAGTCTGATTTATTACTCCAGTTGCCTTCCTTCATAACAAATACTGGAGTCACGCGAAAATATTATTAAGTATAGCCCAGACGTTTCCGCGCGGCGATATTACACTTACTGCCCCATTAAGAGCTATAATGACTGAATAATTAAAATGATTCCCTGTACTTCCGAAATACTTCATGCCACTAACATCAGTGCCACGAATATCCATATCGAGTCAGTTTTGTATGGGATTTGAAATGATTAGCACCTTTAAACATGTAACATGACAACGGTAAGTAGTTTAAGAAATATGAAGCATCCTTTTTTAGGCAGGAATATAAAAGCTGAATATATATGTGTGGTGTGAAACTGACTGATAGAGTGAGGAATGAAGAAGTCAGAGAGAAATGTGGATTAAAAGAAGATGCAGTGACTAAGATTGAAAAGGGTATGCTTCGATGGTTCGGTCATTTGGAAAGGATGGATGAAAGAAGATTGACGAAAGAGATATACAGAGCGAAAGTGAGTGGAAGGGTCGGAAAGGGCCGCCCTAGGCGTGCTTTTTCGAATCAAATCGGAGAAATACTGGAAAAGGGCCGAATTTTAAGTACCCGAAACCGACGTGCGTGCATGACTCGATGTATGAATGTGGAAGAAGCGAAAGAGATTTGTCAAGATCGTAGCAGGTGGAAAGAAGTGGTCTCGGACCTTTTGGCTAACTATAATAATACAAAAAATATATCGCGGTAAAAACGATATCATAATAGACCAGTTATGCAATTGTTTTTAACTCGGCCGCCATTACTGTCAAGTAAACAAGAGCTATCAAAACGTTAACAATACGATAACAGGTCAAAGACAATTTGAATTTTACCGGCAAGAATAGAGGCGCAGGACAGACCGGTAAAAACCAGCTTAAATGACGTTTAAAGGTTGTCCCTTACAAGAAGCATTCACCTGTAATGTAACATTCCAGATTAGATTTTGAGCATTACAACATACATACAACGTACATAGTTGTACCTGAGTTGTTGTGGGTTTACTATGTGTATAATTATTATACATAGTAAGTATGTAGGTATTTATACCTCTATTTAAGTAGGTAAACTTACCTACTTAAATAGAGGTAGGTACTTGTACGTTTATCATATTCTAGTATCCCTACCTAGCCATACTACAAGCCTTGAGCTTAGTTAGAATCTATCCCCCTTATCTACTTATAAACGTGGAATAACCTATGCCATGTTTTGTCCTTACGTGTCGTTGTGACATTTAAATTCGACGGATAAGTACAAAACATGGCATAGCTACTCCAAGGTTTTTCCACGTTTATAAGTAAGGGGGTAAGTGAATTTGCGTGAGTTTTCAAAATGTCAGTTATAATTTTATATGTTTATTTATACCATATTAGACTATTCTACATAGTTTAAACGGACCCCTGATATTGAAATGTTATGTTAGTGATATTGTTCGCTAACACCAGGAACATTAAATTGAAGTTTTTATCATCATTTAATACACCAATAAACTTAATAATTACTGAGCGAAAGAACGCGTATAACTGACAGTTTAATAAGTTTCTGACAGGTGAGGGTTCCGCTGGGTGATTTTCAAGCCATTTATATTATGCCACTATGGAACCCTGTCGCATAACGTTAATCATTAATTTTGGTGTAATTTCTTTCATGTGGTTTGACGCTTTAATTATGACAGGGTTTCAAAGTCGCATAATAATTAAAGTCCTTGACTGTACTAACTTCTGCCCGCGACCTCGTCTGCGTAGATTTCGATTCTTCCCGCTGAAAATGTTTCTAACTGATGGTAAAAATCGCATTATAATCTGTTGCGTGGTTTCAAAAAGTCAGCGGATATACAAACAGACAAACGCGGAAAGCGACTTTGTTTATAAGGACACCGTATTTTTAGGGTTCCGTACCCAAAGGGTAAAAACGGGACCCTATTACTCAGACTCCACTGTCCGTCCGTCGGTCCGTCTGTCCGTCTGTCCGTCTGTCCGTCTATCTGTTTGTCACCAGGCGGTATCTCATGAATCGTGACAGCTAGACAGTTGTAATTTTCACAGATGATGAACCTATTTCTGTTTCCACTATAACAACAAATACGTGATTTTTTATAGAATGGTACGGAACCCTTCGTGCGCGAGTCCGACTCGCACTTGGCCGGTTTTTTGATGTTGTTAAATAATTAAAATCCAAGGTAAAAAATTAAAGCCTCTATAAATTACTGGTTAGTACCTATCAAGCGAGAAGTACCAAATAAACTTTTCGGCTTTAATTGACGTGATACCAAAGAAACCATTTAACAGCGGTTCCCTAAACAGTAATAAAAAAAACAAACGCAGAAAGGCGTGGTTACTTCAGTTCAGCGTATCGTGTTTCCTAATACTGTCCGTGCTATTATTTGCGTTCACGCGTTTTACGTAATAGTTTTTATCTACACACATATAAGTCCTTTATTATGCGTTCAAAATCCATCGCCAATGACCAGCATTACTGTGGTAGTGTGACAGCAATGACTTCCCAAGCTTCAGGGTTCATCTTTTACATATCTACTTAGGTATATAGATTCTGTTTGAACCCAATGTTTTAAATAAGTACACACCTACCTACAAAAGTTTAGACTAGAAAAAATTAAACAAACACACGTATTCAACAAATTTTTTCTTCGCTACTATCTTTAAATCTCTTAAAGCAATCCCGAAGCATGTAAATCCACAATTTAGCAAGTAAAAGTCGGAAATGGTACTTTTTCGGCTACTTTCACTGGCAAATGGGCATGTTTCAACTAAAATTGAGCATGACATAGGCTTTAAAGTAATTAAACAACATTATTCAGCTGCTTTATCGTACAAAATGGTTTTATGTATGTAATTATGTAATTAATATGTTGTAACGGCTTAGTGGATTTAGACGTGGACTTGTATTCGCGAGGTATGGAGTTTAAATCTCAGCGGTTGCTATTGTTTGGTCAATTAACGGTGAAGAGACAAATACTTGGCCAGAAATTAATTACTAAGAAAATGAAAAAATAATACTTTTTAATTCACATGATATCAACGTCTCGTCGTTTTCTGAGGGACAGTTATATGTACTGGAAACATAGATTTTTTTACATTCGTGTTTTCCCTTTCCACTAAAAAAATAATTTATATTTAAAGTGGTTATGCTAAAATAATAATAATTATCATTGTAATATAACAGGGTTCACATTGAATTGAAACCATTCTTTGCTATCAAAAAAAGAAGGGTAAAATAAGTTGTGGCTAATTCAACAACATGAGTCTAAGTGTTGATGTTTAGCTTTGTTGTAGGTTTTAACTGCTGGGAGAAGTGGTATGAAAGAGCCAGTTTACTAAATTGGTCCAAAAGATACAGTTTAAATAAAAAAATTACACATATTTTGTGTCTAAATGATAGTTTATTTATTATAGTTGGTATTTTCATACAAATAATCGCAAAAATCAATAAACAAAACAGTAAAATACCCGTTTTAAAACAATGTGTCTTTCGGCTCTTTCATAACGAATCGGTATTGAAAGAGCCACTAATAGTTATAAAAGAGCCACTTATTAAATAGTTAACTTTATCTGTAAATTACGCAAAATAACAGTTATTGCACTGTATAAAAAAAAGATTCTAACAAATTCTTATTTAAAATAAGCAACATTTTTAACATTTTATTAATTTTAATAACAATTTTAACTCATTCCTAACAACTGCTTTAAATTTAAGGTAGCCTATTGTAATTTAATTAATAAGAATTTGAATAATAATCAAAATATCAAATAATAATATATCTTATGAAAAATAGCACAGATAAATTCTACATATATACCGAGCTTGAAAAAATTCCTTAATAATTAGCCTTCTAGTTATTATGAAAAAGCCAGCTCTTTCAAAGCCCCTTAGACCGGCTCTTTCATGACTTTGGCTTTAAAAAAATATAATCTCAAAAACGAAAACAATGTTAACGTTTTATAAATTCAGCTTTTACGTAGTTGCAAGCCCAAATACATGCATATAACCAATGCACAATCCATATACTTGTGTTTGTTTACAATAAAATACCAAAAAACAAAGTAATTGAAGCACAATACTTACTTGTTAGTGCCGAAAACTTTGACTCAACGCATCAGCGTCTGTTGCTTTCAAAGAGGTGTCAAATGTTTGTGGGTGAATGTAAATCAGTGTAGCCACTTAAGAATAAAAACTTATGCAATTTGGTTTGGAAACTTCGGAAAAAATGCAAGTGGCTCTTTCAAAACCTGGCCCCTTCATACCACTTCTCCCCTAATTACGGATGTGGTATGATATATTGATGTATTTACTTATGTATGTATGTATTTTATTAAAGCAGTTTTTTACCTGACTGCTAAGAAGGGTTATTTTAATGGAATATACTATAAGTTCGCCTAGGGACATTGTCTATATTGATGCAAACGGGTAAGTACCTATTACTTTATCGAAATACTTTTCATCGAACGTATCATTACGCAGAATTTTCATTTCATCAAAGGCATTTCTCACCGCATGCGTTATTTTTTTTTGATTTTGACAGTTGTAACCAAACCTAACCTACGTAATTAATGTTTAAGATATCCTGAAAATATCTTGGTTTCAGCAGAAACTACCGTTCGACAAAATGAAATTCGATGTAATGAAATAATCGATGAAGTGAAATTCAAACATGTCTTGGGGTTACCGATGCAAACATGTCTTGTAATCGTTTATGCATACATTCTCAAATTTATATTTTTTTATCCCTAAGCTAAAACTGTGGAACCGGCTTACCTGTTGCGGTTTTCTCGAACAGACATGGAAGCCTTCATTTCTTTAGAGCTTTGCCAGGCCGTCGTTTGCCATTACTTATACCGCCGGAGGACAAACCTTCTTCAGTTATTTAGTTAATATTTTACTATCTTTAATATGTAAAATTCTCGTGTCAGTGTTTGTAACAAAACTCCTCCGAAACGGCTTGACCGATTCTTATGAAATTTTGTGTGTATATGCAGTAGGTCTGGAGAATATGACGTAAAGTATATTTCAAAAGGTTTGTACGAAAAAATAATTACACTCGGGCAGCGCCGGGAGCGGACAGCTACTAGATTTATATATGTGACTAACTGGTTCAGCCACTTTAGATACCATTAAGAAACTCTCGAATTTATTTTTGAGATGTTTTACAAAAACGTCGTAATGCCTCTCTTTATGTGCCCCAAAATATCACATAATTAAACAATCATCAATATCATCACTTAATAATATGTAAATAGGCCCGTGTGGTTGCCGGGTTAGAATGGTTCCACTCCATGTCTTCCCGTGGATGTCGTATGAGGCGACTAAGGGAATATAGGCTTGTACCTAGTGGGCGATGGGCTTGCAACCTGTCACTAATATGCTGGTAAAACATCTTAGCCTATTTGTACAAAATGTGGTTACTGAATTATCAACAGGTTTTTAAAGTTGTGGATAATTCTGTAGCTCTGCGTACCCCACTCTGGGATTACATGCGCGAAGGTGTATGTATGTAATATGTAAATAAAAAAAACACAAGAATAGAATTTATTAAAAATTGGGAAACTAAAACTTAGGGATCCTTAAGACAAGAGCCTGTGGTTTCAAAAGTATGTTTCCTCTCCTGGTTTTGCTGTTGTTCAAAGGCGGCGGTCATTACTTTCCATCTAAGTAGTATCCTGTTGGTTTATTTGCCTCTAGCTTAATAAGTTAATGACTATAAAATAATTAAAAACCCTGATACAATGGCAATACCTTCATTCAGAGGTGTGATTTAATTTGGCAGCATGGCTTCTCGAACGTGCCTACCTAATTGAGAATGCACGCGTTAAAATGTGTTTTTTAATACAGTTGCTCAAAAAGTGGTAATTTTTAACCGACTTCAAAAAAGGAGGAGGTTATACGTTCCACTGTATGTATTTTTTTTTTTTTTTTTTTTTTTTATGTATGTTCACCGATTACTCCGTCAATTGTGGACCGATTTTAAAAATTCTTTTTTGGTTTTATAGAGTATACTTCCGAGGTGGTCCCATTGTCAGCAAATCTTAATCTGATGAAGGGATCAGTGAGGAATTGAGGGAACTCCTCAAATATTGTATGCAAACATATAGCGATTTTAGTATTTTTAGTAACAAGTGTAGCATTTGCATTCAGAAAGTGTCACTTGGTGAAGCGGAACTGATGATGAAGACCACAGATGGCCACCGGAACTCCTCAACGGTATCGATTTCAAGGGTGGCGATAAGATATCTCGATTAAGATAGTTGAGCGACTACAACGAAGCACATTTAATTGTTTTAAAATGACTATGATTTTCCCGCGGCGTTGCTTGCGGCGAGCTTGAAATATCTTAAAGTTTCATATATCAACTAAGAAGTGGGACTACATAAGCTTATTATGATCACTAAAAAGTGTAAAATAAAATAAATGTTTTAAAAAACAAAAAAACCGCCTTCAAAAACGCAAAAAATAACTTGTACTACTAGGTACTTAGTAGTAGGTACCTAACCTATTAGGTTAGTCTAACTGAAGTCGGCGACCACAATATTTTCAATAAAAAGCCGACTTCAGTTGGACTTACCTAATAGGATAGGTACCTACTACTAAGTACCTAGTAGTACAAGTTATTTTTTGCGTTTTTGAAGGCGGTTTTTTTGTTTTTTAAAACATTTATTTTATTTTACTCTTTTTATCGTAGCTGTACCTATATCGTGCGGAAAGTTGGTTTTCGCGAACTAGTACGTTTTACTTTTCCATTTTTTTTAAATAGACAGCCGTGCATCCATCCAAAGGGTTTGCATGTTTAAATAAAGTACCAGGAGCGCAGAGGTAATTAGGAGGATAGCACGGTGCGGCGCAGGCGGGCGGCAGGCGCGCCCGACACAGCGCCGATGACTGAAGGTTAGGTAGGTACTTGTAATGTTTATGCACTCCTAGTATTTGACGATTTTTGTTTTAATAATTATATTAATATTTAAGTAATTTTTTCTCAAATGTATTAAAAAACGTCGTTCGATACACGTGCGGAAATGTCATTCTTCACTCGTCCCGAGTCTTGCCATCATCTTGACATCTCGGTACTCGTGAAGTAATGACATACTTTACGCACTAGCATCGAAATGTACTATTGTTCGCTCGGACGGGACTACTTAAACTTGCCGCTGCTCTTTCGCTCGTTCATCCGACCATGTCCGACCGACCGCCGTTTTTAAGAGAATACCACCCCAGAGCAAATATCTCTTAAACGGCCTAACCAAATTTCATAAAATCTAGCTTAGAACCAACCAAAAATAATGAAGTATGAAAATAAATGTATCATGTCACACAAGTTTTAAAACTTTATTAATTTGTTTGACTTTCTCATTCATTGAATACACAGAATTACTCAGCTATTTGTACTATTACTTATTTTGCGCTTCAGTACGGAACCCTAAAACGCACTGCATCGAGCTGTACAATTATTTAATCTCGGTAAGATGTCAAGTCAAGAAAAGGTCCATTAGATCCCTTGTCATTTGGCCAACCGCATAACAAAGGTGAAACAATTATCATTTCACGCAATGTCACCACTGTCATCAATGACATCAATCCGACATGGGTGGATGTACAATGATTGTGACTTTCTCTGGGCAGATGTGTCGACAAATCGGTGACCTTTGTGATGATGCGTGTTATTAGGAGTTATTGTGTTTTGTTACAGTTAATGAGAGGAAATGTGCAAGAACTTGAAGAGAAATTGAGAAAGGGTAACGGAATTTTTGATGTTTTCATTGTTTCTTTTGCTGACAAAGTTGAAGTTTACAGAGTAAGGATAATCTAATTGAATAAAATTTAGATTACAATTATAAAATGTAATTTCAATTAAAATGTGGTTACAGAATTATCAACAAATTTTTAGAGTTGTTGGTAATTCTGTAGCTCTGCCTACTCCACTCTGGGAATGAAGGCATGGGTCTATGTTTGTACCTACGTGTCATTATAATAACAATGAAAAAGTAATTCTAGGTACTATCAATTACGAATTACAATTACAAAATGTAATTAGTAATTAAAGTAACAATTAATTTTTGTTTTTGTAATTTGTATTTAATTACTTTATGGAATTTAACGTCATGTTTGTCATTCAAATATGTTTATTTGAAAAATCAGTTTCAAAAATAGGAATACGCTTTTATTATAAATTAGATTTTAAAACTACTCTCATTTTAAACATTTTGTCCAAAAAAAGGGAAGCAGGGTGACTCCATAATGACCTTTGCGTCACAGAACAATAAAATTTATAAAACTGTTCGCTTTGTCTACTCTAAAATAACCTACTCTTAAGTAATAAATGTAATCTAGTAATTTAATGACTAATTAAAGTAATTTCAATTATTAATAACTATGTCATTATAAATATTCTCAATTAAATTATATGTAATTATAATAATTTTCAATTAAATTACTTATAATTTAATTATTAATGAAATAACAAAATTACGACCAACACTTTTCTAAGGCTCTGCTGTCCGTCCGTCTATCCATCTGTCTGTCACGTGGCTGTTTTTTTTCGTAAGAGTAAGACACTTTTTTTTTACGACCTCTAAAAACTAATAATAAAAATATAATTAATCGTTAAAAGTCACTCATAGTTTGGACAATTGGAGGGTTTTTATTGTTCCATTGTACCTATAAGTAAAAAAAAAAAAACTATACAACCTTAAGTATATTTAAAGTTCTTATATTTTTTTAGTTAAACGCTTGTGACGTCACATATTGTTTGTCAGCAAAGGTCATGATGGGTAAGATTTGCTAAGCAGCATGAAAAAGAATCACAAACACACTGGCCACTAAGCCATAAGCCATATGTCAGATTAAATTGCCAACGCAGATTAAATTCTTTCTTCTTACTAATGAGGTTGTTATTGCTATAGAAGTTTCATGTAAGATGCTGCTATAATAAATAAATGAATACATTATGTAATGTACATGTTTTATGTCGAATGTATTTACAAATGGTAATTTTCTTAATTCGTAGGTAAATATAAAAAAAAAATTATTTATTTCGTCCTATATCAAATTTGACAATTTTCCCATGGGAAATGTTTCCATTTTTCACTATATTCAGGATGGACAATTTTCCTCGTTGATATAATTTCAAATTAGCATTTTTCTGATTTGAGTAATAATTTCGAGTTCTATTTGCCATTTGTACTTAATGACAGTAAATCGAATATTGCTGCTCAATGGCAGATTAGAGTCTATCAAATAGGCTATTTGACAACATTGAAAATAAACAAAAAATCGTGGTCATCCTATTAGATAATAGCGTAAAACAACATATTTCACTTTATTTTAAACTAAATTAAGCATATTTTTTTGGAAATTACACGAAAAAATTTTTAATATATTTTGAAATTTTATCTGTGGCAAAAACGCTATGCGATTGCTTTGTAGCTGTGGTTACTCGCTGGTGACGTCACACGCAAGTAACCACAGATCATAAGGGCATATCTCTTCAAATGATTTTTTCTTGTTTACTTGCGTGTGACGTCACACTTGTCACATGGCCAGCGCCACGATAGAAACAGCGTTATTAGCGCGGTTTCGAAAATTTAAACTTTTAAATGTATTTTTATTGATAATATAGTAGAATCTCACGGAAATATCAATGTAGTGTGCTTCTTATGTAATAAATAATCATTTAATAAGGTTTTCTAAAATTAGTCAAATAGCCTATTAATTATGACAGACGATACTTTAACACTATATTACTCAATAGAAGGTAAACTTTCGTTGAGCAAGTTCATGTGATTGTGTCGTTTTCATAAACAAACTAATAATTTCTGTCTATTACATTTAGTTTCGTCATCGCAAATGTGAGTTTCAAGTGTGGAAATTTGGACACGTTGATGATTATTGTCACATCAACATCAATGTGCAAACACCATGTATAAATGCCCACAGTGCGTAGGTAATTTCACCGAAATTGGTGAAAATTGTCGCTTTTACAACCGCTTGTTTACACTATTGTTGAATAACTTTTACATTTTTGCCTATTATTTGATTGGTTTAGGAAGCGTTGCAAAAAAAATCGTGCTCTTGCGGCCAGTCTCATTTTTCACCCGACCTATGGTTATACTATGTTATGGTTCTGTTTATGTTTCATATCTTGTTTTTTCTCTTTAAAATTATATTTTTTTGGGTAGGGGGCTGCGCCGGCGTTTCGTTGCGTGCGTATCAACTATCGAGCGACGAGGAAGAATGGAGCATAAATATTTAGTATTTTATGTGTCTGGTGCATAATGCCTAATTATGTGTACAGTCGCGTACATAACTTTATCTACATGCATATCATACGTTTTCTACAATTTATACGGTCACCGATACTTTAATGTGAACATTAAGATGCAATCACATCGATAACCAATACTTTAATGACATACAATACTTTAATGATAATTGATAAGTTTAAAATACAACCACAGATACAGGTTTCTTCATATAGGCCATTTGCTTATCGTTTCAGAACATTTATTATAGGGAAGATATTATATGTATGTATGTAATAATGTCTGTATGTAAACACTTTATTGTACAAACAAAAGAGATAACAATTATAAAATAGACAAAAATATTACATGGACGTACAAAGGTGAACTTATCCCTTTAAGGGATCTCTTCCAGTTAGCCTTTGAGCGATTGAGAAATACCACAAACCACTTTTTTTCATAAATATCTATAGATAAAATATAACTAATATTATAATAAAGAAATAAACATAATAAGCAGGAAAAAGTTTTAAGAACGGTAACCCATCATTTTATCGAATTTCAATTCATCGATTGTATCATTTCGTCGAATTTCATTTCATCGAACGCTATTTTCTGCTGTAACCGTAACGTTTTCAGGATATCTTAAACATTAATTACGTAGGTTAGGTTAGGATAGACATAATATGGCTACCAAAAAAAAATAACTCACGCGGTGAGAATTGCCTTTAGATGAAATGAAAATTCTGCGTAATGATATGTTCGTTGAAAGGCGATTCGATAAAATAATAGGTACCCTTTTAAGAACAATTGTCAAGCAGAACTTCTTTAGTCTAGATTTGAAAGAATCTACAGACTGGGACTACCTAAATTCAGTAGGTAATAGATACAAAAATCACACAGCGTGAACCGAAAAGGATTTAGAATAAGTTTTGGATTTATTATATGGGAAAACAAGGGAAAGATTGTCACTCGAACGTAAGCGATTTTGAGATCCAGTGGCCAGAAAGCTAAAACGTTCAGAAAGGGAGGGGACTGAGGATAGAAAAGGATGTTAAAAAGCAACGACAGAACGTGACCATTCATTTGTAAGCGAAACGGTAACCACTAGGGAATGCAATATAACCGGTTAATAACCGTTTTTGTATGAAAATAACCGGTTAAAAGCGGTTATTACCGGTTATTTGCATTCCCTAGTAACCACCCAAACTGTGCACGAAAATGAGACACGTGGTCAAATTCGCAACCAAAATATGTAGCGAATGCACAAGTTCAGGGGGCGTTCCTGTTTGTTGAGCAGATCTTCATTTAAGTCCAGATACGCGATATTACCGTAGTCGAGGAGATGGAGAGAAGGAAATGAGCAAGAGTAATCTTGGTGTGAAGAGGTCGGAAGTGTGAAGAGAATAGGTTGCAGAGGAAAGAAAGTACGCGATTTTTGGACGAGTCATATAGAGGGCCGAAACGTAGTTGAGGCCCTCTAGTGTATGAGTCCATAAATTGCACTTTCTACCGAGGCAGACATAGTGCTTTTTCACAACTACTGAGAGGAAATAAAATAAAAATTCATATTCAAAACTTTCAATTCACTTTCAATAGTCAATTGGCGTCGGTTTTTCAAAGTTAGTATAGAAGCTGTACCTATCACCGCCATTTTTACCATAGATAACTTTTTTTAATCTGGACCCCTATTCTCATGGCACTCGAGATTAATAAACTAACGTATGAGATGAAGATGTCAACTCCATATAAAATTGTATTTGTTTTGCCATATCTCCCATGAAATTTCATCTCTAGTGGTTCGAGATTAGGCCGAGTTTGAATTACATTAAAAAAAAAACAGTGACATAGTTTTTAGTCTGTGTATCTTTTAGCAAAAATACACCCAATATTTTACGACACAAAATGGTGTGTTCTGATTGGCCAATTTCAATTTTTCATTTTTAGGAGCTATGACACAAAAATTGATTGATTGGTTTTCATTGGTTCTTAAAGTTGGACAACAATGTTTTCGACCAATCAGCAAACATGCCGACAAAAACATTCTTGGTGTGTCCTTATAAGTGACGTTTTGTGACCCCAAACAAGACCATCTATGGCCATATTTTCGAGCAGTGTTGTGAAAAGGAAATAATTTATAATATTGATGTAGATTAAATAATATAAATGAGTCAAAAAAAAACGGGGCGTGATCTTACTCATCGATTGTTCTATATGGGTACTAGGTAACAATTAGTGTTCAGAGAATAATACCTGTCTCACGCCATGTTTTACACTCTTAATGAAATCATTGACATAATAATGCCGTTTATCATCCTGTCAAGACTCTGTTGTGGGAATCATCCCATACTTAAATATACTTAAAACACAAAAATAAAAAAAATAACCATCACAGAGTACCTAGTTATTAATAACAAATAATGTAATATAAAAAACTTAAATTAAACATTACCGAATCAAACCACAAACCGCAGTAAGATGCAGTTATTTAGGGATCTTTCGGATCCCTTTGTTTTCCATATTTTTTATATGTAGGTCATAATCAGGGCTCGGACAAGTCATCGCAAAACAATCACAAGACGGCAATAGAACAAGATAGAGTCGCATTATGTACAATATTATTTAATTATATTTTTCAATGACATTTATTACTGCAACCCAAAATTCACCAAAATGCCCTGAAGCGTGAATTATTGAGTTGATGCCATGGAATATTAACAGAAATTAGGAACTTCAACAAATCGATGCAAAAAGTTTCATAAGAAATTTCTGGCGGAGCTGTCTTCAATTTGTGATTTTTTGACCTAATATGTTTATCAATATTATCTTTCTTTAACTGTTTAATACGAATGTCACATGCTGTCCACAATATTTCCTTGACATTTCAGGGAGCTCGGGGTAGTCCTTAATCCACTTATTAATTGTATTTATTTGCACCATAATTAAAATATTTAGATATTACCATAATTAAGCAAATAATTGTATTAGTTTAATTTGTCACCACAAAACTGTTTGAAGCATGCCACTTTGACAAATCGATGACAGATATGCGACTAAAAAGGTCAAATGTTAAATTATAAATTACGATAATAATATATCAGCTTTAGACAATAATAAATAATAGTCTTCAGTCGCGACTCTATAATAGTCTTGTCCCATGTCCATATCAGTTTTTGCGATGACTTGTCCGAGCCCTGTGGCCCGTTTCACGAAGCTACAAGTTACAAATTACAAGCGGAAGTCTCTTTCTAACACCTTTTGCTAGAAAGGGAGTTCCGCTTGTAATTTGTAACTTGTTGCTTCGTGAAACGGGCCTCTGGTCATAATGTATTTCTGTACATAATCATTGAAAGTCATAATTTTAAATTATATGAAATCGTACTAATCACTTCTCAAGAGTTTTTAAAATATCTAACGTGTTTATAAAGAAAGATTAGATTAGTTTTATAACAATAATAAAAAATAACGGAGTCATAAAAAAAATGGTTTGCGTGTTAATTATGATTTCAAGCACATTAAATCTTAAAATAATTATGGCAGACCCTGATTTTTAAGTGGGATATAAAATAATATAAAAGTTGTGTTAAATCACTTAAACGCATTTCTAATATTAATAATCAATTATTTTTTTTACAATCTGAACATAATTATAGTATCGCATAATTATGTGAACATAATTTGCGTACACTTTGATTATGTATAAGTACCTACTCATAATTTTTACTTTAGATCAGATTTTGAAGATAATTTTTCATTAAAATCATGCGGGCTAATTAACTCGTGAATTATGAAAATACCGGACATTAATTTACACGTTTTGAAGACAAATGAAAAACTGCATTTAAAAAGTAAAACCGGGAAACGAAAAAAAAAAGTCAATAAGTTTTATTTCAAAAAATCCATCGTCTTTTGTATTCCTTTCAATCCCTATCATAATTTAATCTTGATAAATGAGAGTTTTTAGAAATCAATAAATACAGTTTTTTTTTAACAAATTCAACGACATATTTTCTAAGAACAATATTATAGTATCTAACTGACCTATATATTTAAATACTCACCCTATTTTTATCTCACATCTTTCTCAAAACGGATTTTATCACAAAAAAAGTCATGTTACTTTTAGTTCACTTTCGCATTCTTTTTTATCTATCTACAGGGGGATGTGGAACACAGGTACTGGAGCAGTTTATTACCGATCACTGTAATGAGTGCAGATTATGCGTCCCGTACATGTCGCTAGCAGAATTAAATTAACTAGACAGAACGAGAAGTGGCTAATTAGTAAATAAAAAACATCATTATGACAGATTAAATGTAAATAGTATTTGATAAAAATACAAGTTTTATTACAATAATGGTTGTTATTTTATCATAATATATATATTTTTTTAATATATAAACCGAGTGTTAACAGACCACAGATACCTACATACCTACCTTTTTATCTGTGGTATGTTTTGATTATCTACTTAATTTAGTCAAGTGATTTGTTCTTTTAGTTTGAAATTACAACCTGTCGCAAATAATTCTCATGTAAGTTAGTTGACCTAGTCCACATCTAAGCTCTAGGCTACCTATGTATACTTGATAACGATAAACTAAATACTTATGTAGAAATACTTATGTAAAATTTAATAGTCGCGCTCGCGATCAATACACGGTTATTTTTGCCCTTACCAGGATTCGAACCCGGGAACGCTAGCTTTCTATGCCTAGGCCGAAGGTTACTGAAAACTATCCGATTCGTCGAGGTCAAACAATTAAATTTAGAAATAATTGAAATTAATAATTAGGTTTTTTTAAAGCAAAAAGCATTTTTTTAAAATTTGCTTATTTTTTCATAATGCATCGTCTAAATCTAATCTCCATGTCCATTATCATCTCTATTTCATTATTACAGTCGACTAACTGGCTAAGCAGATTAGTTTACAATTTGTATCAGGTTTGAAAGATAATAAACAAAACCACCAATGTCAATATAAAACGTAACTTTTCCTACCTACACCAAGAAAATATTTCAAACCTAGACCTTTACGCAAAGTCTGAAAGCCTGGTATTGACCTTGGCATTGGCCACCGCAGTCTCAGCACGAGAGCGAACCTTGATGACCAGTACGTGGTCACCGCACGCACACCGCTGCACCCCACATGCACATATGCACGCCTCAGTGCACGACCACACGATGCAACGATTGCACGCTCTAAAAGATTTATAGATAAATGCAGTTCCCGGTGAAAATAGATAAATGGCAGTGCTCATGTATTTTCTGTACATTTCAATAGACGCAACCGCGCACGCTGGACATCTGTCCAGAGCACTGAGATAGGGCAGCGGTTTTTGACAAAATGGAGTGCCGCAGGAGTTTAGTCCTGTTTTTGAGTGTTGTCATCGCAGTGACTTCGGCTGATACCTTCGGGGCTGGCATGAAGCTGCTGGGGAGGATGTACGACACCTGCGAGAGGTCCCAAGAGATCGTCAAGTGCTTCAAAATCCAGGCAGCGAAGTTCGCTGATCGGGCAGCCAGGATGGAGACCCTGCCGATCATCGATGGCATCAGCCTTGTGAGGAGGCCGGAAAGCGGCAGGGCTTTCCCTTCGTCTCTACCTGAAGGCGACCTAAACTCCTTGGAGTCTGATCAAGTGGATAAGTATCTCCAGCTAGCGACATCGAAGTTGATCCAGACCCATCGAGTTATCATCTCGCCGACGAGCGTAGGGGGTGACATGGGTAGGTCTATGAACGAGGCAAGAAGCAAACTGAAAAAGATGATCGGTCCGATCATAGCTGGTGTGGCTATTAAGGGTGGTTTTCTGGCGATGGCGTTCCAAGCGATTGCTCTGATTGCTGGCAAGGCTTTGTTGATTGGTAAGATTGCGCTGCTGCTGTCGGCGATCATCGGTTTGAAGAAGCTGGTTTCTGGAGGAGAAGCCCATGAGAAGACCACGTACGAGATCGTGAAACATCCTCAGGTGAGCCAGAGTCACACGTATTCCTCGTCTCATTATGGCAATGACTTTGACACAACCGGGCCTGGCGGCCATTACAGGAGGAGCGTTGAAGACGAAGCAGCTGCCCAAGATAGGGCATACAAAGCCTACGCCAAAAAACAGTAAGGTGGGGGGACCAACGGCTTGCGACTCTTAAAACAAAATACAACGACGACTCGGCAAAGCACCGTATGCCCAAAACCTAAATAAGTTTTGGCCTTTTGCGGTAGCAATAGGAAACAAAAGTTTATTTAAAATTATTTATTTTATTTATTGATCATGCTTATTTTGACGACACTAGGAGAACTCGTTATAAGGCTATTTATTCCCTAGGCATTATAAAAGTATTGCAATTATCCCATGCTTAATCCAAATATTTAACGGCATTAATATGAAATAATCATAATATTAACATTATTATGTAAATAAGTAATATATGTGAATATAATAATGCATATGTTTGATGCAATAGAAAGTACTATGTAACCAACTGCACCAAATATAAATAGGTAATTATTAATGATTATTAAATATTTTGATTGACTATTATTAATTTGCTGAATATGATTATTAATCTTAATAAAATTAGATTTAAAATAGGCTAGTCGACGGGTATTGTGCATTTCTGTTCTTAACGTTCAAGTGTCCAATTTGTAAAAAATAGATTAAGTAGATAATTAAATTATTTATTAATCTGTAGTGGTGCTGTTTAGGTTAAATAAGTAGTCCAATATATTCTTCTATTATTTATTTAACGCTATCTATTTATATATTGTCGTATGTATCGACAAGGTGGTTACGCGAGTACCTTTTTATAAAAAAAATATATATAAATAATAATGTTGTACTTAATATAACGCTATTATTAATGCGTAATAATAATTATTATAGCATAATATAGGTATTTGATGATGAAAAATATTCTAAGCAAAAGAAGAAGGTTGAAAGTTATTAAAATAATTCGAAACCGTTTAATTGTTTTATTCTGGAATTTGGAAACTTGACATGGTCAGTCAATAAATGAATTGATATTGATAAGTGGTTTTATTTCTTATTTTTTTTATTTGCTCAACAGTATACATATTTAATATAATATAATACAATTAAAAGTTAAAACTAAACTTATTTAAATTAAAATAAAAACTAAGCTACTCAAATATTAAAGACGTAAATAATAATCACCACTATAAAAAGAACACCCCCTCTAGCAGGTCCGCTCGCGGCATGGTCCCTATGACACTGGCTGCGTTACCTCTCTGGATATTTTATTTCTTAATCCATTGTAAAATAATGACTTATTAGACTTTAGAAATCGTTACCATTCTAATGACTCATAAAACGGGCGTATGATCCAGCAAGAATTATTATATAAATATTCATTATTACATTTATGACGCAAGACTGTAATTGATATAAAGGACTATTAATAAACATAAGATACATTGACCTACCTATGAAATAACATTATTATCATTTGATATAATGAGTAGTTTGATAATACATTTATCAAGCGCAATAGTGTGGAACATAGCGATGGAGAAAATATTTTCTGTTCCAATTCAATGGAAAAGCGGAACTTTACTGAAGTCCTAGGTAAGTGGCATATCATGCATGTTAACGAACGCACGTATAAAATAATTCCTATAGAATTGACGTGAGTGGTCGTACTTTCCTTGTTTTTCCATACATTGGACAGATTTTTCAGGTCGCTGGCTGTCGTAGAATGCAGTATGGTTAGGTCTACAGTTATCTTGTATCCGTCATGTAAACGAATAAGATTTTTACCCCTTCTTAAGTGGGAAGATTATTAAGCTATATTGAGCAGAAATTATGTCAAAGATCGCAGAAGTATTTAATAGAACTTTTTATAGCATACGTCATTCTTTTAATGAAAGACTTCCTTATATCCGAGAAAGAAAATTACAGCATGACCTGCAACCATTTAACCATATTGACAATGACACAAGACGGGTGAAAATTCGGTATACATTGCAAAATTAACACGCTGTTACATTACTGGAATTAATATATGCTGCGCCATGTACACTGAAACGTTACCTGTCATCAGCCATTGTCAGAATGGTGAAATAGAAGGGTGACACTGGTGACCGAAAATTATGGTTTTCGATGCGTGTTCCTTCGAACAAACCAGTTCAAATCAATTAATTGAATGTAGGGAGTGCTTTAAAAATATATCAATTTCAATTATTAAGAAAAGATGTCAGTTCATGGTACGTTTATGTCAGTAGAGCATAAATAACCTAAAACCTTAACGATTTCGGTCTTTGTAAACACAGGTCCGGGGGAGTATTCGACATTGTTTATACCCCTACTGTTGTTGTTTGTTTATTGATGGCTTTAATTTCTGGTTTTAACAAGGTGAGTTTCGCCAATGTTGAGTTTTAGACAAACTCCATGAACTTATTAAAGAAATAAGTCCATTGGTATCACACGCGAAGACAAATTGTTCGGTTAATTAAAGTATTTACTTTGGTGGACTAACCAGAAGCACATGGGGTTAGCTTCACGCGCTTCTGTCAAGTCTCCTGTTGTTATATTGTTCCCAATTATTTTATTTTCAAGTTCATCATATCAGCCTGTTGCAGTCCACTGCTGGGCATAGGCCTCCCCCAAGGAGCGCCACAGCGCGCGATCTCCCGCCCTTTGCATCCAGTCACTGCCAGCTGCCTTCTTCAGGTCATCGGTCCATCTAGCCGGGGGGCGTCCTACACTACGTTTGCCTAAGCGTGGTCTCCATTCGAGAACCTTCCTGCTCCACCTCCCGTCGGTTCTGCGACAGACATGGCCAGCCCACTGCCAATTCAGCTGTTCAAGTTAATAAGAGCTGTTATACATACATACATACATTAAATCACGCCTGTTTCCCAGAGAGGTAGGCAGAGACCACTTCTAAGAGCTGTTATAACATTAACAATACTATAAACAGGTAAAGGTAATGTTGAAAAAAGCCCCTGATAATATTACTGAATTTCTATTATCTGAATCTCGCCAGCACATTTCATTTTTTTTTAACGTTTACTTTTTACACAAAACTACTACTGTTACTCTAATTCCTTGTTTGTTAGCTTCCCATAAAACAGTATTTACGATTTCTTTAAGTCGCTAATATCAGCGCCTCTTCAAGCACGCGAGGCTATTACTGTGCGTAAAAGAAACTTAACTTTTCTTTGAGTTTTGCTGCAGTAATTAGCATGTTGCGCACCGCATTCTTTTAATGAAAACACGAGTGATAATACATTGTCGATTAAAAAATAAATACATACATAAACTCACGCCTTCGTTCCCAGAGTGGGGTAGGCAGAGCTACAGAATTACCTACAACTATAAAAACTAAAATATCCATCCAATTAAAAATATGATCCCGTTTTCAAATGTAGCTACAGCCTTTTCTTATTAGTTTTAATAAGTTTTATGCGTTTACAGACATGACAGCGTCAGTAAGTTTAGGTAATAATTGTATTTTGGGTAGGTAAGTTATTTTTATTTACTTGGTTTTTATTTCCTTAACTAATGGCTTTCACTCCTTGTTTTACAAGGTGTATTTCGCCAGTATCGAGTTTTAGAGAATCGCCATGGACTTATTAGAGTAACAAGTCCATGGATATCACACGCGAGGACAATTGTTCGGTTAAAGAGCATTTACTCTGGTGGACTAAACAGAAGCACATGGGGTCAGCTCCACGCGCTTTTTTCACACTCACTTACGTCCACTTACTTACTTACGTACTTTGTAGCAGTTATTAACTGCCTGTCAAAATCAATGTACAAGTTCAATCTTCATTCGATCTTAAGTACAGCGGCTATTTTCAGACTCATTTATTGGATCACCTTCTAAACACTATACATAACATTGTTATCTTATTTACAAATTAGGTAAAGTAACAGGTGAGTAATTAAACACACGGAAATTGAAATATTATTTGATTATTTACCAACACCTGCTCCTGGAATTGCAGCAAATAAAAAGGGTGGACAGAAATAATATGACTTAACAGTTCTTTTTTTTTACGAGAATGTTACAAAATATAGGAAAATATTTTTGCCAAGATGTTCTGTAAAATAATTATGATTATAAAACACTTACTGCTATTAAAAGTAATCCTTAATAATTTCAAAAAACATAAGTCAGGACGCTACTGAAATTTTAATTTAGTGTCTAGATTTACTGCTCTTATATTATTACGATAATAATCTTAATTAACATAATGTCTCTAACATAATTGCCTTGGGATGATTATCATTGTCTGTATGTTGTTTATTCTTTTATATTTAAATACTATTAGTAGCTACCAGTTTCGTTTTTGTATCTTCAATCTTTCTGTAGTATAAGACAAAGTCGCTTCCCGTCGTCTGTCTCTCTATGTACGCTTAGATCTTTCAAACTACGCCATGGATTTTATGGATTCAAAAAGAAGGATTTATCTATAGTAAATTCTGGTTTATGTACTGGTGTTAAAAAAAACTCACATAAACCGGGCGGGTCGCTAGTTTGCATTATAGTCAAAGTGGATGTAGGGCATCAGAAGGCCAGTGTTACTTTATGTGTTTCGTACGCATTTGCTTCTAAGTTTGACTTTAAAAAAACCGGCCAAGTGCGAGTCGGACTCGCGCACGAAGGGTTTCGTGCCATTATCTATAAAAAATCACGTTTGATGAATATGAGCCCCCTTTAAAAAAAATATATTCTGTTTTTAGTATTTGTTGTTAACGCCAACAGAAGTATATCATCTGTAAAAAAATCAACTATCTAGCTATCACGGTTTATGAGATATAGCCTGGTGACAGACAGACGGACGGACGGACGGACAGCGGAGTCTTAGTAATAGGGTCCCGTTTTTACCCTTTGGGTACGGAACCCTAAAAATAACAGATATTATCTATTCCAAAAGCGCTTAATCAATGTAACATACATAAATTATTGAGATAACTTGGTTTCTAACGCGTTTAATCACCATTTAGTTTATTATCACTATTAGTTTGTTAGGTACCTAATATCTTTGATTACCTATTGGGTTTCTTCGATTCTTGCAATAGTATAAAACTAGCTTATGCCCGTGACTCCGACTGCATAGTCGTTTATCGCTCTTACCTCGCGAACTGTCAAATTTTTCGGAATAAAAAGAATTCTATGACCTTCCTCGGGGTTCAAGCTATTTTCGTACCAAATTTCATCGAAATCGGTTCAGTGATTTGGCCGTGAAAGCATAACGAACAGACAAAGCTACTGCCACATTCATTACACTCTTATTAGTATGGATAAATAGATATTATTTTAGATTCATTAAAATGTTTCAAATCCGTAAGAGTATTACTAAATAATACTTGATTTACTTTAAAAGCTATGAGCGTGTTGTTTGCCATAGACACATACATATGTGACGACAATGATGCTGACCAAATTATGAAGTGATATTTTTTTTCATCTTAAACAAAACACGGGCTTTGCAAAAATAGGTTCAAGTCTAAATAAAAAAAAACAGTGATTTTCTGAATAAAACGCTCCCAATTTTTAAATGTGGTGGCAAAAAAAATACTGTAAGAATAAATTCTTTAATAATTAAGGATTGGCATTTGTTATTCAAAATGAGAACGTTTTACACCACTGGCTTTAAAAACTAAAAAACGGATCCAACAGTAGCTATTAATTGATGCGTCTTCTAGTTAGAACGCTATAATAAACAGCATAAAACCCGCTAGTACCGATGCGTGATTAAATTCTAATACAAAGAAATCAGAGCAAAACCACCGCTACCTAACAGACTAAACTACTTCAATACTAGATAGCTTAACAACGTATAGACTTAAGATAAACTTGATTCGGAACCACTTAAAACATTTTGACTTTGGAATCTAAAGGTCTAACAAACGTAACATTTTAACAATTTTGAATTTGGAATGTCTTTAATTAATTACGTAAAAGAAAGCTTAGAATCTCCTAATTGTCACGCAAAATTGTATCGACACAAAGCACGAAGATATATCACGCGATATGGAATAGAGCACGTAAGTATTTGTGAAAAAAAAGATGAAAGTCGAGCGAAATATGTCGAAGATGTGGTGGTGGTCGATTATATATGTAATGTCGAGGCGGTACGTGATACATTTGGCAATAGCGATGTGTATATGGACGATACCGTGCTTGAAATATATGATTTTTACATTCATTTTAGTTAAGATTTTATAAATCTTACTTACAAATGTGTTAACACATGTTTTACAACTTTCTACAATATATTAAGTGATATCAATGGACTTCTCTGTTGTTTTACGTCAAATAGATTGAGTATCTACGGATTGTTATCAGAAATAATTAATCAATCTGACAACTTACATTTTGTTAAAGTATTATCTATTAAAATTTTTCTTTGTTTTTGTTTCGAGTGTATAAAAATAGGATAGCTTCGTTTTTCAGAAAATGAAATATTTTCAATGAAATTTTCGTACGTCACTTAAAGAAATTTGCTTTCACCCCATTTCATCGGAAACGCATCCTCATAGCAACTCATGCGCAGTTTCCAAGTATTTGGAGCGTGTAATCGTAGCACAATACAGGATGCTCTAAACCGGGACATGTGAACAACCACTATGAGAAATTGATTGAGACGTACATTGAGATATTTTTATTTGTTACGTATGCAAATTACAGAAAAACAAGAAAAAGTTCAACAATGATAATAACAATTGGTTGATAATTGTGGCTGTTGGTAAGAAAAATGATGATAGTGACAATAGATATAGCGATAATGAGAGAAATAACGCAATTATGACTAGAGGTGAATGAAATGTGAATAAATAAGACAAGCTTTCGAAAAGGTGACAATATGAATGACGAAACAATAGCTCTAAAAACAATTCTAACAAAACAACTTAAATTAAAATATTTTGGGACAGCTATTACGAATATAAAGTAACTGCATTTAAATAGCTTACATATCTTACAAAAAATTTTTACTCACTATTTAACCTTTTGTTTGAACATTTTTTAACAAATATAAGTTTGAGTAGATTTTAACGTTGGACGAATGTTCATAAAAGCTTTATCTCACGAACAATAGCTAAAGTATGCCTTAAATATGCTTTGGCCTTATCTTTCATTGTGATATTTCACTTTGACAGAATGTAACAAAGCGTCAACGTTAACTTCAATAGATTTATTGTGCGTTAATGAACAAGTAGATTAGTCTTTAGTTTGTATTCAATAATGTCTTGTTACCATTGCTATTTTTGTTCCAATTTTGCTTTGTCAATACAAAAGTCAATATTGAATCGCACCATTAACATCATGAATCAATATCTAGTCTTTGCCCTTATTATAAAGTCTATCCTAATTATAACCTCATCCAACGTTTATTGGTGTCCACGCGAAATTTCTTGCGTTCCGTTTCTTGGATGTTTCTCTATTTGGGTCGTCATCTTTCTTCATGATGAAGAGCCTTTCTAATCGATCTTTGAGCTCGTCGGGAGTGATGGGTGATGCTGTTGACTGCTCTGCTGATTTCTCTCTATAATAGTATTCTGAAGAATGAGGATGTCTGTGGTAGTAACCTGAAAAGTTTCAAGACATCATAAAAATATTTAAAAAATCAGAAAAAGCTTCCAATTACAAGCAGTACTTCAACCGTATTAGTAAATTTAATTACGGTATTGTCAAAAACTATACTTTTTTATTAATTACGACATTCTGTTAGAAGGAATGAATACAATTTCTATAAGCAACTCACACTTATTTCATCCATACATTTAACCCTTTATAATAAAGGAGATGTAGACGGTTTTATAATAGAGCATCGGCATGAGGTCAATGAACCTGAATAATTTCGAATAGATAGATAAACCTTAGTATTTTAATTTAACATGAAATTGTCATTCAAAATCATCATACAGCATTATGTTAAAAGAAAACTTTAAGTCTTGCAAAGGATGGCTGTCATCTTTTAAAATATTTTAAAATTGTGTCAACTGACCTCCTGATCCTCCACTGTGACCGTGATGTCCATGTACGTATCCAGGGCTATCATAAGACGTATATGATGATAACGGAGAGCCTCCAAAATCTCCAAAAGACCCTTGCCCTCCATAACCAGAGCCACCTCCGCTGAATAAAGTAACAGCTAACAAAGCCACTTTAGCCAATAAGAAGGCTTTCTTGCTCGCAATCAGAACTAAACCAAGTAAAATTGGTAGCAAAGTTGAAATTTGAAATTTAAATCCAAGTAAAAACGGAACTAGTAAATTTCTTGCCAACAATCGTCCTGAAAAGAAAATAGCACAATTATTTTACTAAACCGTTTTTTTCTAAGCTTGCTTAGTCTAGTAAAAGTGCAGGTGGATTTCGTAAGATGGCGCTACAAGTTCAAGTTCATTGTCACCGCTACCTTGAAGCAGGGGTAAGAGTTTCTGTAGTTACGAGGCTCTTACACAGATGGCGTTGTGTGCAAATTCATGATGGTTAATCAAGAAAATGTAAGTTATGAGTGTTTTGATAAAAAAAACTACATAATTATATAAATTAATATCACATTAATGTAACTTCTTTGTTCATTAGAAACTGAAATTATATTATATTTTAAACAAACTAATAATAATTGAGATTTCTTAGAATTTTATTTCTGATATTACCAGTAGACATTTCACCATGTTGCTGATGGTTGTACGCTCTATCCTTGACTCTTGGATCCATAACAAACTCAAGAATCCCATTTGCCAATGTAGGACCAATCCTCATCACAAGTCCAGGGTATAAGCCACTAAGATCCCAGTGGAGGGATCTTTTTGATATCAAATTGCTTGCATCTTCCATCATAGACCTTTAAATAATAAGTTCTTAGTTAAAACGACATGAATGTTTAATAAGTAATAAAGTCGTCAATATATACTGTTTTTCAAATGCAAAATGCTATCATTTTTCTTTAATAAACAAAAGATTGAATTATGGATTGATGATTATGGGCTGTTTAATAAAGTGGCAGATTTGCAATACACTTATCACACTTGTTGTTGCAGTATTGTTAAACATACGGTGATGGCCACATAATTAGGAACGCTTGCGTTTTTCCCGTACAATTGCCTAAAAATATGACTTTTCAATTTTAACAACCAATCAAAAAGGTCATACCAAATTTTTTTTTAGTTACCCTTATCGTTAAAAATGTTTTTTTTTGTTTTTAACAGCGATTAATTGTACATACATTTAAACCTTAAGGCTGGGTTTTATAAAGATCCGTTAGATCAAATTTCGGTTAGGAATGTCAAAACTTGTATGAAGTTACTAAAATTTGATCAGACATTTACTAACGGACCTTTATAAAACCGGTCATAAGTAGTTCATTAGATAACGATAAGTGTAACTAAAAATAAAATTGGTTTAGATCTTGTGATTGGTTGTCACAATTGAAAAGTCATATATTTGAAGGCAATTGTCTAATTATATGGCCACCACTGTATATGTTTCGTCTGTTTAAGATTTATAATTTTAAACGTGCTATGATACATTTTATATTGATATTTACAATTTTATTATTCTGCAAGAGCATAGAAATATGAAAAATTGTACCGAAAATCCATCGGGTCCTTATCGAGAAAACTTCCAAAGTTCCTTTGCGTTTTTTCATCTCTTACGAACGAAACACCATTTGCTAAACTGAACGATTCAGCTTCGTCATACTTATTCAGATTACTTAGCAACTCTTTTCCAAAACAGACTCCAACTTCAGAACTCCTTTGGACACTGACACAATCATTTAATTCTGAATTTTCAACCTGATTATCTTTCAACTGTTCACCCTCTTGCAATTGTATCGGAATAACTTTAGCTATTAATACCACTAGAAAAACAAATTGAAAAGGCAACGATGAAGACATTTTTAGTAATTTAACTGTTTTGCATATCAAATGTGCACTTTTTGCAAAACACCACCGACAAGAATGGGTTGATTGTAACGTGTAACAAAATTGTAACAGTCCTCAGTATTCTTATAGACTTTCCTTGTTATGTCTCGATGAACTTTGCCATTGTTGGGGCCTCCGTCACGGGTGTTTCCCACGTCTGGGCAACAATGGGGTGAAAATTCGACCGTAATTTGGAATATATCTGTGAGAGCAATCTAACGTATACTTTACTTGTTACGTCACGTTGCGTAACTGACGTATTTTTTTTAAGAACGTGGAAATCTGAATGATTGGTTGTATGGGTAACAGGGTATTGTTTCACTTTGTGCATGAAATTGGTAGCATGGTTACAATAACACTAGTCAGATGTTATGTGAATAACAAAAATATTGGGTAACAACAAATATGTGCTACTAGTCTCGTTTCTTTACTTATTTAAAATAAAATAAATGTTAGTAATGAAACCTATGACCTACTGGGACAACACTAAAAAAAATGAGGGCTAACAAAGAGAAATTTTCACTTAGTTGACAAAAAATTAATACAAGTTAAGATATTAGCTATATCAACCAAAGCTGATAGTAACGACAGCAATGTCTTTAGTGATTCAACTAACATCGTAGTTGATGTACCTATCTAACGTCTTAGTTGATGTATCTATCGTCTTGTCAGGCTTGTATGGAATCAAGACGCTTATGCGCAACAATCACAATCTTGTGACAAGCGACCAATTATTATTTTCAGTGAAGCTTTTGTTGCAAAATGTGCTTTTTTGCATAGTCTGATGACTATGCATCATGCTTATGGAAACCAAATGAATCAATCCAAACCTGAGTACTGTTGCCATATTGCTACTCCATCGTGAAATCAGCTCTTAGAACAGTATCAGACTGTAAAATTTATAAAGCTAAAAAGTAAGTTAGATAATGGTTGCTTACTTAAAACTAATACAATTATTAAAAGTTCTAAGCTTCCGTTTATTGTTTTAGCCGCTATTAAAAGTAAAAACACGTGTAATTGGTACTTAAGTAGTTCCTAAAATTTTAAATATATTATATTGATAATCTATTTCAGTCGCACAAGATAAAAGCTTCGCTATGTTTGGGGCCCTCTGTTTGTTTTCTCTGTAAGTCAAACTAACTATGTGTGTGTACCTCTTAACTTAGTGTATCAAACGTTTATTTCTTTTTGAAACTGCAAGGTCATGGTGTACACATGTACTGTTCCTTTTTTTTACTCAACTGGAAGTTTATAATGTGTATTCACGTTGATAACACTAACCTATTCAATGGATGATGTTTCTTCAAAAGTCTTAATTTATAGTCCATAAAACGAAAAAGAACTACCTATGTCACTTTAACAAATCATAAACGATCAAATCGTCTAGAAACGGCAGTGATTTCATTAGTCTATAGTAACTGAAATTGCCCATAAAATATAAGCAATCAACATTAATAACCATCTTTCCAGAGCCTCTGACCTCTTCATTGTCTTTCAACCTGCGATAACGTCTATTGTTACACAACGTCTTAATTGTATTTGCCGTATATTACAATCAGTACTCACGTACAAGGAGCTTAAAGTCTGATTTTGTATAGCAAAGAATTGGTTGTAATGTCGTCTTAAAATTTAACGTCACCAAAGAGTGAAAGTATATTTTTTTCTTTTACGTCCGGCTCGCTTTAGTAAAAGTTTTGTTTGACTGACGTAATAGTTCTTCGATTTATGCCGTGTGGTTTTCACATTACGTTTTCAAAACGTAAGGTTCATGTAATTGTGGGTGTATCTTAGAAATGTTTTATGTTTCTTTAGTTTATTTTTGTTTCAAAGTTACCTGATGCCTAAATAAATTTTGATCAGGTCATAAAACTAAAAGAATATTTTGGCAAAATAAGTCAGTAAAAATTACAAATAACCTTTAATTACTAGTTAATTTCAGTATTTTTGAAGGAAAATCAGCGGTCTCATGTAGATTTCCGGGTAGCATAAACAAATAAAATTCTAAAAATACATTATTATTAAAGCTAGTGTTAGCATAGATCAAGTATAGAGAAATTGTCTGTTTGGTTTGGATTTGTTAAAATTTAACTGGAAATTGAGTTTACAAACTTTTTCAATTTGCTTTAACTTTGCAATGTCTAAATAAAGTGCTTTTAGGTGAACTTTTAAGAAGAAAAACTAGGTTTTTTCATTCTTCATTAATTGTTTGAGCTACAAATCTAAACCAGAAAAGTAATTTTAACTACTAGGCTTCAAAGACTAAAATGCATATTTAAATATTAGTATAATTTAAAAATATACATCAAAACTATTTTGTTGTAAAATCAGATAAAATACAAAGAAAATAAAAAAAACATTTATCAAACGAATACCCATTAATTTGTTCGAAAATGTAGCCTCCTATTTTTGAGTTCAATAAATACTATATTAATTTCATCTACAGCAACAAATTTTCATAACCCTAAATGAAAATTCAATAACACAGCCATCGACAAGCAAATGCTTTCGCCATTATCGCCCCAGGGCGTCAACTTTCTGCTCCTCACGTGTTTTATGTAACTGCCCCCTCCACTACTCTCCCGGTCTTCAGGTAGGTAAACTAAAATACCAGGTCAAAATACAAAAAGAAGAAACCAAAAGACCTTAAAGCAATACGCATAAGGTTAAAAGATTCGAACTACCTAACATAATCAGCGTTCATGGTAAGTTTGTCGGTCAAGACCATATCTTGAGTTCGTTTGAAACAAACTTGATATTCCCTTATGAATGCTAAGCCATAACCGTATGGTTTGGCTTAGACGTTTGTTTTTCTTCAACTTTGAGTTTGGTAACGGTAAACTTAAGTTTGTCGGGCATTACTCTTTCACAAACCTGTCTTTGCCGTTACGTTCAGAGTTGATGGCGTTAATGTGAGGAAAATACGGTATAGAATAGCTTGTTTGGGTAGTTTTAAAGTGGAAAATGTACTTTTGCAATCATGTACAGTACTTTAAAGGAAAAGCAGCGGATGTAAACCGGACACAGGACGGCTCGGGCGCAAGCGTGTGAAGAGAAATCTCTTTATTTAATTTTTCTCTTTATAGGATGTCGTGGGTGGCTGACACAAATATTTCCTGATGATGTAAAGCGTAACGTAACTTTAGGCATACTTTCAATGGCATGTATGAGAACAGGAAATGGGTTAAACTCGATTTGAGTGCGATTAAATATTTGCTTTGAAGAAAGTCGCACGGGTCTATTACATACAATTTAGGCTCATGACACGGAATCAATGAACCGGTTAAAGACTGAATTATGATTAGTGGACGCCTTAGTGATAGTGATGATAATGACATGTATTAGTTAAACAACAGTCAGATATTACAAACAACGTTCAGAGTTCATAAAAAGAACAACGATTATTATGCATTTCATATAAAAAGGTCTGTTACGAATCTGCAAAGCGTCGAAGTTTAAAATTACAAATCAGATGATTTCAAAACGTAGTTACTAGGGGCTTATTCTACGTTGTCTCTAGTCGTATTGTTATCATCTTGTTTTTAGCTTGGCCACTATTACTGTCAAGTTAAATAGAGCCATCATAATAAAACTATGTCATCATTAAACTCATTTATAATGTTCACTATGTAAGTAATGCAAAAATGACTTGTAAAAATGTGTTATTTACCAATAAAATATCTAAATCTGAATCAGATTAACGTTGACAAATCCCCTAATGTAATCAATTACTATAAGTTATTTTTCAAATAGAAATAGTCATTTGTTACGGGAACAGGGTCGCCAAACATGCAAAAACACAAAGGAGGCCTACGTTCAGAAATAGAGTAGGACACAAGGTTCCAAGTACCTACCGTAATAAACTAACCGTGACTAAGAATTCTATCTTAAGATACGTCAGAAGTGACAGTTTTCTATGAGTTGACGTTGACTTTGACATGTCTTGTGACAGGCATCTTACTGATGATTAATTTATTAATACGGATCTAAATGATGGCGATAGTCAGCAAGACAATAAAAACAATAAAAAACTTGACCTCACAGCAATTACAAGTGATTAATTAAGTACTTACCTACTTCTTTATTGGTCAGATAACCCAAAGCAGAAAGAGAATTCTAATTGGCTAAGACAGATGGTATCAAATCTTGTCTAAATGAGAAAGTGTTGTAATTAACTCGAAGTGGTTTAGGATGTGTTAATGTTTGTAGTGATCATTATCCAATGTTAATTCTAGTTAGATAACCAACAGATGTTAGGACTAGTTCTTTATCAGGTGTTTCGGATGTGACATAAGAGTTATAAACTGTATAAACTGTGTTGAGTTTAGTTGGTATTGGTATTAACTTACAAATTAATAGCATGTTGATGATCATACTGATGTAGATGTTATGACTTATGACTTAAACGCTATTAGTCTTTAAGTTAAGTAATCTATACACTTAAAACAATTCTGTGACTGACTGAATGACGGACAACGCTCAGCCTAAACTGTCAAGGGGAATTAAACACTAAAAAAAAAAAATGATATTTATTGAGTACCTACCCTAGAGATGCACTAAAATCAAACCCCGACGGGAAAAATAGAAGCAGTAGCGTGAAAATAACTCTACACGTACAAATTTACGAGTATTCTCCAGTATAATTAAAATAGAAGATAATAAAGATTTGAAAAAATTGAAGAAAATAGTAACACAGAAAATGCATTTGCAAGCTAAAAGTGAAGTAAACAAATTGCAAGTTTGTCAGGAAAATAGTTAAGCCGTTAAAATAAGAGGTTAAAATAATAGGAACAAAAATAATGGCAAAAATAAGGAACTATAAAAGTAGTCTTTTTTTTTTTCAGAAAAAATGGTAAATGTAGAGAGTGATAAAAGGAAGTTTTTTTGTATTAAAATCAGTGACAGCCCTTATTGTGTCTTATAGTACCTGGAAAACTGTGAAAGTTAAAGTTAAAAATACTTTTCCAAGTGAAAATAAGAATTGTAATTAGTTATGGAAAATCGAAGCCGAGCGGGACACTATGTGACTCAGACTTATAGTCCACGACTCAATTTAATTTAATCTTAGCAATGATTTTGCTGGCCAGTGAAGTTATGTGATAACTATAGCAAAAAACTAGAAATACTTGAATTTAAACGTTAAAGATACTTAACAAAATAAGTATCATAAGCTATGTCAATAATTTACTTAGAATATCTTTTTTTAGCGTTGCTGCTGAGTTTAAGAATCATTTTGTAAAAATATAGAAAAATATTGAATTTTAATCCAAATGCCGAAAGAACGTTTCTAAATCCCAATTGTGATGAAAAAAAAAATATTAACAAAAAAGAAATGTGACTTTTTAAATTTAACAATTTTTTTCCTGTGTTCATAATAGTTTGAAATAAAAAAATACAATTTACACGAGCTGAGTCCTAAATTGCTTAGAGACAAGATTTAGAAGCGAAGGAGTCATTCAAGTGAATGAGTAGTTAAAAAAAGGGAGAGAATTTGCCCTTTTAATTTATCTTTAAACATTTTCCGGAGCTGATCAAGAAAGATGTAGTCGTGAAAACTAAACATGCAGACGCATACCTAAATATAAAAAAAGTTGACAAAACTAAAACTCGACTGCAAAAAAGAAAGACACTATGTGGTATTCGTTATCTGATTTACAATAGATTTACGATGACGTTGAGGTCAACAAAATCAAAGATTAGAAATTCCATCCATTGTCATCGTCATCCTGCCCGTTAGCAGGCTGTTCAAAATAATGTTCGTAGCCGAATGTCAAACAGCGATTCGACTACAAACAATACTGCCATCTAAATTTGTTATTATAAGTGACCAATTATAATATCAGAATCTTTTACGTTTATATTGTCACGCTAATTTGTTTTTTTGTTACTGTTAACGTGAATGTATGCACCTGTAAATAGTATTTATTCGCATACTATAGATAAAGGCCCGTCGCGACTGGCGAGCGAGTTTTTTCGTCTCATCTAACTTGGTAATACATAATGTGCATCACAGATGCGTGCGCGCCCCACATTCGCGCGCGATACGCGCATCGTGTCAGTTAACGCAGCGGGCCTTTGAAAACTTCATTACCTTACTAGCTTTTGCGCGTAACTTCGTCCGCGTACATTTCGATCATCGTTATTCCCGCGGGAACTTTTAAATTTTGCGGGATGAAAAGTGCCCGGTGTGAATCGAGGAGTATAAGCTCAAATTCCAAAAAAAAAACAAATGCGTCCAGCCGTTGCAGGAGTCACAAACAAACATACAAACTTTCACATTTATAATAATAACCTAGCTGGTGCCCATTACTTTAATGAGCCTAATTGTGCAAAATGTGGTTACAGAATTATTAACAAGTTTTTAGAGTTGTAAGTAATTCTGTAGCTCTGCCTACCCCACTCTGGGAACGAAGGCGTGAGTTTATGTATGTGTATGTTAAAAACCTTATTATAGTGCCCGGCCGATAAGAAGTCAATACTGACACACTGCACAACCATGAAGTTTCTAAATATTGAGAATGTTGACAGCGGTACAACAATGCTGTTTTTACTGTTCCTTCACACGCAACAAATAAGTTAAGCATTTTTTTTCTGCTGTCAACATTATAAATATTCAAACTCCATGGTTGTGCAATTTGCCAGGAGTGACTTTTTATCGGCCTGGTACTATAGTGATGTTTTAGCTATGTTTTCATAACATACATTTTAGAGTCATATAACACGTTCCTTTATCAAACTTGTGTACAAACAATTGACACATAAGTATAAGAAACGACTTAATTGTCATTAACTGACTCTGAACGTGGCCGTAAGTTACACTATTGTGGTGCAACTATCATAACGCACACACTTTACGCTTGTATGTGTGCGCACGAGTAAGTGATTGTCACTTTTTTTTACAGTTTTAATAACATACTTATTAAAATAACGTATTCATCGATCAGACCGTTACATATTACTGTGATTTATGCGTTCAATTAATTGTATGTTATAGTAGGTATTGAAACTAATTAATTATAAAAAAAAACATGACAATGCTTGTCAGGTCTGACTAGCATGCTATGAAAAATCATGTTTTTTACGTCTACCATTTTTTTTTTGTTGAAGTCATTTAATTCAAGTTAGCTGTCATGATTTAGGAAGTATCAGAAATATTAAATCGATATCTAAAATAATAATGATAATAATAATGATAATAATTTATTTGTAAAGCCAATTTACAAGTCATTTGATTTAAATAATCATATAAAAAAAGGTAATTATGTCGACAATTACAACAGTAATAGTTACAAATATTACATGTACCCACCAACAATACCATTTATAAGAAACATTTCGACGGTACATGTCAATGACCATAGTTATTTATTACAAATGACATGTGTCATTTTAAAAATCTTTTTTATTTGGGGTTCAGTGGCATTGACAAGATGCTCTAAGAGACTAACGTTCACGATTTTCGAAAACTGTCAAAATATATCAAATTAACGTTAGCGCTCCACGCGATCGTTCGGCAGCTGACGTACGTTAATAATAACGTATACATTTTCGACAACGATAACGATTGCAGAATGCATCCTCCATAGTTTTAGACCCGAGGTAATAGCGGCCTGCACACGTTAAGTTTGGACCGCGGGAAACGCCACGCGCCGTTCCAATCTTCGTTCCGAACCGTACGTGTAAATGCAACTGTAATATTAAAATAGTAAAAAATGTACGGTTCGGAACGAAGATTGAAACGGCGCGTGGCGTTTCCCGCGGTCCGAACTTTACGTGTAAAGGCCACTAATCCAAGAAAATACGAATAACCTAAAATAATCCCAAGCCAAAGCAGCATTCAGACATGGATTTGTTGACACTCTAATTGTTTTTGATTATAGTTCAGACTTGCCCAATTAATGTACTACTAGGAATTTACCTGTAAGATCAATATTTGATGCTATTCATTTTTATCTGTTTCCAGCAAAAGATCTTTTGCATAAAAAAAGTAATACTCTGGCATATTTGGTGACTTAAGCCGCAATCATAGATCATCAGTGTCTTAGTAGAGAATAGATCACTTCAGACTGTAATGTAAAATTTTTGAAATTAAAAATGAAATTAAATCAGTTTTTTATCTTAAAAATTAATAACGGAAGAAATCTGTTGATAAACTAAAAATTGTGGTCAGTGGTGTTAATAGGTCAGGTTTTATAAAAAGGGAAGGTAAAATTAAGCAAAGAAGAGGTGATAAAGGATAAATTACAAATAGAACGACAAGTTTCTATCATTACGAATAAAGATGGCAATCAAAAGAGAGGAATTGAGAAAATATCATCATCAATGCAACACTGACCAGAATATTTAGCCTTTATCCTTCTTTCATTTAGCTCATCTTGCTTTAATATCACACTGTTGGCGATGACATAAGTCAGCTGTCATTTCATATAAATGAGATAATTTAAATATCAAAACAAAATAGGCATAAACAATGGGAAATAGAGGTCCTAAAACTAAATAAAAAAAACTCTATAAGAGTATAAATGCAACGATGATAAAAGCTTATGGTCAATTTACGAGAGTTTCGAACACCATACGGTAGTTGCTTCCCTGTAATATGATTATTCTGAATTAGGCCTGATGACCTGCTAATCCTGAAACTATAGTCCAAGCTGACTCCGAAAAACATAATGCTGTTTTAGATGACCTCAAAGTTGCGCATGAGACTTATGAGCACTACAGCTATAGATACACTAGCATAAGGCTTAAGGTAGATGATGATGATGATGCAAAAGTTCTTCACTGAATAAATTGCCTTTAAAATGAAAGCTTTTTTCAAGAACACAGATACTAAAAGGTTTGATAAAAATGATTTTCATTAAAGATTAGTTAGAAATCCTAGAAAATAAATCTTCTAGTTGATCATAGCAATCTATGAAATACTAAATAAAATCAGTCGATAGTAATAAGTCATGCGTTTGTAACTGGGTTGCTCCGTACGACACTTATGTACAGTCAAGGACATAAGTACTACACTGTATAAAATTATTTTACGTCAAAAATATTTTTTTCCAATGCAAGCTTTCGGAATAAATATAAATAATAGGTAAAAAGTACACAAATTTTTGAATTGAGATAAAGCTAATTTACATTTAAGTTTCTGTAAGCTTTTAATAATATTTTTTTTAAGAAAATAAATAGTTTTTGACAAAAATAACATTTTTTATTGTCTCGTCGTAAAGCAATTGACACTCCGTATGAAAACTGATTTTTATATCAATATGCGTTTAAATACTTATAATAAAATTAACTTTAATAAACTTGTACTTAATTTGTCAATCCTGTAACTACTGTTTTTCATGTTTTTATACCTACCAATTTAACTATGCAAAATAATTGTTAATTCAAAAATAAATTGATTCGATTTTGCTACTAAAATAATAGGTAAAATCACAGGTTCATAGTATTTTTAAATATTTGGTAATTTAATATATAATTCGGCTAGGTGAATTATAATTTTGTAAATAAAAAATAAAAAATTGTTTTTTTATCATTTCAAAAGACTAAAAGATATCATAAACATTTTTCGCCCAACAGTGCAACCAACTGCATCGTACATTGATGCATCCCTCTTAGCTTCGTCCACTGTACCGTGACTCGAAGCGCATATAAACGCTACCACTGCTCTAGTTTTAAACATAGTGTCCATACCGCCATCCAAGTGCGAACACAAAATGGTACCACACTACCTCCTGGTTTTGACCCTCGCCGTGGCAGCAAGCGCACGGACGGCGACCACCAACCAGAACACACTAGAAGAAGGCAGGAGTTCAGATGATACCATTTTGGGTGACTTCAAAGTCGCATATGAGACTTATAAGGACTGCAGCAGTGGAGACATTGGCACATGCCTGAAGGTCAAGCTCGCGAAGGCACTGAACAGGATATCGAAGAGTGACGAGGTGACGCTGATGAGCGGTGTGACGATAACGAAGGACAAGGATGCGAAGGTCGAAGATGTGGAGGTTGAGGAGGCGCTTCCGAGAGGTCTTGACGAGAGCTCGCTGGACCACCTCATCTTGGACAAGATCGTTGGATTCATGCAGTCTCATACAGTCCAGGTGACCAGAAATTTTACCTTTCCATAAATTATCAAAAATTTCTAATAAAACACATTTGTTATTTATACTCTTGTAGTAACAACTTATTAATTACTATCGCTTCTCCTCGTTCAACTCATCTTGATCATCATATCCCAGAACATTTCTTGTGCAATCTTCCTAATTTGACATAAATATCAGTTCTTTTATAAAAGAAGTCAGGATGGTATAATTCCTTATCATTCAACATTATCACAGTTACTAAATGTCATAATCTTGTTTGATCTTCTGTAATAAATAAAATTATGGTTTTATACTTCTATCAATTGCAGCTTTTAACATTGATAAAAATTTGTCTTCACTCGTTCCGTTTGACCTACTTTCTGTTCATGGTAAAAGTCTTTTTCTATTAGATAAGCAACGCTTGTTCCCATTACAATAATCACGTACGTAAAGTTATTCTACATTCGTTTCTACTCTGATTATGCTTTTTAATTTCACTTAACCAAACTTACAACTTTGATAAGCCCTCTGTACGTACAGTTTGCTTATGTAATAGTTATAACATTTTAAATGGAAGTCAATGTCACTATAATTGCACTTATGAATGAAGAGGCATAAGGTGATGTAATAAAAATTGAGGGTAATGTTGGATTACCTTGATAGAGTCACAATAGAGGTGATTGGTATTCATAACCTGTAGAACATTAAACCATTTTTGTGATCACTTTACATAAGGTGACCCTCTAGGTCCTTTGTCACCTCTATTAATAAAAAATATATTCTGATAGCCTGTAAAAGATTTTAACAAATTTATCGTACGTTACTTGTTTTTATTTTATTCATTTTCTTGGTACGGTGTAATTATGAGGGATTACATTACGTTATTGTCAAAAAAATCAAGCACACAAAATAAAATATTTTCACGTATAAGACATGCTGGCGTTTCCGTTGCCTATGTTTTTTTCTTGAATAAGTAGTAATTCTACAAAAATTACACTACATAGTACATAGTTGACAACTTTACTTTGTTGTCTTCACGCATAGTTGTGCGGAAAGAGGGCATACGTGGTAATTAGGTACTAACAGCGATACTATCTTTCAAAGTCACGGCGTTAAGTTTAACGTGGAATTAATCGACAAACCATTTTGCTTTAACCTCGAAACCTTCTGTAACAGGTTCGAAAGCAAAGATCAAAAGTATTAGTTTGCTATACCATAAAGTAATAAATTCTCCACGAAACAAAAAACACAAGCATAGGCTAGGTGTGAAAAATAATTCACATAACTAGGAACTTGGTGACAATAATTACAAATCCTACACTTGGAAAATACTCGTATATCTATTGTAGATAGCAAAAACACAAAACTAGATAGCAGCTTGTCGAAATTCCCGTGACACTTTAATTCAATGAAATTCCCTAAATGGGCAAACAACAAAAATCGTTGAACAAATGCTAAATTGAAATAAGTAAGCCTAAAAACTTAAACTGAATAACCTAACCTTTTTTCTAATTCTACAATGACAGTACCGTTTATGCAAATTTAAAAACTGTTTCATGCAATATTCTCTTCAATCATGTAAATCGATCCATCTCAAAAATTCTAGAAAAAACACGCATACCGTTCGTTGACTCACCGTAACGGCTTTCTCGGTGCATCTTCTGCAATTAATGCATCTTCACTTTTTTAATGCTATACTCTATTAAACAGTTTTCTTACTGCGCGACCTACTTAGCCATCGGTAACAGTTTCTTTCGTTAATTGGTCAGCTAATGCGTGAGGCATAATGAGCTGGTTTCTGCTCTAATGCATGGGTTTCTCGGTTTTTCTATTTCATGGTATTGCCTTTCAGTTATGTCCATTAGCATTATGAACATTGATTGGTGTGTTTTACATCTTTATTTTCTGTTACTTGTGTTACAATGTTATCGTTAGTACGCTGAGCAAAAATGAAATTGATATCTTTTTTGTTTCAAACATTTACGTTTTATATCTTAATAAATTAGGTAGTGAATTTTCAATTATTTTAAATTTCATCATTTCTGTTTAAATGTTAATTAATTACTAAAAAAAATTCTTACATTTAAAGCTTCTTCTCTATAGTTATTGACTTTTTCAATGCTTTACACTTTTCATTCAGTATTAACGAGAACTTATGTGACTACAGACATAATAACATGAAAGCTATAAAATAATTTTGAGTCTATTTTATAATTCCTTTATTGTTAATGAAATGAGCCATGGATACGCAACAATATAATTAATATAACTTGGTCATGATGTTATAATAAAGGAAGAGATTGCATTAATTATACAATAGCTTTCTTCGTGGTTATCATTGCGTGTGAAGTAACATCCGGAATTTATAGATCATAATGTCCGGGTCCCAATATGGCATGCTAGGTTTCGTGCGGATTTGTTTGAAACGAATTATTACTTGATATATATATTTATTTCCGGATATGTTTGACTTCTGCTAATTAGGTCAGTTAACTTTAGTCTTGATCAGTTTTTACTAGTCATTTCTTTATATCTATTAATATGTTACTTTTGCTAAATACTTCCTGCTATACTATTGTTATGATATGCTCATTTATTTTTTTTACAACTCTATGCAATAGTAAAAGATACAACACAGACAAGCAACTTTAAAACTAACGTGAATGTTTTAATTTGAGTAGAAAATCTAAATCAAATATTAAGATTTATTGAAACATGATTTCCCAAAAATATCAACAACGATGCTTGTATTTAAAAGCATAGAAATGATGACTTTAACAGCATAATTTTCAACACAGTTGACTTATTATTTTCTCATCCCTTTCCAGATCAAATTCCCGGCCGGCAACGACCTTGCCCGCGCATTCGAAGAGGGTCGCAGCAGGAGGAAGAAGCTCGCTCCCCTCCTGGCCATCCCCCTCCTCATCGGAGGCATGATGGTGCCTCTTGCTTTCGGAGCCCTCGCCCTCCTCGCCGGCAAGGCCCTCATCGTGTCCAAACTGGCCCTTGTCCTTGCTGGTATCATCGGTCTGAAGAAGCTGCTGTCTCCGTCAGGAGGTGGCCATGAAGCTCATGAGGTCGTCGTGTCGGCTGGACATGGAGGCTCTGGCTGGAGCAGGTAAGATATCGAGACACGTGTTCTTGTCACAACTTTTAACTTGCTTTGTTCTTATAGTCTATCCTTCCGGTTTAAATCTTGCAAGGTTATTTTGATCTGCTTTCCGCTATCATAATGGGCTGAATTTTTGAGTAAATATTAGAACCGAAGGCAATGTAATGTTATGGTATTTCGGAGCTGATCTGATGACGATCGGAATGTGTCATTATTATATCCGCTGTAAGTAACGTAGACTCATAGAATTGGGAGTCGGTAGTTAGCTCTAGGTCTAGGTTTAGATTGATAGCAGTTGCTGAAGAAAAAAAATATAAATTCATTTGTTTAAAAAATATTTTTTTGATGGAACCTTAGATGCATGTTATTAACGAATGTCGTTTTAATTAGGTGGCGCATGGCGTCAACGCAACCCCTATATTCGACATTTTGAAACAGCACTTTTTTTACTCGTTTTCGATATCAACATATAAATTTAAGCTTTGTTTTAATTTGTAAGTTCATACTGTATTTAAGATTATTAACTTGATGGCACTTTAAGAACCTAAACGCTTTTAACCTTAAGTTAACAAAACTTTAGTTTTAATCTGGTAATTTGACTGATAACAATTTAACATTATCGGAGTGCTCATATAAAGCTTCATACTGCTGATCTTTTTTATGATTACACTTATAAACTTTCGCTTTTTGGATCTTCTTCGTGACATACTAGTTTTATGGAAAACTACGCGAACCTCCCACGATTTCGATAAGATAAAAATACGCTAGTTAATAAGTGCAACAGAGGAGAAAGTCAAAGAGCAAAAGGTCGTTAAGAGGTATATTTTTTTAACAGCACTTAGACGCTCGTGATACCTTATAATAGCGTGTCAAATTGAAGACTAACATTTTGGTGGTCGTAGTATTTTGGAGCAATTTTCAAATTTGTAGTGACATTAAGTGTCATAGATGTTGGTTTCTATGTAACTATGATCTGATTGCTACTTATGTTTTAAAAACGCCTGCCTAAAGTGGTGGTTGCCACTTGATAGTGATTTTATTCGAACCATAACCACGCTATTTTTTTATCAAGTTGTAACTTCATAACATGAATGAAGACGATAGCCCATGTTATAGCCATTGTATTATATTTTTGTTTGGTTTTAATGTTCTCAATTTCACGTTCCAGGTCGCTCGAGAAGTCTCACGACTTAGCGTACAACGCCTATGCCCAGTAGCCAATCAATACCCACCAAATGTTATTTAAGCGCGTAATAAGGAACAAAAGTCTACAATATACAGCTATTAAATAGTATACGGTATACGCTTCGATATTTCCACTCAGTCCGAAATTTAAAAGTGTGATTCGAAGCGTTGTTTGAAAATGGATCTTTTAGCTTGGAAGGTAACTGGTAGAAAGGTCAGTATTAAGAGAACGGTTAGAAAAGTTTGAAAATTAGTGGAGTTACTTTCTTCGCGATCGATATGCGATATGGTTAAGGGTACAAGGATAATACAGCAGAGAGAAGACATCAGAGAGAGAAAATGCCAGTACCTCGAATACTCTATTTATTGACTACGCACTGACTTTTAATGATAGTTATCCAACAGTAATGTATGAGAATTTGTATGAGTGTATTTAAAGAGTCTTTGGAATTTGCTTTAATTTTTATATGTATTTTATTTATCTTGTGTTATTTGTATGTAAGTATTTTATTTTATACCCCATAATATTTAGTATGTTTACGTGTGTTATAATTTACCTATATATAGTAAGAATGTATTTATATATACGTATTTGAATTGTATATAAATATTTTATCGTAGTGTTTTATTGTTTCAAGTAGATTTGAATAAAGTTTATTTTAATTGAACATATAATTTTCATGTACATATGTAAATACAATATTGCATTTATTTTAGTATATTAATATATACGTAAATATCAAAAGTATTAAATTATCATTAGTATAAAGATATCTTATTTATTAAACTTTTTTACGGTTTTTGATCTCATTCTATCTTTATAATTATTATAGTATACGTCTATTTTAAATGTAAATATAACTTTAAATATGTTATTTATTTTTTAACTTAAATTTGTGTTCAAGTCAAATAATTTATTTTAAACTTAATTGTAATCGAATGTTATCAATTAAACTGTTGGTTACTCAAAGTGTGTTCAATTAATACAAACCCCGTTTTTTTTTACCTAACTATAAGTAATGGTAATCTTTTTTTACCCAACTAAGCAAAACCAAAAGAAGGGTAATTATTACCCGACTGATAAAATCCAAAAAATATAACAATCTGTAGGTATTGTATGTGAGTACATACAGTCAACCAATTTGATTTTTAGGCCATTATTAATTATATGTATATGCATGAATCTAATTCAATTAATTATAAACATATATATATATATATAGCATTTCATTTATTCAATAAAAGTGACAATGACAAAAATGACAGCAGAAACCAAAAATAATCGCATAAACACTACACCTCCGCCACAAATTTGTTTGACGTGACTTCTTCACAAATGTCGTTTACAGATCTCACCTGCGGGCCTAATATGGTTGCGTTTATCGTGTGACAAAATGTGGATAAAGCATCCATCACTCTCATACTTATATATATAAACAAATGTCAGAAAGTGACGGATGTTTTATCCAAATTTTGTCACGCGATAAACGCAGCCATTATTAGGGCCCCTACATCCTGACTTCGTAATTTAGCCTCCCTAGAACCTTAGTCACGGTTCCGAATTCCCATTTGATCTGTCTATTCACGTAACTTCGTATTTGAAGTTTCTTATCGATAGCGAATGTTCAGATTGAAAGGCGGACATCATTATTATGTTTGCATGAATCTAATTTGATTTATTATAAACATGTATATTGCATTTCATTTATTCAATAAAAGTGACAGTGACAAAAATGACAGCAGAAACCAAAAACAATCGCACAGACACGACAGCCACTATGGATTATGTTAAAGTAACGTTCACAACCAAAACGTAAGAGAATTCCTATGAATTGGTTTACAACGTCACTTTGACAAAGTCCATAGTGGCCTGGAAATCAAATTGTTTGTGTGTATGTGATAAAAATAGCTAGGTTTTCGTGGTGATAAGCAACAACGCCAGTTTAAGAGTTATCTAATCCGGGCCTCTATTCAACATGGTAAAAACAATATCGTTTGTGATCTGTTATCGTATTGTCACTGTTTTGATAGCTCTTATTTACTTGACAGTAATGGCGTCTGACGTCATAACAATACCTTAACAGGTAAACTACGATATCGTTTTTACCGTCGGGAATAGAGGCGCTGGTCTGAAAATAAGTCCCCGCTGTTAAATAAGGGGTTTTTATCTATATTTTATGATTGATTTTAAAAATAGCCTTGAACGGACGAAAGTATAAACAAGTTTGTATATTGACACCTTTCTCATTTTTCAAGGATACCTAAGTCAAGAAAGCGGTGGAACAGAGCCAGTTATTGTTTGTGCCTGGACTCTATAATTATCAAAGAGCTGTGTTCACGCGTTTTGTAGAAAGTCTATTATTACACAACAATTTGATAATAAGATAGTTTGTTTTTGGTTACGGTGAATCGTTTTTAATAATTAACACCTTAGCACTTTTAAGCGTTTATAAAAGATTACAACAAGTTTAGTCTCAGTTTGAAATATTGGGAAATAAGCTAAATTTAATAGTAATTAGTGCTTATTAATTAGAGGAAAATAATATCGTATAGTTGCCAAGATATTAAAGTAAACATCATTAATAAATAGCATTTAATTAACTGTATTTTGTATTCGAAACGAAATAATTGCAACAAGAGACCAACTATTTTCATGAGAATGAAATGTACTATTTCAAGTCAATACATACTTTATATCTGACCGACGTAAAGCCAAAAGGATTTTGAGTACATCTAAGTTTATTTGTATGTATGTAATTATATGAGCAAAAATTGGCCAAGACCAGATGCATATTGCTGTCGGTAGTGATTTTTGAATACTGTCAAATGTATTGATTTGGCATAAGCGGCTGACGTGACGTGATGGATCGTCAGCTTACGTCAATCTTACACATATTGTCTGGTTTCAAAAAATTGCTAACGTCATCAGCGTCATGAATCTTATCTTGACTTCCAGAAGTGCCCAGAACTATCGAACCTTTTTGAAGTAAATGTTGTTCTTATTTATCTGTGTCCGCGTAAAATTGAAGCAAAGGCGAAAAGTGCCCTATTTCCCACCCTCATAACTTTTTCCTAGTGCAGCTAGGAATCTAAGTTTTACACGAGACCTAAACGTATGATTTTAAAGCACGAAAAAAAAAACAAGGTTCAACGAATAGTCACTGTCATAACATTGCATAAATGTATAACAAAATATACGAGTAATATACTAAAAAGTGAGCGTTATACTAGTTGCTAGTCAACGAACAGTTTTCAAAACTAAGTTCGACCTGCAATGTGCAACTCTGGCATACATTACAATTACTCAACTACTCATTACTATGGGACCTGCGCAGGCTCATGTATTATGCACACACGGAACCGCATTGTTGCCGAAAACATATGCGAAAATTGGCGCGAAGAAATTGTACCGTTGAAAACACAAGTTGAGGTTGAATGACGCATGCGCGAGCTATTTGACACACTTGGCTTATGTTCCTTTTCCAAATATTTCGTAACTATGCGGTCATTTCAAAGCATTGTTATTTTGAGCCATTTGTTATGCCAGTTAGTGGAGAAAAACAGCTGAAGTCTTTTATCAACTTTCATAAAACTAACTTGAAAATTTACCAAACTCCCATACAATGCAGATCACCCTTTTTTACTACTCTTAGGGGTAAATTTTAAAAAAACTTATAACTTTTGCCCTTGTTTCGCTTCGGTTTATGTGAATTTTCTGTAGCACCTGTACATTATCCAGAATTTATACATACATACATACATTAAATCACGCCTGATTCCTAGAGGGGTAGGCAGAGACCACATCTTTCCATCTGTTACGCTCTTGACAAATCTCTTTCGCTTCTTCCACATTCAGAATCCAGAATTTATTATATCAACAAAAGTTAAATAACGCGTACACCTTTTCTAAACACAGTTCCTGTTAACCATAACTAAGCTTGCTCCTTGAGCAATAGAAAGTGGCCTTACGGACTACGGACTTACAAAGGCATTCCTAGTTGCGATGAATCATCCAAAAGTGATCTTGAGCTATTTAAGTGTGATGCCTCAAGCTACAGTATGGGTGGGAAAGGCAAATCTATCACCTTTGACTTGGATAACCCAATTAGTCATTGGGCTTAAGTGTAAAAACCAAGAACATTTTACAGAATTTTATTTGTCACTGATTTTAGCGTACAGTCAAGTGCAAAAATATATTTCGAAATAATGCTCTTATAAATTATGTTCCGAAGTTGTTATTACACCTGAATAAGGTGCATTGGGACATATTTTTGAGATGTTGCGCTCTCCCATATTTTTACACTTGACTGTACATTTTCATAGACCTTAATTATCAAACCATGTAAACTTAAAAGAGAGGAAATAGAGAGAGAGAGAGAGTTAAAGAGGTATGTTTTGACCGGTGCACCTGGTGTGATGGCGTTCCATAGATTCTGCATTGGGAGAAAACCACGAAGGAATGAATAATAATAATAAGACAAAAGCAAGCTAACTTTTGTCATTGGTTTAAAGCCCTTGTGGGTTAATATTTTAACTAAGGCAAAGACACCAACTTAGTTTAGGAGGCACCGGTCCTATAGAGATCCCGGAACCTTGAAGAAGCACACACGCTGGCCACCGGGGGGGTTTTAGTGGTTAAAATACCCACATAGCTCTGCGTCTCCCCAACGACGCAGGGTGTCTTGCAGAAGTTATCTCTGCAGTAAATAGAAAGACAGTTTGAAAGAACAGACTTTAAGGTCCTATGTCAGTCCCTATTACCATAGTTTTGACACAACTTAAAGGAACTAAAGACTGTATCTGATTCTTCTTTTTCGTGCTCCTGGTCCTTAGTTGTTATCTTCAAAACTGTATTAGTATGGATCATTTTTACTGCAAATTTTAGAGCTCAAGAGGTGACCTTTGAGGGAGATACTTGTAAAGGAGTTACAAGGTTACAATTTTTAATAATCGATGATCATGTACCTACATTAAAACAGCCATGAAAATGAAGATATAAAATTTGAAAATTTAGTTTATACAAGTGCACGGTAAAACAGTAAGTAAGCAAGAAGGCCTGATCACAATGTAATGCAATAATTCATGCAACGATATTTGCTATTCTTGTAGAGCGACGACGTATCACGTTATTTTTCTATTTTGTGACAAATCGTAAGCAGACATCAAAATTAAAACTGTTCAAAATAAAATAGATGAGAAGAACGACGACGATGACTCCTTAGCTCATTTTAACAGATGTTGTTAAACAGACATTGCGTGATTATTAAACTAGAATACCTAACAATCGCATTTAAGGTCGTTTGGTTTGAACCCTAGGCGTTAGCGTACGGATAGTTAAATAGTATTCTAAATATAATGTTTTACCCTTTGTTTCATAGGTCAAAGTAACATTCAAAACTTGTATTAATCTTCTTTACATAGTATAAAATAAAGTCGCTTCCCACCGTCCGTCACTCTGTATATACGCTTAGATCTTTCCAACTACGCAACGGACTTTAATGCAGCTTTCGTCAATAGATAGAGTGATTGAAGAAGGTTTTTATATTTGATAATTCTGGATTATGTAGCGGTATAACGGAAATTTCACAGCAATCAAGTATACTCGTAAGTAAAAAGCAAATATCTTTCTGATACTTAAGTATTTAATGTACAAAACTAATGCTAAATAAGTAACATGGTTGAATAACCTCTGAATTATATCTTTCAAGCTGAAACCTATCAAAATATAAATATGCAAGTGAAATCAAGATTTATAGCTATAAACAAAGAAGAAGAAGGACTTCTAGATTCTATGAAACCTTTTCAATCCTTGAGTTCATTCAACGCTCTTCAGGTTTCGTTTTCTAATCTGTAAATCTCATTTGACACCTTACAAAGGCTAAGAAAGCGAAAGCGCATGAAAATATACAGCGTATTGTTCAAGCATAGGCATCCATATTATTAAAATGAGACACTAAACACAGGGACGCAATTCAAATGCGATGAACATAAGGAAGATTCAGGAAATAACCAAGACGTGGATGAAACCCCGAGTCGTAATCATACCGGTTTTTTGGCGAAACCGTTGTTTTTAACCGGTTTGTTGTCAATACTTGAAATTACCGTTTCTTCATCCTGTCTCGTTCTTCCTTTGAAATAAACGTTACTATTATTTGAAAATATTTTTCCTTGTGCTTTTTTTTTACTTACCACATTGTGCTGTGTGTTAGGCGTTTGTATGTCTTCACTTAAAACACTTTGATCTTTTCAATCTTTGTCATTATTATAGAAAAATATTTATGTGATAAGCACGAGTATTAATTTTCAGGAGTTTTGCATATTTCTATGTATTTAAATAAAAGTACGTATTTCTAAACATAAGTAAGGTGATTGCTGTTAGTTATATATAGTTAGGTAGGCCTGGGTGAATATTTTATGTACGATTGATACGATTCTTGAATATTTTATAATATTATAAAAAACTACGTTTTCATAGTAACTATAATAATATTCAAAATTCATGGAAATCGAACTTTATTTAGGGGTTGAAAAAATTTATCGCTCGGAGCTTTTTTGACAGCGGCGCTTCACAGTCCTCTTAAATTCTTTATAATTACCCGTCCCAGGTTATATAACAGTTGTATAACTGGGACTACTAGTCACAAGTAGTCTTAAAGCGATAACAAAATAACCACTAAAGATGCTCGCACTCACAAACCTAGAGAGCGTTGAACTTTTAAAGAGAGTTATCTCAATTGGTTTCGTCTCTTCAATGCAAGTCAAGGCCATCGCTATGGCCAGATGACAGAGCGAAACAATACTACCTTCCGATGTTGATATTTATTACATTGGATGATCGATGATTTCAGATATGCGAAGCCGTGTTTGGTGAAGTTTGTTTTTTCTAATAATTTTAACAAATCTAAACCAACATTGGTTTAAAAATACTATCAGTAGTAAAATGACAGACATTTTACTCAAAAAATACAGTGTTTTCATATATAATAAGGTTAAGAAAACAGCACAATTTCCATACATTTTTAGATGGACAGGTTGGACTTGAACCTACCTACGCTACCCTGCGAAGCTCGCGCATCAATTTATTTTAGTGTCATTGTCATACAAATTTATTGTGTTTTTTTTTATCAATAGTAACACCTTTGTTTTGTACTCTTAGCGCAACACTAAAGCTTAGTTTGTGACTACGGAAAGGTTGTCATTGTTTCCAGATATTTTACTCAAAATTTTCCCAACGAAAAATATTTGCTTAATTTTTTTCTGGGTCACTATCATGTCACTATTTAACTGTTTTTTTAGTAGCTAAAACTTGCCTGATTATTAATTAAAAAAAAGCCAAATAAATAAATAAATATAACAGTGGACAATCTCACCCAAATTGTCCCAAACCCTGTCGTAATGACAGCGTGAAACCACATGAAAGAAATTACGCCAAAATTAATGATACTATGACTATGAGTACTAGACAACAATAAACTAGCTAAAATCTTGCGCCATTTTCCTAGCAATGGGACACATAGACACGCTAAAAAAAGGAATAATGAACTCAACAATTTATGGCCGTCTTTCTACTGAAATCATTATTGTGCCCCGCTTCTATATTATAAACAGAATTCTCAAGGCTTAACTCTTCAAAAGTTAACTGTAGGAAGGTGCTAAATAGCATCGCCCTCGTGTTAACATTGGTGTTAAGGCTCCGTGGCCCTTAACAAGATGCATTCAGTTATCAATTAACTATGCAGCGATGAAACGCTGCCGGCATCGAACACTGCCGCAGGGGACTTTTTACATACAGATATTTTTAGTTTTTATTAGTTTTTAACTTAGCTGTGTGGTTGCCGGCTTAGAATAGTACCACTCCATTTCTTCCCGTGGAAGTCGTAAGTAAGGGAATAAAGGATAGTTGTATTGTTAGGCGATGGGCTTGCGACCTGTCACTGATATATCCTGCATCTTAGCCTGTTTGTGCAAAATGTGTTTACAGAATTAACGACAAGTTTTTAGAGCGGTTGGTTGCTGTAGCTCTGCCTTCCCCAATCTGGGAATGAAGGCGTGAAGGTATGTATGTATGTAATTAGTTTTGGCAACAAATATAATGAGCACCAAAATTAGTAAACGATCACCAAATTAGGTCAGGTTAGGTTAGGTAAGGTTAGGTTAGTTTTTGGTGATCATTTACTATTTTCGACAGTAAAAAGTGTTTTTTTGGCGTTATATTCTACTATATCTGGTGATCCGTAAACATAAGCCTTTAGTTTTTATGTTTTTTAGATATTTTCTTTCCTAAAGTAGTTCAGTTGGTAGTACAATAAACAATTGAAAATTGAAACAAAAAAATAAAAATAAAAAAAAAACCTGTGATATAATGTCGACTCCTTCTTTCAGAGCTGATGTCTTAAACGGCTCAACTGGTTATCATTAAACCAAGCTAACAACCATTCCGTTTGAAACAGCTTAAAAAAAAACTCTATTCAAATCAGTCCATCCTTTTGGGAGCTACGATGGATCAACATGTAACCGAATAACTTTAAATAGAATTAGTTCGTTGATGTTTAAAATGGTTTTTTGTGTTTGTAGTATTCTTCGGAACCCTGAGCATGGTCCGACATGCTCTTGTCTGGTTTTTATCTACTAAAAAGGTTATATAAGACATTTTGTCACTTAAATTCGTAACAATCTACCTTTGCTCATATAATTTCACACGCACGTGTTAAAACGGTTATATAACTTTTTTATTACCGGATTAGAAAATGCATAACCTGACCAAAAAAAATATTTACATAAATTATTAGAAAACGGTTCCCTTTAAATTAATTGCGTAAGTTTATGTTATTCCAATTCTAATTATGTTAATTGAACAGTTTTTTTTTGTGAAAGCGAGTTCGGTTCCGATTTAAACTGGAACTTACATCATTTGTAAATTAATATGTACACCCAATTTGTTAAGATTACTGCTAATGATTTTATGTACTTAAAAAGGTAAAAGCTGTACTTTCTTTTTTTATCATTTTCATCCAACAATTTACGATTTTTAGAGTTCCGTACGTCTGAATGAAAAAATGGAACCCTTATTTCTCCTTCATTGTGTGTCTATCTGTCCGCTTTTCCTAATTTGCTGTACAGGACCGATTAAGTTAAAAGGTACATAATATTGTGAATTTTTGTGATCCAAACACAGACATGTCACAAAAATTTATGAATTTGAAATATGGGAGAACTTTTTAGGGGAAAATTAGAAATCGTAACAAAATTTTATACTTTGCTACATCAATATCAACGAAAATAGCTTGCTACGTAGGAACTCATTTAAAAAAAAAAAAAAAAAGTTATCCCCTATCCCTCCTCCCATTAACTACAAAAGTACCAAACCTTTATATGTCTATACTCATAGATTACAGAAAAACCCATGAAAATCGCACGGAATTCTCACAAGCGCGTTTTACTCGCTCTTGTCCGATATTTATCATGCCTGTGACCAAGTAACTATAATATCTATTTTCATTTGAAAAAAAAGAAACATTAAAAATAAGAAATTACATTTAAAGCGCAATAATGATCCCTAATCTTTAAGTAATAGTGATGGGAAGAGAACGGACAAACCTGGCAAAACAATGGAAAAAGTAAATTAAGTACTTAAGTGTATTTCTCTTGCTGTAATATGATTCTTAGGAAGAAATATGTGTGCCATAGAAAGTCAATTAATGGTTATTATGGCTTATTCACAGTTTTTTCTCAAGATCCAGGTTTGTGATAAATTAGAATAAGTAGTTTTCATAACGTTCATTTTTTTTGATCTCAGTCTCACTTGATGTTAAGGGAGGTGGGTAAAAAAAGACTCAGTTCTTGCCTTGAAAAACCTGGAAATACAGATGCAGTGAGATCTTTCCACTCCTTGGCAGTGCGAATAAGACCGAACAATATATACACCAATTAGTTAACTAAACTAAAAATTGTGTTGTAAAGTTCAAGTTTTTGGTTTTACCATAAATCATATCGCGAAATTGCTGTCTTGTTTCTATCTTGCTTTTCCAATTTTGGAAACACAAGAGTACAGTGCAATAGTGTCTTTAAAGTTTTCCAGGTTTGAGTAAGGTCGGTTAGACTAGTATAAGAGCATACAAGAGCCAGTGAGAGAGAAGAACGAACCCGAAAGTCCTTTTAAGTCCTACTGCACTGTACCTAATACTAACATCATCATCATCATCATCATCATCATCATCATCATCATCATGATCATCATCATCATCATTTCATCTGAAAGACGTCGACTGCTGGACATCGGGTCTCCCCAAGACATAAAATAATACGAAAAATCTGACATAGAACCTTTTTTAATCACTAGAGATTTGTACAATGTTGAATAATCTCACACGCATGTACCTATCTAACAACACAAATTTCCCAAAAAATTGCTACAAATAAAGAACACATATATAACTCACTCGTCAGACATCATCTTGTAAATAAACAGCCTCCATTTATGATCCCAGCATTTCTACACGTCAACAAAACCTGCGTTATAGGAAAACCACTTTTCTAATTGAAGCTGGCTTCCTCTTTAGTATCAGAAAGCTGCACCGGCCGAGTGCAGGCGCATCCGTGCCGTCATAGCGCGTTCTCTTTGGATCCAGTTCCATTGCCCTTAATGCAATTTTTACCCGACTCCACGAGACAAAAAAGGTTATGAGTTTAACAGTCTATGTAAGGTATGTATTTAATTGAAAATCGGGTGTTCTTTGTACTCCTAAACTAATGGAAACATATGCTTTATGGATGCGATACACTAGCCTAAGTCTTAGTTTCAACAAATCGCACAGGCCAACTAATGGGAAGTAACTTACATATTAACAATTGCATTCTGAAGATGCCAATCTTAAGACTGTAAATTTAGTATGTTGACAACCCTGAGGATTAAGCTAGAACATATCAGTGCCAATATTATTTCTTATGGGAAGTTTAAAGGGTTAGATGGTGGACGCGATCCAAACGGACCCTTCACAAGGTAATATATACCACTTATAAGTAAGTTACGTACGTTTTATCAAAAAACCTGCAGTAGAATCTTTCATCATGCTTTTCTTCTCAGTAAAGTTTAATAATCAGCCTATCTTTCTAACTTCTGGAACATATGAAGAGATGTTCCAGAAAGTAGCCTCCACGCTTGAAGGCAGCCTAACAAATAGGATAGTAACCACCTTCTTCAATTGCATTGCAGAGTTGTGTTAGATGTTCTTATAGTTTTCTTCCGTATAGTTTCCTTTTTGCTAAAATACCACTACATAACAAATTATCATTTCATTTTTGATAAGTCATCATTGTCATTGTTATTATCAGCGGCATCGCACTTGTGATTAATAAATTGACAGGTGGTGAGATATAAATAGGGGGCAGAGGTTTATTTTTGGTATCTTTTGAGCAATAAAAACATGGTATCATAAGGGTATTAAATAAAATTGTAAACAGTTATAAAAATACCTTTAAATATACACATGCACTAGGCTACAGATGACATGAGGATGGAGATAGGAGGTTGGGATAATGAGTAAAAGGGATGTATAGAAGAAAACAGGGGATATAGATAAAATGAAACGATAAAAATAAGCGTAAGATTTTTCAAATTTGAAAGGATCCAAAGTACTTATCAATTGAAAATGACTTTCGGGTGCCGCAGTTTTAAGATCCATGGGGGGGATATAAATAACTCCTTTAACATACTCTAGATACGTAAATTCATGCCTTGTTTGCTTATTATTACAAAAACACAATAAAATGGATTGTTTGTACACAGAACAGGTGTACAATTAGATAGCGAGAGCGGACTCTCGCATAGTTTGAGCTATAACCGTATTCGAATGGTGGTGCGTGATGTTAATACCAAATAATTGGGACAAATTGAGTGCATAGACATCCATAGAAGGCTAGTTTCATTTACATCTAGTTTATTTCTTTGGACGATTTGTTTTCACCTTTCACAGGAATATGATATCAAAAGCTCGATCTGAGATGTAATAAGGGTCAATGTTGACTAACGTAAAGGGAACAAACCCTTTATCCCACTCAAGTAGCGCGTTCACTGATCCGGGACTACCTGCACACATGTACACTCACGCACACTCATGTAACAAAGTCAATGAACCCCAAAAACTTGCGTCCACGCATCGGCTGCATTAATGTGATATCATTTCCGAGGTACTTTAATCGTTGACTTTTAGGCTCACTTTTCTCGGGCGGCACGTAATATCGTGGTGGGGGTTACAGGCTTAAAACAGAACGGTTTATACGGCGTGGCCACACTTTGTGTTTAACTTTCTGTAGGGGTAGTTACAGCCGGCGACATGAGGTGTTACTTAGCTGCCCTAGTTTTCGTCGCGGTGGCTCGGGCTATGCCCGCCATCGAAAAGGAATCCGGCGATCCAAGTCTCGTTGGGAGTATTTTGGGAGTTGTCAAGGAATGCTCCGACGGCGATGTGATGCTGTGCTTGAAGGTTGGACTTCAGTGTTGTGCAAAAAACAAGTGATCCCTTAGTGTGTGAAATGAGTTCTAAGTTTTTCATTTTGGTTGCAGGAGAGGGCTTTAAAGTATGTGGAGACGTTGTCATCAGCGAGGGAGATGAGGCTGATCGACGGGGTAACGCTGGTCGGGAATGGGTCACCTAGATCCGCTCGGGCTCTGGAGCCGTTGTCTGAGGAACCCATGGCCAGGGAAGCCCAAGTAGAGTCGAGACTTTTCGACTCTGCTGCTGACCTTCTGGAGCACCATGTTATCCAGTTCCGTCTGCCGTCTGCCGCCGTCGAGGACATGAAGAGGTCTCTTGAAGAAGGTATATATTACTTTTTGCATGTTTTGTTTTCAGGAAATGTTTGAAAATACATAGCACAATTTAATTTTGAATAGATTTTAATGATTATTACTCGTAGTTTTCGATAAAAGTCAATAGAAAATCTGATAAACAGGGTTGATATTAGAATCGCTACTAACAGTTGGGTCTCTGAATAAGCAGAGCATGGATTAGGGAAATAATTTTTCAACATTTTTGTCCCCAGATTTTCTTAGAAAATTAAAGCAAGCTAAAACAATTAAAAAAAGACGAGTGCTTATGTTAATGGCTTTAGCAGTTGCCGGTTATATGTATACTATGAATCACCGCCGACCAAAAAAATAAAAGTACGTCTGTCAATTTGACCGTTTCAACCGTAAGGTAAAAATGTAAATAAAAGGGCTTCTTTTGGCATAGAATGGGCGTCATAAACTAAAACTGCTGCCTTTTAATATCATCAATGGAATACGGTTAATTTTTAGAAATACGCATTCAAAGTGTTCCAAAACAAAATTGTACCTATATGCTTTGCGTTTTTGGCAGACATTTTCATCACATCGATCTTATCATGCTACATAACATGTAACCAGCGAATTAGTTATGTTAAAAAAACTAATTTGTCTATCATTTGGGAGTTCAAAGGAATCAAAAGAACATTCTAACATTACAATGTGTCAAAATCTTAACAATTTGCTTCGCCATTTCAGCATAACGCATAACATGAGCATAATTCTTACGTTATTTGAAAATCGTGATCTCCATGCTCCACAAACAAGCGGAAACGTTGCCAAGAACTTTCGTTTTCCGATCATCTCCATATTACGGCATATTACCGAACCGTCCAAAGATGATCTTATAGAAATAGAAAAAGAAATCTAGCTCAAAGATAGCTATTATTTAACGTTAACCATTTCAAACGGAGCGCAACTTTGTGGTTGAAATAAAAAGGCGTTTGTCGGTCAGTCTTACCGGATGGTCTAAGTAAGTCAATAATGACGACCAATTTAAGTGAGATCAAAACAACTTTTACTTGCACACTTTTTATGCGGTTAGGTGCAGCTGCTTTTAAAGTAGGAGTATCATCGTAAATGCTCCGCTTATCAAATTACGTTTGTTTTGGGCACTTTGCATTTAACACTTTTTTGGTTTGATTTTAAATTTAGAGTGGCTTGCACTTTATTTACTAAAGCGTATGATTTTCAAATAGTTAACCATGGTATTTTTTTCAGTTTATTCACTTTAAAGTTTGAATCGCCAAGTTATGGTTTTATAAATACAAAAATATTTTCATCACACTTATTTTTATAGTCTAGTCTTATTTCAATAGTATTTCAATCCAAAGCATCTATACTTAAATTATTTATAAAAAAAAGAAAACTTAGGTCAATTATTAGATTTCAATAATATTTTAACGAAACAAATAAACAGCTTAGGTAAAGAATGTCTTGTTTAAGCGATTCATTTCAAAATTGAAGTAGAAAACACACATCTCGTCATTATTATTACTGTGAAAGACGGATGCAGGGTGACCGTCACCGATCTCGGACCTATCGTAGATTTCTCGACACGGTCGGATAGCCGACACTTAGGTCAAGCGTCAAATGAAGCTGTTGAAACTCTAAACAACCCTATTACAACGTCCATAAGATTGTGAACATGTACAAACTTTTTACTTGATGCTGCGCTTGCAACGGTACTTGCATCGTAAACTACTTACATTCAAGGACTTGTTTTCATCAAGTTATGTTATGTAAAATGCAGCCTGTTTAACTGTTCTTTTAGCGGGCAAGTCGAGTTGTAAATTGCATTTATGGTTATTTTGTCTTCAGCTTGTTTGTAAGAGTTGATTAACAAATTAGTATATTTCTGAAATAAAACTACTTTCTGAATCGATTAATCAATATCTTTAAGTATTTTTAAAATATGACTAATGTTTGTTTTAAATCACGTTAGAATGTTGGAATCATTATCAATTTCATTTCCTTATTGCGTTTAACTGTTAGAAACAAGACACATATTCTTTTGAAAAAAAAGCAGTATAAATTCATCAAAAAACACGTGCTGACTTGTCACTCTTACAAGTTTCATGCCTATATTTATAATAATAATTGCCACACACTATTTGAGCTTTCATTGGCTATCATTTCAAACCCGCACTTGATTCAGATATTTTGATTTCACTTTGTATAAACCGGAGTAGCACCGATATTACCATAATAAGAGTCCCATTCATATTCCAAACAAGTACAAGTACGCACTTGCCACTTAACACTTGTCACTTGTGAAAGTAGCACTTGCATTCTTGGTCCGGTCATTAGAGTAGTCGAGTCAGTAGTCGAGTCCTTCTGTCGCAAATTGAACTTTCATGGAAGAACCAGTTCCAGTGAGCAAGTCATCGAGAAATCTAACCATAAACCGCTTCCATGTTTGAAAGTTGTAATTGCTTTCGAATATAAGTAGTCAATGCCCTTTGTTTTTTTTAATTACTTAATTATTCATGTCACAGTATTATGAATGGAAGCTATTATGATGTTAACTAGAAGCCGGTTACTATGCATTTTATTGAGCTTGCTTCAAATGTGGTAAATGTCTTATTGTGTTTCAAAACTACTAAACTAATGACTTCAATCATTGCTTTCATTGGCAAGGGAAGAAGCAATTTTAATAATAGTTTTAGTTCATAGTTTTATAGCGGTCAATTTTTAAGACTAAATACACCATGTTTTACTAGCACAATCCATTACTAAAAGTAAGCAAACAGTTTAGGAATGCGGATGAAAAGTGAATTGATAAGAAGTCAATATTGACTATTTAATATTTGAAATATTGAAACTGGAAATGTTTGCTTTGGCAGTTTTTCTAGTAATTACTATTAGCAAAGCCATATCTTTAAAAAATGCATTCATAGCTTACTACGAAGAAATTATTGTAAGGGTAAACAAAAACCATATAAAGTTACTAGATTTACTCTTATAGCTTTATTAACATTCAGAGACTTTTGCAATATTAGTTATCACTCATACTTTATTAGACGACTTTAGCAGTTTAATTTTTAACGGAAAAATGTTGCAGATTTCTGTAAGTCTTTAGTGCTTTGCCAAAAAGCTTCCCCATTTCAATCCAATACTACGTCAGCCAAATGCAAACGGTAATTGAAGTAACGATTACGCCGCGGGCGGTCATCAGCCCAGAAGCAAAACCTGCTTTACTTGTGCCAAATAAACAAAATATTTCATCGTCATTGTACCGTTTGGTAACCGTTTCATCATTTTAATTTCAGCTCGCGGCAAGAAAAAGAAGATTAAGCAGCTCCTTCCTCTCCTGGCTCTTGCTAAGCTGAAGATCACCGCTCTCATTCCCCTGTTCCTTGGTATCATCGCCTTTGTCGCTGCCAAGGCTCTGCTTCTTGCCAAGATTTCACTGCTTGTCGCTGGTATCATTGCCCTGAAGAAGCTCTTGGCAAGCAAGCATCACGAGACTAGCTACGAGGTCGTTGCCCATCCCCATCACGATGAGCACTACTCCAGCAGTGGGCATGGCTGGGGACGAGCTAACGATGACGCACAGAACCTCGCGTATGGTGCTCATGTCAAGTCTGATTAAACCATTATCACCCTTACAATGTAATACGACCCACACGATTCCATTATAAGACATCTTACTTCAATAGGCAATGAAGATGAGGGCATTAATGACCCCAAGATATTGAAGAAGGCTTATTTATTTTTAGCCTTAAGATATTTATTAACTATTTATTATGATTCCCTTTGTGAGGGATGACGAGTGATGTTGTTTTGTTTTCATAAATGGTTGTTCTGAGTTTGTATGGCCCTTCTTGTTATACTATGTTAGTATCTATTTTAAAACCTATACGGTATCCGTATTTGTGTATTTTGTTTTTCACAATATCCTTTGATACTCATTTTGTACATATAGTTTTATTTTACCTTGTTTTATTTGATTCTAGTCCTTCTTTTTAAGTTATGTGTTTATCTGTTTTGACGTCATTTTAAGTTTTTCAACTTTCATTTTGCTCATCTTTATATTTTAAATGCACTTACTTCCATATTTTTATATCTATATTACATTTTTACACTGTCATTTTATATTCATCATCAATCTTAATATTGTTACGCATATTTTTATTTGCATAAGTATATATACATAAAATATTCATCTATACTTTTCCATATTATTTTGTTTTACGTAAGTATTATTTTTTACCTCATTTTTCTTCATCATTAAATTCTTTTTAATCATCGCGCTTCACTATCACTCTCCAAGCTTCTAATTTTTTTATCAATATGTATTTATTTATTCTACATCTACGTATGTATATACGTATTATGTTACATTACACATTTATTTCATTTGTTACAATTCGTACAAATAAAGAACTCAAAAATTATTATTTATGTGTCATTTACCCTGTTTAAACCCATGCAATTGTTTCTTTGACATTTTTTTTTTATTTTTACATTTTATAAACTTAAAATGTGAAGTTAAGAAGGTAGTCACGACTCTTCATAAATAAAATTAATTAACAAATTCGACAAACTTCTCTGCAACCAAACAATTGGAATGAACCTTTTTATAGACATGAACCATTTACGCATATTGTCAATTTGGAAGACCCATTTATTGTCATAACTAGTTATGCGATTTAGTGACGTCACTACTAATTATTGTAAAACTAGGTATTTGAATTATGAATCATTGATAACTAGGATTGGAAAACGGTAATTTGGTTGGATTTAATGAATAAAACTTAATAGCCATAACAGCCATTTTTTCAGTTCACAACTTCTAATCATACCTACTGTATGAACTGTAACAGTTCTTTTTTTATATCGACGCTTGAAAGGCGAAATGGGATAAGCGACATTTTTTGTGATATTCAATTATATTATACCGTTCAAATGGACAGATTTTTCTGAATCGCATGAGCTAGGTTTCGCCTATGTCGACTTTTGTGTCGCTTATCCCATTTCACTTTTCAAGCGTCGGTATAAACTTTGGTTGATATAAACAAGCATTTGATATACCGTATTAAATATTTAGGTTTTTAACCTTGCGGCTGCCATAGTGACGTATTTAAATTTTTCATGAAATAAACTTTAAAGGCATTAAGTACTAAGACTACATGCGCTACTAGATGGTTTTTTGAAGCTACAGTTAGTGAGATACGAAACTTCAAAATATAGGCATTTAAGAGTAATTCCAAAAAAAATAAACAATTATTAGCTGTGCTAGTACTGAAACCCTCAAATACTTTGATACAAATTACCTGTTATAACCGGTTACAAAAAAGTTCGAACCCTCCAGTTTATTCTCAACTTAAGATGCTGTATGCTTTCATTCTTTGAGAAATATCTTGCCAGTAATAACAGAAATAGTTAGCTATTGATAAAAGCCCTACTGAATTGGGTAAAAAAGCAGACAACGGTGGTGTGGTTTGGTATGGTGAAAGAAGGCAGTAGAATGGCCATGGAAGGAAAACGACGTGCGGAAGGTCCAAAATATGGTGGAGGGATAATGTAAAGAAAGCTGCTGGTTCGAAGTGGATTCAGGTGGCACAAGGTATTGAAGAGTGACAAAGACGAAAATCGATAGAGAGGCTAAATAGAAGGCCGTCAACGCAGTCTCTCTCCAATGAACATTATGAGGAACTGCCTTAGTACTTTGGAAGCAATATAGCCCAGCAGAGAAAGCCCTTTCGGCTTCCACGCTAGTTGGCGATATATCTTTTAAAGCTTTGTAACCTGCCTGTGTTTTGTTTACCTATCGACCTCCACGATGCATCAAGAGTCATTTCTTTTTTTTATGATGGACTAATGCGTTATTAGCTCAAGATGGTGACGGGTAAATTGTATTAGATGTTAACGATATAGTTGACTCCAACTCCTATTGCAATGTAATATTGGAGCCCCAAAAATGCCTCGGGATCCCGCGTCTATAATTCCGCAACTCAAGGGACTGGAATATGACACGAGATCCTAGAATATCCGGGTATTGCGGGATTCAATGCCCTATAAGGAACCAGATCCTGAATCGGTCCCAAAACAGTTAACATGACGGTATTTTTTAGATTACATGTATTAAAATAATTTGTCCTAGCATTTCTAATCAGAAAATACCTTTACATTTTAGAAGGCTGAGAGATTAAGAAAAAAATATTGAAAAAACCAACAAGATTCTCGCAAAAATATATCAAAACATCTATATTAACGACGAAATAAATGCCCATAAGTAGATACTTAAACAATAGAGCCAGTTTGGATCAGTATTAGGTAGATAAAAAAAAGTAAACTAAAGCGTCATTATTGAATCTATTAATAAGAAGTGTTTTTGGAATCCTATTCTTCCAAACGGACACTATGCAAAACTGGTTTATGTAAATGGTACTTAAATAAAATGGTTCATTCCAATTGTTTGGTTTCAATTAAGTTTGCCATTTTTTCAATGAAGTTTAAATGGGAAACTCATTCATTACTCATTCCCATTTTTTTTAACTTTTAAATTTAGGTTTACTTACAGAAATTTAAAGTAAAAAAAAATTGTTCCAAATTGACCCCAATAATAGAATTTAATACTTAATTTCTAAATTTAACTTTTTCTTTTGACAAATTTTCACAAATATTATATATTACCGCCATCCACCAGGGCTGCATGGAATTGCAACAGTAACTGTCAATGCTAAGGTCGCACTTGCACGAGTTACAATTACAGTACTCGCTAGCGAGTCGAATGCTCTGTCCCTCGCACTCTATAACAATACTTGCGAGGTCTACGAGAGACGGAGCATTCGACTTGCTAGCGAGTACGTAAAGTGTAGCTCACGGTAAGGGTACAGGCTTAATCGAGTCAACCAGTTGCATAACCGTCTAGACTTCAGTAAAGCGAGTTCCGATGTTGGTATTGAACTCAATTATACAGGTAGAGGTTAAGATCAGACACCTTACTTATTTAGGCTAGAATAAAAATGGTTACAATTAAAACTGTACAATACAATACTATTTATTTTAAAATAATATAAATATTAATTTTAATTTAATTTTGGATTCTAATTGTGATTTTATTTTGATTTTAACTTCGATTTTAATTTTAATTTTAATTTTTATTTAAATTTGTGTACAATATGGAAATGCAATTTCTGAAATAAATAATTTGAATTTGAATTTGAATTTGAATACAATATTGAACACCAAAAAAAAACACACGGATCAGTACATTTTCATTACACATATACAACAGGCGGTATGAATTCCCGCCAAACAGCTTAAGTACATTAAAACAGTTGAAAAACTAAGATTTAACTTTAAACTTGACAGATACTTGACTCTGCCTTGTTTGACTTGTCTTGTCAATTTGTGTATTTCGTTTTAAATAAAAAACGCCACTAAATTTAAGGACGTAAACCAAAACTTTGTTTTTTTTGATTATGTTTAACTTTGGGTTCAATTTCATTCAGGGTTATTGCTTCGATCTTGTTTTCGACACTTGAACTGTTGCGACGTTAGCCGAAAAAGATGGCGTAGGTAATTTTAACTAATACAATTGTCGAAAATTTAAATATCGTTTGCTTCAAAGAACTTTTTGAAAATATACGATGCTATTATCAAGTAACAACCTAACGCGATGAAGGTAAATTAATACTGACCTTGATATTTTGGCCTGAAACTAGCAAATTGATTAATCATAAATTATGATAAATCTGTCATAATAAATCAATTCGGCTTGTTTTGTTTATTGTTTCATGTCGTACCTACCGAAATATAAAATTGATTTCAATTTTTGGCGGCAGAGATATATTTTTTTTGTAATATGGATCGATATCTTATGCGCTTATTACACTATCCTAAATTAGAGGGATGCCACAATACGTTAGATACGTATGGAGATATCTCTATCTTATTCCAACGTATTGCGGCGTCCCTCTCGTTAGTGACTAATTTAGGATAGTGTAACACAGCCATTACGTAGGAGGGTTCAAAATACAATTTTCTGTCTTTGAATATATCTGTATATGTATCTTATTATTTAGAAGTAATACACACTACTCTAATTTTTATTGAGAATTAGTAATAACTAGTTTTTGACTTGACTTAAATTTTAGTTTAATTCTCTATTGGTTTAACTTGTTGTAAACTAAAGTATAATCATTTATAAACTGTGTATGTACTTGTTTGTCCTTTAAAAAAAAAAACATATTCATTGATTGTTTGTATCAATTTAGCTTTCCTACTTGTCGCTTCGTTCGTGTAACGATACACATTCGACGTAAGTTGGCTGCTACATATAAAGCAGGCGCTTTAATTTTCCAAGGCCTCTATTCTAGGTGCTAAAGACCATATCTTCTTTGACCTAAGGGCTTATTGTCTAACGGACTCGCAATCACTATCGTTTTCATTTTGAAAATCGAAGGCTTGTCTGCATATAAAATGAAAACAATTGCTCCACTTTGAAGCCGGTTGCGATTGCGAGTGCGTTAGACAATAACCCCTCTGTTATGGTATTGTTTTTAACTTGGTTGTCAAGTAAATGAGAGCTATCAAAACGTTGACAATACGATAACAGGTTAAAAACGATATGGTTTTTACCGCCTAGAATCTTAGTCCAGAACAGTTATTGCGATTGTAGCTTCTGATCAATTTCTATATGATAAATTTGTTTTAATTTTTGTAAAGTAAAAATACATTTTGAAAAAGGGATATACTCTTACAACGCTCACGTTGACGACGTCATTTTGAGAATAATACCGTATATGTGTAGTTATTTGTTATACTCAAATCCCTTTATTCATAAACGCACCTCTCTCTTTTAGTTTAACTATTCTTTGTCCCTTTCGGTCTAATTTAAATATCATAACGTCAAATAACGACAAAGCATTTTCAAGTTCAGCTTAGTTATCATATGTTTATGAATAAGACGGTAAGTAAATACAGTCCTTTTTTTAAAATGAATAATTAATTAAACATCAAGGGACAATTTGTACACAAGTTGACCTAGTCCCGATCTTAAGCTCGAGCTTTGGCTCTATTCCGGCGACCTCAATGTTATTAATGATAATTACACGCTGTTCAATTTATAATGTAACATTTCACTCAGCGCTGAATTATTAGAGTTTGAATCTGAATCAAAGAAATTTAGATCAATGCCTTAGTTATTATTGGTATGAACAAAGCAATATAAAATAATTGTTATTAACATATATTTTATAATACGAAATGGTTAAAACTTTATAAGTAAAACTCTTTCATTAATACAAAACATCTAAATCGGTTCACAACTTAATCAAACCAAATTCATTTATTTAATTACATTTAGACACTTACTAAATAATAAAAATCAAAAGTTATGCTGAAATAAACATAAGAACACATTAAATTATGAGCAAGCTTACAAATATTGTCGAAAATTAACTTTTTAGTTAACGCTAATAGTCACAATTCAAATACTTTCAATTGAACATTATAATGACACCTTTAAAATAATGTGCAGAATAATGCAAAAGAAAAACTAGTTACTAAATAGGAAAAGTAGAATATCATGTCGAAAGCATTTACAAAACAAAAGCCAGAGTTGTGTCAAGTCATGATTATCACTTTTGCATTCACAGATCATTAGCATCCTAGTGACAGTGATACGTGAAGATAGCAAGTGATGGGAGGCAGCGGGAATAAGATGGATGATCAAATAGGAAGATGATGACGAATCGGTAAAAAGACATGGTAATATTATCACTTTTGCATTCACAGATCATAGCATCTTAGTGGAAGTGATACGTGAAGATAGCAAGTGATGGGAGGCAGCGGGAATAAGATAGATGATCAAATAGGAAGATGATGATGCATTGGTAAAAAGACATGGTAATATTGAGATAACAATTTCCAAAGTGCTTTTAGCAAGCAAAAGATGCGGAGTACGAGTACAATGGTGTATTTTTTTTAAACCTTCTTATGAAAACGTACAATCGACGAAAATAGACGAATTACTCATCATAGAACTCTGTCACAGTTTTGTTGTTCATCAAATAATAAGAATTGCAATGCCATTCGAGGATTCAAGTTTAGCAGGGCGTCACATTTGTATACCTGATTATTTATATACCCTTTACCTGTAAACTGTAATGTGAAATGCTATTTCTATTTCTATTTCAAACTGTGCATATTTAAAGAACTTTTCACTGCGTGAGTGCGATACAACATTTTAAATTTGAATTGTCAAACAAACAGTCACTGTGTCACAGTTCTATGGTGGGTAAAGTTTTACCGAATCTACATGCCAACGATGAAAATTGGGATGGCAAAAAAGCAGAAATATATACAAAGGATTCTTGAAAACTGTGTTTCAGTTCTTCTTTTCAAAACCCTTACTTTAAAGAGCTGTATCATCTGAACCTTAATAGACAGCCGGTTGAATTTTAAACATTTTTTTCTGCAATAAAATTTACGGATACGAATAATTGTATCGAGTTTATACAAAATGTGGTTACTGAATTATCAACAAGTTTTTAAAGTTGCAGGTAATTCTGTAGCTCTGCCTACCCCATTCTGGGATTACAGGCGTGAAGGTATGTATGTATGTATATACTTTATACTTAGTTGCGAATACCGCTGCTACTCCTGACTTGAGTCCAGAACTTAGCGCGTACTATTGTAGGTACCGAGTAGTTCTCGGTTATGACATGTCACTTTCTTTATAGTATTTAATAATGGGCGTGACCGGATCTTTTGCTTGTCACAGCAGACATATTAAAGTATGTTTTTAGTTAGACCAGTACCTATATCAATGAATGAATGTTTTTTTTAAAGCGAGTACTAGGTACACGATGTCTCAAGCCACCTGATGCTAAGGGGGATTTGAGACCCATAAACATTTTAACTCGCAAGACTGCAATGCCAAGACTTCAATTGGGTTGCCAACCCTAAGGACTAAAATGGAATGTCCCTATGCTAATAATTTCACCGGTTGTCTTATCACCACATCGAAACACAACAATGCAAACACTGCTGCTTGGCGGTTCGTTAATGGATATGATGGTGGAAGTGATCTGGACGAATCCTGCGCAAGGTTAGGACCTACGTATAAAAATATGATGGTTTTTAAATATGACAATACGCAGCAAAAGCTTTTGTATATTTGCATTAGACGTCATAAGCCAATAATGCTGATGATAATAATAATCTACTCCAATATGGACAAGAAGAATCTGTGGGATAATTATAGCCTATTAAAAAGGCTATTGAAGTGTATAAGAATGAATCATAGCTTTATTAATCATCGTTCAGGAGCGTTTTCAATTATATAATATTCGATTTCATTGACCCACATTTTTTTCGATGCTGCGTCATTAGCCTGCTATGCCAAAAGTCGCAGGTACTACTTAGTCGTGCTTAAAGAATACTTTGTGTTGAGTATATTTTGTTTTGCCAAGTCATTGCGATTTGTTGCTCATAAATGTTATTGTCTTGCTAAAAGTTAATCTTTTGACAGTTAATCGCAATAAAAACGGGTTGAATCAAAATGTTAGATAATTATGTTAAATAATAAATGCTTATTTTTTATGAATTAATCAAAAAACACATCTTTTAGCAAATAATCAAAGTCTCTAAAGATTTAGCAAATTGCGAATTAGCACAGTTTTACATATCTCAATTTGAATTTCACTTCAAAAACTAAGCATTATAATTATATAATAAAATGTCATCCTAGCTTACCGGAAGTAACTCAACACCACCACAGCCCGCATCCAATTCCCGGAAACGGAAGAAAAACCCACAGCTCTTACAAATGAGGAGAAAACCCATTTAAACCCTACATTTTACATTCAAACAGTGCCCAGAAGCGATTGACGGATTTGTCTATCCGCCAAGCTTGGAAACCTAAGACAAATCTGATGAGGGAATATCAGACTTGGCATAGAAGTTTAGAGGCTAGAATTGATTGAGTGGGTACCTTTGAATATGTACAATGGACTCTCTCTACTGCAATTGTTTGTGCAAGATTGTCAATAGTTAGTACCTTTCATGTGAGGCCGGCAATTATATGCCATTGAAGCTTTTGTATCTGTAGATGAATGCTGATTGATTGTTCTGTCAGCTCTGCTTTAGAGAGATTGGAGCGTAATGTGACGCATTGATTTCGTAAGATTAAGTTCTGATTGAGATAACCGATGTACTAACATTGTGTATTATGGCTGCCCAAATTGAAGAAATTTTAGCAGGTGCTTAAAGGTTTTGGTCGTTATGTAATGAGGTGAAAATAAAATATTTGATGTCCTAAAATATACAGAAAAGCAAAAGTAAAGCCCTATTAAATAAACAGAAATGTGGCTCTCAAAGTCAAGCGTATTCATGATTTTAGCAGTTTAAGGCTAAGTCACGTACCTAGTTTAGCTAAAAAAAGGATACAATGAATAATGCAGACCTAATTAAATTTTCATCTAAGTTGAAACCGAATCGGTCAGTTAGCTACAACAATCACAATTGAGACAGTGTCTTTGGCAGGTAATATAATTATAAATAAAATATAAGGAACCTATTCAACATGGACTAATTATTGTAAGGACCTAGATTTTTTTATTCAAATGTCATTATCATAAAATATTTTATTCTGCTAACTACTTTTAATTCAATTTGCTTCAGTCGGATGTGAATAATATTCTCAGAGTAACCTCAATACTACCAAAATTCTAAATACAGTAGTTATGTAAGCTTTAGATAAGCACAAGCTTGACTCAAATAACTATACGCAAGTGTTACGGAAACGAAATCAAAAATTTAAGTGCGTAAAAATTCAAATTTAATTGAATCACTTCTATCTACATACCAAATTTTGAGACCATTAAACTTAACATTATTCCAATTTAAAAAACCGACAGGACGCATGTTAAGTCATCTTAGTGCCGAATTCTTGAGTAACAGAAGAAAGTGGCATTGCATCATGGTCTAAAGCATCATCGGTCGACCTCTTTACAGTACCTACACGATTCTCACTAACATAATTCAACTCTTTGTATGCAATTCCTGAGGATACTTTCGCTTCTAGGGAAGACTTTAAATGTACTTATATTTTTTGACTTCACATACGGTCGAGTGTAATGGATTAGTTATGAATGGTTTTAGAAAGCGCCAGTTCATTTTTGCGGTAATCGTTTTTCAAAAGTTTGCGAATATTTTGTGATATTACTGAATAGTTATGCGATTTGGCTTTGTTGTGCGGTTTTGTGATATAAGCAACATTAGCGCTCACCCCAGTTTCTGAGAACACAATTTTATACGAAGACATGATTTTTCTTTATTATGAATCTTTACTTCGGTTGACCTAATTTTCAAATTTTATTTATCATGTATGTTTATCAAAAAATAAATTTATTTTGGTATAAGATTAAGTTTCTTAAGTCATAAAATAAAACTATACTTACAAAGAATTATTCCTTAAACATAATTATTCCCGAATTTTATCAAAATTCAATCACAGATTAAAATATGTCTAATGCCCTCAATCGAACTAAACTTTAAGTAGAAGCTAATCAAGAAAGCATTAGCCATCGAAGTCAAATGAATTTCAAAAATGGTGGCACTCAAACACGACTGACCCTAAAGTCCGCAATCCTAACCCCCTTTTACGACCATATAAAAAAACTCGCAAAGACGTGTTAATACGTTTTATGTTCAAACTTTGACTATTTACATTTCGTCATACGTCCCACCGTCGTGACATATGCGGAGTTGCGGAAGAGGGGGGACAGAAAATAAAACTGACGGGTGCTAGGCATTTCCTTACAATTGTACATTCGCTGTTGAGATGAAAGCATTCGTGGTACTCGGTGTCTTGGCCGTGGCCATCGTGGCCAATGGCCTCCCCATGGCCAAGGAGGAGAGCGTCATGGACAAATTCATGGCCAACCTGAGGGATTGCGTGGAAGCGGATACCACCTCGCTGTGCTTGAAGGTGTGTGAAGTGTTGTGAAGTGAAGTGAAAAGTGATGATAGGGAATCGGATTTGGACGTGCAATTAGGAATTTTGGTGGTTTTTGATCTAGTCCATTTATGAAAGTGACCTTTTTAAAGTTGATTTAAATATTGCTCTATGAAATATCACAACCGTTGGTTGTAATTTATTTTAGGATATTTCGAGTGATTAAAATAGGTCACACTGTCAGACATAATAACATCAATGTAGAAATAAAATGAGTAATAAAGTAAAATAAAGCCGTCTTCATCATGGATCATTAGCCAAATTTTAATGAGCATTTTAACTTAACTACGAGTTTACAGCTGTTAACCTGTAATAAAATTTGCAAATTTGCACATTAGAACTAATTATAATATATTTAAATTATCTGGCCATTTATAATTAGTGTTTATACTTAGACTTTGAAATAACAAAATATTATTTTTTATTTTACAGGAAAAAACTATGAAATATACCGAGAATATAGCAGCTGCTAAAGAAATCAAATTTGGCGACATCTTCACAGTCACAAACACTGGTAGCCCTCGATCAGCTCGCAGCCACGAGGCTCTCCCTGAAGATGCGAAGGCTAGGGAAGCTGTCATTGAAGACAGGATCCTGGATAACATTGTGGACTTCCTTGACCACCATACATTGACTCTAAGGATGCCTAAGTCGTTTACTGAGGACAACTCTATCGAAGAAGAAGGTTTGTAGAATTTCAATAATATAGAAGCTCAGATTCACTTTTTAGTAAAAACAACATATGTAATAAAATCGTATTCAAAATACACTGAAATAAAACCTAAATCTCTAGGATATTATTTTTAAAATACAACTAAATTAATAGGCAAAAATTATGTAAATGAGATTATGCTTCATGAATAATTTAAAAAGAAAATGCCTAAATTATGTACATGTCAATGCCTCCGGTATTTAAAAGCGTATTTGTCACTTGAAAAGCTTGACTTCTGTTGACTTTATTATGCAACGTTACTCAAAATACAAAAAAACTTGTATTTTAAAATGAGAAAGAGACCACTAACGTCACTTAATAAAACGTTGGTCATTTCATTGAAAAGTACATTTTTTTTATAAAAAGAAACAATAGTCCGCTTAATTTAAATGAATAGAACGTCAGGTCCCACTGATACAGTTCTCATCCTAACGACAAAATTATATCTTCCCACGATATTAAAAAGGTTTTCTAAAGAAACCAATTGGCCGTAGGTTTCAATTAGTGAACAAAAAATACTAAATAACCATGCATTATTTGACACAGATATCCCAAGACTTCTCTAAGTTCACACGTTTTTGAGTCAACAACTACTGTGTGTACAAATTTCTCTACAGTCAACGTCTATTGGAACCGTGAAGTCTTTACGAGTGTTTTCTCCAGGCTAAAACTTAAACGTATTACAAAGCATTCTGTATTTTAGGTTAATACTTGTGAATGTGCTAACGGTGCCTTCATGTAAGGTAAACACTACAACTTGAAGTTTTGCAAATCGTAGTATGAGATGCTTGTACAAATGTACTCTCCACTTTCGTGATAATTATCAATAGAAATCAATACGTACGATGTATACGCGTGAGATTCTCATAAAAGCGTAAGCTTACATGAAAAAATTGATGTATAAAGAAGTTAACCATCAAGCCATAAATAGAAGCAGTTTATTAAATATAGTGACGTTTAAAAACCCTAAAAGAAAGTTAAATACAGTTTCATGACTAGTGATTATAGTAATGTGAAATACAAGCTCGTGTAATGGTCACATAAGCTCAGCAAAGTGGCAATGGTTGCGAATAAATTGATGATTTCAGTGCATTATGCACGATTTCTTCGATCACGTACAAAATTAACTGATCGGATGAGGTTTCTAGTTTAAAATTATAGATGATAGTAACCACAGATAAGAAGCAGATTTCTTAAAGATGAGTGGTTTAAATACACAAGTTATTACAATTACTACACTTACAATAAATTTAACTATGCTTTGAATCTTTCTAATCCAAACTACGTATTGAAATAATTTATGTTTCTAACAACTCAGTGACTAAAAGTCAATACAAAGTCAAGTGATAATTACAAAAACTGGAATGTTACTGTTACAAAAACTGGAATGTTACTGTTAAGCCGAAATTGACACAAAATTGTCCGAATCTCGATCTCACGATGTCGAAAGAATTAACATTTCTTTTCCTCGTTAAACTAGTTGCTAAGCCGTAGGCAGAAATTTGATAACTTGTACTGATGCAATTAACAAATGAATTGACACGTTTAAATTTGAATACGTTTGTTCTTATTTTCTAAGTTCACTATTCACACGGTTCATTTCAACGACTTTAAGCACTTTTGTTTTCAATTCACTTTCGTTTTCTCGATTTCTATTCTTTGAAACTTTGTAACCTTACGAACTCTAGCATTTTAAGCTGAATATAAACGCTTCGTCATTTATTTATTAGATTCTCGATTTCGAACCAAGCTGTGTAGAATGCAATTGGTAATTGTGCACGCGTTTTTTGTTGAACAAATTTACGGTAATACTAAAAAGTATCTTTTATTTTTAGGCCGCGGCAAGAAAAAGAAGAAGCTGAAGAAACTCCTGCCCATCCTCGCCCTCCTCAAACTGAAGCTTGCTGCCCTCGTCCCTCTGTTCCTCGGCATCATCGCTTTCGCCGTCTTCAAGGCTTACCTCCTCGGCAAGATCGCCTTCATCGCTGCTGCCTTCGGCGCACTGAAGAAGCTTCTAGAATCCAAGAAATCCGGTGGTGGATGGTCTGAACCAGCTCATGAAGAGCATGGTTGGGAATCTGGCGGCGGTGGCGGTGGCGGCTGGGGCAGAGCCCAAGATGCCCAAGCCTTGGCTTATGCTGGCCATGCCAAGCAGCTGTAGATACCTAAAGAATTTATTTATTTAATTTATTCGACGCGATGTACTTAAGAATGTTGATTGAATGGATGATTATATTGTATATACGTATATGTATTTGTGTAATATTATTGACATAACCACCGTTCTATTATTTTACTCATTATTAGAATTGTATAATTGTGCGAAAGTTACACAACAGTATTTATATAAGTACTTTTATTTTTTATTTTTGTTCACTCAAAGTGATGACTGATTTATTTTAGTCTTTTATTTTTATTTGGTTTAGTTTAATTATTATATTTACGTACTGTGGCTTTCTTCGCAAGAAGATTGTGAGTGGCATCTAGTATATTTTTTACCAAATATTTTAAGTTTTTCTTTCCAAAGATTTATTTTATTTGTTTAGTTATTTTTATTATTTTATGTGAACTTTTAGGCGTGTGTGTGACGAGCCATTTGTGGTGTATTTATTACCGACCGAGTTTGTTATTGAATGGTGCAGTTGTATGCAGAATATCGAATTTAATGAAGGTAGAATGTATTACAATCGATCCACGTTAAACGATTAATAAATTATTCCAAATATACTTAATTCTTTTTATTGTTGTCATTAGGATTTAACACCTGAAGCAGGAAATACAGGGGCCTGAAACATATTGTTGGAAAGAGATTTCCGCTTGTAATACAAGTTACAAGCGTTTGATAAAACGGGCGCCCCCGGTGTCTTAAGCACTAATTCGCCATCGCCATGCAAACAAAAAAGTCAACTCATGAATAACGTGAATTTTATGCTTACATAAATGTTAATTCTGCAGTTGTTAACATTATTGTATCATGTTAACTGCTTTTGTATTATCTAGTATTTTTACTTTATCTAGGTTTGCTTCTGATTTCAAAGACTATTTGTCTATTTCAAACTCAATGCCACCGGCTTCAGTCCGAGTCAGGATGAATTATTAAGTACTTTTGTAAGTTTTTTTTTAAGTAGGGCATGTTGAAAGGAAAACGAAAGAAATTTTATTTAAAATATTGCGTGTTTTGATAACACAGATAAACAGTCACTTTAACGACCTTGGTACTTAGTTTAATTTACAAATTTAACATTAAACTCTGTTTAAGTTCCTACTGGCTATCAAAATGCAATGGCTAACATTGTTTGAAGATTTAATCTGTAAAGTTATTTGGTGAAATCTGACAGCCAGATTTACTAATGACCAGAAGTTGATTATACTATAGAGCAATTTAATGTACCTATAGCTGTTTGACATAGTACGTAAATTTGCCGGGTTATCCATTTTCCATATGTCATTAGTCGTGACATGTTGGAAAATGTATAACACGGATAATTTTGGTAGTATATCAAACTGCTTAAAGTTAAATTTCCTTGATAGTTCAAACGACACCGTCAAAGAATTTTAAGCAGAATCTGTAACGGTACTTATTTTTAAGTAATCAATTCTGCAATGTCTATGGGAAGCTTTATATAAGTACAGTCCTCTGGAGATAAAATTACATGCATTTCTTCGGAGAAAATTATTAAAAAGGCATTTATGAATTATTATTTTTTATTTGTCGTAATTATACTTGGATACATAGACAATAAATCTTATAACTATGTATGGAAAAAAAAAATGATTTCTAATGCAATAGTTTTACAAACTTAATTTAAAAACCCGCACACACTTAAAATTACATTACAACGTTATACAATAACCTTATGAAAGATTTATTGAAAAACGACATAAAGTAATACATGAAGTATAAAACAATAACTGAGAACTAAAACTAAAACTAAATTAGACTAACGCGCGCGAGGGAACTGCCAGCTCTTCGGTCTCCAGTGACGTCAATGAGTCTCTTTCACAATTCCTTAAAAAGGGCTTAGAGCGCTAAGACCCCACGGACCAAGGGTCTCGACACCGAACGGAATAAAATTATATTCTTGGCCGAACCACTATATTTGCTTATCTTAATGTTTTCAGCCGCTTCGGCCGCTGCACCAGCATTGTTGGAGATGCGTGTGTGATGTAGTTAGTCCCAAAGTAAGCTCTAGGCTTCTTCTATAGGCACTAGGTAACGATAAGCATGACAATGTTACGTTTGATTTTATTGTTCTAAAATGTACTATAAGTGAAACTGTAATGTTTTTTTTTACAATGTTTCCATGTTGTAAATAAACATTTTAATGTATATTTTTTACTTCTAAATACTTAATAAATCCCAGCTGAGTATACGTATGAGCATACCGGTTTAACCGGATGCACTACGGCCGGTCCTGATTATTTACGATCTTCTCGATCTTTCAAATTAAGATTTAAGAGCTCGTGTTGGAAATAATATGAAATAGACTGCACACTACATAGCCATCTAGAAAAATGGCTGAGTTTATCGCGTGACAAATACAAGTGTGGATAAGGCATCCGTCACCTTTTGACACGTAAATAAGTACGAGAGTGACGGATGCTTTACCCACATTTGCTCGATATAGACGCAGTCATACTAGGCCAGCTGAACTACTTCTACTACTGGACATAAACCTTCCCCAAGGACCTCCACGACACGGTCGGTTTTGTGCTGCTCGTATTCATTCGGTTACTCATCTTCACGAAATCGTCTGTTTACTTTTAAGAAGTCCAATTACACAATACACCCACAGTATGTAATTCCATGAAAAACATAACTAAAGTCATCATCAAAATTATAGAACAATTAAACACTAACCTCCATGTTCATAAACGCAAAATAAACCTATTTAAGTTAAAGTACTATTTGTCCTTTTCTATCAAATTCTAATGTAATAATGAGAAATAAATACAGAGCATAATTTCAAGCATACTTTAGCTATCGCGCGTTTATGAATAAGAGCGTGCAGGGCTAGAGTACTTTCAGCCCTGCCTACGAAGCTAACGGTCCTGGGTTCGATTCCCGGTCAGGGAAAATATTTGTGTGATGAGCTGATCAGCGTGAATATTTTGTTTCCGAGTCTTGGGTGTTGTCTATGTATGTATACGTTTATCGTTGCCAGGCACCCATTGTGTAAGCCTAGAGGTTAGTTTGAGATCAGGTCAATTTGTGCGAGATACGTACAGGTCAAATAAAATAGCCTTCTTCAACAGTTGGTATAAATAATGTTTTCTCACATGAACAGTTTTTATTGGAGCATAATAATTGTAATGACCGCATCCACTTTATGGTAAGCGGTGGGCGCAATTCATGAATTGCGATCGCCTGGCGCCAATCTGTCTAGAGTTAAATGTTTTATAATCGCTCAAATCTCAGTCAATCTAAGAATGTACGATTTTCTATGTCACGGAGGAGGCAAACAAGCACACAGATGGTCTGTGTAATTATAAAGAGGGATCTGAGACCCATAGATATTTGCATTCTCAAGGCTACTTGACATGAACTTGGACAAGAGGCTGTGTGCTCAGTTGCCTTCTCCTTGCCATAAAACAAAGAGTCCCTGACAGCAAGCATGATCTGACACACATAGAAGTTTGCGATCTAAATACTGCAATCCACTGGATCGGATTAATACACTGGTCTTTGGCTTTAGACAAGGCGCATTACGCTAACGTAAACGATTATCGAAAATTGAAAAATATATGAAATTGACATAAGCGTTCGACGCGACCGCCTGTTAGCTTACGTCAATCCTATACATTTTCGAAAAACCGCTAGCCCTAAGTACTTGAAATTTGTAGAGAAATTTCCTTGGGTATCCTAGGAGTAAGTACACTATGAAATGACTTTTCGAAATATGGGTAGCGGGATACTAATTTCACAAGACATTAAGAACAATCAACCAAATTTAGTCTAAATATATTTTATCATGCTACATATTGTATTAAATTCGATTGTTACATTTATCTAGGTACTTAATGAAATTGGAAAAACTTATTCTAGTGACCCTTTTTCGCTTTTAAACGTTTTCTGTGGAAAGCTGCGAGTTAGTTAAGCTACGTAAACAATAATAATTACGGCTTTAGTTAATGGGCTTTTAAATTTTAACGAGTTGCTTAGTACTGTTTATCACCTCGGCCAGCGGCCTTTAAATGGCTATGTTGATGATTACTTACTTACTAACTAACTTTCATGGTTCAACAATTGAGAAATGAGATCGAGACCTAAAAAGTCTAAAAAATTAACTTCTCAAAATTTTCAAGTCATACATTATTCTTGGACCGATTTATTTTGAAATAATTCGCTTGGTTAGGTTATGTAATGAAAACAAAATCAAAAAGAAATAAAAAAAGCATGATTGCGACAAACTCGACATTATAATTATTTGATCCTAAAGATACAAATGATCTGCGAAAGGTACCGAAGTGTTTCTAATGGATTTGTCACAATTATTGAGACAAATGAAGAGAGACTTAGGAAGTTGATGATGGACATGGGTCAGAGGTCTCGCTCTTACAGCAACAGGAACAGGTGTAATATAAATGAAAATTTGCATATCCTTTTGAGACAAAAGACGAGTTTTTGTTTTCATTTTTCATTTTTTTAATCTATATTTAGATAAATGGCTACAATATTCTGACTCAAAACTTTCTCAGTTCTTGACGTCGGCACTTTCCACGACACAAAGTATTTATTTTATAGCCGATTGTCTCTGAATCGCAAGTGTTTATTGAATTTTACTTGTCCATTCATTACCCACTGGACAGTAAGCAATAAACTTATGAATACCCGTACAAAAACGGATACTTACAACTTACTAAGAACCAAACCAAAGTTCTTTCCTTTTTAAAATAATATCATTCTCATCTTCTACTATAATGTGCAAACATCTTTCTGTAGACAAATTATCATCGTCGTGCGTTCAACTCTTTGCTTTTCCTTTCAGCTTAAGAACAAAACGTTCGCAAGTTTGGATTTTGGATTCCGGCACCAAGTATATACCTCCTAGTACTTGAAGAAGTTTGACACAATGTGTGGAATGATAGGCAAACGCATGATAGTGCAAACACACGAAATTCTATGATTTCTGCAGTTGTTAATGTGGTTGAAATGACACTTTATCTAAACCCCGTTATCTAGTTAGCCCTACCAATCATTAATAAGGTCAAGTGGGGCAAGTGCGTCTACTAAAATATATTTTTGAAAACATTTTTAGGAGATATTGTTGGTTTGATGCACTTACCCTGTAGATGCACTTGTCCCACCTGACCTTAATTAAGTCTCTTGATTCCATTGCTCTAACAGTAGGTAGAGTCGTCCAAAATAATGGTGTTACGCTGAATCCCGTTTGCACATAAGTTTAACACGATACGTCAGTCAGTTTTTTTAAATTGACAACCGTAGGAATAGGAAGTTTTATCAAAAAATAAATGCTTACCAAAATTATTATGACCGACTGTATCTATATCTAGGGCACCCGACCGGTCTGCATCCATTTCGTCATCCTAAGTACCTAAGTTGATTGACATAAAGTCCTGGGTCCCTTTTTATACATTTACAAATGACAAATGTCAATTAGACATACGTACATTGTGAGGTCAATGAGTGACTACATCACAGAGTTTTATATCTGCTCCTATCACTGGCTCTAATTAGGTCTAAAATGGAATCCCTAATTTTCATTAATTATCCTAATGCAGCATTGGTCCGAATTTTCGTTTATCCTGAATTATGTAATTTTAAACCTGACCTAACCAGAAGTTTTTTGGAAAACTTAAAAAATTGTCTTACTCACAATCAGTTGAAAAACAGTTTAGGACAATCAATAATTCGGACAAACGAAGCGTTAGGACAAACGTTATTAGGGAAGGGGGAGTGGCGAAAGGGGTCTTATCTAGTTATATCCTCAAAGGTCACCATCCCTTCATACAAAGTGTATGCATGTAAATCAGGACTCCGGCAAACACGCACTTGCCCATTAGTGGGCCGCGAGGTGCGCCGCTGGGCGCGCCGCGAAAGTTCGCTGCTGCACCGCGCCCAGGTGCGTAGGCGCAGATTCACACTACATGGTTTTTTATTTCACCATTTTTTTTTTATTGGCGGTACTACATTTTATTTTTTTAGTTGCAAACTGTGTTAATTAAACCGGATTTCATGGTTAAAAAAAAGATAAAAGATGTTTATTCAGTAAGTAGTCACTTTTACACGTCAAAATTCTACCAGCGCTTCGCAAGAGACCACTGCTGAGAAGAAACGCCGCAAGAAACTCAACAGTCAATGATTTTTTTAAACATTGCTTATGAAATTAAAAAACCTAACTATTGTTTTCCTATAGGTTTCCTATAGGTTATTTATTTATAACCTATTTGATCTCTTCTAATATTAAGGTTGTCAGTAATCGGCATGGTCCGTTATTTAAATACCATGTAAAGTTTATACCCGATTACGGCAAGCCAAAGGGGAAAGTTTATGACCTAAGCACTCTTACGTGACAAAATGTGGATAAAGCATCTGCCACTCTCGTACTTTTATAAGTGTCAGAAAGTGACGAATGTTTAATCCACATTTGGCACGCGATAAACGCAAACATACTAGGCCTGCAGTAAGTAAGTGAGAGATTAACAGATGCTTTATACACTACGATAAAGGCACCTATAATACGGGCCTAGGTAAGCATCGATGTGGAACATCTATAACAGTATGGGTATAAGTATGTTCTACTGTGGCGATTAAATTACTAAACCAATTTTTATACATTAAGACTCGTTGGATGTCAGCGTGGGCTGGGTGTTCCCGAAATAAAACCAGTATATATTATAACCATTATGTATTATGAGTTATGATCCATTATTTATTTTGAACTTTATATTTTAATGATACGATCCTGTCTCAATTAGAAAACAACAAATATTGTGAATTCTCTTGTCTTGCAGCACATCCTTACTAATCTAAGGAGCAATCCTATCCTCGCCTTGGTATGAAGCACCTTTCGTCTATTGGTGTCTTTAGATTATTCTATTTATTTAGTCTTTCTCTGCCGTAAGGTTAATATGAAAATTGACGTTCTTAAACTTATATTTTGCCAAGAAAAAAATCCATTCGTTTCAAAATAAAACCACCTAATGTGGCTCCACATCCTCCGAATAACCGTTGTTCAAGGTCACACCGTTCTTGTCTTGACTCATCCGACACTTTCTTCTCGAAGGAATGTCGCCTGAGCGAGATCCGTGCGACTTCCGATGTTACGTGGTTACGCATTCCTGGTTAAAGGGGTCAATCTAACCCCTCGATAACGAAAAAAAATTGCAGTTTCCGTAACCTTAATTAATCCGAACACTTAACTATCTACTATTTTGTGGTGATTTCAACCTTATTTGAAATCAAAGATAAATTCCATCTTAGTCCTCAGGGTTGACGACGTATTTTGAGTCTTAGCACTGCAGTTTTGGAATTGTAATCTTGAGATTGCAAACATGTATGGGTCAGATCCTACTTACCATTGTGTCGTTTGCCTTTTCCAAGACATAAAAAACAACCCTTACATTGAGTCGCTTAAAACCTCAAACTTGGATAAGTCCATGCAAAAGGACAACAGAATTTGATTCTTTATTCAAACAAATTAAGTTTTAAATTCGTATACCAAATTTCAAGGACGTATCCGAGTTTGAAGTTAAGCGACATATAATATTTAGGCTGTCGGTAAGGATTTTCAAAACTGGAACAGGCAGTGCTTCTAAACTTTCGTAATCTAAGATCGTGTTGCTTCTTTCTACCAAATACTTTTTATTGCCTAGAACTTGGCAAATTCTGTCAGTTAATAATAAGGCTTCAGACACTACAAATAAACTATTTCAACGTAATGATTACATTTATTCCGTTATATTTTTTTCTCGCTCGGAAAATGCTTTTACGCATACCATTTACTCGTAGGCCCGGGGGAGCCTAAAGGTAGCGGTTCGCGCCGCGACAGAGACAAGCGACCGAGACATGAGACCGAGACCGGAGACACGAGACACTACTGGTCCCGGGCAGCGACCGTCTCGCTGTCTCCTGTCTCTGTCTCGCTCGCGAACTGTCGCTTATACATTGCCTAACGTCAAGTGACGGTCGCGGTCTCCGGTCGTGGTCTCCTGTCTCGGTCTCCTGTCTGTGTCGCGGCGCGAACCGCCACCTTAATGTGGGACTCACTAACCGAGAATGTTCAGAATACCCACACTGTAACCTATGATAAGGTAGCTCAGAACCATATTATAATATTTCACGTCACTTAATAATGGGATTGTTAGAAACTGAAGTATAATCAAATGATCATTTATTTCAAAAAGATCCTACAGTAACCTTTAAAACGAATACATATTGAATACTTAACACACATTCATCTAGACTAAAATTAATCATGGATTTCTTGTGCAACTAAGGGCCGATTCGGCCAAACTGGAATAAGATGGATTGGTCGTTTAATCTAGGTATAAGGCCTTATTCCAGTTTGGCCGAATCCACCCTAAAAGTAATAGATGAATAAAGTCGTATATTGCTTAACTTATTATAATCACCATCATCAGCTCACTTCCTTCCACTGCAGGACATAGGCCTTCCCTAAGACATGCCACCGAGCTCGGTCTTGAGTTTCCCTTACTTATAAGTCGGACAATTTGTGAACGGGAACAAATACATATTTGAAATGTTGGTGATCTCAACAACACTTATCAGGGCATCATAATGCGTGGGCAATGTTTTGCGATGGGCTGACCAGGTCAATACAATAAGTGGAACTTTGTGGGTGTACCAGGATACCATGATGGAGAGGCATTGTCATCCACTGATTTCAACGTTTATTACCCGCTGTTGCCCGCGACTTTATCCGTGATGTTAGGCTTCTTTCCCACGGCAACGTCCCGTTTTTTCCAGGACCGTTTTTTTGCAGGATCCAGTTTAGCAGCATACGTGCTACTATGGTAACATTCACACCAGTATTCGGTTTGCAGGATCCTACACAGCACGTATGCTGCTAAACTGGATCCTGCAAAAAAACGGTCCTGCAAAAAACGGGACGTTGCCGTGGGAAAGAAGCCTTAGTCGGTGAAAATATAGCATTCCACATGTAAGATTTTTGAAAATCAGTCTTGAATTTTTCAAGTTTTCTTCATAACATTAACGTGGATAACGATCTCCGGCAAAATAACAATAATGATACGACAAATCTGAAAGGGGTTGCTTATACAGATAGAATTGAGATTATCTGGCTTATTTTTGCTCCTATATAAGTCGCAACTTTGAAGACTAGGAGATAAATATTGGTATTTTGTGTAGTAATGGTAACAGAAAATTCTAATATTCTTTTAAACATACATTGGAAACTGCTGGAACAGTCATCTTATCACATAAAATGGATGTTAAATCGTAAAACTTCGTTGTTTCATTCATACAATCGTATTCAATGTTGCAATGCTTGAAGATGTTTCTCTGACAAATTAGCACCTCGCGTGCTATATCCGGTCTCTTCAGCTAAACTGTATGTTCATTGATACCTCAAGCAAACTCAGTAGAGAAAGAGCCTTCATTGTTATGACTATTATTTCCATTATCATCCTTACAAGTTATGTTATTTTTGCGCAAGTCGTTATGTACAAATTTATCTTTGCAATTAGATGTTGACGACGCGCTGGCCTAGTTGGTACTAACCCTGCCTACGAAGCTAGCGTCCCTAGTTCAAATCCCGGTAAGGGCAGATATTTGTGTAATGAGCGCGAATATTTGTTCCTGAGTCTTGGATGTTTTCTATGTATTTAAGTATGTATTTCTCTACATAAGTATTAAGTATTTATATCGTTGTCTAGTACCCATAGTACAAGCCTAGAACTTAGTTTGGGAGTAGGTCAATTTGGTGTGACATTGTCCCCTGATATTTATTTATTTATTATTATTATTATTATTATTATTATCTTGATAAGTTTTTAGGCATGGTCATTTCATTTCACGTTTTCCTTTTTAATATTCATAATCGTAGTTATAACCTAAAGTACAGTCTCCAGCAATAATATATCATCCAACATTGGGCGCAAAAATATCTGACACGCTCTTATACCTCTAGTAATAAAGACGTGTCAGATATTTTTGCGGCCAATGTTGGGTAATTAGTGCTGGTGACTGTAAAAATTTGTCAATAATACAGTTTGAAAGAATAAACAAAATCCAAGGAACATACAGCAAGAAAAAAATGGGAATTTTAAGGTTTCCCTTGTATAGGTACCTACGCAGTACGCAAGAATTCACAAAAAGTGGTAGTACTTTCACTCGGCTCATGAGGTGAGTTGCGTCAGCCAAGTAACAATTGATGCACTCACCCCGAATTATTTCATCATTGTATAACATTTGTAGGTCAAATTGTCGGCGTTCCGGTTTCAATGAGTTTTGCACTACATTTTAAGGATACGTTTTATTGTAATTGTACTTACTTATAATTAAACAAATTATGACAACGTTTTTTTTTATTTGTTGATTCATGGATTACATAGATTATTACATAGATTTGAAGAATTTTAGGAAGATTTAAATATGCACATAGAAACTGATTTATTATTGGCGTACTGAAACTTTTTAAAGCAAGACACTTTTTCACTTTTATATTAACTCGAAAAATTTAAAAACAGTATTTCTAATTACGCTAAAGTACGTTATGAAATATCGACGTAGCAATAAAAATATTTGTAATTACGAGTAGGTACGTGTAGTTTTTAGTAAATGGAATAGGTCGAGTAGGGTCACCGGCTCCCATTAAAACCATGTTATTATTTTAGGTTAATCATATTAAAATACAAATTTATAATTTAGTGAAATAACGCCAAATACGATAGAAAGGGAATTCACTGCGACAGAAAGTTCGCCTACGGGGCCGTGCGATACTAAACCTACCGGTTTGTGATCATAGAACCATCTTGACCTCGAAGTTTAAAGAATTAAAAATAGCTACATATAAAATAAGGATGAATTCATGCAAGAGCAAGCATGAAATAACAAACGTTTAACACAGAAGTAAAGTTCTTAATAGATACACAAGTAATTTTAACAATACTTTTAGTTATTACCATACAATGACTCTATGATACCCAAAACACCTTCCGGAATGAAGTCGTAAGTCAAAATGACATATCTGAAGTTACGCACATTTCACACGTTGATTAGAATGAAAATTCAAACATTCACACTTTTTCTTTCATTCATTTGCACTAGCATATCAAACAGCGTAACAGCGTTTGGTGTAAACGGAAACTTCGCTTTCTATCACCCAATATTTATTTTTCTACTTACCCTTGCTGCGGCGGGCCGACGTCAAACAACAGACTTTACGTCACATTGACATCGTAGTGGGGATCCGAAGGATAAAATCCATCACATTTTTGGGAAGAACATCATAACCCGCTCAGCGTTGACAAGTGGCAACGTGCAACGGACTAGTATATTATAAAGATGTGGTCGAAAATTGCATTTTTAGCCGTTTTGGCGTTAGCAACATGCAGTCCAGTACAAGACAGTGGCATCGCGGAAAACCTAGTCAATGTTGTTTCGGAGTGCATAGAAACCGATACGTCGTTGTGTCTCAAGGTGATTGCGAATTTATTTAGTGATTTTGTGAAGTGAAGTGAAAAAGAAACAAGTGAATATATAAAATAAAGCTAAAGGCAATATGCGAAAAAACTGATTACTTAGTTCAAGTTCCAAAATATAATATTCAGTGAAATATTAATAAGTTATATTAAATATATGATCCAAATACTAACAAAAACTAAACATTTTCAGGAAAAAGCCCTCAAATTCACTGATAGGCTGGCTGTGACAAGGGACCTGGACATTTTTGAGGGCATGACCCTAATTAGCAGTGGAACTGCTCGTTCGGCTCGCAGCTACGAGCCTCTTGCTGAGGACCTGAAGATCAGAGAGGCCCAACTTGAAGAGAGGATTGCTAACAATATCGGAGACTTTCTTGATAACCATGTACTGCAGTTACGTTTGTCTGAGCCTGACAATGAATCGAGGGGTCTGGATGAGGAAGGTGTGTATAAAAAGCGATTTATTAATTTTTGGTTTTAAAACACATAATAATTAACCTTTGGAAGGTGATTTAAGTTTTTTCAACTATCACTAAACTGAACTTATTACTATCAAAGCATCTGACAACTTAAAAAAAACCTTTCAATTGAAGAGTATAAAATAAAAAACTACTTATGTCCATTTGCGTTATGGATTTCTCTCGGACAGATATTTACATACAGCCGTCGTCCCTTTGTCAATGTCTCGAATTGTCACGTAGCTCACGACAAACACTAACTTTCTCTTTTGTATTTCCATATGTTTGCATCATAGCAAACATCTGATCCTAAAAGATTGTGTTACTGGACAGACGTGACTTCTAAATCTACAAGGATCTAGTGAAACAGTCGTGTCTTTCTAACGTTTCACACGGTATAATTTGGCGCAGCATAAAATATCTCAACAGAAGTGTAGTGTTAGATGCAAGATCTCAAACAGGATCCTATTGCAATCATTCTTATCGATTCTTTTTTTACAGCGCGTGGCAAGAAGAAGAAGAAGATCAAGCAGCTGCTCCCCCTCCTCCTTCTCTTGAAGCTGAAGCTCGCTGCCCTCATCCCCCTGTTCCTTGGTATCATCGCCTTCGTCGCTGTTAAGGCCGTCTTCCTCGGCAAGATCGCTTTCGCCATGAACGCCTTCAACCTCATCAGGAAACTCTTGAACAAAGGTGGCCACTCCTCCTCTAGTTCCATCACCTACGCCGCCCCTCATCACCACGAGGAGCATCCCGGTTACTCTTACGAACCCGCCCAAGGATGGAGCAGGAAGGTCCAAGATGCCCAAACTCTGGCGTATGCTGGCCAGCTAAATTAGGTTTTGTGTGATTTTGTGTGTGTGTGAGTTAATTTATTATCTGTTTGCCGTTGCCATGTAAAAGTACCTCAATGATTAATTTATTACCCAAAATAAAATAGTAAAATTACCTATGTTTAGATTTTATTTTTTACCGTATCAAGATCTCCAAATAGAAGAAAACCTGTAGGTATTAACCAATAAATGTAGAAATAACCAAAGCCACCGACTAGGGCAATTAAAGTTCAGTTTAAGCTTTTTGGACTGTGTGTAGTGAGTCTATTTATTGTTTTGTTTGTTGTAGCCATGTAAAAGTATAATTTAAGTATACTCAACCCAATTACTAATTTATTACATTAAAAGCAATTAAAATCATTTTATTTTCTTTCTAGATCTCCAACATACCTTAGTTTTAGGATTTTACACTTATTTAATATGACCATCATTAGCTTTCTGATGACCATAAATGATTATAAAAGCGAATACACAAGGCTTATCATTAAATTGAAATGATAAATAACTATTAAGTTATTACAGTGATAACAAAACTGCATTTCTAATAATGAAAAAACTGGTTTATATTAATGAAACTAATTGTTGTTTACATACTATTCAAACAGGGAACCATGATGTCAAATCAGATATAGGACATAGTTTTTTGCTATCTTACTACTAAGTTGCTAATAGGTCCCGAGGGAATAGCGATAACCGGCTTCTACTCGGATCAAGTCGCGGGCAACAACTAGTTTAATTATAAGATCGATAGAGGAAAACACTAAGAGGCGATAAACAATCAAAATTATGTTTAGAACTGTAGAAGTCCCAAATTTAAACAAAGAGATATTACGAATTTACCAAACAAACTCGTACTGCGTACAAAGCCAAGCGTCGTACTACAAATGACCGGAGGCATGGAAGAAATGCTGATACATCAATTATTTCGTGAGTGATTATACAATGACACAATCAAAACTTTGATTCATTATGATATCTTCTTTAAAAAACTTTCACAAGCAATTTATCAATTTACGCCTTTGTTATATACTGCGATAACTGCATTAGAGGGTTTTATACATGGCGACTATAATCTTAATGTTGCACAGAATAAATTTTACTCTTTAACAGTTATTTTGGCAGTAACCAGCAGCGCTGGCGCAGATTTACGGATCTAGCAGTGTAATTCAATTTTATAGGTAAAATAGAAGATTCTAAAATCCTTAAACGTTTAACGTCTTATAATTATGAAATTAATGTCTAACTCTTCTTACCGTTTAACTATTACTTAAACTTGTTACAGAACGTAAGTAACAATTATCAATAATATCAATTAGTAACTTGTAAACGTTTAACATTTATGTACAAAATGACCAGTATCGCATAACCTCATCACAACCAAAAGAAAGAAAAAGCGTGCTATCCACAACAAAATTAATATTAATGACTCCGAATATCTGTGTCACACGGGCCATAGTGTCCAACTACGATAAACTATACGTCGAAAATGTTAATTCACCAATTGACCGGAGTGGGGAAGATTCGAATAAAAAACTGTTGACTTTTCGATTCAGCATCACAATCAAAACGTAATCGGTGGATCAAGTGCCTCCTCGCTTCTTCAAGATGAAGTCTCTTGTGGTTTTTTTAAGTGTTGCCGCTTTGGCTTACAGCAGCCCAGTGCCTCAGGATGAATCAGTGCTAAAGTTGGTGCTCGGCAACTTTGTGAATTGCATGAACAGTGATTTGAACTTGTGCTTGCAGGTATGTTGAGTGTTGTGCTTGGAAGATTTTTTTCGAAAATGAAAGTGATATAAAGAGAGTTAATTAATGAAACAAAATAAATGTTGAGGAAGAATCTTACACGAATTGACCTAGTCTCAAAATAAAACTTGTATTATGGGTGCAAAAAAACTATAAATATACTTATATAGAAATAGACTCAAAAATATTAAAAAAAATCAAAGGATAAAAAAAAATACTCTCGCTAATCACACAAAATATCTACTCTCACCGGGAACCGAATTCAAGACCGCTAGCTTCGTAGACAGGGTCAAGTTATAAAGTGTCAGAGGAGCGTGTATTATATTTTTAGCCCTTGAAACATAAATAAGCATTAATGGTTTAATGAACTTACTGCTGCACTCAGAAACATCAATTTAATTTAATGCTTGATAAAAGTTGCTGCTGTCACTTTCTTTGCTACAGCAATAGAATAAGACAACACGCCACTAAACAAGCATTAAATTTAATTGACGTCTCTGAGTGCGGCAGTCAATGGAATTAACTGGACATTTAGTTGAATTTAAAAATAAACAAGATCACCTTTTGTTCTCAAATTCATATTTTTATGCAATAAAGATGAAATTAAATAAATAAATAAATGTGTCTTCACAATGTTATTAATTACATAGTTTCGCATTGACAACTGATTTTTAACGTTTCAATGACCGTTTCAATTTCTCAAGTTTGATTATAAATCCAAAACAAGATTTAATTCACTAAGACTTTTGACTTCAGATCGTTATTCCCTATGATTAAAATATTTTTTCAATTACAGGAACACGCTCTTCGTGCTGTCAATACGTTGAGATCTGCTCGCCAACTCAAAATATACGAGGGAGTGACCATCTTGAACAATGCACCTAGGGAAGCCAAGAGCGTGGAAACACTGTCAGAAGATTTGACAGTCAGGAAGCAGCAAGTTACTGAGTTGCTTAAGGATCAGGCTTCGGCTCTTCTGCAGAACACCGATTTGGAGATCAGCTATGGCGGAGAAGAGGAAGAATCCAGGGCTCTTGGAGATGGTTAGTAGACCTTATTCAGTTTGAAAGTTTTATTTTAATAGTTAGTAGTAATACAAGTTCGCATTCATATTTCATTGTTTTGAAACTATTTTTTCATTTTCGGGGCTTTTACGAATTTTAGCAATTTATAACAAAGTATTTGATGGTTTACCACATGAGACTTTATTCATACAAAAGACACGAACAAAAGACAGAAGGATAATAAAAACATAACTAAAACTAAATACTAAAATAAATAAACTTATTCTAAGTAACTATAGTATGTAAGCACAAATGTCCCCTAGGCCACTGCCACCGGGAATGGTGCCCATAATGCTGGCTGCATTTCCTCGTTGGATTTCATGCGCATCTAGAATCTAATATTTTTTTATATTTTAACAGTTGAGGAAGGCCGCAACAAGAAGAAGAAGCAGATCAAAAAGAAGATTAAGATGCTCATGCCCCTGTTGATGCTGCTGAAAGCCAAGGCCATTGTAGCAGCGATCCTGTCCCTCATTGTCATCGCTGTCTCCGTATTCAAAATTGCTGCCATCGCCAAGATTGCATTCCTCGTGAAGGTCATCACCTTCATCAAAATGCTCTTGGCCAAGAAGGGCCACGAAGACCACGGTTGGGCACCTGCTCCAGAAGAGCATGGGCATGGCCAAGGCTGGGAAAGCCAGGGTTGGGGTCGCTCCAGAAACGAGGCCAGTGACATGGCCTATTCTGCCTACAAGCAGCACTAAGCCTACCAAAACTGGAGACCTATTAATACTGTCAAATTCTAGAAACTGATAGAAAAGGTTTTAACCAAATATTGTACGTCTTAATTTATTACCAGGTTATTTATATTTTGTGACTGCGTGAGACTGATTGCGAGTATGTTTATTTATTTCTACTTATTGTTTATTTTCGACTTCTTTTCAGTCATTTTATTCCACATTTAAACTGTTATCTTAATTGTTGAAAGTAATTTGATTGAAAAGGAACCTTTCTTCTTCAAATCGTATTTGTATTTTTAGTTAGTGTCTTATTTTATTTTTGATCGGTGTTATGTTTAATATTTTTTGTGTTTTGTTTTTGTTTTTATTGTTATTTTTATTTGTACAAATATACATTATGTAAGTATCATTATTATGATCTCTCCTATATTTTATTATTTATTATTTTACTTTATGTATTTATTTATAATGTTAGCATATTTTTTTTTATGTTTTTTACGATTTTTATGGTATCGTGTATCACGATTTATGTGTGTATTATTTTTGTGAATGTGTATTTATTGTGTGCATGAGATAGAAAGAAGCGAATAAACCAAACAGCATTTTTAAATAAATTTGCCATTTTATTCTTCCCGTTAAACCCTTAGTACAGTCGACTACAATTAGATGTATCCACTTCTTCACCGTTTTGCATTGTAATAAAGTCCAAAAGTGGATACATCTCTTTGTAGTCGACTTAAATAATTTAAGCATAAAAAAATTTAAAGGCACTATAATATCTGTTGATTATTTTAGGAAATAACTTAATAAGATACATTTTGGACAGAACTAAATAGTCCCTTTTTCAAACTTTTGTATGAATCATAGTCACTAAGGAACTACTAATCGTCAATAACTGAGTCTAAGTGCGGTTGTTGGACACTTATAACAAGTACAATACTACATTTATACACTTATACTTATAAAAGGCACAAGTGCAATTCATAGAAGCATAATAAACTCTCAAGGGTTATAATAAGGTTGGAAGTGCAATACAATTCATATAGTAGATGTGCCTTTTTCCGTAGAAGGGCAGCATTATTTCTCATTTACAAAACATAGGTATCAAAAAACATGACGTATAATAGTCAAAACGAAATAGACAAGAAATTACTACTACACCATTTAACACTCTCAGCTAAACGTTTTTTTTTTAATGTTTATATTAATTACAAAAAAACTTTCTAATAGAATTATAACTAATCAATATTAATTTTTCTTTCTCTAACAACCAACGCCAAACAAGCCTAATTATAGAAACCTACAAACCTCCAAATTTAAATATTGACACCGATGTCAATCTCCATTCATTTTATATTCTTTAAAGCTCATAAAGTTTTTCTCTGACCTACAAGTTAAACAGGTAAGGTCCGACGTCGTTATAAATTAGGTTGTATTGGAAAGTTTCTAGGAATTTTGGGTGTTGAAATCACGAGATGATCACTTTCGAACCTTGCCGCATTGTCATCGTGTTCAACATGCCGTATGAATTCGTTAACAGCATGAAAGCGACAAAGTTTTATGGGCATCCGTTGAATTTAATGTGCGTGAGAACTTACAGTGGGTGGCCATATTAGGTACGGTAACGAAACTTTTGTACTTTAGGGTGTTGAAAATACGAAAAGTATAATGTTTTAGGTGTTTTTGTTTCTAAAAATATTTTATGGCCCTATAACTTGTAAGAAATTTAAGACCGTTAAAATATTATACTTTAAAAGCAGACGCACAAAACCAATAGGTACCTATCTGGAAAAAATATATATTTGATCTCATTTTTTTTTCTACAGATTTGACAGACATCGCAATGATATATATTTATTTATACGTTTTAAGCCTTTGTTTCCCATTCTCATCACAAACACTAAACACCTTGATTTTTTGGACATAATCAGATTTAGTTTTAAAATACCGTGGTAACTACATATTATAAAACAAAGTCACCCGCCGCGTCTCTCTGTCTGTATATTCCCGATGATCTCAAAAGCTACTGAACGGATTCTCATGCGGTTTCACCACCAGTTAAATATTTTTTTACGTTTTTTATGTACTTAATCTGGTTTATGTACAGAATGCAACGAAAACTCACATAAACCGAAGCGAAGCGAGGGTGGGTTGCTAGTTACATATAAAAATCACTTCACGCGAAAACCGAACCCTAAAATAATGCTTAGATACATTTAAAAAAAAGCAATATAATTATGTAGGTGTAGAATATGTAGGACCTCATGCAGGGTCCTTCCGGGGACCTCCCACCATCTTATCCAATCACTTACCGCCAAGCAGCAGTGTTCGCACTGTGTTCCGTTGTGTGGATAAGACAACCGGTGAATTTACTAGCATTGAGGCATTCCATCTTTGTCCTCAGGGTTGGCAACGCACTTGCAGTCTTAGGATTGTAGTGTTAAGAATTAATATGGTCTTTAGAGTTCACTTACTTGTGTGTTCGTTTGTCTTCGCCATATTTAGAGTAAAAAATCTGCAAATAACGCCGATGATAAGAATTTGCATAGCTACTCACTCAATTACAATGTGGACACACCTATAGAAATGTATGCTAATGGTATTGCCTACGACAAAGCTAAAACGGTTAGAGTTTTACCTAAATGGATGTGTGTAGGCGAATGGTAACGGTATTCACTTTTCTACAAATTCACTAAAGTTATTAATTTATGTCTAAGATAAAATCAAGTTAAATGTTAACTTGCTAACATGACTTTGGGCTACATGAAGAAATAAGATTCATCTAGATTTACCCCTTATTCATAATCTATCTATATATATAAAAGGCTAAACTGACTGACTGACATATCAACGCACAGCCGAAACTACTGTACCTAGAAACTTGAAATTTGGTACATGGGTTCCTTTCATGATGTAAGTGAGCACTAAGAAAGGTTTTTCTGAAAATCGACAACCAACGGGAAGAAATGGGGGGGAGTAGCGGGAAACTAATTCTACGCGTACGAAGTCGCGGGCGTCCTCTAGTAGGTAGTACAATAACCTTGTTTTAGTTAAGTAAAATATGCTTTGTCTCTTTCCGTCAAATACAAATTAATGTCACAGTAAAAGATTAAGGACAAACTTTGTTTGAAGCATTACTTTAGTTTAGTTTAGATGTGTATTAATGTAGCTGTCAGTCATAAATAATTGTTTTTAATTATCAGATCATATTACACAAATTGACCTATTCCTATTCCTATACTAAGTTCTACTCTTATACTATGGGTACTACATAATGTCTAATAAATATAAACTAACATAAAAAAATATCCATCATCATCACATAAATTTATATTGATTGCCCTTATCACGAATCGAACCCTTGACCGCTTTCTACGTAGGCAGGGTAACTAGAATAACTGAGTCATCAATCTGGGTTTAAGATTTAAAACTAACTGGCTCATAAATTAAGATAATATTGGTAAACAACATTATATGAAATAAATAACCTTATAACTCAAAACTAAAAACTCTTAAACATTTTCAATCAATATTCGGAAGTAACAAAATAGAATAAGTTGCAAAATATACCATAATAACTTACCGAAAGGTGCATTTTGCTCCGTATTTAATTTGTAACTTACGCAGTAATTGCATTATCAAAAGTTTTTAAAAATAATATAAGCGCCTAGCGAAAATAAATGAGACGCAACTTACATTACGGCTGTAAAGAAAGCTCTCACTGCTTTCTCCACAGGCTATTTTGCAAGAGAAATTTCTTTGGCGAAGAACATAGCCATGTTAGGCACACAGGCGTTATAATCTTATTCGTCACCTTTTCGTCAATAAATGAGGCTGTTGAAGTATCATGATATTTACAGATGTAGTAAATGTTTTGCCACCGTGTTTTGACAATAATGATGATAATAATCTTGCTGTCTCAGTCAACTTTAGTACCCACCGATAAGCTAATTGAGAAAGCAAGATCAATACGAACTTATCCGACAACTCACCAGGTTAACTGGAAGAGATCCCTTAAAGGGATAAGTTCGCCTTTGTACATACCTTTTGTGTTTCTGTTTCTTTTTGATTTGTTATTTTGTACAATAAAAAGTTTACATACATACATACATACAAAAAACGATTGCAAAAAAATATTCACTACATCTGTATGTACTTTTCTATAATGTAGAGTAGGATAAACAGGGTGGTTTTTATATAGGTACCAGCTATTTAAAATCCAAGAAAAAACAATCGAACAGCGTAACGGGTAAAACTTAGTCTGAAATAGCCAGAATGAAATAATAACATAACCACATGTTACTCGTAAGTCTGGTTAATAACAAAAACAGACGCACTCATGTGAGGTAAGTAACGAATTATGGTAATTTATCCTATTGTGCGCTTGTGTTACTATAGTGAGGTTGACTTGAATTGGTTAGAAAAATAACTGGCTTGATCGTAATGTGTTATTTGTCACTGACTTTGGTTTGACATCTTTTTAAACTCTGTATTATTTGTGACAAATAAACCTAATCATGGCTGGTATTTATTATGGTGCGATTTAGTATTTTCTCCAGTTCGTGTATTGGCTGGTTGGTATTTCTTATCTTAAATAAACACAAAAGCTATGGGTAACAATATTAACAACATTTGACTATTAAGTATAAATGAAATATAAATTTATATTTATTTAATCTTTTGAATTCGTCTAGGGACAGAGAGTGATTAAAGTAAAGGGTATTTTGTTTGCTGGCGTAAGAACTAGGTAAACAAGCAAGCGGGTCAAAATAATATAAATCAATCACCATTTCCCATAAATACTATAAAAAGACAGGGTTTCAGAAATTTATGACGGAATAGGAATATTTTAAAAAGGGTGAAAAAAATCTTACAAAGAACACGATCACGCTCAATGTCGGAATAATAAGTCAAAAGTCAAAGTCAAATCATTTAATGTTAAACAACACAAGTCATAATTATAACAAAATAAATAATTAATAAAATGAAAAAAAAAAACACAATAAAAACACAAAATCATAAATAAAATTATTAATTAAGTAATCATAAATTTCCTCAACACTATAAAACGCTTTCTCAGTCAGAAATACTTTCAACCTACCGACATACAAATCATAAGAAGGCACATTCTTAATGTCTTCGCTCAATTTATTATAGGGTGACGGAACCAGTAATGGACAAGGACCAAATAATGGACACTTGATTCTTATTGTACAGAAAATAAGGGTTACCTATTCATTTGTTTTACAACAATCAATTTAGGACCGTATGAAATTTGAATTAAGAGAGAAGTGTCCATTACTGGTGCCTGTCAGCTTAAAGTGTCCATCATTGGTGTTCTCACCCTAAATACGAACACCTAACGATAAACCATAACGATAGTACTTATTTTCTCTGATGATGTGGGAGGTTAGTACTACTCCTTCCTATGAGTGAAACTAATAACAAGCTACAGCATGGCTCTATTAAAAAAGTTGAAGTAAAATTACATCGCAACCAGTTTGTCCAGGAAATCTCGAAAATGTTGTAAATAAAAACATCATTTTGATTTTGCATTTTTATTGCAAGCTAAACCCCCTTGCAAAGATTTTTTCAAGTAGTTTGAATATACTGTAACTAAATGAAAATTAATGCCACGAAATTAAACTAATGCTATTTATATGAAATTATCATTTTTCTTCGTAAAAAAAATACTTTTTTTATCTTGCAGCATAAAATTCATTTAGTTACGTGACATTTAAACTTCTTAAAAAAAAGTGCCCGTTTTCTTTCAAGGGGTGTCTTTTATGTGCTTCTTCGTTAATACTATGCACAAAGTACCTAATCAATTTAATATTTACGATCGGTGTGATCAAGTGATTTTGACATTTTGTTTGTCACCTTAAAATGTAACAGAGGCCAATTCACGCGACAGGTACTATACAAGCCTCGCTCCAACGCATGTGGTTTCCGAAATTATCCATAGTAATTGTTTTCACGCCTGCGCTCTAAGAAGTTAACGATCTTACAATGGAAAGTTTTCTATTTTTGGGACTCGGATTTATAATACCTGTATTTAACTTTGTAATTTAACTTTACTCTGGCATTAAATTCATCATGTTTTGACGCGTTGAAGTCTAAACTTAAAAATACTTAAAGGTCAGTGTAGGGTTCCGAAGCCTTATTTGTTACTACAAAAAAACTAAGTATCTCATAAAACTACAAGTATGAACTAATCTCTCTATTTAAAGTTAAGTATTTGATGCTATCAGATCTTAGATGATTTTAGCAGGTATAATCACTTTTGTCGCCTGTATCTGAATAAATCAAGTCTACTTAGTTGTGATAGTTTTCCTTTAAAACTCGTCATTTGTGTGCTTTCGTTTAAGGTAGGTATTCTTCAGAAAAAAGAAAAATAAAAAAAGTCGACCAACTATGACAAGCAGAGTATCATTGACTGAGTAAACTTCATCATTGTTTATTTTGAATGATCATTTAGGATTTATGACGATTTAAAGTTGGTTAGCAACCGTCGGGTTTTTACCTGATTGCGGCAAATCCTAAAAAGAGGGTTATGTGTTTGACCTGAATATATCTCCGACTCTATGTTCCCTCGTAACTACTAAACGGCTAAACCGATTTTAATAAATTATAAGTGGTTAGATTCGTCTTAACCACTAGAGTGTCATAGGTTATATACAAATTATTGGAAATCACTGAAAACTGACATTATGTTGACGACATTATTCAAACAGGAGTTGGGTTTTCAAAGCATGTTTTTTATTAGACTTGTTTAAAGCTTGCTTTTTGTTACATTAATTATGTACTAGATTCTGTCCGTGACTTAATCCGTGTAGATTTAGTTATTCGGCCATCCCATGTTGCGGGGAGTTTCACTATTGTAAATGTAAATATGAATAAAATTTATTAATAAGTCTACTAGTGCTTCGGACAAAACCATCATTGCGGAGAAGAAGCGCAAGAAACTTCAGCAGAAGGTATTTATTTTAAATCAATAAATACAATGACAGGTATTTTACAGTAAGTTACATTACGAGGTTAAAAAATGATTAAAGATGTCATTCAGTTAGTAGGCCGCACGGGCACTTTTACACGTCAAAAATCTAACAGCGCTTCGCAAGAGACCACACTGCTGAGAAGAAACGCCGCAAGAAACTCAACAGTCAGTCGTTTTTAAAATATTGCTTATAAAATTATACAATTATAAAAACTTAACCTAGAATTATAATAAAACAATGAATCTAACATAAAATAAAAAATATATATATCAAAAATGTGTCAAAACTCGGAACTGAAATAAAAAATAATGAAAAATATACAAATTATACTTTCTTATGACGGTGCAATAATATAAATGTACCTGATATATTATCACATTATCTTAAAATAATGTCAGCATGTTCGTAACAACGTAAACTCAGGCTTATCTCCTAAGAAATCGAAATGCTGATCACGTAGCCTTTATTTAGTTTGTCATGATGATATAGATAGAACCTACTTCTGTCGGCCATCTGTAAATTATACCGCGTTGAAGATAGAGTTTCCACTTTATCTCCACTTTCTAGATACAGGTTTATAATACAGCTATTTTATATTGATCAAACAGCGGTCATCAGTTGTCAGTGAAACTGTACGAAACTGCTTGTATCTCAAAATGATTGCGTGATTTAGATGACCTTTCATTGTGTTAGAATTTGTTTCAAAAACGTAGATTTTATACATTTTTATTAAATAGTCTAGTTCATACATTCATACGATATCAGAATTTTTTAGTTAATAATCAATCATTCCGAGTTCAAATTACATAAATTAAATTGTAGTTGTTATTTGAGTGAGGTTTTTGCAATAAATACCAAAGTAATGCGCTTGTGTAAAAATTAATCCCCTTAATTTATAAACGTACAACAAACGTATTTAAGTATGTTTTATCTCTTCTTGTCCAATTCAAATGTCACTATAAAAAATTAGCACAAACAGTATTTGAAGCATAGTTTATTTATTGTGCGTTTAATGAATAAAAAGGCAAGATTTTTTTGACAAGCTTAACATTGGAACATTTTCATCAAAATCCAATTAAATCATGAAAATAACCTCAGCTATTTCTTGCCATCTTTTAAAGACAACCTTCCATACGAAATCGAGAAGCTTCGAACGTCGATTCAAACTTTCATTTTCGTTAAAAAACCAAAGGTTACTAAAATATTAGTGAGATCGGCCAAGAAAAACATTCGGATCGTTTTACGTGTCCGTGAAAAGTAAAATCTTTAGACAAATAACGATCCCACGCTCACGTCACTTTGTGAATTAGTACTGTTGTTCATTATGTTACTTTCCTCTGGTATTTTATCTACGTTTTAAACTTAATTGATCTAACCGACTCTCATAGACGTTGATGAATGTTGAAATTTTGTAAGACTTTTAAATCTGACTGCAAAAGCCGATTTGAGCCAAATTGCCTGTGACTCTTTTGTTAAAGCTGAGGATGGGCAGTCTTGTCAACATTACCTACAGATTTATTTCCACTTCACAAAATTTCCTGCTCCGTTATTTTCTTTGTATTCGTTCGCTAGCCGTTTTTTGCCAAACGATGTATGCTTTATACCCAAAGCGACGGCCATATTTGGTCAAACATTCATTAAGATCCGGGCAGCCATAAAAGACTGATTGAGTAACACTTGAAAATCTCACCGTTTCACTTTTGCTGCTCTCACGCCTTGGGCAATGGTCTTATATCCTATTCCCCAGTGTATGTTACATGATGCTTATACACGCCTCTTATACAGGTAATATTATAACTTTTTACTCAAGCCTCATTCAAATCAACGCGCACGCGAAGTTTCTATTCAAATTTCCATGCAAAACATCACCTTTAGCATTTTTTGTTGTATTTTAAGCGATGATGAAATTGAGTAAAAAATAAGAAGCTCTATAGAAAGTTGAACCTTAAATGAATAGTCATCTACTTCAAACCTGTTTCATCCACCCGGTCAGGAAACAAGTGGCTTCGTTAACCGCTGGCCCGGTATGTGGCGAGATTTCTCGACTAATAATCGTACATATACAAAAATGTGGAACATACATAAATAACATATAAGAGAGAGAGTGGAAACTGGACTTAAAGCATGTCGGATATGAAGTAACAGATAAGGTTCCGGAACTAGACATACATACGGCTAAAAATAGAATTATTTATTCAATTTGCTTCTCGTTTCCTTTTTCTAATTGCGGCTGAGCTTTTGGCCGCTCGCGGGCATGATATTATCTATGATCTCGGTAAGTACTCTGTGGTTTTTCTTAACTATCACTTTTGTTTTCTAAAATGCTAGTGAGCTGACCGTAATTGCTTTTGACTTCCTTTTGCCAGCAAATACCACATCATATTATAATGGTTACCGATTATTACGCATGATTGACTCGGGAGTTTTCTACTTATTTCTTTGGATGATCAATTTGGCTTTTTATCAACGAGACTGGTCACGGCCAATCTATTTTTTATTAACATCTTGTATGTCATGCTTATGTTATGAAATAAAGGTTCTGAGAAAATAAAAAAGAAATTCAACACAACGGTTTATTCATTCAATAAGTTAATAAAAATAAGTTAAACAATAAATAAAATAAATAAGTCTTTGTACAATAGAGGTCTGACGGACTTGGTCCTCAACAAGTTTTGGTAAATTTGTATCTATTTGCTGTGGCCTGAGTAAGCGTTGTAGGCTAGGTTCTGGGCCTCATCAAGGTTCTTGTTCCAGTCGGAGCCGTAGCTGGAGTAGCCGCCGCCGCCGCCGCCGTGGGCAGAGTGCTCGACATGGACGGGATGGTGGCTCTCGTGATGGTGAGCATGAGGCACGACCTCATAGGTGGTCTTGGTGTGATCCTGCTTGAAGCAGTAAGCGACGAACAGGATGACTGCGAGGACCAGAGCAACCTTGGCGGTAGCCAGAGCCTTCAGGGCGATGAGTTTCACGATGAACAGCTTTCCGAGCAAAACCTTGGCTCCGAGCAGACCCATCATTCCCATCATACCGCCGTTCTTGTTCTTCTTTCCACGACCTGAAATCAAAAAAACGTTTATATAGATGAGTTCTTCAATAATTAAACTCCTTAGACTCGGTTTTATCTCGGTCATTGCTCCCTGATTAATATTGTTTACTTAAGCTTTCACTTAGCACGACGTTTGCATTTATCCGATTCAAGTTCAACTGCTAAGAAATTTACGACGCCTATTAAAGCGGCTTGCGTACAAACTAGTTCTGCATGAATGAAAACTTGAATGGTTACCTTCTTCGAGTGACCTCTGCAGGGTCTCTTTGTCAGCACGGTTCAGCTTGACTTCCAAAGCATGAGTCTCGAACAACTCGACGGCTCCACCCAGCAGCCTGTAGTTGACCTCAACTTCCCTGGCACTAGGGTCTTGGGGAAGCGCGTCCAGCATCTTCGGAGACCGCATCTCTTGGGCACCCTTAAGGTAGACGCCTGGAGCAATGGTGATGCTCTTCGATGCTCTTAAGTTGTCAACGATTTTGAGAAGTTTTTCCTGCGAAATTTAGAATTAGTTTTAGTTTCTTTCTTTGGCTAGTTATAGTGGATTACAGGTTTAATTTAACGTTTTAAAGAATTTTTAAATGACTTTATTATCGATAAATAAGAAATTTAAAGTCTCTTTTGCGCGATTAAACTGACACAGGCACTGTAAACACGTTCCGTTCACTGTTCACTTTCACTTAATTTAAGAAAATTTTGAACCTTGACACATAACCCGTAGTCACCAGAGCAGTCCTTCACGAAGCTCATCGCAATTTCCATGGTGTTATCACTTTCAGCATGCGCGTACGCCGCTAGGGCCAGAACGAGAGCGAGGGCGAACTTCATTTTTACTTTTTATTTTTCGGTTTCTCGCACTGGCTTTAATTTTCTGACATCGAGAGATGTCAAGCAATGTTTGGCGAGGTGGCGGCGGCGCCATACAGTTTTATCATTTCCCCCCCACCTGAGATTATCTCTACCACAGAGCGCTGTGATCTGGGTTACCGTAGATTTTTGTTTGTACTTATGCAAATCAGCTCCGGTATTTAGGATGGAAGGTTTTAGGCATGATTGTGGGTGCGTACGATATACAGGATGTGGTTTAGAATCGATGTACTTTTTAATTTTTGCGTATTAGTTAGGTAAATATTTTAATGAAAGTGCGAGTAAGTGAACGGTGATTATTTGCATAAATTTGAATTAGTTCTTAGGTTGTTTTAACATAAATTATTATTGTTATGAAACAGGTTACAATGATGGAGTTTTGAGAACAATTTCTCTTTGATATCTAGATATACATTCACATTTAATTGATTAAAGTGAACGTTGTTACATGGTGAAAAGTCTTGTTTTCCTATAATGAGAGCGGAAAAATTAAATAATAATTGTAATGTTTTGACTTTTGATTTGTAGGAGGGAGTGGATTATTTCCTGTTTATTTATCGCCAATTTAATAAAATGTTTTTTAGGTACGTATCACGTAAAAATCAAAAAGGGTACAAAAGTAACATAAAGAAAGAGTAAGGTGAACCTAATTATTAGGTTGTATTTTGAGTAAAGTATTTTTCTCGAATGGATCATAAAATTTTGTCTGAACTATATAAAAAGTTATTTTAATATTATGTGTGTGTGTGTGTTTATTTGTTTGTTTGTTGTATCTACGAAACGCCTCCTGTTAGCTTTGAAATATACTACGTGGACGATGTCGCGGGCAAAAGCTTGTAATGGACATACTAGTTATACTTAATACTATAAATGCGAAAGTAACTCTGTCTGTCTCTTACGCTTTTACGGCTAAACCACTTAACCAATTTCGATGAAACTTGGTATTGAGATAGTGTAAAACTCAACGAAGGACATAGAATATTTTTACCCTCGATAAACCACTTCTACATGGGCAGAGTCGCGGGAATCAGTAGATAAATATTCATCTTCAACACTATTAATCTATCAAGATGATGTAGAAAGTATAATTAAAACAATTACCTGGGGCATTGTGAAATATTGTGAAGATGCTAGAAAGAGACACTGACATATAACCGGTGTTAGAAAGAGATAGAAAGTAGCATCGAATCGATCGATATCGAAAGTTCAGAGATCAAGCGACATTGAACCGTTAGTGCTGCGCTTATACTTAACGACGTTTTCTAGTCTAAGTTAGAATTTATATATATTTTTTAATAATCTGAGGCCCTAGCCACGATGCAAATGTATGGGATGATAGACGCACGAGATAGTCATCCCATGCATTTTGAATGATAGAAAAGAAAAACGTAAGAAGCGTTTGCATCTTGGCTAGGGCCCCTGGATGGTTTAAAAAAAAAGACTTTATGTGTAACTAAATTACATTTTCTCAAGTGGCCAGTTACTGACGATTTACCCTATCTGGTGAATTAGTAGCTTTCTTTGTAGGAATTTCACTCAAGTAAATGTGAGAACCTGTAATTGGGTATGTGTTCATAGCCTTCATTTCAATTTTTTGTAAAGCTGTTGGTTTTCCATCGATTCATAATAGTATTTTATGTAACTGATACATAAAGAGGGTCCTTAAAATACGAAAGTGGTTTATGAAACGAGCTGAAGGCGAGTTTCATAATAAGATGACACGAGTGTTTTAAAGCCTAATTATGTATAGTTGCATACATTACTTTATCTACACACATATTATAAGTACTCTAAGATGCGTTCAGTAGGCGGCAAAACAAACAAATGGCGGCAAAGCTACCTAACCTGTGTCATGAATGTTTTTTTTTAAATCATAGTCAAACTAACAAAGTCCCTATTCTAATGTCATTCGAAATCAAAATGGCGTACGACACTTTACTTAAAATATACCGAGTCGACGTTCAATTGATACTAGAATTGGCCCCCTGTTTGAATTGCGTTGGTTTTGGAAGATGTTCCAAATTTGAACAACATTACTTTATCAAAAGTTGTGTCATAATTTTAACTTTTCATTACAGCTACAGATAAGAAAACATATCATAGTAAAATTGTATCTTGTAATGCTGGTCATTGTCTACGGATTCTGAACGCATTATAGAGGACTTATGATATGAGTATAGATAAAAAAACAAAAAGTAAAGTAGAAATATACTCCGGGTTTTTTAACCATCTCCGTGACAAAAATAAATACAAGCATCAGTCTTTTGTGAATAATTAGGTAACTATGGACGGTTTTAATGCCCAATTGTTATAATGGGGGCTAGAAAACATGGAGAAGCAGAACGTTTACGCTAGCTATTAAATATTCTGTTCAGGGTTGATTTTTCAATCCCCAGATAAAGCTATCTGTTTAGTTTAAGTTAGTTTTAATCAGGGTTCCTCAGAATACCAGCGTCACGGCTTGCCGCGGCACAATGCTGAGAGGGGCCCTTTTTAGCATAATGTGCATATAGTTCTGTGTTGCTGTTTAACTTGTTTTCACTTTAATTTTTTTTTGTATGTGCTTTACGGTAAATAAATCTATCTTATCTTATCTTATCTTATTATCTTAATCGGAAGTTAAATTTTAGCTCTCTCCTTTTCTTTCATATGACTTCAGAAAAGGATATTAAATTTTAAATTTGGTTCCTAACATTTTTTTCACTTCCCAATTGATTTTATTATTACGTTTACTTTACTAACAAATATTGATAAATTGATAAATCATTTTTCGGAAGCAACAGAAGAAATGCGGGAGACATTTGGATGTTACGGCCGGTTATTTTATAACAAATAATCGTCACTGACCCGTGTCGTGTGCTGTAAGCAACCGGAGCTATATGGTCGAAAATTTTGAGACTCATCGCCGACACGACATGTTACATCGCCCAACACCGGCGACTTTCGTTTTCTGCTCGATCCGTACTTTCGTGGGATTCTTCGAATATTTCTAAATAAAAAATATATACCTTGGATTTTTAAATGGCAACGGTGATTGTTGAACTGGAGACGTCTCTACGTCTTTTTGCGGCCGTTGATTAATGACAATAGCGGTATCTGATGAGTTTTTTTTGCAACGGTGTTTAAGGCACATCATAAGGTTCGTTATTATTGAACAAAGAAATGAATGGTTCTTCCGTTTGTTTGTAAGTTCTTGGTTTGCCTATTTAGGCTCCACCATAAGATCAGCTTCTAGTTACCAAAATAATGTACGGATTTTGGATTTTTCTTATAATATTCCAAATTTAGCTTCATAAGAGAAATTGATCAAAATTCACTTGCAAGGTTTGAACCAAAATGACAGCAAACGAATCAAGTTAATTAAAAGCTCGTTATTTATAACAAGCTTTTATTAAACTTGATTCGTTTGCTGTCATTATTTTTGAAAGTGCTTTGTGTTTTTTATACTCGGTTGTAAAATTATGACTTGTTGTTGTTGTGTGTGTCAAAGCACTTTCAAAAATAATCAGCCTGTAGATTTTTTCTGTGGATCACCAGTTACAGCCCATATATAATATAAACTGCTTGTTGTGTTAATAAAATCAAAATAAATAAATATCGGGCGACAATCTCACACAAATTCACCTAGTCCCAAACTAAGCTCTTTAGGCTTACTATGGGTACTAGACAACGATAAACATACTTATATAGATAAATACATAGAAAACACCCAAGACTCAGAAGAACTACTCGCGCTCATCACAAATATTTACCCATATCGGGAATCGAACCCAGAACCGCTAGCTTCATAGGGTCACTGCCAACTAAAGTCGGCGACTTGCTAACTATGTAAACAAAACCAAACGAACCAATTCACCGTGATTACTCGATAATGACGTACTTTTAAAGATCAAGTGAGGTCTTTGCAACGAGTTATACACTAAATCTTTATTTTCATATTAAGTTTAAGATGAAATAACTATTCGTTGTGTGTGAATATTTGAGGTTATGTGTCAAACAGTACTAATTTGTTTACATAGTTCGCAAATTCTATTGACGGCGACTTTAGGCATAACGCGTCGTCAAAAACAATAAATAACAATATACAATATACGATTTCATAATGTCGTTATTCAAAATTATACTACGCAATAATCTAAACTTTGTAATAGACCCATAACTATACTACTAAAACACCATAATTAATACAAATCTAATAGCTTCAAATGTACCTAAGTCAACATTGTTTCCGCTCATATTCTCGAGAAAAGTACTTTTCACAGAAACATGGGAAAATAGAAATTTATTGTGAGAAAGACAGCCCAATGATTTGCTAAATCCATTGTCTTTAAAACCTTTAGACACAGGATGTTCTTAAAAAAAATGTTCAAAAAAAATGTTTTAACAATATAATCTAAAAGTTTAAATGAACCTAATTGTTGTTTATTTTAAGCGGCTACAAGTATTTTTATAATGGTCTAGCAAAAAAATTAAATACATTCAGATAAAAAAAATAAAGGCGTTTAATCATATTGGAGCCGAAATACGAAGGATTTAAAATTATAAAAAATCTGTTAAACTTGCAAACATAATAAAATATATATCTAGGCTTCGATGCATTTAAGAGCATTTTTGTAACATTACGTAACAGAATAATATATAAATTTTGAATAAATTTATCATAATCAACAATCAACAAATAAAAAATATAGCATCAGTTAAACAAATGATAACACTTTTACCAGACCCCCCTTTATCTGATAAATCTTTATTACCAGTAAAGTATTGTGTGCATGTAGTTTACGTGTGTTTCATACAGTATTTGTGACGTTATCTGTGAAAACAGACCTCATGGTCGATATTTCTATAACCTTAAAAAATTGTGTTTATAGTTTACTAGCGACCCGCCTTCTTCGCTTCGCTTAGGTTTATGTGAGTTTTCTGAAATACCCGTACTTACAACAGAGTTTATTTTATTATACATAAAAACCTTTTCTCAACCATGCAATGAAATGTTGGCGTTGTTTTAGTTATTTTAGGCTTCAAAGTATCACGTTTCGGGCCGAGCAACTCGAGAAAACTGTAAAGGAATTTCATACAAAATTGAAGGCCTAGGCCGGGAAGTATTTTTATTTTATTTTAATGTAAGATTGCACAGTCTTGAGATTGCCATCGTAAGATAGCACAGTCATGAGTTTGCCATCTTAAGATGATGATGATGATGATGATGCCGACGACGATGATGATGATGAATATGATGATGAAGATGATGATGTTTTTTTTATTTTATTGCATATGTTTGAGAAACCCCGAATATGTTGAGCTGTGAAAAGGGATTGCCAGTTGCCAGCAAAATTCAATACAAAAGTAAAAATAATTTATTCAGTAAATTGGCCACATGAGGGCTCTTTTACACGTCGGTAATGGAGTGAATCTATTAGCCTCGTAACTATCTATATCACTCGGGCGGCAACCCCCTACTTCCCGGCCTCTGTAGTAATGTACTATTCGCTTGATTAACTCTACCTATTGCTGAAAACTTCATTAAAATCCGTTGCGTAGTTTAGAAGATCTAAGCGTACAGACAGCGGGAGCGACTTGGTTTTACACTATGTAAAGATTCGCAACGTTCCATCTATTAACGTTCATAACGAAGATTAAGTAGAGAGCTTTTTATAATTGCTTAAGCATAAATTTCACCATCATAATTATGACGCTTAGCGCAATTTGAATTACGATTTCACTCGGTGGTTGTAATAATATAATATCTACTGTTTACGTTAAGTGCCTTCTTCTTTTATGTATGTAAAATATTTTATTGTACATACAGGAAAATTACAAACGACAAATTGGATAGAAATAGAAGGTGAATTTATTCCTTTGCAGATAAATTCTTTTGCTTTGACCTTGTATAAAAGTTAAGGGAAACATGCGACTTTGTACGGGTAGAATTTGTTTCCCTCTGCTCCCCATTTCTTCCTGTTAGGGCTCGATTTTTGAAAAATCCTTTTTTAGTGCCCAAGAAATATTCCCTGTTAATTTAATTCCCTATGTTTAGGCTGTGCTTTGTCTGTCAATCAGGGTAGTGATTCTTTCTAAAGCAAAGGTGAGCGAACGCAGGAGTGAATGTTCAAGCGGCGAGTTTAAGTAGTCCCGTCAGAGCGAGCAAAACACATTTTAGCGCGTGCATTCTCGAATAGGCAGCCTTATACGTTCGAGAAGCCATGCTGCCAAATTGAATACACACACGCGCTGAAATGTGTTTAGTTCGCTTTGACGGGACTACTTAAACTCGCCGCTTGGACACTTACTCCTGCGTTCGCTCACCTTTAAGTTGCTTTTGAAAGAATCAATAGCCTGTCGCGAAAGAGTGTAATTTGTGTAGATTAGGTTATTTGAGTTAACAAAACAATGTATGCTTGCTATATTTTATGGAAAAGTGAAGACGATGCTTTACGTAATAAAAGCACTTTTGATCAAAATTTTAATCCTTCACTAGGTATAATATTTTATGTAATGAAATACATCCGAGGATGCAGATAGTGGTCTATTTTATTTTGTTTTTGTTTCATAGCAAAACGGTGTAACGTATTTTGGTGTAGTGATAAATGTTTGAATTAGGTATATCTTTATCGCGTTCTGATCTTTAAATAAGATTAGTTTAGTATTTTGTAAAATTCTAGGCAGTGAATTTATAACGTAATATTTTTTTGTTAAACAATACTTAAAATTGCGCAAAATTACGATTCTTCCGATGTTTGAGCGCGGCGTGACGTGCATGTTAAAAGAAAAAGCCAAGCGCAAGTCGTTTTTATTCCTGATACAAACTGCAAGCTTTGATACACGCCTTTTCAGTCTAGAGGGTCAGAACAGGTTGTCCGCAACTTGTTTATTGCTCAGATCTCCCTTTCTAAATAGTCTGTAACGACAAAGACGCACTAAGCGACAAGCTTACTTGTGCTAGCCGTAGAGGTAGGAAATTCTTTTAAACAACTCATTCTTGAACTCGAAGCACCAAGTATTAACCGGCGAATTGAAGTTGTCCTGTCAAAACGTAACAACCACATTTCAGGGCGACCATTCTCAGCTTACCAGCTTTACTTCGCTCACTCTATCTCCCGTTAGAGAGCCGTTTTTAAGAGAATAACTACTAAGTTTCTGACCATGGTTGTAATACCAAAGAAACGTCGAGGTTGTAATCACAATGTTAATTAAAAGCAATCAAGTTCCGTTACTACAAATTTGTGTAAATTTCGCGAAAGTTTAAGAAAACGTAACCGTGCAATGTTTTTACTCATTACATAATTGTTTGTGTTTACAAAAACAAACAAAACAATACAATTTTAAATCAACCTGTATTTGCAACAATGTTTTACAGTGCTGCCTATTTGGACGCACACTTCGTTGTTAATTTACTTTGATTATAGTATCAGAAGCCTGTAACTACGGTAATGATGATTACTTTTAATAAATGTACCTACTTAGATGTATGGGAATAGCGCGTTGAAGATTGACGACCAGATTAGTCTAGTAGCGACCCTGGGGTATGATTCTCTCAACAACGACGAACGGACGAACGAACGAGTGAATGTCCAAGCGGCGAGTTTAAGTAGTCCCGTCAGAGCGAATAAAACACATTTTAGCGCGTGTATTCAATTTGGCAGCATGGCTTCTCGAACGTATAAGACTGCCTAATTGAGAATGCACGCGCTAATATGTGTTTTGTTTGCTCGGACGGGACTACTTAAACTCGCCGCTGCGCTATCGCTCGTTTGTTCGACCAATCGCTATTTTTAAGAGAATAACACCCCTGCCTACGAAGCTAGCGGTCCCGGGTTTGATTCCTGGTATGCTGCTAAAGCAAGCTGGGCTAACTAATGCAATGTGGAACAGAGGGATTATCTATCTAAAAATAAATAAAAATTAAGCGAAATTAATGTTTTCTATTCTATTCTACTGTATCTGAAGTCCGAAAAACGTTTGCTCTAATTTCATTCTGACAAATTTTGTTTGCCTTTCATTTCATTTGTACGAAAAATCACTTCGAATTTTTACAATTTGGTCATTTCTTTTACCTATTACCTATTTTTGTGTTGGACATTTGTTTTATATTTGGGTTAACATCAAAAAATGACGAAAGCTCTTTATCGGTTAAAACCAAACAATTCGAAAAGTTTGCCTAGTGAAATTCAGACTAAAGTTTTTAGTGGTTGCGATAGGTTACCGGAACAGAGGCCCGTCAAAACCCTATATATTTGATAGCCGGTTATGCAAAAAAAAACCCTTGGGATTGCCTAGTTGGTACCTTATACATATACCTATTCAGGCCAGTGTCAAGTACACAATAGCAATGTAACCTGGTTCTTGCCACCGGCTTGTTGATACTTCCCAACGTGCGGTTTCATACGATACACCTGAGAGTATTCCAACCACAAGACTATCACAGTTTTGTGTACAATACGTGGTTCTTTTTATACCTTTTTACTAATCATCTTGAGGCCAGTAAAAAAAACAAAACACTATACTCTGTCCAATCTAAGATGATGTCTGTGACAGCTCATAATTATAAACAGGTATTAGGTACACTTATTTCATTAACTTTAAATAAATGCTACATTTGTACAAACCTAGCGACGCCGTTAAGGAATTCAAATAATTTTAAATTCCTCGCTTGAAAACAGAAAATACGAAAACGATGTAAGTGTGCATTATATTTTTAAGGAGTTACTATTACTCATGGATTCCTTCATGACATCACTTCAACTTTCTTTAGGACCATTTACCCAAAATAAGAAATACCCGGGTTGAAAAATCATTTGGTCAGTTAAAAAAGAAACATCACATTATAAGATTAAAAGGAATTCGTTTTTTTTTTCTTTTTTTGTATGGAACCCTAAAATTAAAGATTTTTTTTGTCTTACTTTAACTTACTAATGCGTATTAGATCTGACTGTTTTTTTTGTGTAATTGTATGATTTCAGTTGCTCATTGTATAATGAATTAATAAATTATTAAATAACAATCATTATACATACAGGGTGAATTTGGAATCGTGACCCTGGCACACATTTTATTAACTCTGGAAATGGTTCGATACATCGACATTATTTAAAATTATTGGAAAAAATCTTATTGTATTTTGTTTAAAATAAGATCTAGTCTAGTTTTTTACCCTGGTAGTCTTTTTTTAAGTTTAAATTTGTTTGTCTTATAGTTGTTATTAGCGGCCTTTACACGTAAGGTACGGACCGCCGGAAACGCCACGCGCCGTTCCAATCTTCGTTCCGAACCGTACATTTTTTACTATTTTACTATTACAGTTGCATTTACACGTACGGTTCGGAACGAAGATTGGAACGGCGCATGGCGTTTGCCGCGGTCCGAACTTTACGTGTGCAGGCCGCTATTGGGTTGAGAGTATAATATAATAAATATTGCGAATATATACCTACCTAAGTGCCGTTTTCGGGTGCAATGTTATTTGGAAAAATATACCTTATTTATTAACGACGTTTCCTTACCAATTTACGCAATTTAAATGTCACAAATTACAAAATTAAGATCTCCAAGCTTCGAACTAACGGTCAGTGGTAACTTATCTGGGATAAACATATTAAGATTCATGCTTAAAATTCAGTGAAAACTAGTTGGCCTAGTGGTTTCACTTCTCGACAGCAGACGTCATGGCGGTGTGTTCAATTTTAAGATTCGATTAAAATAAATGTTAAACGCACCATTATACGCAACTAAGGGCAATGTAATATTGTGTTGTGCTACAAAGTCACTATACGTCATTATCTTCCCAGATGCGGCAGGATGTTTAATGACTGATTGAGCCTAAAAGCAGTCGAGAAACACTGTACCCTATTTTTTATGTTTTGTTTTAAATAAATAATTAAAAAAATACTGTAAAACTCGTGATCAAATTTTAATGTGAGTATTTTATTTTAATTATTTACGCATATTCATGGAGTATAACTATCGTAATAAAAGACAAAAATATATTGCTGCTAGGTACTACTTTGAACTAAAATTATTTAAAAATGTTTTTAAAAGTTGGTTACGTTAATAACTTATAGAATGTTAATTGTTAAAAAAGCAATAATAATTTAAAATGTTATTTAGACATTAAAAAAAAGTTTTTTGTCAATTGTTTTTTTAATCTTTAATAATAATATTATCACAGTTTATAAAACATAATCTGGCAGATTTTCTTTCCAATCCGCATAGTTTACCAGCAAACACACATTCAAAAAATACCTGGGCCGAATACTAATACTTGTATTAAAAACATGTCAATCTGTCTGTGCATGCTAATAAGCTTGAGTCATCGTGACTTTATGAGCTTTTTATCGACAGTCGTTTGTGAACACTCTTTAGCGAATGTGTTTCAATAGTTTTGTTCAAGAACACCCTGTATAAACTTGATATCACCGTTAAATTGAAACTTTAAAGCACAATGCAGCACAAGTAGACTCTCTCGTCTAAAATAGATTGCTTTTATGTTTGTTACTAGATATTAGCGTTCAGCTAAACATTGCTAAATACATTGACACAGTAATAATGTAATAGTAACACCACACTGCGAACACTGTTGTTAAGTTTGTTGGTAGTTTGCAGGCTTGTGAGACGTACCTATCTTTTGTTATGCCAATTTTTCTACCCCATATTTTTAATAAAAAAAACCTTTGTGGCATTTTGTCCGCTAAAAATTTCCTCCAATTTTTTTAATCATAGTTAGATAGGTTTAGGTTATAATATAAAATGGGACACGAAAAAAACCCAACTTAAACTAAAATTCGGGGAAAAACACTAGTGGAAAAATCTGCTTCTAAAATTTTTTTTAATAAATTAATTTAGCCAATTAGTTCAGCAACAATTAACAACAGATAGAGAATAGTTTTTGCAACGGAAAAAAGGATACCTATTTTTTCTGTTAAATTGCCATTTTAGAAACTGTTAGAAAATACATACCTAACTATTTGAAAAAATAATTATTAAATTTATTAATATATTATTATATTACCTATTACGTTTAACGTGTGTATCTGTGTGTCTATTTATGGCATCGCCGCTCCGAAACGAATTGACCGATTTGGACGCGATTTTTTACAAAGAAATCCAACTTAGTCGAGATGGTTTTGAGCTTGGTTTCATGAAAATCGGTTAGGCCATTGAGGAAATATCAACTGCGGAAGGAAATACTATCGGGGGTACTTTATCAATAGTTGTCTAACTGCCGCACTCAGAGACGTCAATTAAATTTAATGCTTGATTAAAGTTGCTGCTGTCACTTTCCTTGCTATAGCTATAGAATAAGACAACACGTCACTAAACACGCATTAAATTTAATTGACGTCTCTGAGTGCGGCAGTAAAATTTGAATTAGACACGGTACCAAACGCCCTTATTATAAGCATCATTGGCCAAGGTTAGCTATGGTCACTGCCATGTACATGGCAACTATGTCGAAGCCTTATAGAAACCACATCAATTCCGTTAATTATGTTCACCAACCAACCTTCAGCCTCAGGCGATAGCTTTCCAACTCAGTTTCTACTCCAATGGAAGCAAGTATGATTAAATGTACAAGAGGTACGTAGTTTTTGTGGTATAAGGTCAAAGTTGTGACTTTAGATTTCTATACATTAAGTTGCTAGTTAGTAGTAGGTACAAGTACTACTAGAAGCTCTGTTCTGCTCGGTAAAACCATATTGCTTTGCAATGTGGTTGCCGTTGCCGTGTGGTTGCCGGGTTAGAATAGTGCCACTACATGTCTTCCCGTGGATGTCGTAAGAGGCGACTAAGACAAGGGTTACACGATCAGTTTGGCGTCAGTTCAGTCCGTGCTCGAAAGGGACGCAGCTATATTAACATAATAGCTGCGTCCCCCTCGATCATGATTGAACTGACGCCAGACTGATGAAATACTGAGCGTGTAACCGATGTCTAAGGGAATAAAGGCGTGCAGTACTGGGGTTCTACTTTGAAATCAGTAATTCGAACTTCGGATCGCCCCATCACTTTCTTGCAAATTAGTGACGCATCGAGAGCAAAAGGGATAGCAATAGACGAAGTTCGAATTATGGATTTCAAAGTAGAGCCTCTGTTAGGCGATGGGCTTCCCACCTGTCACTAATACACTAGTAAACATCTTAGCCTAATTATGCAAATGTGGTTACAGAATTATCAACAAATTTTTGGTATTCAGTTCTGCCTATTCCACTCTGGGAATGAAGGCGTTAGTTTATGTTTATAATTTATGTTATCGTATTGTCAACATATTGATAGCTCCACAGTAATGGCGGCCGAGTTATATGCAATACGATAACATGTCAAAAGCAATATGGTTATAGCAACTAGAATAGAGCCCCAGCTCCTCAGTTACCGGCAATCTTCGTTTTGCTATAAAACAAGATTGCGGATAAAAGTACAGTCAGTTATAAGTGTAATTGTAATAGCGAGCTGAACGATAATAAAAAGCTGAGAGTACAGTATAATAAATAATAAATAAGTCATAACTTTTGTTCGTTGCCATTTTAACGTCTGCATTGATTGTTTTATGTCCGATGACTACAGTCCATTACATCTTACACAGTACCTCAAAATGGTACTTTTCCGCCTTAAAATTTTATTCGCAAAAAAAAACAATCTGTCTCTAGTTGCTTTATTTACCAGAAAACGGTCGTTTTTAAGCCAAAAAAGAGCCATTTTGAGGTTATAAATGTGTCTACTTAATAATGACCTTTATATTTAAACTGCGAAGATATTAAGTGACTTCAAGTTAATATTTGTCATATTTTAAATGTGATGTATACCAAATTTATTTGCGATTTGAACATTAGTATTACCAGTCTGTATTCCATTGTTTATGCCGATCTTTTAATTACATCGTTATCATATTGGTGAAGATCGGCAGAAACACATTTAAGTAGATCCTCAGCTGAAGACCAGCGCTGTGCAGACTGCAGACGCGGTCTGGTCACACTGATGCTGAGCTGGCTCGTTTTGCCGCCAATGTCTCTATTTTTTCGCCATCCTTTTGTATCTCTGTGGCAAATTCAATTTAGCCCAGTAACCTTTCAACAGACGTAAATATCATTAGGTACTAGGGAATGCAAATAACCGGTTATAACCGCTTTTAACCGGTTATTTTCATACAAAAACGGTTAATAACCGGTTAAATTGCATTCCCTATTAGGTACTCATAATCGAAAAGCATTTCTCACTAACCCTAACCTAACCTAACCTACGTAATTAAATTAAAGATATCCTGACAACATCATGGTGTCGTCAGCAAAAATAGCGTTCAATAAAATAACGCAATCGATGTAGAGAATTTCGAAAAAAAATGGGTTACCGTCTTTAACATACGGACAAAATGAAAAACCTCTGAACAAGGGCAGCCCAAATAAATAAGGATTGGTTGGAGTAAGATTTAAGGATAGGTGACGCAATCGCCGTCTTTACGCATCGCCCAAATTTTGCGAACATGGCACTACGTATTTATACGGAGAAGAAAGGAGAATGGGCAGAAATGTATGAACACTGGCCTAGAAACCAATAACAATAAGCAATTCACCATTGGATATCCTTTTTAATTCTACAACCATTTTGTGTAGTGGGAAACTTCAAATAACTGTGAGAAATATTTAAAAATTCTGGAACATCGGGACGCCAACATAGACGACGTTAGCATAATTACTTTGAAACACCGCTGTCTTTTCATAGAGATAACTTTTTTCACACAAAGATATAGCGATTTAAGTATTTTAGTAACAAGTCCAGCATTTGCATTCAGAAAGTATCATTTTGGTGAAGTGGAACTGATGATGAAGACCACAAAATGGCCACCGGAACTCCTCAACGGTTCCGATTTCAGGGTGGCGATAAGATCTCGAATAATCTCGATTAAGATAATTTAGCGACTACAACGAAGAACATTCAATTGTTTAAATATGACTATGACTTTCCCGCGGCGTTGCTTGTACCGAGCTTTTTTTTCATATAATCAACTAAGAAGTGGGACTACATAAGCACAAAGTATAATATAAAGTAAAATGTTTTAAGAAACAAAAAACAACCTTCAAAAACACAAACAAAACTTCTTTTAAAATGATAGGTAATAGGTTAGTCCAACTGATGTCGGCTTTTGGTAGATTTTTTATTTTTATTATTTTATATTTCTTTCAGTAGTAGTGACAACCATCATACCATGTTAGAATCAAATGTTAGCTACTTATTTGGCCTCCTTTTTTTACAACTTCATTTTGATTGACAGATTTGATAATAACTTGACATGAGACGAACGGTCTCACATTTTACTGTTCTTTCAAATTTATTTAATGAGGCCGTATTTTGCCGAGTTCCAGTCAATAAAAGGGATGAAGCTATAGGACTCATACATTATATATCAGATCTGTCCCTTTCTTTGCTGGAAGTTCCCCAGTTTTTGATAGTTCATATTATGATATCTGGGGTACTTTACTCTTTTTTACTGGCAAGAAGAGGCAAACGAGCATACAGGCCACCTAATGGTAAGTAGGATCTAAGACCTATAGCCATTGCATTCTCAACACTACAATCCCAAGACTAAATGCGTTGCCAACCCTGAGGACTAAGATGGAATGCCTCTATGCTAGTAATTTTATTGTAAACTCGTTGATCGTATACAATTTAATGGTAGACACTAACTTTAGACCACGATAATTTAAGAAATAATATCCTATAACAATACTTAGTTTTTAAAGTTTCTACCAAATAAGGGCAGAAGGGAAATAAATTAATAATACTAATGTAACGTTGAAATTTTTATCCCAATAAAACAACCAAGTGTTATAACATTTTTTTTTACATGCATTCTTTAGAATTCAAGAACATGTTGCCTTATAATGTACGCTATAATCACCAAGAAAGTTATATCATAAAATGGCAATGTAATAGTCCAAAATCCTTGTCATCGGCCACTTTTAAAAAAACTCGTCGGAACAAGTACTTGTTTGTGGCTGCGAAAACATACGGGCGATGGATTGAGCAAGCACGTCAAGAGCCGCTTGACGAACAAGTTATAAATACAAGTCGTATTCGTACAATGCAATTGCTCTTAGAAGGTACTTCAGGTTTGTACTTGTCTCTCACTTGCCTTCTTAAGGTCTTATTAAGAGCGAGTGAGAAAGAAATACAAACCCGAACCACGTTCTAAGCTATCGCACTGTACATAGCGTTTTAATAGACTACTAGCAAAGGCAAATTAAGACACACATTTTTGAAGTTATGTCCTATCGATTATTGAAAGAACAAGTGCTGAACCGAATAAAATAAAAGAAGAATTTACTGGCAACAATTTAAAATGGAAGAGTAATTATGATAAAATACCTGCTACGATACAACCTTTCCTTCAAAACATTGTAGAAGGAAAGATAGAAGGAGGGGAAGGCTAAGAAGAAATTACTTTGAGCAAATAAAGTGTAGTACCAGAAAGTCAGGCAGTTTATAGAAGACAGGAGTGGTTGGCGACTCCTCACCGACTAATGGCTCTGAAATAAAAAGAGATGGAGAGGATATGTGCAGTTATTATTCATCAGTTTTTTTATAGCTGCTACTACTCATTTACTACTCATGTATTTATAAATGCAGTCTATTTATTCCCTTTTTACCTTACTTCCATCAACATTACTGTTCTGCAGTAAAATCTAAATATACTGATATAAATTTCGATAGTTTCATTAATGAGTATGTGGAGATCTAAATTCGTATTAAGACGATTCTTAGTAATATTGAGACAATACAATATCCTTATAGCTTTGCTAGGATACAGCAAGTCATATTAGCATTAGCATCGAAACCGAATACAATTATTTTATTCGGCTAAACAAAAGTAATTCATACGTATGAAATAATTACTAATTTGATTTCCGTGATAGGCAAGGTAATTTACTTCAAATCAATTCAATATATCACCATTCTTCTACGACAGTTTGGTAAAATACCTAAATGAACAGCACCCTCCTTGTCTCGTTGTTTTTATCCATCTGTCCATCCATCCATCCAGGGTGCCCCTTGAATCACCGACACTCATTTCATCGAATGCGTTTTTTCATCGAATTTAATTTCATCGAAAGCTAATTTCAGTTGAAACCTTATTGTTTTTAGGTTATCTCAAGCATGGGTTACGTAGGCTAGGTTAGGTTAGACCTGAGACCACCAAAAAATTATAACTCCTGCATGTGGAAATGCCTGTTCGATGAAAATGAAAATTCGGTGAAATGAGCATCGGTGATTCAAGGGTAAATCATCCATCCATCTTAGTCTTCAGGGTTGGTAACGCATTTGCGGGCATAGTCATAGTCATAATCAAGGTCTCGGGATTGCAGTCTTAAGATTGTAGTCTTGAGAAATGTCTACGGGTCACGGATCCCAATTATCATCAGTTGGCCTGTGGTATGCTCGTTCGTCTTCTCCATGCCATAAAAAACCAGCAAGTCAGCGAGCATGCTCGACGGTATAAATGCCCGTATATTCAACACCGCAGGTGCTACAACGCAAGTGCCGAACTTGATTTTTTCACCGAGAGCGTGTGATCACTTTCACTCTGCCTCGTGCGCGTTCCGTCTCGTTTGTGCTTTACGAAGATCAACCGTTGCTAGAAGCGATTGAAGCGATAGTGGCGCCATTAGTGTCAAATGTTGGAACTTTATATGTCTAACAATGTCAAACACTTTGTATAAATTTCAAAGTTTTTAAATATATTGTGCCCGAGAGGTTCAAGTAGTTGCCGGGTTAGAAAAGTGCCACTCCTTGTCGTCCCGTGGATGTCGTAAGAGGCAACTAAGGCAATAATGGCTTGTAGTACTGTTAGGCGACGGGTTAATATCCTGTCACTAATACACTGGTGGTTACAGAATGATCAACAACTTTTTAGTGTTGTAGGTCATTCTGTAGCTCTGCCTACCCCACTCTGGGAACGAAGGCGTTAGTTTATGTATGTATGTATGTATTGTTAAACACACTGGAGCTTTACTCAGCAAAATCAAGTAGCTTTTGACATATTGTTTATATCTCACTAATATTATAAATGTGAAAGTTTGTGTGTGTGTTAGTTTGTTACTCCTTCACGCTAGAACGGCTGGACGAATTTGGATGAAATTTGAAGTGCAGATAGCTTGTACCCTGGATTACCACATAGGCTATTTTAAATGCCAGATATTTTTTAAATTACTGTTGAAATAAAAATAATCGAAATCTACGCGGAAGAAGTTGAAGCTATTTTTATAATTCTGCCCTGCTACGGAAAAAAGGCACATCTGCTATATGAATAGTATTGCAATTCCAACTTTATTATAACCCTCGAGAGTTTAACATGCTTTTATGAATTAATTGCACTTGTGCCTTTTTTCCGTAAGAGGGCAGAATTGTTATCGTGTTTTCAACGTTAAGGTAGCTAACGGGTGAATTTCAAAAATATTGTACGTAGTTAAGGGCTCAATTAAAAAAGGGTTGTTAAGCCCTTAACTTTTTCCTTTATGTAACGAAGATTAGTCGTATAATCATATGGATAATTTTCGTTACACAAAGGAAAAAAAATTGAAGAAAGTTAACGTTATCTCAATTAACTCCTTAACTATGTACAATATTTTTGCAATTCACCCTGATAGTAATGGCAGTCGAGTTATTCATATATATTATTATAATTTTTTTGAGATAATACTAACATACGTGTGGTTGCCAGGTTAGAATAGTGCCACTCCCGTGGATGTCGTAAGAGGCGAGGAATATAGGCTTGTAGTACTGTTAGGCGATGGGCTTGCAACATGTCTAATACGTACAGTACTAATACACTGATAAACATCATAGCCTATTTATGCAAAATGTGGTTACTAAATTATCAACAAGTTTTAAAGTTGTAGTGTTGTAGGTAATTCTGTAGCTCTGCCTACCCCATTCTAGGATTACAGGCATGAAGGTACGTATGTACATATAAAACTAACACGAAACATGACCTCTTGCATTGGAAAAATGGTTACTAGTCGGGGTTATAAGTCGCAAAGAGTCCAACATATTTATTGGACTCATTAGGACTCTTTCATCAGAAAGTTGAAACCGTTTTTCCATAACAACTAAGTTTCAATATATTTCCATTAAATTAAATATTGAATTTGAAGAACAATTTTTATGACATGTAAAATAATTTTAAAATAATTCTCATTCTGCGGCTGCTTCACTTTTATGTTTGGAAATGTTTAATGTACTTATACAGATGTAACCCTCGATGCGCGGGTCTGACGCACATTAAAAAGATATTTTTTTTCATTTAAAAAATAATATTTATCAAGTCAGAGTAAGCCACTTCCATTTATCACTTATCTTTGTTTCAAATTTATACAAAATTAAGAATAATTAACACGGTTAGATGTTCTCTTAGAAAACTGGTTAAGGCGTTATTAGAGTGAAAAGAAAGGGCATTAACTATTAAAACAATTAAAGTACGAATCTTAAAGAAAATATCAACCTTCATATATTATACGAATTAACTTTCATGTATCTTTTAGTAGAGATTACTGTCCAATTCCTCTTTTTCACTGATGATTTAAATATACCATATCGTTATCATATGGTTATTACCCTTGTTTTGTCGACACTTATTTCACAGAATATATCACTTTGCAGAATTTTCATTCAAGATTCGGCTTTTCTAGGAACAGGAGTTTAGACACCACAAAGTCTAATGCACGCTAACCTACGTTAATCTGAAGACAGTAGGGTTTCTGCAGAAAATAGAGTTCAGTGAAGTGAAATTCGGTGAAATGATATTCGATGAAATTAATGTCGGTGAAACAAGAGGACACCATTGTTAACGTTATGGTAAACTTTATTAACTTTGAGCGTAAAGGTGACCATTTTGTTAATAAAAACAGTGTTTGCTACCACCACTTACCGTTTAACGTGTCGCCAAACAGCAGTGTTCCGGAGAAATGACTAGCATAGAAGCATTCCATCCAAGTCCTCGGGGTTGGCAAATTATTTGTAGTCCTGAGATTGACACCGTAAGATTGCTATCTTGAGATACAAAATGTATGGGTTTTAGAGTCCACTTTTTTTTATGGCAAAGATTAGGCAAACGAGCACACAGGCCACCTGATGGTAAGTGGAAACTGTGACCCATAGACATTCGCATTCACAAGACTGCAATCCTAAGACTGCAAATGCGTTGCCAATCCTGAGGACTAAGATGAAATGCCTCTATGCTAGTCATTACCCTCAGCCTGTGTGCTTATTTTCCTTCCCCACATCTTAAAAAAATATGATTTCGAAAGCAATAACCTAATCGTGAATATTGGATAGTTTAGTTGTAGGATTAGGCTAGTATGTAGCCGACTACCTGCTTGCATTATAATGCGCCAATTATACCAGCCATGCCAGTCAGATCTATCAATGTTCTAATTGTAAAATGCTTTAATTTTTTTTAAAGTTTTTAAGCAATTATTAAGGACAAATATTAAAATCATTTAAGACCATGAGAATATCTTTGTTCTTTTTAACCCCCGACGCAAAAAGAGGGGTGTTATAAGTTTGACGTGTAAGTGTGTGTGTGTGTGTGTGTCTGTCTGTGGCACCGTAGCTCTTAAACGGATGAACCGATTTTGATGCGGTTTTTTTTTAATTGAAAGCAGGTTTTCTAGCGGTGGTTCTTAGACATTTTATATCGAAATCGGTTCTGCCGTTTTTGAAGTATTGAATTTTGAAATGTCAATGTCGGGGGTTTTCCAACTTTTTGTTGGATAGGTTATTTTACTTTTTTTTTTGATTTAGTTTGATATGTCGCAGTGCGTTTTAATCAAATTAAAGTTGTGTTTTTTTAAATATTAAAAATAAATACCAGTAGACAATCAGATACAAGTTCACTTACTCCCATAATAAGCTTTCTCTGTGCTAAACAATGACACACACAAACACACTTAAACAGACAAACAAAAACAAACATACTTGCTCTTTGCCCCAACCAGGGATTGAACCCGGACTGTTTGCAAAAGGAGAGTCCCTATGTCATTGCAAAACGTCATTTGATGAAGAGAAAACTTGTATAAAACACAATAATAATCAATAAATTTAAAAATAACACGAACCCCATTAAATTAAATCTATTTTGATACTTTAGCACATCGTATTTTTAAAGATGTGTCAAAGCGCCTGATCGACGCAACCCGTGTCCAAAATGCTGGCCTGTATTTGGCACAAAGATTAAGCATTGCCATTCAACGTGGCAATGCTGCCAGCATTTTGGGAACAATGCCCACTGGTAGCGGTTTGTTAGATTTTAGTGTAGTTTTAAGTAAGCTTGTAAGTTCGTTGGTTTATTGTATGTGATAATGCAAATTCCTTTTTAATAAACCTTTATATTAATATTAAATAAATAAACTATTTTGATACTATAACCCACTTTGCAAATTAAATTAAATTTCGTCACAGAATCACGATTACTAGAAACAGCAATAAAGATTATCTTACGTATAAATCAAGCGAAACCGTACTTCCGTTGTTATGTCACCAAGTTATCATTGTTCATATGTAAAAATGGTTTATCTAACCTAATAGTTAGCCCACGTTCACACTTACGTAATGTTCAGAACATCCGTGCCGCAAGTGTGACCGCGGCATAAGGTCAAAGACACTGCGCGCAACTTAGTGCAGACCAGCCACTTAGATAGTACCTACTTTGGTGGCGATCATAATGTACATTTGAAATTATACTTATTAGGAATAGCTATTATGATCGTCGTTTCTTTTTTATTAGATATTATTATAAATGCAAAAGTGTGTTTTTTTGTTCCGTTTTTACGGTTTGAAGCCTCAACCGATCGACGGGAAATTGAGTACAGCGATAGTTAGTAGTCTAGAGATGGACTTAGAAAACTCCATATTTATCCTAGATGGTTTTTTAAATAAATGTTTAAGTGATTAAGTATATTGCCTATGAATTTGTCAATGAATTATTCTGCGAGGAACTTGGTAATACCTAAAAATATTTAAAAATATGTTTGTTAGAGAAAATTTAGGCCTAAAGTGCGAGTTGGACTTTCAACAATCATACAAAAATTATATTACTGTAGTTGAAATAGGTGTTATTTTTACTTTAATTAAATCCGTTTCAGGTAGAGATATCTTATTTTATACTAAAGTATTATATTGTTATTTCTACTATTATAAGCAAATGCAAATGTTTGGATGGATGGCTGTTTGTTAATTAATCATGCCAGAACGGCTGCACAGATCTGGGTGACAGTTGGCACAAAGATATAATATAGTCTGCAAGTCTTTTTATCCCGGTTACTTCGCTCCAGGGCTGCAAGGTCATATATTTTTAAACAACATACTTTTCAACACGTAAGGCAGAGATGGGTCCCACTACTTTAGCCGAACTGTCACCAAATTTGCAACCAACTTATTTATACTACGATTATTGTACGCTAATAGGAATTCAGCCGGCAATAGCAATTCAGTAAGTAAAAATTATCTTTGATGCGCAATAAATAGTAACTATTGTATTGTATTATCAAATAAAATAAAAGACAAACTGTAAAAACTGGACTGCATTTTTTATTATTATCGTGTACATAATTATGATAACAACCAACCCTTTTATTTATGAACGCACAATAACTAAGCCTTATCTTTCATTATAATATTTAAATTTGACGGAAAGTGACAGAGCATACTTTAACTAAAACATGTTTGAAGTTTATGAATAAGGTAGGTTAGATGTTTAATTTTAAATTCGCTATTTTCCGGCAGTCGGGTAAAAAAACGCCAGCGGTCATTAGACTCAAGTGAACTTTTTGTTGTTCTAATAGATCTATGCGCTCAATTCGCAACTTCTAAAAAGAAATTGAGAGTGTTATAAAATTTGATTTACGTTGGCGTTATTCAAACCTTATTACTTCGTCACAAGAGTCAAAATTCCAATATCCAAATTTTATAAACGCAGCCATGATGAATAATTTAATTTAAGTTATTTGGATCATTAAAATTTGAAACTTTTATATAAAAACTGCGGATTATTTACATAAGCAAAGGATATATTTTAAGACATGTCATGTATTTTGTCACTTTATCTACATAATGCAAAGATAATTTAAGAATGGAATGAAGATTTTCAAACTAGGAACGACTTGTCAGTTGACTTCTTTTAATGTAACTTGCCAACTTCATTCGATCGATCGACCGACAGTCGACAACAGATGATTGATCGATTGATGTAGGAACACTCTCACGCTATTAAATAATACTTCGTCATTAAACTAACCGGTATCTAACATAATATGGTGGCCTGGAAAATATGCATAAAACTAACGCTAGCGATATTCGAGAATTTAATGTAAAAAAATGTATAAAACTACAGTACTATTATAGGTGGAGCGACAAAGTTCGAAAGGTGGCTGGCAAGAGCTGGATGAGAGTGGCCGTAGATCGTGCTCGGTGGCGTGCAATGGGAGAGGCCTACGTCCAGCAGTGGACTAGTATAGGCTGATAATGATCATGACAGGACTACTCCCGCTATTTCCCCTGTTTTCTCCCATTCGGGCTTTATTTTCGAAAAATCATTTCTTAGTGTTCGCCTAGGATCCCCAAGAAATTTTCCCTCCAATTTTTAAGTCCTTACGTTCAGCGGTTTAAGCTGTGCGTTATTCGTCAGTCAGTCAAGGAAGATTTTTAAATAGATAAGAAGAAGCTGCCCAAGTCAACTTACGTCAATTTGCCAGTTTTCGAAAATCGTTTACATTAGAAACTTGTCTTCTTCATCTGCATCTTGTCTAGGCAGAGTGAATAAATTGACGTATCGTTTCTTTGATCTGTGTCGTTATAGATGACGTAAGGGTTAAGTTTAACTCTTGGTTGGTGTTTGGACATATACTTGTATGATGAGCACGAGTTGCTGCTAAGTCTTGGATGTTTTCAATTATATTTTATAGTATGAAGCCTATATATATAATATGCAAACGTTAAGTTCAGTGCAAATTATTAGTACCGACCTACCTACCTACCCAATGGTTATGATGGGAAAATATAGTCAACCTAACGTTTGCATATTCTATATGCTTCATACTTTCCATTAGTATGTAATTGGTCTATTAAACAAGCAATAACAATTTTAAAAAAAGGTTTTTTTTTTTAAGTTATGGACTGTACTGGACTGAAATTTTTCAGTCAACCTATTCGCCATTATATTACTTACCATATTAAATTTGAAATAAATTACTTTTATCTAATAAACAGCTGGGTCGTCTCCTATTCGGATCCCCTACTATTGGAATTAGGTAAATTTTTATAGATCGTCTCCCAACACTTATTTATTAAAAACTGATGTATTTAATAAAAATAAAAAATTTATTAAATTTAAAAAAGGTAGTTATTTCCAGTATCAAAATAAGTACCAATAAAAAAAGGCTATAGTCTGCCGTTTTAGATGCTTTAACGACCATAAAGAATCGTTATAACCTACCGTGAATCTCAAATTTGTCCCACGTGTCTGTCTATTGCGCAAGAGTTCGATATAGTGAAAGCTTACAGACAGACTTCCGGACTCATGAATATTTAAAATAGTTTGCAGTTTTGATTTGATTTTTATTGACCTTATTTTGATTATTTATTGGCTTTGGCCGCGGTTCTGTTTGTGAGACTCGTTTATATTATTGCATCATGATGATATATTTTTTTTATCTAGGTAATATAATGATGTCCTAGACGTATCTATCTGTCAACGACTAGGTTTAGTTCCAGAGGTGTGAGTGAAGGTGACTGGCAAAGTAAAAATTGGTATGAAAGGTACGGTTGCAAGGTTTACAGTCACGGACTGTACCTAATTGATGAACCACTAGAGAACTTTGTTACATAAAACCAACGATTAATTCCTATGTAATTTCTATCTCGTCTCTTGACGCTGTCATTATGACAATGTTCTATGGTAGATCAACATTTAAAGTCATCAATCAACGATAGTACAAAAAACTGACCTGATGAATTCAACGTGTAGCTATAGGAGGGCTATGGATGGTTATTTTTACTACGGCGTTTTATTTCAATTTTTTCAACGCTTTTATTTTCAAATGTTTCCACAGCCTTATGAACAGGGCTACGTCATTTTTGTTTCCGTTGCAAAAGATCATCCCATCACGGGAATGTCACAAATAGACCACGTAGATAAGTAAGTATAACTATAATAAGCTGAAAGACGTCCACTGCTGGGGTGTGATTCTCTCAAGAAGCAAAGGTGAGCGAATGAACGAGTGAAGTCCAAGCGGCGAGATTAAGTAGTCACGTCAAAGTGAACAAAACACATTTTAGGGCGTGCATTTTCTATTTGGCAGCATGTCGTCTCGAACGTATAAGGCTGCCTAATTGAGAATGCACTCGCTAATATGTGTTTTATACGCTCGGGCGGGACTTATTAAACTCGCCGCTTGGAATTCACTCCTGCGTTCGCTCACCTTTGCTTTTCAGAGAATAACACCCCTGGACTAGTCTCCCAAGGTTTGCCACAAGGATCAGTCCTGTGCCCCTTGCATCTTATGGTTTCTCGCAACCTTAACCACGTCTTCGACCCATCTTGTTGGAGGTCTACCCACGCAGCGTCTTCCTCGTTTCTTCGACCTTCGATCCCATCGGTTATCTGTTCTGCGAGCAATGTGCCCCGCCCATTGCCATTTAAGCACCTATAGTAATTCTTAGGACTATGCCCTGTTGATACAATACTAACGATTCATCGTACGTAGGTACGTAAATATAGAACTTTGGCCCGCCATACACGGACTGCTTCAAGCAGTCGAGAACCGACTGTACTTCGTTGCTATTGGTCAGTTTGCAGTTTCAATGCTCTAGAAAGTGCAAACCGACCAATAGCAACGAAGTGCAGTCGGTTCCCGACTGCTTGAAGCAGTCCGTGTATGGCGGGCCTTTGAGTGCGTACAACAGGCGAACTTATTTAATGTATTTATAGGTAATGCCATTCCATTCACATGTAAGGTTAAATCTTGCATATTAAACAACCGCTTTTATTCTAATTTGGTTTAGTTCATCTCGCTACGATATGGTAGTCACATTCATAGTCTATTTATAGTACAAGCCTAGAGCTTAGTTTGGGACTAGATCAATTGTTGTGACATTGTCCCTCCTGATATTTTATCTTTACACAAAATCCCATCCAAATCGGTCCATCCGATTGGAAACTACGATGCCATAGACACACACACAAAAAAACACAAACAATCACATACACATAGTTGGCTTTAAAAGTACCAGCAATGTTTTATTGACATCACAAGAAAGCTATCACAATCAATTTTACTGCATCCGTTCTTGTGAGAACCAAAGGCCAGACCTTTAAGGAACCTGCATGCAAATTGCCACGTTTCACTGGAATAAGCGTCGATCGGTCAGTCGGTCACAAGCCGGCTAACATAATGCTTCCGTTCCTGTGGTAAATTGCCCTTATGGATTAAATTAACCTTTATAAATGTTAAACTTACGATCAATTTTATAACGCGATCCGTGGGCTAAACTGGTAAAAACTTATCTACTGTATCCATTCCAAATAAATCCATAATCATAATAACTCCATCAATGGCGTGAAAGAGTAACAAATGTACTAACTTACACGTCATGAACTCGGTAACTGTCGTATTTAAAATATTCGTGTTATAGATGTTAACTATACGTCTATCACACTACATATCTAGTCCGAACAACGAAGACCAAATACTGCCTCTCAGGGGAGAAAACTCGTGTATAAGCGAATTTTGGCATAGTTGTAGGGAATGGTGTATTAAACCACATACTAAAAGTACTGACTGACTTTTAGTATGTAGTCGATTTAGTTAAGCAAATTGTATTATGTTTTTATCGTAAGTGGTTTAACTGTCATTTCATTTCATTTTATTTATATCACACTATGTGGATGACATAAGCGACCGACGCGACCGGACCGTAGCTTTACGTCAGTCCCATAGATTTTATTTGATGTCGATCGTATCGTCTTGTATATAATCTGTGGCATCGTTATGTTAACGATCGCAGTAGCTCTATTACGAATATTTCAATCATAACTCACGTCTTCAAACCATCCTACCATTCGCGAACGTGTTCTAAAACTTATTAATAAGCGCACAAAAGCTGAAATATGCTTAAAACATGCTTTATCCTTAACTGTAACTGTGATATTTGCATGTGACAGAAGGTGACAAAGCATACTTTAACTAAAATAGGTTAAAAGTGCGTTTATTATTATGGGGTTAAACTACACCGAGCGTCCAGTGGCGCGTCTAATTTTTTTTTTCTATTAAATTTTACAAATGAATACTCAATAATACACAATTTGACATAACTTAATAACTATTGACCTATGAGTGAGTAAAAAGATGCCACCTTTTTCCGTAAATTTGACTAGACGAATTTAAAGGTTATTATTAAACTTTTTCATGTATGTGCATTCATTGATATAACAAAAAATCGTCCTTTGATTTCAGGACAATAATTTAGCTTATCAGAAACAATAAAAGTAATGAAGGCGCCTCTGGACGCTTGGTTGGTGCAGGCTTAAGCACATTTTAGCTCTTACATGTTTATGAAGACGGTTAGATTTGATCGATTGTTGCACAATTCATAAGATTGATTATTAAGTCGTGATGCGGTAGTCAAACAATAGAGCCACCATTTAACTGGACAAAGACTTGTTGAACGCTACTTATAGCCCCGAAACATCGCTTTCATTTCATACAATACTCGAAGAACAGTAGCACAATGAAGTCTTGTTAACTTACTTTTTTAGGGTTCCGTAGCCAAATGGCAAAAAACGGAACCCTTATAGATTCGTCATGTCTGTCCGTCCGTCCGTCCGTCTGTCCGTCCGTATGTCACAGCCACTTTTTTCCGTAACTATAAGAGCTATACTATGGAACCTTTGTAAGTAGATGTATTCGGTGAACCGCATTAAGATTTTCATACAAAAATAGAAAAAAAACAATAAACTTTTGGGGTTCCCCATACTTAGAACTGAAACTCAATTATTTTTTTCATCAAACCCATACGTGTCTATGGATAGGTCTTCAAAAATGATATTGAGGTTTCTAATAAAAAAAAATCTAAACTGAATAGTTTGCACGAGAGACGCTTCCAAAGTGGAAAAATGTGTGTCCCCCTCCCCCCCGTAACTTCTAAAATAAGGGAATGATAAATGTAAAAATAATATATGATGTACATTACCATGCAAACTTCCACCGAAAATTGGTTTGAACGAGATCTAATAATTAGTTTTTTTTAATACGTTATAAATCGTAAACCGCATTTTACCTTTCATTCAATCAACACCAATATAATAAAGAATAAAGAAAAACATTTATTTAGATGTGTAGTGGTACGGAACCCTACGTGCGCGAGTCCGACTCGCACTTGGCCGGTTTTTTTGTTTCAAGATTTGTTTCTTCTTTTGTTTTTATTTTGTAATAGTTTAAAGTTCCTATTCTGTTCGATTATCTTTTAAATGATGTTAACAAATAGGTAACTATTTACATACTTGTTTCATTCATTATTTACTAGCGACCCGCCCTCACTTCGTTTCGGTTTATTTAGGTTTTCTGTAACACTCGTACAATAAACCAGCATTTATTATACATAAAAACCTTCCTCTTGAATCACTCTATCTATTAAAAAAAACCGCATTAAAATCCCTTGCGTACTTTTAAAGATCTAAGCATACATAGGGACAGACAGACGATGCGAGGCGACTTTGTTTTATACTATGTAGTGATGACAATTTTACTAGGTATCTCGGAACACGTAGGGTAGAAGTAACGTTGGTGGCCACTGTACACTTTTTGGCCATTTAAGGTTAAAATGAGCATCAAAAATACTGTAAAATTAAAAATAATAGTCATCTTTAAATAGTTAAAACTGAAGATTAATATATAAATATGTTTGTAATTTCATCATGCTTTAGATGTTAGTTAAAATTTACAGTGGCCAAAAACGGTGTAAATATGCCCAAATCTGGTACTTCTACCATACCTACCAATTTAATTATTTACGCTGATATCAACTGTTTTGTCAGTAAATACCTAAAACTATTATTATGAAACCGCGATTAGTTTGGGATTGGAATAGCTGTCAATTTATATGCACTTTGACGTAAGTATAGTGTGAAACTGTCACCTCTAATCCCTTTCCAATCGCGGCTAGTTAATACTCTTCTGCAGTTCTGTTATACTGCGGTACCGTATTTACCATTAAATGGTACTACAGTTGGCGATCACGACTCCAAAGTCAATATTTCAGATAATACGATGATCCGTATTCAATAAACGTCATTACCAACTTACGTGAGGGAAAATCTATTTGCGGAAGTGTGAACTAGAAAACGTTAAATTCGGTGACGTATTCAGTGTTAGTGAAATGAAGAATGCCTTAAAGAATTCGGCCATTCTCAGAATAGCGAATTTTTGCATGTCCGGCCCAATATTTATCCCTAAACGTGGTCAGAAATAACTGCATATATTTTTCTTATATAGATTATGGTTTTATCTAAAGGTATTAGAAATATATTAGCTCTGTTATTTAATTATCATACTTATTTTATTTTTCAAAACCCTATTCTCCAATTACCGTAGCCTGTCCGCACGCTACCTTGGTCTACAAAATTGCTTCTAATTTCAATTAGGAACGGTTTCTATGTGTGCCATTTTAAATCCTGGTAGGCTAAATACTGCCCGTATAATCAGATTTATTCATAATTCAAGGACCATTCCTTAAAAATATATTATTAAAAAATTGTCTGTCCGGCCCGAACATATAATTACCATAGCCATTGCTTTCCGAAGGTCTCATCCCCAAGTAACAAAATATTTTTTCATTATAATTGCATGAGTCGCGAGCTGAGGGTTGTGCCTTGGTACTCAAACTATGTAAACGCATCAGGTTTGTCGTATTTTGCCACAGTGCTAGTAAGTGTCTAAGTACCGTAACTTTGGTTTACAAATTGTCTAATTCCCGTACCCCGTTATTTAAATTTGGTCTTAAAAGGAAATTCGCTGTCACTTATTACAACAAAAGAACTCTAAAGCCTCTATTTACAACAATTTTGCAGTATTTTTACAACTTCAAATTTTTGATATTTTTAGGAAAATGTTAAGTATTCTAAGTACCGTAGTGCTAATTTACTAATCACCGTAGTATGAAAATGTTGAAGGACTTTCAAAAATACAATCAATAACGATAACGGTATATAAACCAGATTTTCATAACCAATTTATTTTATATTATATTATATTGATTCAATATATATTTATCGTCATGTATAACCAACCCATTTTTGCCAATAAAAGTAAATTTTATCTACCTATATGTTCATAAAATAACAATAAAAATTCGTCGATAGAAATCATTTAGATATAATAAAACATCAAAATTCATGTTTTTAGTTGTTGATTTATAAACTATTACCTGTAATTTCTTTACTTAGTCAAATGTATTTGCTAATTACCATATCCATCTCAAACGAAAAAAATCCAATTACCGTTCTTATGAAATATTTGAATCTCTATAACTCGAAAACTTCTTTGTATATTCTGATGCCATTTCGATATATTGATTATTTAGCTTCCTGTTGTTCATATTCTTAGGTTAATAAGTCAATTAAATGAGAAAAAAAATGGCTCCGGTAATTAGGCGGAGAACACCCAATAGTGAGAATGGCCGAATTGAGATACACACGGTGTCCCTAAAACCAACGCCAAAACTGAGCAGCTGGCTGATAGCGGCTGAAGGCTGATAGAGCAGCTAAAAAGCTATCGATAGTTTCGGAGATATTGATCATTAATTTTAATCTGAATTTTTGTAATTTTTCTTTATGTCCATGTCACGAAAAATCAATAATTTCATGTTTTATTTCATAAGTTTTTCAGTGGTATCTTACATTATTAGAATCATTACAAATAAGCGAAGTTTTTAAAACCGTTTGCTCGTTTTTTTTTAACAAATTTTTAAGTAATCACATAAAGCTATTTTTTCCATACAAAGTGAAAAGCAAACACTGGGACACCTAGTATGGAGAAACAAGTATTTATATCGTTGTCTCGTACCCATAATAGAAGCCTAGAGCTTAGTTTGGAACTAGGTCAATTGGTGTGACATTGTCCCCTGATATTTATTATTATTACTATTATTCACCAATGAAATCAATGCTGAATACATGCACAGATTACGTCCCTAATAGTTCAAATATTGCCCCAAACCTGAATCCCAAAACCAACATGGAAACTAGAGTGTCTACATTCATCTGATTAGGTTAAAATTTTTATAATGTTTGCTCTAACACTCTGCAACATAAACCGGTACCCATACAAATGCATACTTCCAACAACTAAGTCGGTCAAGTGCATAAGGTACAAGAACATAAGCACATCGAGTTTCGCCGGTTATCTATGAAAGTATCAAGATAAGAGTGGGTATGGCATAGAACCGTGATGCTTTGATACTTTTTGCATGACATTTGCATTCAGCTTTTCTCTGGAAGCATACGCTAAGAAAAAATAAAAAAACTGCTTATTCAATTTTTTTTTATTTTTTTATTTGTTGAGATAATACTAAACACGCAACTAGCGAAAATAAAGTTGAATATTTCCTGAACAGTCTCCCAAATCTTAAAACTGATGAAAACATGTACATTAATTATTTTTACGAGCTATCCAATGATACATCACTAGAAGTCAAAATGTTAAATAAAAAAATACCTTTGCGTTACTTGCTTGTGTGCCTTTGTATGTTACCTATCACCCGTTTTTTTTCAAGATTTTAATTTAAAATTTTGTCGGCGTAATTTAAATGACTGTATAACTAGGCCAAATTTCAGTTTTTTAGTACCAAGAAACTCTGGGTTAACCCGTGGACAGACGTACACACTGACAGACGGAATGTATAACGATACCAAACCCCAGTTTTGTAGTACCAAGAGTTGAGTTGAGTTGAGTTAAAACGCTGACAGACGGACAGACGCACATGGCGGAACTATAAGGGTAAAAACAAACGAATGCTTACTTTACACAATCATTGTAAAATTATCTTAATCATTTAGGAAGCACACACATACTAGTAATGATACTGGTAGTAGAGTACACGCTCGGTTACCTGTTCTCGCCTCTGTTACATCGCCTAATTCCACTTTTACTACAAAAGAAAGTATTTCGTAACGAAAAAACAAAATTAGTCTTTACGTGCTGTACGGCGAACGGGAGTTTAATGAGAATGATAATGGTGGGAAAACAGATAAAAGTGAAATGCTATTACACTATAATTATTTAAATAGGCCACTTAGTCATAATATTGTTTGTTATTTTTATTTATATCCTTTAAAAGTATTAAGTAGCTTAGTTTACTTTTTATTTTACTCTTAGACTATCATTTAATTTGATAGCATCAAAAATATATAATGCTGTATGGTATGATTATCCTTATACAAATTGCCCAATAAATTCAGATAAGTGTATAAAAATTTACATCAAATAACTAACTCACACTGTTTATTCTTGTTTAAGAACTTATGAAGTTAAAGTCTGTTAACATCATCATCATCATCATCATCATCATCATCATCATCATCATCATCATCATCATCATCATCATCATCATCATCATCATCATTATCATCATCATCATCATCATCATATTAGCCGAAAGACGTCAACTGCTGGACATAGGCCTTCCCCGAGGATCTCCAAGACGGCCGGTTTTATGCTACTCGCATCCATTGGTTCCCGTGATCTTCACCAGATCGTCGGTTCACCTTGTGGAAGGTCTGCCAAACCTTCGCTTTCCGGCTTTCTTTGTTAAAACATACACACAAAACACAAGCACACACACAATCCTCTTTATTCATTGAATTATCCTTCCCGGCATTATGCTTAACATTTTCTTTTAGCTGAACATGCTAGGCCATTCCCAAGGCTATCCTATTTTTGTTTGTAATATTTGTTATCTTTATTAGTAACATATTGTAATAAAAAGGTAAAACAAATTGGAATCAATTTAACATTTAATTCAAACACGAGGCTCTATTAAACTCGGTAAAACCATATTTATTTTGATATGTTATCGTATTGTTCTAAACTAACCATTACCGTCAAGTCAATAAGAGTTATTGTAATATTGACATGATAACATGTCAAAAGTAATATAGTTTAATCTAGTAGAATAGAGCGCCTTTTGACATAAATGTGATACACTTATTAAACTTGTATAGTAATTTCTATTGTAATCTATATTTTGGAAGCCTGCCGTTTGGCTGAAATATGTTTGCCAAAATGTGTCGTTTCCCAACCGTTTCATTTGCCAACCCATTTTTTTTCCTGTAACTGTAAATATTTTAGGATTTATTTCAGTACCGTTGTGTAGAACCCTATAGGTTAGGTTAGGTTAGTTTGTAAACTACATTTTGGGAGCCTGCCGTTTGGCCAAAATAATATAAGTTTGCCAAAACGATACAATTTGGTAAACATATTTCGCCGAAACATAGGTTCTTAATATTAAAATTGATCAAAGTCGTATTTTAAGAAAATGATCATTGTATGGTTAAACGTCGAAAATAAGATCATTGGAAACGTCCCGAAAATAATCTGAAACTGAAATTGCAATATAATTATGTAACAGAAATGTACAATAATGTTTAGATTATTTTGTATGTATAGCTGTATTATGTTTTAATTAAAATAGTCTGCGCATAGGTAATGCTTTGTCAAAATAAACAAAACAGAAAGCAATCATAATTTAGCCAATGACATTTCAAATGATAACGTTGTAAGTATGCCCTTCTATTATACACTGTATTTCTATTGTTTTAACGATTACACAGACGTCTCCATACTATATCATTAAAACAACATAATGTGCGAATTTCTCACTTTATTATAGACTATGGTCGGTGGAAATTATTTTCTAAGTGAGAGTGAAAATTAAGGGGGTTATTTTTAGAGTTGATATGGGAAAATCTCACGATTGAATACAATAAACGTAACGTTTAAAGTTTCATCAAATTTAACGCCAATTTCTACTTGTCTCTATTTAGCCCAATGGTTGACTGGTAAAGAATACCTCAAGGCATTAAGTCGGACAATTATACTTACTTTTGTGCATTGTGCACTAAAGTCTTTCTAAACAAAAAAATAAAAAAAATATTGTTGTGTTATTCACTTGTTAACTTACTTAGCAAACCAATTTATGCAATAAATAAATTTTAAGGGTAATTTGGTGATACCACCAATAATTTCGTTTTTTTATAAACGTGCCAGAAAAATATTTTTATAACATTCGAGAACCAACAGAATCAAGTAAAGAAGCTTTTTTTTATTAGAATACATCCATAAAAATCAATAGACATTATTATACCCGTTGTAAATTTTACTATCAGTAAAAAATCTTGAGTAAAATTACCATTGTCTTTGTAATCGATGCCCCTGCGCATTCATCATATATCAGTAACGTGTGCTTCGAATTTTGAACTTGCCCGTTATGGCGTGTTGTGTAACTTTAGAAATCATCACATAAATATTAATTTCCGTAGAAAATGACCACTGTATCATTGAGAGGTCTCAACCAATGGAGTGCCCTGAGTGCGATTCGGAACCTGTGTCGTGGTGATATGAAAGCGATAGACATGGCAGTATTGGAAGCGGATGATGACATCGGATGTAATATTTACGTGGATGATTTTGACTGTGAAATTGACGAAATGCAAAAAATGCGATTGTAAATAAAATGCAGAAAGCTATCGGAACTTTCAGATTTTTTTAACAAATGTTTTTACCTAAGCTCTTTAAAAGCATTATCCTAAGAACCTATCTGTATCGTTTTATCTGGAATGTTCTTGTAAATAAAAAAGGAGTTTCTGGATTTCAGTTAATAATCTTGATAGCATTGATTTAATATGACTAGGTACCCCAATTTGAAAAGACAGAAAGTTTTTTTTACATAGAGCAAATTTACCAATCCATAGTAAATTTCGATCACAAATCCAACTACGAAAAATAAAAATGAAATGTCAATCTTCAGCAAAAATGCATAATTTTAGCAACTGCCTTGCAAATCAACAACTATCAAAAGAGCCGATGCCGCTTCTACACCATTCTGAACGCAACACTCTACGTACTGTAGCAGTTTGCGCGCTCGTTTTGGCGGGAACCCACAAGTGGGGGTACGCAGAATAAAACCGCTAGGCTGCGCTCCAGACATCACATTTCACAAACCGAAGTAGACGGGTTCAAAAAAAAAACAAAAAAAAATGAAGGCCTTCCTTCTTATACTTGTGAGTGTGGCAGTGGTGAGCTCCAAGCCCACCGGAGAAGATGACGTCTTTGGATCCCTCATGCGTTCCATCAAGAAGTGCTCTGAAGAAGACTTCTCCTTGTGTTTGAAGGTGTGTGCAGTGATGTGATGGAAAGCCAGTTCCTTTGAAATCTTACGGACTTCAGTCCAATTTCGTGGTTACAAGTGATTTTACGCATCAAACTTATAATCAACTTTAAATTTTAACATTTCAGAACAGTGATCAATTTTTTTTATTGAAGTAAAATGAACTTCAAGCTAACATTTGTTCTTTAAATCTGGCCTAGTAACAAAATTTTTCAATTTACAAATTACCCAAATTTAATCACCATAATTAAATTTTTCTACAGGAACGCGCCTTGAAGTATGTAGAGAACATTGCCTCCGCCCGGTCGATGTCCATCTTTGATGGCTTCGAAATCGTTAGCACCGGTTCTCCGCGATCGGCCCGGTCCATGGAACCTCTGCCTGAAGAACCTGCCGCTCGGGAGAACGAAGTAGAATCCAGAATGCTGGACGCCGCTGCTGACTTCATGGATAGCCATTATTTCCAACTGCGCATGCCCAAAAGCACTGTTGTTGATGTCAAGCGCGCCCTGGAGGAAGGTCAGTATTTAACACAAGTTACATAAAACGTGATTCATATAATCTTCATTGTTATTCAATGTTTCCTAAGAGCCCAAACAATGGCTGAATTTAGAGATCGTCAGATTCTGTAAAATTTCACACGCCGCTTTGCAAAGTTAACTGCTTTTGGTTTTTTGCACAACAAGAAAGTAAACTGTTCCGTATATGCAAAGTATATAATTATAAACCCAAGGCATAAAATAATTTGATCGAGCCCGCAATTAAAAGTTATACAATACGAGAGCTCTCATGATTGATATTTGGAGCAGTTAATTATTATAAGTGATCAAAACTGGACCAAAAAGAGTGAAAGTTTGACACAAAACTATAATGATGTTGTTTGTACTTTATATGCCTCAGGTGTCCAAATAGTGGAAATGAGGACGAATAAAGTATGGCTAAAGTGTCTAGTATCTTCAACAGTAGCAGGCATAACATGACTAAAATCCTTTTGTTAGCCTTTGTATTGAATAAGATGCCCCATTGAATAGCTCCATAGTATGGAGTTCATTGTCAGTCTATTACGAAACCTCTCTGTGAATAGCTAACAGCTGAATTATGACATCAAATAAAACAGTAAAGTTAGATCATAATTCACAGTTGCTAACTAAAAACGCTTGCCGACTATTTGTTATTTGAATAACTGGTTTTGGAGTCTCGTTTCATTGACTAGCGTAAAAAGAAGGTTCAATGTTTGTAGAATCCGTTGGACGTAACGATCGATGATTCATTAATCGGTTTATCATCTGTATTGATTACTGTAATAAATTTTAGACGGTAAATTAGAGCACCGAAACTTTCTAAGTCATAGAATGATTTCTAAATCTCGTGTCATAAACATATCAAGAATAACTGTAACATAAAACTGCTTGCGTGATATGATATACAAGTGCACAAAAAGTAAAAAGCTTGTTACGTAAAACTTTAGAAAGATTCAGTTCGAAGCACGCTCTCGCCGAATTTAATTAAAATCTGCACAAAAACCAGTTTAACAGGTGCATATGTGAAAATTTTAAAATAGAAAGTTGTCGGTTGGGGCGAGCGCAAAATTAATTAGTTTATAAATGTGCAATAAAATTTAAACCAAGTCGACGTTTGTGAGCAGGCTAAAATAGTAAACGGACTTCCTATCTCGATTACCGAGAGAATGTACCATACGAAGAAGAGGCTAGAAATCGCAAAGGCCAAACGGGTCTGGCAGGAGTTTCTCTAACCTATTAACAAGGTTGATTATGGTGGAAAGCGGACGGATGCTTAGGTCTAGTTTTTGCAACATCTCCATAGTACTCGTGGCGAGTATGTAGGACTACCATGTAACTAGTTTTAGAGATCCGTTAACTCGAGCCGTGATCGAAATCTCGATCGAGGACCGAGTAAAAGTCTCGCTCCAGGCGTTGACGAAATATGGAAGTAGGCTCAAAGCTTTCGAATCGTAAGGTCCGGTAATCGATGCACTTTCTAGATGAACGAAACTGTTATGCAAACTGGACATAACACCGTGAATTACAATGAAAGCGACATTGTTTAAAAGTTCAGTGGCGCTCCGTGTTCGGCGCTCTGAATTACAATCAGACGTTTCAATTACAAATTTTCTAAGAACAAGTCAACGTTTGGGAATGCTTTCATTGAAATGCGCCACTCCCTGCTCTAGTTCCTTATTTGATACTTTAGAATTTAGATAACTCTAATTGTACTTCACTGATGCAACTTTATATTAACAAAACTTGTTTTTTACCAGGCCGTGGCAAGAAGAAGAAGTTGAAGCAGCTGATGCCCATCCTCGGTCTCCTGCAGCTCAAGATCCAGTCTCTGATCCCTCTGTTCCTCGCTGTCATTGCCTTCGCTGCCGTCAAGGGTCTCTTGCTCGCCAAGGCTGCTCTTCTCGCCTCCGGTTTGGTTCTTCTGAAGAAACTTCTCTCCAAACATGACCATCACGAGAGCTACGAAGTGGTAGCTCATCCTCATCACGAGGAGCACTTTAGCCACGGCGGTGGCCATGGAGGCTGGGGACGATCAGCTGACGCCCAGGACATGGCTTACAGCGCCCACGCCAACTAAAGCTAATACCTAAGATAGCCTAAAATTGTTGATCCCATCAACCAGTCTACTTATCTTCGGTTAGTCTAGTTCGGACCTCATAATGAGAATTAATTTATTCATTATTTATTTAACTTATTTTAATTAAATGCAATTAATTTAATTGTGTGAATGAGTGCATCTTGTCTTCTCTTTTTGTAAATTCATCGCCTTTTTCATCTTCACCCTTACTTTCTACTACAATGTACCTGTTATTTATATTTACTGTATTTTTTCCTTAGTACAAATGTTATAGCTTTAATCTTTACCACCTTTTCAATTATGTACATATATTTATGTATAAGTAATATTGTGTTCATCGTTAACTAGTCGTATTATTATGTTATTTAATATACAATATTATCTTCTTATTATTATTACTTAGCTATTGTAAATATTTTTCGTATCCAAGTATTTTGTGTATAGATTTTTTATTGCATCTTCATTTTTAATATTATATCAATGTATATATTCTATTTTCTATGTTGTATAGTTGTAAATATGTTATATTATCTATAGTAGCAATCATATTGTTTCTCATATTTCTTATTCTCTTGTATTCTCAATTGTACAAATCTTCTTTTTCAATTATCTTTTGTTATTTTGTCATTATGATAATGGGCCATGCATAAACTAAAGATGAAAATATATCAGTCATTCATATTTTACTTTGAATTTTCATTTCTTACCCACACACAACCTACCAACAAACCAATCTAAGACAAAAATCAGATAGGTAGGTACCAGTAGACCAAAAAATTTTTTTTTCTAAAATATACTACTTAACCTTTTTTATAATGCAGATGAAAGCACGCTCTAAATTTATTTTTTAAAATCAGTATTAAAGCTATTCAAAGCTTCTGGTTTAAGTCATTTGTTATCTTTAATGAATTTTTGTTACAAACCGGAATTTTGCGTCATTGTCAGTGACTTATTACCTATAGTTACTACTTACCACTTACACACAGTTCAGTACCCCATTGAAAATGTACCACAATACAATACAATACCTTGTCATAACAAACTGTAAACTGAACATAGAATGACAAGCATGATGTAGCTAATAACATTTATATTGACAGGGTTGTAAGCTTGCTGAACATTTTCATCGGGTGACATTACGTCTAGTATTTTTAAGCCGTCGTCTTTAGTTAATGATAGCTATTGACCAAATTCTCTTGAGAATTCAACTTTTACTTATTTAAATCCTAAAAGCATGTCAGCAGCTACTTTTTAACTCTTTACTTTAATCGTTAAACTTTCATGCCTAAATAAGGTAACGAGTACGAAACGAAAACGTACATACAAGTGAACTCTGCAGATACCCTCATCCAGGCATCTAACATAGAAACTGCATTTAGCAGAAAGTAAAGCTGCGGCTACAATGCCACATAAAATACTTTCGTTTTTAGCTAACCTTGATTTGTGGCCTAAGAAGTTTGTGTGATCGAACGGAATAAATGTACTAACGTATTATTACATTAATAATATAAATGAGAAAGTTAGTATGTAGGTATCATTTTTACTTCTTTACACTTAGCTTACACTGATTTAATACATAACCTCCCCTTTATGCCAAAATGCATTCATCGGCTCTTTTTATCCTGAAAAAAAAAACACTATTCCCGTTGGATGGTCAACTTGGATGAATTTGTGGGCAGTCGTTAGTCTTAACTATAAATTGCTTTTAATATCCAGTTCAATATTTTGTATGAAGGCAAGAAAAAAATCGACTTAAAATGAAAAATGAGATGGGTTGACTATTATATACACATTAGCAGTCTTACTATAATCCTAAGATTACAGTGTTAAGTTTGAAAATATTTATAGGACTCCAAACCACTGAAGTAGTTTTTGCTTCTAAATGACAAAAAAAACTTATAAAACTAAAGACAATTATAGCAAGTTCATGAAAGATGATTACGAAAGGTGCCATTTCTCTGATAATAAATAACCAGTAAAAGAACAACACATACTAACTATAAGAACAATTGATTGACCACCATTAAACAATGACAGTAACTGATCGTAAATTATCTTTAAAGTGCTCGTTACTTTGCTTGTTATTTATTGCAAAATACTTTTGTTTGTCATTTTAAAGACGATAGCTATCATCATTTACGGTATTATTTGTTGTAAAAAAGAAACTATTAGTTACAGTAAGCAGCAAAAGTATCGAAGAGTTTAAAATTATCTACACACGCTCTTATTCCCTTGACAATAGAATCGTGTGTAGATGATTTCGAGCTCTTCAGCTGTCTACCTACGTCTACTGCGCTTGTACGTTAACAGAATCAAGTTTTGGTTTAAATAAGCCTTTTATTAAAAAATCTGTATACTTTTGGTATTATTCGAATAAGAAGCTTTAATGATTTTTAGCCATATTTTTTTACGATTTAACTTTTAACAGGATTTTTAGGCTGAAAATTCTCATACAAAATGCGATAACCTTTCTCTTCCCTTAAACCTAGTCCGATTTTTACGATTTTTTAATATGTCGTAGATATTATGAAAAACTATTTACGTACGTTTTCCTTTCCAATAGTATATTTCTTATTACGAAACAAATTAAAAAACAGAAACGTAAATAAAATTATTTATAAAATTCACTACAAAATATTTAAAAATCGTGAAAATCGGACCTAATTTAGAGTGTGAGAAACGTTATCGCCCAGAGCAAAATTTGTTTGGAACATATTTGACAGCTTTGCGATTTAAGCGTCACTTCACAATCCTTTTTATCGTCGACACTTATTCCATAGAATGTTTTACCTCGCCGAATTTTCCGAATCAAATCAAAATCAAATCAATCAATCAAATTTGATTTGATTTTGATTTGATTTGATAAAATTATGGTCAACTGAATTTATATAAATGGGAGCCTAAATAATTTTATAACGCTTATTCTTATAAAATATTTAAATGATGCATACAGAATAGCCCCGCCCGACTTTAAATTTATATTCCTCATAAATATACTAACAACTAGCAACCAATTTCGGTAGCTCATACATACATTCATCGCCGTTTACGACATCCACGGGAAGACATGGAGTGGCACTATTATAATCCGGCAACCACACGTGACTCAGTCGGTAGCTCAGTTGTAGAATAATCTACATAGTTCTGGAACATACTCGTAACTGTTATAGAAAGATCTACATTTGGTTAATTTGCTTTCACTAAACGGTCGTGCGCCCGCGCTCCAAACTAATGAGCAAAATTATCCAACCTTGCCCTTCTCTGTGTATTACCCAACAATTACTCGTTGTTGAAACAAGAAAGACAAAATAAATTACATATCAGGGTTTCATGCCGGAAAAGAGCACAACGGGACCCTATTACTACTTATGCCTACGCTATCCGTCCGTCATAACTTTAAACAGCTGTATCTTTTAAATCGTAACAGATAGCGGGTTTTTTTAAACATATATGTATTATTACGGCAGATTGACTATTTTGGAACATTATTCGAGCGTTTCAACCGCCTCACTTTTGTGGACATATTTTTGAAAAATTGGGCGTATATTTTGATGCCGTTTTTGGACATTTGTTAGATGTCCGGTAAACTTAAATACCTAACCCGAAACGAAATCGAAATCTGCAGCCACTTATACAAAAATGTGACCACGAAAGTGATTCGGAACAAACGCCCAAATAATTACCCTTTTCCAACGTATTTTTATTTTTGTTGTATCCTTAAAGCAAGTGTCAAATTCGGTATGATGATGATTATTGTACAAACACTAAACAAAAACTACACATACAAAAAAATTGCAAGTGTGAGTTAGGCTTGCGCTATTTTGATTCGAAATCGAAATATATTCCTACAGTGCGGCGGTACGGCGGCGGGTTAGATTCCCGAGCTGAGTAGGGGAGACCGGGTATGGTTGTCACACGGGTTGGTTGTCACAGCGGCCATAACAGAAAACTGAACGAACGAATGAGTTCATCGACCGGTGTCGAAAGACCGCGAGCGCTATATCTCCCTCCCTACTTCACCTCAGTCCGTTCCAGAAATTCTGGATGGCCGGAGGATGGCTGGAAAATGGCCGCTGTGACAACCAACCCGTGTGACAACCATACCCGGTCTCCCCTACATTTTTTTTAACATTTTCCTTGTTACTAAAATCAATAACATGGATCCTAAGAACAGATCTTCGTATTTCTTATAGTTTCAGACTTTCTTCTGACCGATTTAAATGTTACACCCTGTATACACAAAATTCGGAACGAATTGATCCATCAGAGAACCAAGGTGACCGACATAGCTCTGAAAGTTAGTAGGTTGAAGTGGAAATGGGCTGGTCACGTATGTCGCAGAACGGATAACCGCTGGAGTAAGCGTGTTCTGGAGTGGAGACCGCGTCTTGGCCAACGTAGCGCGGGACGCCCTCTAGCCAGATGGCGGGATGACTTGCATAAGAAGGGCCGGCAAGGACTGCATGCATAAAGCATTAGACCGAGCTCTGTGGCGGTCCTTTGGAGAGGCCTATGTCCAGCAGTGGACTGCAACGGGCTGATGATGATGATGATGATGATGACCCTGTATAGGTCATTTTGTTTTAGATTGATAACCTGATATTTATTTATTGTATCACAGAAGTAAGTTTAACAACCCATCCATAAACTAACCCTACTCAAGTCCGATGGGTAAGTGACACAAATACCTCGAACTAAACCTAGTGACCCACTACCAGGCTGTCAAAATGGTCATTTAACGTTTGCTATGGCTTCGTCCTTAATGCATACAAAACGCTGTGTGCAAGAATTTGTATTTGATTATGAAGGAAAGTCAACACCGACACATGTGGAATTATACTTTTAAAGTAAGTATAGATTATCGTCTTGATGCTACAAAACCAGTAAGGTGCATTTTGCTCCTTTTGAGTTAGAAAAGAAGGAAAGAAAGAAAAGAAAGAAAGAAAATCATTTGTTTGTAACGACGCGTTGGCCTAGTTGGTAGTGAGCCTGCCTACGAAGCTAGCGGTCCTGGGTTCAAATCCCGGTAAGGGCAGATATTTGTGTGATGAGCGCGAATATTTGTTAATGAGTCTTGGATATTTACTTTGTATTTAAGTATATATTTCTCTATAGAAGTATTTATATCGTTGTCTAGTAGGTACCTATAGTACAAGCCTAGAGCTTAGTTTGGGATTAGGCCAATTGGTGTGACATTGTCCCCTGATATTTATTTATTTACCTATACATAACACAGAACATTACTAAAGTCTTAATTGATTTTGCTCCTAATATAATTTGTTAGTTACGTCGTTTAGCAGTATCACCGATATTATTAAAAAAATATCTATGAATGGCTGAATTTTTCTTTTTAATTAGAGCTTTTTATTAGTAATTTTAGTTAAAAGTTTCTCACGAAATGTAAAATGTTTTGCTTCATAGACTGGTCGAAATTTTCGTTTTGGGTTAACAAAATCATACTTACGCAGAATAATTTAACTGAAACTATTATCAGGCCTGAAATATTAGTAATTATTATTTTTATTTTTATTTTGTTAGATATTTATTTCAAATAAAACAAAAGCAGGCAATATCAGATAAATTAAATAATTAAATTTTAACCAAAACCGTTGTAGAGATCGTCTTATTTAAAACTGAACGCCCATGTACACTGATCGACATATAAAACATGCATCCATTATTGTGAGACAAACACATTCGAGAAGCATTCAATTTAAGATAAGACCATCTCTATACACACTTATTAAAACTCAGTCTGTCTATTATTATCAGGAAAATATAATTAAGGAAAGTGACACCTATGTTGTATGCATGGGAACTAAAACAAAAGAAGGCTTTCTAATGTCAAGATCTTTTGATAGCAATGGCGCTATGCTGTACAATTTCGATTCATATTACTAATATTTATAGTTTGTTTATTTGTTTGTTTTTTTCTATTACAATTCATTGAAGATAAATAATTAAAATAATACTTCTAAAAAGGGTATTTAAAATTTATTATTATATGAAAACTAAAACTTATAACAGCGCCCTCTCTTGAAGAACCTTGGAACTATTATCACGGCCACGTTTGTTTACAAAACGAGCAAAAGTTCAAGGTTTTGCCGTTTGCACCAGCGCAGTAGTTTTATTTGTTTCCGCATTCAGTTCATGTGATTGTGTTACTAGTTTAGTTTTTGTCAAATTGCCGTGTTAATTAACAACTAGATTAGTAACTTTTGCATATTATTTAATAAGTCAGGCTTGTAATATCAAGTTTTATGTCTGAGTACCTAATACTCGTACTTAGTATTATAACTTCTCTTATTTCCTAAAACAAAATTTACCATCGTAAAGTTTTATTGATCGTTAAATTGATCTATTTTTAGAACCAGATTGTCCTATAGTATAAGGTCATTGATACCAAAGTGACTCACAAGTTCACAACAAAACTAGCATCAAGGCTACGTTTACGAAGTTCATTCAGTTCGTTACGTGAGTTGTCGTTTTATTTCACCGACCGCGGCCTAGATGTCGTAACTGTGCAGTTATCGTTTTTCTTTACATTGAGGTTAAATCTTGTTTCTTTTTTATGATGATGCAGTTTTGTCGAGATTCAGCGTGGTTTAATAAAAGGTTTGATGTGAGTCAGGTTGCTGTTACTTTAGTTTTTTTTTTACAAAGAGTATTTTTAAGCTCTGATGTAAGATGTATTACCGTAATGCAGTTAACAAGTTTGTATTTAGGTGTCTTCCTTGTTTTTTATTTAACTTGTGTAATGTTTTTGACGGTTAACAAGGCGGACTGAAGATCTGGGAACATCGCGTAAAGCCGATAGATCGTAGGTCATAGATATCCTTGAAGGCAGAAGGCATTGGTCTAGCACTAGACGTGTTTTAGCTGTACTGTAGATGATAAGGAATAAAAAAATATGTCAAAAAAAAGAATAACTATAAAAAAACGCCTTTTACTTGCCGTTATTACTTGTTTTGTTGTTTGTTTGTTTGTTCAATAAAAAAACGAATTTGAATTTGAATTTGAAATTGAAATTGTAACTCTCTATGGTTTGCAATAAAGAGTATTGTATTATATTGTATTGCATGCATGGAGATACACAAACCACCAACCACCTAATGCTTATTGGGATCTCACCATTAGACATTTTGCAAACATAACACTAAAATCTCAAGACCGCAATCCTCAGAACGCAATAGCGTTGCCAACCTTGGTGACTACAATGGTATGCCTCTGCGACTGTTATTTCACCGATTGTCTTACCTCTACACCGGAACATAACAATACGAACACTCCTGCTTGGTGATAGGTTAAGGGACTGATGGTGGTTGCGATTTGGTCCTACCACCGATAAACCACACTCTACTTGATACGGGGGCCTATCTATAAAGTTTTTACGCATAATAATCATTAAGCATAAAACTCGATTGTCATAACACCCTTTTAGGCTGACATTGCAAAATTTAATAAACTTACGTGTAGATTAGGTTAGGTTAGGTGAGGTTAGTTTTTAATAATAATTAAAATAAAACCCTTTCTATTGTAAAAACCGTTTTATGACAATTGATTTTTATGCGTAATGATTATTATGCGTAAAACCTTTATGCAACCCGATATGGACCCCTTGATACACTCTACTTGGTAGTACTTGGTATTAGTAGTAACCTGAACTTTTTTTAATAAAACAAAAAACTGAATGTGTTATTTTACATAATTTAAAAGGAAATTTTACTTTCAAAAGTAATCATTGAGACCTACTTCCAAGTCAAACGTCTGGGATCTATGTTAAGTGCAGCGGAGGACATATTGCCATTTCCCCATTGCATTATCAACCTTTAGACACCTTAATATTGCATAATATACATAATTATAAATTATGCAAATGACAGGCAAGATTTAGAATACATAATGAATTCTAGATCTAGCCTTTTTGAATAGCAAACTGGTTTAATATTCCTATTTACTACCTACTTAGCAAGATTCCAAATAAAATACTGCATTTTTTAATTTTAACTGATCACTACTTTTTTTTTTGGATGTTTTTTTCTTTTTTTTATTGGTTTTAGTTGTAAATTTATAAAATAACTTGGAAAAATTAAAAAACCTTTAATTTATGCTTGTTTTATTTTATATTTTTCAAAGAATATGAAATAGTTGTAAACTTGACCATAAACATACACGTATAAGGAAGTAATAGCGTATAATTATTTTGATGGAAGAACGCTACATTAAATACTGCATAAAAAGAAAGCATGGTCATGAAAACCACATTAAACATGTTTCTTGTATTTTAAGTAATTGCAGAAAAAGTGGTTTAACAAGTTAGTCGAAATATCTCTATTGGTACCATTTAAATTGCGTTTTTAGATCAAATAGTCTGTACTGTCTAGTTTAAAAAACATCGTGTCTGTATCTCGGTCTATTCATTTATCATTTATTATACGTAAAGTAAATATAGGTACAATGTAACTGAAATTACTTATATCGCTAAATGTTTATTGCTCTAGTCTAGAAGAATCTCCATTATTTTAATAAACGTGGCTTATATGGCTTATCAACTCTTACTCTCGATCAGCTCGTGGCCCAAAATATGGATGGACTACCTTGGTTCCAAGTTAAAGATCACATTTTTTGGTTAACCCAAAAAATATCTGTTATGTATGTATTCCTTCCCAAGGAGAATATCATGGGACATGTTACACGAATTGACCTACTTAGTCCCAAATTAAGCTCTAGAATTCTTGTGTTATAGGTACAGGGACTAGGGCTATGATAAATATACTTAAATAGAGAAATAAATACTTAAATACATCGAAAACATCCAAGACTCGAGTACAGTCGACTACAAAGAAATGTATCCACTTTTAAACCTTAAATATTACGATGCAATAAGGTAAATAAGTGGATACATCTCTTTGTAGTTGACTGTACATGGTACAAGGGATAAGTTCGCCTTTGTTTATTTTTTGTGCTTTGTCTATGTTGTTGTTTGTTATTTTCCCGTTTGTACGATAAAGTATTTTACATTCATACATACAAATATCTGTGCTCATCACATACAAATACTCGGCCACGACTAGGGATCGAACCCGGGACCGCTGGCTTCGTAGGCAGGGTCACTACCCAATAGTCCAACCGCGCGCGCCGACAAGCAACAAGAATTAAATCTATCTATATATATATATATATATATATATACAGGGTTACAGGTAAAGTCGACCTAGATCCTTTAAGGAGGCCTAGTAGAGCTCATTTGGAGCAAATCAGGTCATGGAGTACCCTGTCCGAAAATTATTAGTTTCTGAGATAATCACGTCACGAGATTGTCACGAAAAATCCTTAATTTCATGTTTTATTTCAAGGTTTTTTCGTGACTAGGATATAAGGAAAAATCACCAAAATTCAGATTAAAATTATAAATATCTCAGAAACTAATCAATTTCGGACAGGGTACTACATGACCTAATTTGCTCCAAATGAGCTCTACTATGCCTCCTTAAAGGATCTAGGTTGACTTAACCTGTAACCCTGTATAAAATGCAAACCTGACTGACTTATATATCAAAGCACAGCCGAAACTACTGTACCTAGGAACTCGAAATTTGGTACAGGGGTTCCTTTCATGACGTAAGTGAGCACTAAGAAAGGATTTTCCGAAAATCGACCCCCAACTGGAAGAAATGGGGGGAGTAGCGGGAAACTAATTCTACGCGTACGAAGTCGCGGGCGTCCTCTAGTATATATACATATATATAAAAGGCTAAACTGACTGACTGATGTATCAACGCACAGCCGAAACTACTGTATCTAGGAACTCAAAATTTGGTACAGGGGTTCCTTTCATGGTGTAAGTGAGCACTAAGAAAGGATTTTCCGAAAATCGACCCCCAACGGGAAGAAATGGAGGGAAGTAGCGGGAAACTAATTCTACGCGTACGAAATCGCGGGCGTCCTCTAGTTTTAAGATAAAGCGACCAAATATTTAAGAGTGTTCAATTGCTTGTTTTTGCATTAAACCCGTCTGCTGCCCCAATTCAACTCGAGATGTAATATTTTTACGAAAGTTAACAAAAAATGTACACGAGGATTCTGCGAAATGAACGGTACTCGCGCAAAAGAAACTAAAACAGATTGGCGTGATAAATATCAGTAATTATTCAAAATGAGTTCCACAACTTGTTTTGATTTTGATTGATCGTGACAAGATGGCGGAGCTGTGTTCTGACATGTAATGAATAATAAGTTTTATGCTTCTTTAATTTTTGAATTAGACTAAGGAGGTGATAACGATTTTGGTGATAGAGGTGATGAAGATGTCAAAGAAACAGGTGATTAAGGTATTGACGATAATGTTAATGGTAATGAACGTTGGAAAGTAAATGCTTATGACGAGGGTGCGTTTTTTTTCAGTAAAGTATGGCTGTTAAAACCAAGAGTTGATCACCAAACATGATTAGAAGATGTACCTATTGATTTATGTCAAAAGCGACAGAAATTAAATAATACAAAAAATGAAAATTACACAATAAAACTAAAACTAAAATTAAATTAAATCTAAGATTGCCCCACGGCATAGTACCAAGGATGCTTACAGCATTATAGAATTTGAAAAATGTTTCTAAGTTGTTAAAGAGCAATAAAAGGCAAATACAGTAGAACCAAAATGTTTAATGCATAAGAATAAATTGATTAATTGATAGTATTATAAACTTAAACGCAAGTATCAACATCAAGCAGAGTGACATAGTAATGTGCTTCGACATTGATGTAAGAATTGTTTAATACGCTTACGCGAATAATTAATTTCCCGCTACTACCCCTCTTTTAAACGCTTAGGGGATGAATTTTCAAAAGTCTCTTAGTGCCTTAAATAATTATGATATTCAAGGCATATTCCCACTAAATTTCAAGACCCTAGGTCCAGTGATTTCGGCTGTGCGTTGATCGATCAGCCATAATTTTCTTCTTTTACATGTATAGATAACTCACGGCTGAAATTAAATGAAAGGCTTAGTCAAGACTAGAAGATTCCCGCGACTTCGTACATGAATAATAAGCTTGTCTCCTTATTTGTTCCCATAGAAAATTGTTTTTCAAAAAATCCTATCTTAGTACATGCACCGTTCCGGTCTCCAAAGAATATTTCTCTCCAAATTTTAAGTAAGCAGTTTAGGCTCTGCGTTGTCAGCCAGATTATCAGCCAATATTTTCGACAAGAAGAAGAGTTAAAGTTATCTTTTAATCGAGACGTACCTAGGGTGACGGAACCAGTAATGGACAAGGACCTATGATTGACACTTGATTCTTATTTTACGGAAGATAAGGGTTATTCATTTGTTTTGCAACAATCAATTTAGGACCGTATGAAATTTGAATTAAGAGTGAAGTGTCCATGACTGGAGCCTGTCAGCTAAAAGTGTCTATCATTGGTACCGTCACCCTACATAGTTCTCAACATCGACATCGAATCACGGTACTAGTGCCGCTATACTTAAACTAGTGTCTTTCTTCCCGTTCATCGACCCAAACGATGACTCACAGTCTTGTGAACCAGAACAACCATAACACGCAACTTTCATGCAAGTAATGTATAAAATGCGCATTTGAAGATCATTTTTAGGGTTCCGTAGCCAAAGGACATAAGCGCTTAGTACTGAACCTTTGAAGTCTGTCCCTTCGTCTTAACTTTAAAGAGATGCATCTTTTGAATCGAAATAGATTTTTTGATGTTGATTTTTTATCGATTTATATTGATTTTTAAACAATGTTTTTTGAGGTGAAAACAGTAAGAAATTACAAGCATAATATTTTTTTGTGGCATGGAGAAGGTAAATGGGAGTCAGGCGGTACGGAACCCTCAGTGCCTAAGACTGAATCGCGCTTAACCGGTTTTTATGTCCCTTAATCTCCCCTAAGATGATCAAATCACGAATTTTGACGAAATATATGTCTATATTCATAAAAATGTTTTCAACGTGACTGATAATGATTTCACCAGTACCTTTCTCTGGTGTTAGAGGGCAAACGTCCGACCTGAATATAAGGAAAGCTGTACAGGTAGTGCTGCAAGTCAGAAGAAAATGGCGACGGGATTTTGCTACTTATATTATAGGGCAAGCTTTTGAAATATCTTATCTTATCTTATTTTGTAAAAATGGATTTTGGATCTTTTGAGTCTTTGAGGTTTCTTCGCGATGTTTTTCCTTTACCGTAAAAGCATCTGGTATGATCGAAAGTTACGTAGAAATATCATTGGTTTATGACATGGGGCTTGAACTCAGTACCTTACGATCACAAGTCGATATCTTATTTCTTAAACTCTTATGTTGTACTCGTCCGAAGTAATCGTAATTTTTGTATGATTTATTGTGCATTGGATATGAAAAACGAGACTGTCATCGCTATTAAAAGTATTCAATCTTTATTGTAAGTCTCCAGTGCCTGTTTGAATTAAATGAATGTAGTGCTATACTAATAAAAGTGAGGAAGAGTCAAGTAATAAGATACTTGTAAATCATAAATAAATGCAATAGTTTTAATAACTTTTACTTTGTTAAATTACTTAGGTTCGATATTTTACTTTTATCTGCCTCTGTATTGAACTTAAGTTCTAAGTTGTAATTTACAAATACATCTCTAATAAAATGTATAAAATATATAATACTTCGGTTCTGTTGGGTACTTTAATTATATTTGTTTGAAATTATGCAAATATTACACGAGTTATTGCAATTTCCAAAAACGCCCTCCGCCTGTCACTTTTACCACATCAATTATTTTCTCATTGCATGTGTTATGCATTGAAAGCGCTGTTTTTGTTGAAGTATTGTGGTCTGTCACATTTCGAGTTTCCGTGGGAAGATGATGCTCTTCAAAATGCAGGATACATTTTACGTTTTTTAATGGATGTATGTCAGTATTAATAGGCTATTCGGTTTTATAGCGGTTTCTTGGTTTAGCGGTTTCCCTTATTACTCAGTAAAGTTGTCTTGTTAACCGTTTATAACCGGTATGGTTAAAACTCTTTAGCATTTTAATGGATTTTTTGTTTTATAAATGTTGGAAATAAAAAGACATTGCATGATTTTATTTTTTAATAACAACAATCGATTGCTGAAATTTATAAATAAATAACTTAAAATAAATAAGTCACAACTTCAATACACACATATTTTGTAAATAAATTGTATAGATACAGTCATACACAGTCATAATTATTGTCACATAAATATTTTAACAAATAGGATATGTAATTATCTTCACAATATTTAAACATAATAATAAATATGTACAAAATAAGTCTTCGCATGCTTAAATAATACTTATAAAATATTAAAGCCAAGTACTGGTTGCAATCAACCATAAATATTTTATAAAAGATGAATATTCTAAATACACAATAAAAAATCACTATTAATCATAGTTACTCAAGCACCTCAAACAAGGTTTACTTAGAAGAGAATGACTTAATAATATTGAGCGAAACAAAACCTAACAAATCAGTCAATAAATAATCATTCACACAATAAATAAATCGATAAGTTAACGATGGGGACAAGAAATCTCTACATCTTAAAACTAGGTTGTTTTACTGCGGCTTTTGTCCGGAGTAGGCTAGGTTCTGCGCTTCTATAGATCTTCCCCAGCCTCCTCCATGGCTGCTGCTTCCACCGGTGCTCGCGGCGTAGCCACCACCGGAATCCCCACCATATCCACTGGAACCAGCATAGTCATGGCTTGAAGTATGACTTGAAGTATGATGAGGATGAGCCACAACTTCGTACGTCACGTGTTTCTGCTGAGACAACAATTTCTTCAAACCAATAATAGCCGACAGCACCAACGCCAACTTGCCAATCAGCAGAGCCTTTCCAGCAATCAACGCGATCGCTCCAATAGCCAAAGGTAACAACGCCATCATTTTCATGGCCAATGCCATCATCAGCGGTCCTAAGATCTTTTGCGCTTTTTTCTTCTTCCCTCTTCCTTCCTCTGAGATCTCATTGTCTTCAGTGAACGATGAAACAGTTTCTTCCAAAGCTCGTCCTACACTTGAAACGGTATCCACAACGTCAGATCCTTTGACTTCCACTTGGATGGAATGCGTATCCAGGTATCTTTTCAATCTTGATAGAGGATCCAAGGAGCGAGGAGCACCGGTTTCTTGAGGAGCATCGGAGGCTCTGACAACTGTGACACCGTCTGATAGCGCGAAGCTCTCTTTTTGTCCGATCATTTTGTCGACGAACGAGAAGAATTTGTATTTGAGGCATGATGTGGAGTCTTTTCGTAAACAGTCGTTGATGCCGTCCAGATCATTTTCGGAGTGGCCCGTGTCTTGGGCCGGGAGCGCCGCGCACGCCGCCGCGAGAGCTAGAATCGCGCAAGTCCGCCACATGATAAGTTCGTTCACTACACTGGTGCGCTCGCGCAGCGCGTCACTTTAAATACCTTTCCTTACCCCTCGCCCGTTGAAAAAAACTCACCGAAATCACAGAATGAACTTTCTTTGGTGTCTGGAAGTAAAAGTGTGGTCCAGGTTTCATAAGATGTTGCATTAATGTGAAAGCCTGTGTTATTACTGTAAACGTAAGCGGCTATTGCAAAGGTCGCGGACTCGTGTCGGCCACTTGTTTGAGGTGTTTTATTTTCATTCATGAATTTTTACTACCCATTTGAGTTAAATCATCGTTCGTCAAACGCACTATTGTAAAATTGAATAATAATAACGGTAGAAGATAACTTTTTCTAACGATAATAGCGGCATGTGTAGACTAGGTAAGTTGGTGTTACCTATAGCTCTTTGTTACCAGAGTACGAACAAATACTATTTTTTATCCAACTGCCGAATAAGGAAGGAAATGGTTATTTACTTGTATAATTGTGTATTAATGTTGGTATATTTGTAGGTTAGTATTTATCGCGAATATACACCGTGGGTGTTAATAACCCGAAATATTTTAACCGTCGATTCTAGAGTCTATTTGAAGTATATAATGTGGTATAACATGAAGTCCAATAAAGCATAAAAGGTGTAGATGGTGAATGGTTCTTTGTCCTTCCGTAGACGATGAATAAGATGACCTGATTTCAATAAACAACGTGTCGTCAAATTTGTCTCAGCGTTGCGAGTGTCACTGCATAATTTGATTAATAAAAATACAAAAATGGCATATTTAAAAATACGAAACAGGCGATAATCCTCAACAAATGCTGTCAAATGTTGAAAACTTGCTTTTTGCTAGAATTCTTTATTCTTTTGTTTCATTACAAACACGTTTCGATTTTATTCCACGATATACAACGTCGCAAAGAAACGTCTGATAATGACACTCATTTTCCGTTTTCTATTTAAATGCGTACCAATTTCCAGAAAGACAGTGAGTTAGTTATTTGTTAGTTATCTTGGAATGCCTGTCTAGAGGAAACCCCTGCTAGACTGGTTTGCTATACAGGAAAACGGTTATACGTTGCCATGAAAGTTAGAAAGTACTCCAAAGCTCGGATACTTATGTTGATTATTACGGACAATTAACTTTATACTTACTGCTATTAGCCTTTAGGTCTCGATACTTTATGATTTTAATCTGAATGAAGTCAAAAGGAGGATAGGTACTTATTGAATTTAAAAAGTGTAACCCCTTATTCATAAACACACTGGTATTTTAGTTAAAATTTACGTTGTCCCTTTCTGTCGAATGGTAATGTCAAAATGATAGATAAGGAGAAAGCATATTTCAAGCACACTTTAGCTATTGGGTTTTTATGAATAAGGCGGTAAGTATGTGAATGAAAATCAAGTCCTTTGAATTTGAATGTTAATAAATTTGGCGTGATTTTATGTGTTACACAAGTTTTTTTGAGATTTTTTAAGGACCATTTAGTCTATTTACTTCCTAGAAATTCGGCCTTGGTTAGAGACAAACTAACACACATTGGCCTAGTCCCGAACATACATCTATAAGTACTGGATAGCGATAGAAAATTTAATCTCGACAAAAATATTTGCCCTTACCGAAAATTTAACCCAAAACAGCTAGATTGCACACAGGATCACCTTGATTATGCCAATTAGGCAACTCGTTTCATTCTTAACTCAGCAAAGGACTCTCTTTTTAGGGTTCTGTACCCAAAGGGTAAAAACGGGACCCTATTACTAAGACTCCGCTGTCCGTCCGTCAGTCCGTCTGTCCGTCTGTCTGTCTGTCTGTCTGTCAGTCTGTCACCAGGCTGTATCCCATGAACCGTGATAGCTACACAATAAAAAAAATCACAGATGACTGATGATTTTTTGCCGTTTTTCGATCGATATTAATAATCACATGAAAGAATTGCTCTTTCGTGGAAGAAGTACTGGAGCTTACGAGAAGTTATGAAAAACAAGGACATCAATATTCATATTAAAAGGAAACTGTACGAAATATCAATCCTCCCATGCATCACATAAGGGTGTCAGACTTGGGCACTACGCAAAAAAGATGAGAATAAATTAACGATACAACAGAGAAAAATGGAACGTAGTATGTTAGGAATAAAAATATCAGATAAAATAAAAAACAAAGATATTAGAAAGAGAACGAAAATAACCGATATTATAGAAAGAATAAGAAACCTGAAATGGAACTGGGCTGGACATACTTGCAGATTAAAGGACAACAGATGGACGAATAAAGTCATACAATGGTTACCACGGGATGGTCTGAGAAAGAGAGGTCGACCAAAGAAACGATGGGAGGATATATTCAAAAAGCGCTGCGGAACAATATGGTCGAGACTAGCCAAAGACAGAAGTATATGGAGAAGACTGGGGGAGGCCTACGCCAAAGAGGCGACTTCCATAATAAATTAATTAAATTAATTAAATTTGAAGTAATTATTAAGTATCATATAAATTAATTAATTAGTTAATGTGAATTTAATTTTTAATTTTTAATAATAATAATAATAATAAAGTTAAATGCAATTAAATAAAAATAAAAATAAATTGATCTGATTATAATGTTATTTATAAGTATAATGCACGCAACTGTAATATAGTGTATAAAATTATGATAGAAATAAAGGCTTTTTTATTTTATTTTTATTTTATTATTAATAATCACAACAGGTAGACGCTTGAAATATTCACAGAATATAAAGTAGTATATTCAGTAAAATAAAAAAAAATAACCCCCATACAACAAACATGATTTTTTTGCCGTTTTTGGTTAATGTTGTATAGGGTAACCCATCATTTTACCGAATTTCACTTCATCGAATGTATCATTTCATCAAATTTCATTTCTTCGAACGTTGCTTTCTGCTGATACCATGATAATTTCTGGATATTTTAAACATTAATTACATAGGTTAGGTTAGGTTAGACTTGTGACTACCAAAAAAAGTTAACTCATACGGCGAGAAATGCCTTTCGAAGAAATGAAAATTCTGCGTAATGACACGTTCGCTGAAAAGTGTTTCGATAAAATAATAAGTACCCGTTGTATAGTTAGATAATGGTACGGGATCTGTTTCCACTAGTTCTATTACATTAACCATTAACTTGAGCTATATGGTACTGACAATTATAACTAGTGGGAACAGACCTGGTACGGAACCCTTTGTGCGCGTGTCCGACTCGCACTTGGACGTTTTCGATTTTCAAATATCACAACATAGCACATTAAGGATTTCCGCATAATATTTATTTGTCATATAAGATTTTGCGCTGAACACTACTATTTTAGCTTTAAAATTAGCCTGTAAAACTGATTATTACGAAACTATGATGTATGTTTTTCCTTAATTTACAATTAATAACATGCGTAAACAATGACGCCAAAAGTCATAACTCAAGTTGAAAATAGGATTTCGAATTTTAAACCCTCGAATAAAGTACCATTTTTCGAAAACCGACCACGGTCATCACACGTTGACAGAGTTATGCAGTAACCAGTTAAATCTGCAGTCCACAAGATTACGAACTCGAATGACATAACAAAGCCAACAAATACCACGCAGTGCCCCAGTTTAGTGGAAAATAAAAAGGCTACCACAAAACGGTGGACGGAGTTCAATGCCGTTACTAATGGTTTTACACTTTTTTTCCAACCACTTGCTTTGTCGGTGCCTTTGTACATTACGTTTGACGAATGATGGACAAATGATCCTAATTTGACGATTTTTTTAATGGTCAGAGGTGAAGTTTTTACTAATAAGTATTTAGAACTACTATATTAAAACGAAGAAATTTCGTCGGTCTTAAATAGGCAGGATTGGAACCTACGGTTTTACACTTTTTTTTCAACCACTGGCTTTGTCGGTGCCTTTGTACATTACGTTTGACGAATGATGGACAAATGATCCTAATTTGACGATTCTTTTAATGGTCAGAGGTGAAGTTTTTACTAATAAGTATTTAGAACTACTATATTAAAACGAAGAAATTTCGTCGGTCTTAAATAGGCAGGATTGGAACCTACATCTCCTCTGGCTCTCCGGGCCGATGCAGGCGCCTTACCAATTATGCCACCAAGACTTAAGATCCACGAAATTTGTAATCCTTTCCTTTCTACAACAATAGAATAAGACAACACGTCACTAAACAAGCATTAAATTTAATTGACGTCTCTGAGTGCGGCAGTAAGTCATATTAAACTTCAAATAGACAATGAATTTGACGATACGTTAGCCTTGTTGGTACCTAGTAACCCTGCCTACTAGTGGTCCTGGGTTCAAATCCCGACAAGGCTAGATATTTGTGTGATGAGCGCGAGTATTTGTCTCTGAGTCTTGGATGTTTTCCATGTATTTAAGAATGCATTTCTCTATATAAGTAAGTTTGTCGCTGTCTTGTATCCATAGTACAAGCCTAGAGGTTAATTTGGGGGGTACACTACATACATAATCACGAAATATTTTTTTCCGATTTTGAAATTTCCGAATCATCACTATTCCGAATTTTAGTTTCACGAAGCATTACAATCACGATCTTTTAAAATTCCGAATGTTCAGGTCCTTGTTTCCAAATTATTAAAATCCCTAAAATGTCAACATTCGTAAATTTAATATTGGGAAAAACGTTTTCGTGATTTTAATATTCGGTAACATAAAATTCGAGATTTTGATATTCGGCCTTATATTTTTTCGGTTATTGTAAAAATTCGGAATTATGAAATTCAGTATTCTCAAATTCGCAATTAAGTAATTCGAGATTTTAGGGTGTTCCCTAATTTGGGACTAGGTCAATTTATTTAAGATCATCCGCTGACATAATTATTTATTTAAAGACGAGTACGATTTAGTCAATGACTTTACAGTGATAAAGTTCTAAGCATGCTCAACATTTTACTGGCCGAGGAAACTGTACATAGCGACTTTAAGTAGGACGTATGAGTCAGTGTAAAGAATGTTAGTGAAATACCAGGGAATTGTAAGGAAATTGGATTATGGTAAACAAGTGTTATCTAACCGAGTGAAACTTTTGTTTTTATCAAATAGGTACTGTATTACTTTGGAAACAATGGAAGAACAAAATGGAAAATTGAAATTGAATTGGAATTTGGCACGCATATTTTAACATACACAAAAAATTACGTTTGTTTTATGGGAGCATCCTTATTTTTTTTTAAATTTTACAAAAAAAAATTTAACGGAATATACAACTAAATATTCTGTTAATATTTCAAGTGTAAAACGGCAAAAAATCCACGTTTGTTGTATGGGAGTCTTTACTCGTATTCTGTTATATTAAATTTATTTTATTCTGTTTTTAGTATTTGTTGTTATAGCGGCAACAGAAATACAGCTTCTGTAAAAATTTCAACTTTCTAGCTATCACAGTTCATGAGATACAGCCTGGTGACGGACAGACAGACGGACAGACGGAGTACCTATTGTCAACGTTACGATTGCTCTTATTTACTTGACAGTAATGGCAAAGTTCACAACAATACGATAACAGGTCAAAGTCAATATGCTTATTTACCTAGTAGAATAGGAGGCCCAGAACTTATGTAGGTCATGTTAAGAAAACATATGTTTATAAGTACAATCATTATCATTATTTTCCTTCAAGCGAGTTAAAAGCACATTTACTATCTATTCAAAGTTTAATGTAAATGGCTTCGTGTCGAGGCATTAATATAAATACAGGTTTGAAAATATCGGCGGGTTACTGGTATTCTGCCTTTTGATCGGAAATCATTAGGCAATATCTATCGTTTACCAATTGTTTAATTTGCCAACCCGTTTTGTTTCTGTTACTGTAAATATTTCAGGATTTTTTTCAGTACCACCGTGTAGAACTCTGTAGCTTACTTAGGTTAGGTTACTTTTATAAAAATCCTGAAATATTTACAGTTACAGAATAAAAGTTGGTTGGCAAATGATATGGTTGGGAAACGATATATTTTGCCAAAAGACAGAGAACTAAGTTAACTATTGGTATGTATTATATAGGTACTTCTAAAAACAAGTACTGAGTACCTGCTTGTACTGAGTTTTTTTTTTCTTTTGTTGTTAAACTTGAGGGGAGAAGCGAATGCAGTGTATGGTGTCCCGCAAAACCAGTCCGTGGGTCCAGAGAAAACCAGCGTCGTACTCCCAATTAGGTGGGTGGTGGTGACCCTTTTCGCAGCACTACTATTTCCACAATGTAAGAATATGTAAAAACCGGTCAAGTGCGAGTCGTACTCGCGCACCGAGGGTTCCGTACCGCCGCACAGTTACTGTTACATATGTGTTACCATATTTCGACTTGAATTCGATTTCGAATCGAATCAGCGCGAGCTCAACTCACACTTGACCATTTTTAGTAACTATTTTATGTTTTTTTTAGGATTTGTACAATAATCATACCAAATGTGACACCTGTATATTTTAAAAAACTTCTTTTATGGGGCACCCTTTATTAATTCTATTATATTTGTGGAACCCTAAAACGTAGGCCACATAAATGTTTTCTATTCTATTCGATTCTATGTAAAAACATTGGTACAGTTGTGCACAGAGGTGCGCCATTAACCAATTTCGTAAGCAAATTTTCCTGTCATTCATTACAGTACTTTCATTCTTACCCAAGCGCTTTCTTTGGATGATAATTTTGATGATAACATGCAAATAACACTCACAAATCAGTCACCTGCTTCTAACGACCGACATCATTCAAATTTGGTAACAATGGGTATTGGCAATGAAGTATTGAAGCCGTTGGAGATGAAACTAGCAGGCATTTGATTATAACTCAACGCCGAGTTGGTTTTGAAAACCATATACAGTTTTTTTATGTAAAAGAATACGTAGGTGCTATTTTAGTTTATTTTTTTAACGTAGGTTTATTTTTTAAGACGTCTTACAATCATGTGAACAAACAAAGGTCTTAATTTAAAATCTTTGTTCTCTTATTCGGCAATAAAAATGTAATAACGTCTTTAGGGTGACATAAAAAATAGCATTCTTAAGACAATACATTTAATTTCAGAAACCTTAATTTAACGTTTATCGTGACATTGTACAGTCAAGGACTTTAATTGTTATGCCACTATGGAACCCTGTCGCATAACGTTAATCATTAATTTTGGCGTAATTTCTTTTATGTGGTTAGACGCTGTCATTATGACAGGGCTCCACAGTGGCATAACAATTAAAGTCCTTGACTGTACATACAATAACTTTTAAACAAATTTTTGTAAACAATTTCTTTGGCTGTTTATATTTACTGTACATTGTTAGTATAGACAATTAAAAAGTATTTTTAACGGTTTATTAATTCGTAACATATATTGTTTAATTTAATAATATTATTATAATATCACCTCTTATTTATAATGACAATTTTATTTAAAAAAAATGCTACTCCACGTTTACGTAGCCCGTGACTTGTCTATCTGTAGTTAAAACAGAGCAATACAATGTTTTGTTTGAACATCATGTGAGTTCCAAATTGTATAACACGCTTTTACTTGCCATTCAAACGCCCATACATAAAAACTGTATGATTTAATAATGGGTCATTAAATTGTTGCGATAGTTATTTTGAAGAGTGTATCTATAACTAAAACAATTAATTATACTAATTTTATTGGGCATTTTATATTTGTTTATGGTTTTAATTGTATGTATGGTTTCTTTTATAAGCGTTGAGCGTTAATTGCAGCACTTTTTATGTACCTCAGTATAAGTAAATAATTAAAATCTGAACTCAACTTTTGTAAGTAATGATAAAAAAAACACGTCATAAAAATATTTCGGAAAAATGTAATGGTTTTTTACAAAACAAAACGACTATGTAACCAAAACGACTTAGTTTCATAAGATCTTGGTTGCAAAATGTCTTATTATGTAAATAAATTGCCCTAATAGTAGAATGCCTCCTTTTACCTACAAAATACATAGATTGGAATTCACAACCTAGACATTTTGCTTACTAGGGCATTGTACAAAAAAGACATTTTGTTTAGCTGGTCGTTATGCAAAAACGACGTTTTGCTTACATAGTCGTTTTGCAATCTAGTCCTTACGACCCTAACCCGGTTTTTTATAATTATTACAGGCGTTTCCTTAGACGCATTTAGAAACTATTGGTCAGAGGTTACTAAAGATAGAAGGAATTGGAAATAACGCGCGGTTACACTCACGCGGTTGGTAGTGACCCTTTCGACGAAGCTAGCGGCCCTGCGTTTGATTCCAGGTAAGGGCAATTTTTATGTGTAATGAGTGCGAATATGTGTCTCAATACACGATATGTGATTGTTTGTATGTGGCGAATGTATGAATGTTTTCCATTTATTAATGAAAATAAATAACTACCTATAATTATCATTGTCTAGGCGCCATAGGTACAATCCTATAATAATAAATATTTGTTTTTTTATTTCTTAATTCAAGAGGGATTGGATTGGTCTTTGCCAAACTGTGACACGTTATTGTAGGCAATAAAAAAAGAAAGTTACAATCCAGCAAGCTTACTCACTTGTCTCGTGGCGGAACTATTTTAAGTAAATTTCGCACGCACTTGGCCGCACACATTTTTGGGATTCTCATTTGGTATGAACGATACGCGTATCTATGATCTTGGATCCGTTTTGCTGCGTTAAATTGAGGTATATTACCTACTGGTACTGGAATCTGAGACACATTGGCAATCTTAGGTCTATCTCAAGACTGCAATCTTAAGACTGCAAATGCATGAAGATAGCTTGTGCTTATAATTTTTCTAGGAACTCATCGAAATGGACAATAAATTATTTATTAAAACTGTAGTAAATTTAATAAACATATTGCACGTTTTTAAAGTCAGTATTTTGAAGTCGAATTCACTATGATATTTGTTTTATTATTTGTTCATTAATATACTGTTTCAATATAAATTGCACTGCATGTCAAAAATAGGTACGAAATTACATTGATATCGGCAGCATAAATACTAATAATAAAAGAATACAAAAATAACACATTAAAAATTATAACAACTAATAAATGTTCACTAAAGTCTTGTCCAATTTCAAATATCAATGTACAAATAATTCTAAAACGACAAAATAATTATAATTTTACACTTGAAGTTCCATATTATATTCACCCACAAAGTATACAAAGGGATATCCAACAAAAAAAAACAGCTAATGTTTATATACTTCGTCGGATGGTTGGTACATTTTTAAGTTATGCGGGACCGATCCAGAGATCGGAATAGGTAGAGCTAATTTGCCTAAACTTGATGCATGTTCATTCAATAATGTATTCCCATCTCACTCACGCATGAATGAATATGCGTCAAGTTTAGGCAAATTAGCTCTGCCTATTCCGATCTCTGCCGATGACACACGGGATTTAACTGCAAGTGCTAGCTACTTTCTGACCGGCAGCATGAGCATCTCATGCTCACTTAGAGGTCTTTGCTAGAGGCGGCATGTTTGATCGGGTCGGCACCTTTTTTGAGAGCGGCGATGGCTGAGATACGCGCCATGCTCGTGTACGGGGTCTGTAGGGTCCGGTCTGTTCACGCAAAGACCTGTTTTCCAGTTAGTTAATTAATTTAAAATAATCAGCATTTATATTTCATATTTAATTTTTAGTAGTTAGTTAATTGTAATTATTTATGATGTCATGTTTGAATAGAATTAGTAATAACGTAGTTTTATTGATTTGATTGCAGGTTTATGTTTGGACTAAATATATTTTTAAGATCATGTATACCCGTAATGCTATAAGTCTATAACTAAATGACTATGAGAATGATTATGAGTAGTTAGTTATCTTTCCTGACGTAGAGACCTTGTCGTGTAGTTCTCCTAGTTTTATTTATAATTTAATGTTATTACCCTTATATTTGTAATGATTTCATCTATGCTAGTTTTATTAATTATTGTTTAATAGTTTATTACCTTGTAATGTAATTAAGTTAGCATTTTAACATTGAAAAAATGACTTTCTGCTAAAATTTCCTGCGGCGGTTTTTCTCTGCCAGTGTTGTGCTGTCCGAATTGCTAGTTTATTTACCCCGTATTACCGTCGAGTAAAAATTTGCCCTTATATGTGGCCACATATAAGGGCAAATACTAACGGAGTAAATATTTTTAATTTTGCCATACGTCGGGTCATAGATTAAAAATCTTCAATATTCAAGAATCAGTTGATTTAAATATTCTCTATTTCGTTCCTTTAATAAAATTACCATTCTGTATTTATTTTTATTGTGTATGTTATGTAAAGCGATCACCCCTGCCCATGGACATCTGCAACACAATAAAAGGTATACACATAAATCACTGAGTTCATGGAACTTTAGCATTGACACGGAACCCTCTTGATTTCAAGTACACGACTTGCCAAAGCTCATAGACCGGGTTCCTTTCACTTTTAGGTACTCGCAGGTTCGATGACTTCTTCACAGCAATTTTTGTATGACTTGTTAGTCATAATTTCGTGAAGACAGGTTGAATGGCTTTGAAAATTCTTGTATGGAGAAAGTGTTCTAATATGAGATACTTTTCGCAATGAATTATGTAATTTTGAAGAGTAATTATACCAATTTGCAGCAAAATATTATACAAATTGAATTATGCGCTGCATGATTAATAATTTCTAAGGGACTGCTTTTTTTATAAATTACTCAAGGGCTCGATAAAACAAATAGGTACATTAATTTACCTTAGGTACTTATTATACCGAGTGGAAAGTTGAAATGGGATGGGTCAGAAAAGGCAACAGTAATTACTTAACTGGTACCCTTGGTGCCACGCGAAAGTGAGCTTAGAGAAGCGTCACGATTTTTTTCAACCGCCGACGTAAGAAGAGTAAGTTGTCAGCATTTGAGTATAGTAATTGAAATTACGAAATACGGCTGTCACAGGACTCAGATATCCTGACTTTTTACCAAATCATCATTTGACAAATTATATCATTTTACAAACTTTCATTTCGCAAAAACGTGTTTGTGATTAAACCATTTCCTACTACAAAGGTTACATTGGCTTATTAAATAAATTAGGTTAGATTAGACTCTTGACCTCACGAAATTGTAAAAATAATGCGGCGAGAAGTACTCTTTGCGAAATGAAAGTTTGTAAAATGATATAGTTTGTCAACCCAGGACTCATCCTAGATGAAACTGATTATACGTTTTATGACAATCGAATGGGCCGCTTTAAAATATCAGTTCTGGAAAAAATGGTGACTACTATGTCACTGCTATGTTGTGGAAATCCTACTGCTCTTCTATAACATTGCTGTCGAAGCAATATTTTGACAAGTGAGGTGTGATTAGATTCGTGTTAGCGTCGCGGGTGTAACTGGGTATTTTTTTTAAAATTGAAATTGGTGAAATAAAAAATTATGTACAGTCACCAGCAATAATATATTATCCAACAAAGGACGCAAAAATATCTGACACGTTCTTACACCTCTAGTAAAGGTATAAGAACGTGTCAGATATTTTTGCACCCAATGTTGGATAATATATTATTGCTGGTGACTGTACATGATTACTAACATTATTATATACTGACGATATAATCCAAAAAGTAGTTGGTGTATTGTTTATTCAAGTTGATGTTTACTCACCAGCAATAATTGTACCATCCAACATTGGGCCCGAAATATCTGACACGCGCTTATACCTATAGTAATAAAGACGTGCCAGATATTTTTGCGCCCAATGTTGGATAATATATTATTGCTGGTGACTGTATATATTATTATCACCGCAGAAGTAGGTGGATAGTCGAAGAGCACAAAGTTATCAAAGAACGCCATTATTCTCTTGACAATAGAATCGTATATAGATAACTAGCGACCCGCCTTCGCTTCGCTTTGGTTTATGTGAATTTTCTGTAACGACCATCTTCTGATACTGATTATACATAATGCAATAATTTATCACATTTTTTAAAATAGCAACTTAACCCTTCAATCATCTTGATGAGTATACGGCGTGCGAACACCAAGGGAGAAAGTGAATTGTATGACTACCCATACATACAATAGTGTTGATTGTGAATGGACTTCAATGACTTATATTCGAGATATGAAAGTGAATTGAATCAATTATAAGAAATTACTTGCTAAGTTGTGGTTGCTATTTTTCATTAAGCTGGCTTTATGATTATGATACAGTAGGCGTTTAAACAGAACGAGAGAGAGCTACTTAGTTTTATACTTTAATAGCCTTGCTATTTAAATTTCCGCTCGTAAATTACAGAGTATTATATTTATGTTCTATAGTTAAAAAACCTTAAGAACACAGTAAATGAATTTACATGTCAAAATTACGTATTAACCTTCGTTACCCCCTTCCAATGGCGGCTCCAAAGGGGGGCACGGGAAACCATGTCCCCCCCTCCTTTGTTTATTCAAGACAGGAGACTAAGAAGGCTGGTTTACAACGTAGATATACTAGCTTTTTGAAAATCCCCCCCCCCCCCCAAAAGCATTTAAAAGCCGCCATATTTATGTTCTATAGTTAAAAAACCTTAAGAACACAGTAAATGAATTTACATGTCAAAATTACGTATTAACCTTCGTTACCCCCTTCCAATGGCGGCTCCAAAGGGGGGCACGGGAAGCTATGTCCCCCCCCCCCCCTTTGTTTATTCAAGACAGGAGACTAAGAAGGCTGGTTTACAACGTAGATATACTAGCTTTTTGAAAATTCCCCCCCCCAAAAGCATTTAAAACCGGCTTATATTAATAAAAAAGCCACTCAAACAAAAGGGTTATTTTAGGGTTATATCACAAAATAAAATGAAGGAATAATAAAGATTTGCAGTCAATTTTCTCGATTTCTGATTGAGTGGTTTTATTTTTTAAATACCTACTGGGCTTAGTTTTTTTTTTAAGTTCACATTATTGTCACTGCTTGCCCTATCTCCCCCTTTCGGCTTGACGTTGATTTTTGGAACAACCTGTATAATAACACTGACTTCCGCAATCCGTTACTATTAACCTCCCCTCGGGATCACCTGGTTTTTGTGCTATAAATGTTATAATAGGTAACCTATGCGTACAGGAGCTGACACTTATTATTTATAGCCATCATTAGCAGTGTCATAAATTTTATGACAATAAAATACTATGATTATAAAACGTTAGGTATTGTTATAAGTTATAACAATATACAGCATTACAAATATGTTTACGTGAGTAATTATCACATGAGGCCAGCGAGATCAGAATAATCGAATATGGATGGACTTTAGGTTTGTGTAGAGTGCGAGGCGTACCAAGAACCATTTTTTTAATAATTGGTACTTTTTGCCATTGATGGCCAACGAGCTTTCAGACTACCTGTTATAAATTAAAGTACAGTCGAGCTCATAAATATGTGTACACTTTAGTAGCTTGTCTATTTAATGTCTTGTTCTATTTAATGTAATGTTATTGAGCTTACATTTGTAATGATTTATTTGTGTTAGTTTTTAAAATAATTATTTATTACTTTATTATCTTGTAATGTTACTTTTAAGTATTATTGTATTTTATGATTGGACAAAATGACCTTCTGCTTGAGTTTCTTGCGGCGCTTTTTCTCCGCAATGATGGTCTTGTCCGAAGCGCTAGTAGATTCACTCCATATTACCGACGTGTAAAAGAGCCCTCATGTGGCCAATTTACTGAATAAATATTTTGAATTTTGAATTTTTGTATGAATTATCACAGCGATTAAAATTACAAGGTACTAAAGTGTACACTTTTTATGAACTCGACTGTACCAGTGAGTATGCAGAATTAAAATTATTTGTATACATAGAAATGACGTATGCGTTGCTAGTTCTATTGATGAAACTATTTAAAATCCGCATTAAAATCCGTTGCGTAGTTTAAAAGATTTAATATTGCATACAGAGGGACAGACGGCGGGAGCCCACTTTATACTATGTAAAGATTGGCAATTATTATTGCTCTCAGTGTATCGCATACTTTAAGTAGATTGTAATATCAAACAAGAAATTTGGTCGAACAGGTTTTTTTGTCTATCAGTAGTCTACCGAGCGCTCAGATATGTAAATTAATTCCAAGGAAGTGTCAATAGAGACATTATCATTAAGTTTATGCTAATGTAATTGAAAGTTATCAATCATGCTGGAATAAGATCTTCAATATCTTTACATTTTAATACTATATAGCTCATTAGGTTACTTTTTCTTGGTTTTGATGGTAAAATCTCATTATTATGATATAATACATACCTTCACGCCTGTAATCCCAGAGTGGGGTAGGCAGAGCCACAGAATTACCAACAACTTTAAAAACTTGTTGATAATTCAGTAACCTCATTTTGCACAAATAAATAAAATAAAATAAAAGTGGCCAAAACCGGTGTAAAGTTAGCCAAAATCGATACTTCTATCCCACTTAAATATATAGAGAAATAATTACGAGTACAATATGACAATGTTTGTAATTTACAAACATATTTTTATCACTCATTAAACTGTATTTATAGAAGAACCCAAAAACATGGTAGAGAAAGTAATCATACGCACAATAGTTCGAGATGACAGTTATTACTGTGGCAAGTTCTCAAGTGAAGTAGGGCGAGCTTTGTATGCGCGGGCGCTGATTACGACGCGCAACCACTCGTTACCACAGGTTCTTGCAGATGCATCATATGAGATTTACAATCATTTGGTAAAAAACGTTTCACAAACTGATTCATTTTGCAAAACCCTTTTTTTCCACAACTTTAATGTAAACATTTCAGGATTTTTATAAAACTAACCTAACCTGTCCTATAGGGTTCTACAAGATGGTCCTGAAATAAATGATATGATTGTGAAATGTTGTTTAGCAAGTGATTGGGTACCGTCATTGGTATACGAAGGTGACAATTTTTCTAAGATACTTATTTATAAACTGATCTTGACTGGGTAGTGACTCTTTCAAAAGCAAAGGTGAGCGAACGCAGGAGAGAATCACTACCTAGATGTCTGTCTTAAGACGCGTTAAAAATGATGGCTTTGTATGGAATGACGTCACTACTATTATCTTACCTTTAACTTACCGCTCTTTGCATTCTTATGTTTTAATGTAAGGGTAAGACAGCTGAAATCGCTAGAACAGAGGTATTTTATCTTAGTACTAAGTATAATATTAGTAAAATAAATTAATGTATTCATTAGGTTGCATGTATGTATTCCAAGAACAAAATAAAAGCTTTGACGTTCTGAATTGGTGATGATGATTTGGGTTTAAAATAAATACGCTTACATTAGGGTGTTTGAAAAATATTCCGTTAAAATATCGAATTGTGCATTACTTCGCACGAAATCATCTTAAGAGCACTTTTAAACGTTAATTGTAACAAACAAATATTCGATGAATTCATGAATAATTTCATTCATTATGTTGCGGTACGTGTCTACTACCGGCATGGTAAAATGTCAAATAAAAACAAGCAAACTTGCTGACTTTTTCAACGATGAATTCTAGCAAAAAGTATGCGAGTCAGCTGGCTGTTTCAATCTGTGACATCCAAGATCCGTGGCGAAGCGCAAGCGCGTGAAGCGGCTCGGTAAATGTTTGCTGATTATGTTAGTGTGTTCAGTAAACATTATTAGAGTTAGCACCTTAGTGGCAATGCCCTTGAACTACTATACTCTGATTCTTTTAAGATGATGTCTGTGACAGCTCATATAAACACTTATTACACTTATTTCTTTAATTTTACATAAATACTACATCTACACAATTAATATGGCGCACGGATTAAGCAAAAATAGACCCTCTGCACACAGTGTAAGCACTTTGACGCACGCCATATTAATTGTGTCGTACCGTACAAACCTAGCGATGCCGTTCAGGAATTTAAATAATTAATTGTTTATTTTTGTGATTGAAATTACGAAATACAGCTGTCACAGGCATCATCTTAGAATAATCAGAGTATATACGAATATAAATAAAACAAATAAATATGGAGGAATATCTTACTAATACTATAAGTAGGTAGTTGACACATTGGATTGTTTTTATCCCGGAACTTTTTATTATTTCCGAAGGAAAGTGATAAAGGTAGGTGAGAGAAAAATCGATGTAAAAGATAATGGTCCCAATTTATATCTAATAGTAAATAAATTAAAATGTTGAGTTTCTTGCGGCGTTTCTTCTCAGCAGTGGTCTCTTGCGAAGCGCTGGTAGATTATTGACGTGTAAAAGTGCCCGTGCGGCCTACTTACTGAATAAACATCTTTTATCTTTATCTTTTATCTAAATATCCGGGGTCAATTTCTTACAAATCGAAATAGTCCCAAACTAAGCTCTAGGCTTGTAGGGGAGACTGGGTACGGTTGAAACAGGGTACGGTTGAAACAAAGCGAATATCCGAGAAACTATCGGCTGTAGGTTGAGGGGTGTAAGGGAAGAAATGCGTGGCATGTTAGTGCGGACATGTTCCACAGTATTGCATCAACCATCGCGCGTTGTAGTTGTAGCAGGGGACCCTATTGTATTTTGGTAATCAAAAGTTAGTATTTTCAGTTGGTATCTTTGTCGAATAACTTTTTTAATTCTATCAATTGAATATTGAGTATTTTTATGGTCATTTGTCAGATTTGTATGATAAAATAACAATGTTTACTTTTTGTGTTGGGTTCTTTGTCTCGCCACAATGATTTTTCTTTGAAGTCAGAGGGGGGTGGGTACGGTTGAAACACACGTAAGTATTAATAAGTATTGATTGATTGATTTAATTTGGCACTGAGTGAATTGATCCTGGAATAAGCAATAAAACAGGATATTATAATTACTAGGCCATTTAGTTCCTGGTAACTTTTTTTTTAAAGAAATGCTTTGATTTCATGTTAAATACCTTTATTTGTCTTGATGAAGTTATTTTAAGTTTTTAATACATTATAAGTGTTGATCTAATTTGAGACTGAGTTGGTTGATTGATAGTATGAGCAATAAAGAAGGTTTAAATATAGGTTTAATATAATTTCTTTGTGTTTCAACCGCCCCTGGTATGGGGTCGGTTGTAACAGAGGTCAGACTTTTTCAAAAACTGCTCCTGTGTGAAAATGAATGTATCTGGGCATAAAACAATAGTACACATTTCAAACCAGATGTATGCCCTCACATTTTTGATATTTTATTCAATCCTCAATAGCATAATGTTGATGCTATGAGTGATCAAAGCAAAATTGTTTCAACCGTACCCAGTCTACCCTACTATGTGTACTACACAACGATATAAATACTTATATAGAGAAATAAATACTTAAATACTCTGGCTAATCACATAAATTATTTGCCCATACCAGGAATCGAACCCGGGACCGCTAGCTTTGTAGGCAGGGTCATAACTAGGCCAACGCGTCGTCAAATCTATATCTGAAGTTTAAAAAAAAAACAATTCATGGTTAATAAGACAAACAATAAAAATCATTTTTCCAAAAGGAAATTAACTAAACGTACCTACCAAACAGCAATGAACTGTACCAAACAGCAATGAACTAACACCTTAAACCATTAGACCACCAACGTTTTGTTTACAAACAATCAATAGTTTACTACTATTAGTTTAAGTACTACTATGTCGAATAGACAACATAAACAAAGCAGTTCTCGAGAAACAAACGACTCATACATTTTACTTAAGCCTCAATTAAGCATCTCGAATAACTCAAATAATATACTGTGACGCAATAAACTTTCGTCTTGATGTTTACACGAAAACATAAAAATATTTACTGTTGAGAGAAAATTTCATCAAAGGTAACGTTGATTAAAACGCTCTTTTAGTAAGAGCATCGTAAATAATTATTTGAACAAGTTTTCTGTATTATTTTTATGCTTTTATTTAGCTTACTTTGTTATTTTGTGCAACTGTCGAATAATGAAGCCTCTTACTATTCGAGTGGCTAAGTTAGGATCACGAGGCGGAACTGAGTGTCCTAAAAACAGACGAGTATCGTTAGAGATAATTATGTACAGTTTGCATATATACACAACGTTGTCTTCTAGCTAAAAATAGAGATTACTCACTTTTTTTGATAAAAAGTAATTCACCTTAAAAGCCATTTTTAATATATTGGGCGTTTTGAATAGTTTGTCAATTATTACTGCTGTGTACTTTTTAAAATAATTTCAAGAAATAAAATGTAGAATTAATTAAAAAAGTTTGCTGTAGATTTTGTGGTGCAGGTCACTGCATAAATGCCTATATAATTAAATATATGTCCGTAACAAGCTTTATAATAACTAACAAATAACAAAAATAACAAGCCGAATAATAAATGTTTTATTTTCTCAATATATTATTGTAAATAAGGTTCTGACAAAAATTTCATTTTTGGGGCAAGCTTTTGTTGCCGACTGTACTTTTTTTTTGCAAAATCTTTATCCGCTTATTAAGACCGAACTAATGAGTCCCAACACGGTGGGTCTACTTCAAGTATAGCGGAGATCCTGTCGTCACCTTCCGACTTTATCATCAGATCAGCTCTTAGATACTCTAATATTGCATTGTCATCGGGTTTACATATGTGGTCCAAATTTCAGCCCGTTCCGTTGACGGGAAGTGGGTCAAATTTAACTTGTAAGATTTGACCCTAACACAAACATACATTGCAAGTTAAATAAAAGCTTGTAAAATTGCACGTCAATTATTCACCAAACAAAACCAACACCGATAATAATGATATGCGAGTGTGTATAACCATTTTAATAACAACGATGTAATGGTCATAACAGAACTGTTATCACCACGACAACGTCGACAACCTTTCGTTAATGCTTTAAGTGGCATTCACCGTTAACAATATCGATATTTTTACTGTTCATTCGTAGTACTACGCTAGTTGAAAAAAAATACTAGGAAATTAAGTAAAGCCAGGAAAACTATGTAAAACGATACACCATTTATTTTAGAGTGACAATGACATATTTATAAAAATACAAGTTTAAACGTAAGTCACTGTCTTTACAACAAAGAGTTTGTAACACTAGTAAAACACAAAAATACGAAAACTTTTAAAAATAAAATGTCAGAGTTTAGGTCTAAATTAAGCTTAAATTTCAATACGTCACCATTTTTGATTTGAAGTAACTGTTCCGGATCCGGATGTTGTGTTGCATCAAAAAGTTGGTAAAATTAATGTCGAGTCATGTGTTTGTAGAAAGCTTTTTTGTTACGACTGTATTTAAAGCTTAATATGGTGATGTTAGAAAGATTAGGCCAACGATCTAATAAAAATCTTTAAAGAATTTTATCTTTATTATTTTGAGTTAAGGTTATAAAATAACGTTAATTCTGTAACAACTTTTTGCACAAACAGGGTAAGATGTTTACTAGTGTATTATTAGTGACAGGTTGCAAGCCCGTCGCCTAACAATACTACAAGCCTTTATTCCCTTAGTCGCCTCTTACGACTTCCACGGGAAGACATGGAATGGCACTATTCTAAGCCGGCAACCACATGGCTACCTGTCTTAGCCTGTTTGTGCAAAATGTGGTTACAGAATTAACGACAAGTTTTTAGAGTTGTTGGTAATTCTGTAGCTCTGCCTATAAATGTTCTGGAATGAAGGCGTGAAGGTATATAATATAATATTATGTAGTATAAATAAAGGTAAACTGATTGAAGTGGACCATAGTTGGTAACACTGCAGATGCCGTGTGTAGGCGTTCAGTGTATGCGACTGCATCGCGAATGTGTCTCTGAAAACTAGTGGAAGGTACAGTCAAAAACACTAATATAACCTTATTATCAATGGCATGGGGGCGTATGGATGTTTTTGACGCCTTGGGAACGTATTTATATTTATGGGTTTACCCTTGTTTCACCGACCCTCATTTCATAGACGTATCACTTCGCAGAATTTTCGTTTCATAGAAAACAATTTTCTGCTGAACACATGCTGATTTCAGGTTATCTTGTGATGGTTACAACCTAACCTAACCTACGTGAAACATATTTAAGATAACCTGAAATCAACACAAGTTCAGCAGAAAATAGCTTTCTATGAAACTAAAATTCTGCTAAGTGATATGTTCTATGAAGTGAATGTCGGTGAAACAAGGGGACACCATATTTATGACTTTGCCTGTACAATATCGTTCTCTCGTTATGAATGACATTGAATACCTATTAGTAAAAAGTAAACGTAATTATTCACTGCTTTACCTCGATCAGAAACCATATTGTTCTGTCTTGAAAATATGCAATTAACCATATAAATGTTTCTTGTTATAAAACAATAGTGAAATTTATAACTCGAATTTTAAAAGCCTGAGATCTAAAGAGAGCGTTTTAGATAATATTCATTCGATTGTGTTGATAGTAATAAGTACAGTCGAGTTGATAAATATGTGAACACTTTAGTACCTTGTCTATTTAAAGTCATGTATAAACTGCCATATATGAACTGTCACAGCGATTATAATGACAAGGTGCTAAAGTGTACACATATTTATGAACTCGACTGTACGAGAACTTCGATATTTGTCATGTATTGTCCATATACATGAGAAGTTTTAGGGTTCCATAATTTCAATAATAAGATCTGGGCCCAAGTTCAAGTTGTGTTTGACTGTACGTCTGTTACAGAAACCCAATTTTCACCTATTTTCCTGCATTAACTGAGTAAGTCTAACGAGACTTCAAAAACACAATCTCCGCAACTGTGACATCGCAACTTCAAACCAGAGGGCTTAGTCACGATGCAAAACGTTAAGTTAAAATCGATCGATTGTATAGGATTTTCGATCGCGTCGATTGCTTATACATTTCGAGATGATACATAACAGGAACTCTATTGTACAACGTTATATTTTTTCACTTCTCATGCTATTAAAATGTTATTTTAGTTTCTGCACATCGGGAATAAAGCTCCTTATAGGCCCTAAAAACGGACTAAAACAAGCCATAATGACACTCGAACTATAGCCACCCTCGCTCTCGCTCGCGTGGCTAAACATCTCGTGTCATTATTGCTTTTAACTTGTTATGGTTTGGTTTTTAACTCGGCTGCCTTTACTGTCAAGAGCTCAAAAAACGTTGACATTACGATAACAGGTCAATAGCTAGTTGTTTTCCGTCGTAGAATAGAGTCCCAAGGGCCCTAGGGCAAGATGCATAACGCTAACGTAACTGATTTTCGAAAACTGCAAAATTTACTGACGTAAGCGCTCTACGCGACCATCCGGCTTACGTCAATCCTACACATTTTCGATAACGATAACTATAACATTCGAATATATCTTGACGCTAGCCACAGAAACGTTAGCAGAAATTGCATCTTAGCGAAGCCTACTGGTGTCAACGAAACCTTGCCACATTCTCAAGGTTTTTCCATCAAGTCCAGATCATGTGAACAGGGGTCTGGGTCGCGGGAACCTTTGTTACACCGCCAGGTTTTCGCACGATTGTTGATAAGCCAGGTTACTGGGGCTAAGTGTTTCTGGGACGATTTTTTACACTTGTTTACGAGTAGAATGTAGTCAACGAGCTTAGACTCAATTATTTATAGCATTCTTTTTGTTTTCTATGTTAATTTATTGAAGTTGATATATGCCAGGGCCTATATTCCACAGTGTAAATGTAAATTGATGGCCGACAGGAACGTATGGAAGAATAAAATAAAGCAAGTTTTCAAAACCCGACATTTTAAGATATGTCGGTGACATAATGTTGAAAAGATTTAAGCGCATGAAAACCGCCGTTTTGTTTTTTTAAGATGATGATTTTATGATCCCAGTGACACGCGCGCCATCAACACGAAACGTATGACGTAGGTATCATTTATCAAAAGAGATCTTACTCACTTGATAATAAAGGCTGTCTTAACGTTAACAATAATGTGATAACGATATCAAAGTAAGATGGGCTTAACCAAAATAGAATAAAAGCAAAGATTGATATGAAGAACCTAATTTGAAGCTTAAAGATATTCTGTCACTTTCACCTATCCTTGCAGATAAAATCAACGGAATGAGACAAGAGTCAACTTAATTTCAATTCTCGATTTGGTGCAACTGCAATTCCGTACCGTCAGTGTATTTTGAGCAGTGGTGTGGAGGGCATGCGATAAAAACGACACGAATACGATCCGTCACTGCGATTCTGTACCGTCTCCGTATTTTAAGCAGCGGCGGGGTCGCACCTTTATAGTGTAACATAAGTTAATACTGATAATAAAACCGTTGACTAGTAACCATAAATTGATTGACCCGTCAGAGTGTTAAAGCTACATGTATAAGCACTACTCGACCTTGATCAAGCTACTTCGAATTCCTTTGTTGGTGACTAGCGGGTCTGCAGCTATTGCTCCTGAGGTACTCGTTATTCCGCTTACTTTCGCCATCCAAAGACAAGAGAGGTCAGACAAGGTCCAGTCACTGTCTCTTTCACTGTCTGGATCTTGGCAGGTTTTGACGCTTATATACAAACGTAGTCATGAGAGTAATGCACCCAAGGCCCGTGTTATGGTCGCCTTTATCGCGGTGGATAGAGCATCCGTCACTCTCGCACTTACATACTGGTCAGAAAGTGAGAGATGCTTTATCAACGTCTATCCACATCGATAAACACGACCATAATAGGCCCGCTGAAGGACGAATATAATACTTGTAGTGGTCTCTTTATCGCCGTTTAAAGCTCAAACCAGGAGTTCCAGGAGTACTATTTTAGCTCATCCTGCTTGTTAGTAATGAAATTGTTAACAATGACTATGGTTATTCTTATTATTTTACAAGTAAGCTACAATAACGTTTGTAATGTCTACAATAACAGATGAGAATAGACTGGTTACTATGGATTAAGGCCATCTTAATTTTTATACATTTGAATGTTCATAAGGTTCCATTACAATTAAATACGATACAATTTAAAACTTAGCCACACAACAGGCGGATACGAGTAATGATTGGTGGTTTATCGTCGGCCATTTTAATATTTTTGTTATCATTTGAAGCTTTGTATCCCTCTAGCCTGTACCATTTCCATACATAATGTCTATACCTTCACGCCTGTCTCCCAATGGGGTAGGCAGAGACTATTGGAACGCCTGATGCACCGGTCTAAACCTACAACTTCCACTTCCTCTACATTCATGAATCTCTTCATGCATATTTCTATATCTCCTAATACGTCTTGACGGCATCCATCCTAGCTTGATGAATTTATATATTCCTACTACATGACGCCCACAACTTTGTACGCGTTGAAAAAGTTTACGTTTAGTCGACTCCCCCCGTTCGAGATCTATTTTCAAAAACTCTTATTCCTAGTTCACTCCTAGGGTACCCGAGGAATATTCATTCCAAACTTCAGTCAGCGGTTAAAACTGAGAATGGTCTGACAGTCACGTAATAAAAGTGTTCTATGACGTTGAATGCCCATTTTCATATTAATAGTTGTTTATTATCATGAATTCTGACACAATTTAATAGGTCTTAGGCTTTGCTTTATAAGCCACATCGAAGACAAAATTATAATTGTCGGTTTTTATCATTAGGGCAGTTGTAAAAACAATTAACTTCTTCATACCCGTATAGTTATAGTCTAATAACACTTTCTTCAACACACAAACATACAAGTAAATGCTATATGGCTGCAAAGCACGCGCCCAGTTTCTGTGTTTCGAGGTAAATCGCTTTACAGTGGTCAACAAAAGGTAAACGACTATCCCCCTTCGGTAAGAACATTTAAGAGTCTTTTACTTTGCTGGCCGTAGATCTTACTTTCTACAGAAATTACTTGAACAAAACCGGATCGATGATGGTGGCAACGATTTAGGGTTGCAATGCGAATTGTACTTGCATATATTCTAAAGATGTCGAAATTTCAACCATGTTTCGGTGGGAATTGGGTAGGTATTCAAATGGATTTTTGTTGGAGAAGTGCGTATTCTTGTCAACGAGGAATCTTAAAAATCTGTCATCGTATGACATTGTTCTTGTTCGAGAAGAAGTTAAGAATTAAAATCTCACCTAAAATTGCCTTATTCGTGTCATTGTCATTGCATGCTATTTTACTTGCTTTTGTTAAAGAACTCGATATAACAATCAATATTTACTGATTCCGACCTTCTCAAGATATTATACAATACTAGAGGACGCCCGCGACTTCGTACGCGTAGAATTAGTTTCCCGCTACTCCCCCCCACTTCTTCCCGTTGGGGGTCGATTTTCAGAAAATCCTTTCTTAGTGCTCACTTACATCATGAAAGGAACCCATGTACCAAATTTCAAGTTTCTAGGTACAGTAGTTTCGGCTGTGCGTTGATATGTCAGTCAGTCAGTTTAGCCTTTTATATATATAGATAATAATAGATTTATTGATTCTTACTCTAGCTTGCAACTTTTTCCTTCGCGTACGAAGTTGCGTCCTCAAAAATGGCTACATCAACCCACTTATCTACTCTATTTGCGTTACCAGAGTAAAAAAAAAGACGCTCTATTAAAAAAAAACAAAAAACTAATTTTGAAATTGGAACGGGAAGTTTATTTCAAATCCTTAACTTATAAAGCCAGCAATTGAATCAAGATAAATTGATGTTAATTTCATGGAAAGCTGTGTTCAAATCGTTCTTACTCTAGTTAAAGCTGAGCTGAGTGTTACGTTTTTCTTGACTATTTAAGTGAAATTGAGCGAATTTCTCAAAAGTTATTTATTAACTTTGTACATCTGGCGTATTTATTTTGATATGTGTGCAATGCAACATTTCGTCATGATATAGCCTATACGGTAAACTATTATACGAGCAATAGTCATTTATTTTGTTCATTCTCGATAACGGCTCAAACGATTTTGATGAAAATTGTGGAGTAGTGGTTTTTAAATACAATACAAAACACTTTATTGAATACCACAAACACCAAGAAACGGATATACAGAAAAAAAAGTATATTACATAGTATGTCAACAGGTGCTTTTATCGCAATATAGTTTTACCGAGTGGGATAGACGGGTACCTATTATTTTGTCGAAACATCTTTCAACAAACGTATCATTACGCAGAATTTTCATTTCATCGAAACGTATTTGTCTCTGCATGTTTTTTTTTTGGTAGTCATAAGTCTAACCTAACCTAATTTACGTAATTAATGTATAAGATATCCTGAAAACATTATAGTTTCAGCAGAAAATAGCGTTTGATGAAATGAAATTAGATGAAATGATACCATCGATGAAGTGAAATTCGATAAAATGATGGGTTACCAGGATAGAAAGGTACAAATAGGATATCAAGATGCCAATTTAAGAGTTAATCCAACTCACATGTTAAACAGTAGCTAGAGTAAAAGCAACTCTAATTTATATAATAGTCACGCCAAGTCGCGTCGGATTGGATCATTACGGGAGAGAAGCAGAATTTCTAGCAGACATAACCGGACGCTGTTCGTTGTATAGTCAGCTACAATTAACCCAATGTTGGCCAAGTTTGACCTTGAAATTGACAGTTTTGCTATACCTATTTAGATGACACGTCAGCTTAATTGCTAAGCCCTGCTTACGAAACTAGCGCTCCCCTGGGTAGTGATTCTTTCAAAAGCAAAGGTGAGCGAACGCAGGAGTGAATGTCCAAGTAGCGAGTTTAAGAAGTCCCGTCAAAGCAAACCAAACACATTTCAGCGCGTGTATTCAATTTAGCAGCATGGCTTCTCGAACGTATAAGGCTGCCTAATTGAGAATGCACGCGCTAACATGGCGTGTTTTGCTCGCTCTGACGGGACTACTTAAACTCGCCGCTTGGACATTCACTCCTGCATTCGCTCACCTTTGCTTTTGAGAGAATCACTACCCTGGGCATTCGCAGTATGGGAAAATATTTGTGTGATTAGCATTAGTATTTGTGTCTGAGTATTAGATGCTTTCTATGTTTATTTCTTTTTATAGGTATGTTTATCGTTGTCTGGGTACATATTGTACAAGCCTAGCTTAGTTTGGGACTAGGTCAATTTGTGTGGGAATGTTCCCCTAATTATACTACTTGTTTTTGATTTGTATGTATTGGTCCATGTAGTTTCTCCTTGACCTTCCCCTGCCTCTCCTTTCTTTAATATTTGCCTCTATAATGTTAAGAGAGGTAAAGGAGTTCTTAAATATACAGAAAAAGTATGTATAAATCAGGTAGTCTGGACCGATAGTTTGAAATTGGTACCCATAGTACAAGCCTTGAGCTTAGTTTGGGACTAGGTCAATTCGTATGAAATTGATCCCCTGATATTATTATATTACCTGACTACTGCATGCAGTTGAGTTTTTTTTGATCTGTATGTATGGGTTTATGTAGCTTCTCCTTGGCCTTTCTATGCCACTTCTTCCTTCAATCTTTGCCTCTATAATGTTAAAAGATGTATGGTTCTTTTTCCGTTAAAGAGTCTGAACGGGTGGTTTGAAATTAGTTGAATTCAGGAGGTTGTTACCCTTACATAGCCAACAAACCGCTGAACTCTTTTTCGTGTTTTTTTAAATTAATAGCCTGAACTCTGGTACTTATAGGACAAAATTGGTACTTTTATTACGGAAAATTGTACAAATCCCGGGAGAGCGATAAACGACTTCACTTGCGGACGAAGTCGTAAACAACAGAACAGCTGTTAGGCTATACTTTAACCTTTGAGCTTGAATGCTGTTTATTTGTCAATAAAACTGGCAAATTTTTTTTGTCAATTACAATGCGAATGAGGACACAGGTGACCTGATGGTAAGTAAAAACTGGGCCATATAGCAAAAACTCAAAGACTGCTAATGCGTTGCCAACCCTGAGGACTAAGATGGAAAGCATCTATGCTGTTTGTTAAACTTGTTTGTTTTCAATAGTGTTTGTTAATTTTCATATAGATCCCAGAGCATGCTCGTTCTTTGCGCAGCGGCTCAATCTGGCTGTGCAAAGGGGAAACGCGGTCAGTATTTTAGGGACTATGCCACAAGCGGGTGAAATGCAAGGGTTATTTTATTTATAGTTAGTATTTTAGGAGAGTTTTGTAATTTTTTATGTGTTATATTAAATATTAATCTGATCTTTAATATTTCCTTTGATTAGAAAGCAATAGGGGAAGTAACGGGAGACTAGTTCTACTTGTACTAAGTCGCGGGATGCCCGCTAGGTAAATTATAATAATATCCTTACCATCCTGCTATCCTATAAATAACATTAATGAGAAAGTTCGTGATGATGTATGTATGTTTGTCTTTTAATATACAGGGTGTCCCATAAACCGACGTCAACCTGCCTAGGTCAGCTAAAAAGCTATCGATTTAAACCCTATATATGTTCAGCGATTTCTACTAGTTTCGGAGATATTCATCGTTTAATCAGAATTTCTGTAATTTTCCATTATGTGAATGATTACTTAATTTGAAAAAAAAACGGGCAAATAGGTTTTAATCTTCGCTGATTCGTAATGATTCTAATTATGTAAAATATCACTCAAAAACTTGATTTTTCGTGACATGTGTAAATAACAAAAAATCTGATTAAAATTATCAATATTTATCTCCGAAACTAGTTAAAATCACTGAAGATTCTTAGGGGTTAAATCTATCAGCCCTAGGCGGGTTGACTTCGGTTAATGGGACACCCTGTAGATTTAGATTTAGATGAAATTCGGCACACAGATACTCCATGTTTTAAAATAAAACCAAAGAAAACTATTTTTCCCATACCATAGATAGTTTCCATGCAATTAACGATTCCGAGTTCAACACTCGATAAAAACGCAGGCAAAGTCTATAAATAATTTAACCTAGTTGACTGTACTCCACTTGTATCGCTGCATTGGCCTTGTTGTAGAAACCCCGCTGCACTCGATGCACTTTATTAGATCGCAGCTCGTTGCGTATAACGACTATAATTCTATAAGGGGTAGATATAGGTGACGGTATAGCCAAGGACATATCGGCGTAGGACCCTGTCGTAATAAGAATCAAACTTGAGTGATGTAGTGTTTAAATGTTACATCATTGCGACACGGTTCGAGGTTGGAAAGTGAATATATTTCCTTAACTGTACACGTTAGAGCTTATAAGAGCTATGTTTTAGCCGGAGATTCGAATTTATTTTTGGCAACAAACATAATGAGCACCAAAATTTGTAAACGATCACCAAATTCAGAGCATTCAAAACCTAATAAATTCTATTCAATAGTATTTGTTTCATGTAAACATTGTAAACAAAATAGTAGTTTTTATGGTTCCATACCTTATTACTAAACCTCCGCTGTCTGTCTGTCTGTCTTTCTGTCAACAGACTTCATCTCATGATTCGTAATAAGTCCCTTGAAATTTTCGCAGAGTGCGTATTCTACTGCCGGTAAAACAAAAATAAAAATTCAATTCAATTAAAAATTAAAGGGGGCCACCATACATAAAACGAGATGTTTTTGGCGTTTTTTGCTCGACCTTGACAATTGCTCTACATCTCTTGAACCTTAATAAATAGATAGACATGAACAACAAATAATAAAAAAATATTTAAGTGAAAAGTTAAGGCAGGCTCCCAGACAAGAATGTTACGGAAGCTGTTCCACTCGTACTTGGCCGGTTTTTTCCATTCATTTGAATGAACAAAAAGGTATGACACCTTTTTGTTTACGTTATGACTATTCGCAATGACTATTAACGATCTTTTTTACACGCTCAGACAAAGCAATCAGACTTGCTCGTCTCACCTTCTAACCCAAATCTCAAGAAAATGTATGTATGGTCCTACTGCTAGCGACTAGCGAATAAGTCAAAATCATAAATACCAATGTAACAGGGGATTTATCGATGATAATATGGGGATCGATTTAAATTCGTTCTTCATAATTTTTGCATCAGCTGGTCAAAAACAGATACCTACTTACCCTTTTTGATCTGTTTTATCAAAAAAACATTCATTTTATGTTATGAGAAGTATTTAATCTAAGAGCTCATGCTGAAAGATACCTATAATAAGGAAAATATTTAGTTCTTAATCCCGGGAGCGTTGGTAATTTTAGACTTTTATACACTTAGTAATTAACGTGCAGCAATGACACCATTTGCACGTCCGAGGGTTTAGGTATAATAATCAAATAAATGTATCAATTTATTGGCATAAAACCAATTGAACTACATGTGGGTAAAACATTACAAAGAATGAAATTATTCTTATACGAATGTAACCTTTATCTAACCCCAAGGCCAATACACGAGCAGCTTCAAGACATTTTAAAACCGTCCGCATTAAATGAAGACTGTACTATTATTATACAATGCCCTATTATTAAATTGTGAATGCCCGAAATAATAAATCTAAAGTGTAATTACACAAAATAAAAAAGTGTGTACACAGCAAGGGATAATCTGCATAAGATGACAGAAGATAAGGATCTCATATCGGTAGAGATTAATAGTACATTACTTAACAAGGGCTGTAAAAGAAAAAAAGCCGGAAATCGCAGGTATTTGAGACCCCAGCCGTAGGCGAGGGTTGTAAATATGCGATAGAGGGCTTTCTTTTTTACTGCCCGTGATGAGTACACAATTTTACGTCTTCACCTGGCCACAATGCGAGTTTTACCGTGCGCGCAGCGTGCGATAAAACTCACATTATGGCCAGGTGTTACGTAAAAAATATATTCTAATAAATTGCAATAGTTATCCCGTGATCCCGATGAGATGTCAACATCGTTGAAACATCGAGAACTCGCCAAATAATCTTGTCGCAGTAAGAAACAGCTGTTTTCATAATTTTGGAATGATAAAAAAATGCAAATACAACATTGCTAAAATGTTGGAATATAGGTAAATGTTACAAAAAAATTAAAAGCAGGCCTTTTTGTTAATTTTAAAAGTAAACCAAATATTAGTTGCAATAGCTGATACTCGAGGCACACACTTTTGTTGTATCTTGATATTATTCTCACTCGTACATCTTTAAACGATATCATGACTTACAGTTCTTTACTGACGCCTCATTGCACGGAATACGAGCAGAACTATAACATCACTGATTGGTACTTTACAAATTGCAAAAAATGTCAGTTGAAATTTCAACAATAATTTCAAAATAAACAACGGCTATGTTCTATAAGGAAAACAAAACTTTTGCTAGGGTTGCAGAACGCAATTGAAGAAAACTTTAATTTTGTTTTAATAAACGCTTTTTTAACTTTTCTTTCTAAAAGATAACCAATCCAATTTTTAACCATCATCATTTTCAGTTTAATTATTTGCATTAAAGAATAAGGTCGTAAAAAGTGTGCAGGTTTAAAATCAACTTGAAGCGCCATCTGTGGAAACCGTTGAACACTGCGTAGTTAGTTAGCATGTTCTATGAAACGTCGATGAAAGTTAAACGAGTTTACTTACACTAAGAAGCCAGAAAACACAGGAAGTGAGTTTCTTTTCATACCGAAAGATGGCGCAATGAACAAGTTGTGTTTTCGTCTTATACAAGTATTAATTAATCCAAATCTTATTTTAAAACATTCAAATCCATCAACGATAAATTAGTATTTTGATGTGGAAATTAATGAAATGAAAAGTAAAAATATTGTTTTAAAAAAAATTAGTATGTTTCGATTTGAAAGTCATACACCGCTATAATAGTTAATATTGTTTCAAAGTCATTTCAGTAGGGCAAGTCACGTTGCATTGTTTGATAGTTCACTACCCGTGCTCGCGAATGTATAATCTGTCAAAATATTATTATGGTATTGACATATAATAATTATGTGATTTCTTACGATAGCCTCGTCAATTTTATTGGTATTCTTAATGTATGTAGTCGTTTACGTTTGCAGAATGCAATTTGTCTAAAAATAGTTCAGAAGTTCAGAAAGTTGTTAAAATTGATTATGAATTGCAATTGTAATAATAATTAATCTATAGCTTTAGGCCTTTTAATTTTAAAAGGTTAGTAAAGATAAACAAACTCAAAAGCAGTGTGATCTTATAAATGTTTGTATTAATTAAATAGCAGCGTACCATAACATTACATTTAAAATATTTCTAAGCATAGTTAAAATAAAAAAAACACAAAACAGACTTATCTCATTCTTCAAAAAACACACAAAAACAATGAAACCATTTGCATCATCTCGCTAACGCCGGGGTCGGAATACGTAGTGCCTACCTAAACTTGACGCATGTTCATTCATGCGTGAATGAAATTGGAATTACTGAATGAAAATGCATCAAGTTTAGGTGAATAAGCACTGTCTATTCCGACCCCTCCTAATGACCACAAGCATCCTCTATGATAAATGACTAATTACACCTGCTGTACCAAAACTGGTTCAGAATGGACGCGGATTTACTATCTTATAAGCAGACTGGAGGGCTCGTTATAGGTAGTGCGTAAATACCTAAACTTGATGCATGTTCATATTGTTAATTTATATAGCTTATTCTTATATTTCACTGACGCATGAATGAACATGCGTCAAGTTTAGATTAATGAACACTTTTAGCAGACGTGTGCTAACTCGGGGCGCGAATACTAAAGTGACGGCGCAAAATATTTTTGCGAAAAAAATTATATCGATATTACTGTCAAGACCAAGATTTTAGTCAACATTAATAAATACCTATTATTTATTCTCTCTAAATATTAAAATAAAAACAAACAAATGATTACTTTTTTTTATTTTAAAATCGTTTTCACAGTAAACAATCAATATTTTTTAAATATCTGTTGGTAATAAAGATCGCTGTCCAGATGAAAATATATACTTTAAATTATTTACTAAATTTAAGTAAGTTCTCTCAATGTTCACAGTGGTCAACGGTGATATTGCATTTAGAGCAACTTCGATTCACGTAGTTGTATATCCGGCTATTCACTAATCCATTCGTTAATATAATTTTCACGTAGTTTTTTACTGGGCGGCTTAATTATTATGGTCTTGTAACGAAATATTACCTCAAATATTATTGACTCTAGTCAGTCAGTCATATGACTGGCACTAACGGTAAATTGTTTTGTTTTGTTTGAAATGAGATCCATATACTTATATTATCATGTCTGATATCGAGCCGCTTTATAATACATAGTAGAGATTTTTTAATGAGCACATGTATACATTTAAATCGACCTCCTATCTATATCTAGATATCAAATCCCCGAGTAGGCACATGTTTGCTTATAAGCAACGGCTTGACTTCTTAAAAAACTCGCTACTCTTAGATCCAAAACACTAATCATAAGTCCCCCGTCAGCCCGTGTGGTGCCGGGTTTAGAATGTTGCCACTCCATGTCTTCCATTGGATGTCGTAAGAGACGACTAAGGGACTAAAGGCTGTGTAGTGCTGTTAGGCGATGGGTTTGCAACCTGTCACTAATACACTGGATAACATCTTAGCCTGGTTGTGCAAAATGTGGTCACAGAATTATCAACAAGTTTTTGGAGTTGTTGGTGAGTCTGTGGCTCTGCCTACCCCACTCTGGGAATAAAGGCGTGAGTTTATGTATGTATGTATGTACTAATCATAAGTCGGAACATTTATCCCTAAAACCCTGCAATCCTTTAAAGTTGGAATGTTCTCGCACAACCAATGATCATTCAGCTTCAAACCCAGTTAAAAAAGGACTGGTCTACTCAAATTGTACTTATGCGCGGTACCCCTGAACCATGTATTCGTAAGCTCTTGTGATGTTGTGAACTGCCGTCTTGGGCAATTATCACTGGTATTCTGCTGAAAAATAAAAAGCAGACGATTTAAAACACACTACAGTACAATAAACAGGGCTCAAACAATTCATGCGGATTACGTCAAAAATCTCACAGGTGATTTCAAATAGTATTTACATAAACAATTACCATTTTTCATTTATCACCCATTATTATACAGGGTGTTTGGCAGAAGGTTGGACAAACTTCAGGAACTAACTCTGTAGGTCATACTCATTAACTTTTAGTATGGGACCAAAATCCAAATCGCGAAAAAATAACAGCTGTTCCATACATTTCGGCTGTTTAGCTCTCAAAGTTTGTATGGGACAGCTGTTTTTTTTTGTCCAACCTTCTGCCGATCATTTGTATATCATTTAATTAAACGATATCGTCACTTGAAATGAGCCGAGTAAATAACGTCTTCGACTGAAAATGACATTCAGATGAACAATAAATTAACTTTGTAATTGTTTAGCTGTTGTTTCTTCCCAATTATATGTAGCTAGGATTTATTTTGAGTAATGTATAAAAAAACGCTATACAATGTCAACTTTCCTAGAATATTGTTGCGATTTTCCGTTTTTAGATGTACATGACAAAAACGTATAATTTTGCTCTTGCTGTGATCAAAATATAGCACCGAATATAAGCAATATTAAAATATATTTGAAGACCTCAAAAAAAATTCGAAACAAGTATATATTGAACTTGAAACCAAACCTTGAATAATATAGTGAATAAACTGATGATTTTATATTAGATGTTCTAATGCATATGCCAAGCATTAAACGACCTCAGATATGTGATATATTCCTATTTCACATGTCACACGGAAGTTTAGATACAAACATCATCCTGTGTGCAAAATTACGTCATTTTTACGTCATCCGCAGGAATTGTTCGAGCCCTTTTGTTAACATTAGTCATCATCAAGAATTATGTACTTTCATATTCTAATACTTTGCTCCTTCTGTAAAATGCTTTCATAAGATCGCATTTAGAAACGGCATCTACTGTTGTGGAGTTCTTATTTTTCGGTTCATATAAATTCAATTGAAAGACAAAAGAAGTTCATTAGTCGTATGAAGAACTAGTTCAGAGGGGCTATTGTCTAACACACTCGCAATCGCAACGGTTTCAAAGTGGAGCAATTGTTTTCATTTTGTATGCAGACAAGCCTTCCATTTTCAAAATGAAAACGATCGTGATTGCGAGGGCGTTGGACCAATAAGCCCTCAGGTCCTTCATACTTGAAAACGTTGAAAGTCTCCAGATGCGAACAGAGAAAAGGGATGTTACGTTTTTTATAATTTATTGAACAAAATATGATTGATTATCAAAATCTCAAGGGTAAAGATTCTTTCAGATGTCCTAGCTTCCATACTCGTTCCACAAAGTTTTTTTTACATCGTTCAGTCATAAAAAATATGTAAAAAATGGATACCTTGTGAGAGCATGCAATGTTTATTAAGAAATATTCTCATATCGACTTGTTCCAACTCAAGCAATGTCATTTTTTTTTCTGCAATTAAGAAGATTGTTAAATAATTATGTAAATGTTAAGGTATATTGATAATTTTGGCATTGAGATGTTTTCAAAATTCAAAATTTGGATTTAAGTTGTAGTATTAGTTTTGTGTTTTCTATTTAATTATTTACTCGTAGTAAATTATTAAAATACTGTTAACTCTTTAAGCAAAATGAATGTATTAATTAACTTTAGGTGGAAACTGTTTTGCCTTATGAGTTAAGTAAAGGAGAATCGGCAAATTGGTATGGAACTTTTTCTATGAGCAGCCAAGGATAATTTTAATATCTGACGATGTAGTATAGTCCTACTATTACTTGGTGATGATTTTCTTTTAGAATACTTTACGTAGTTTTCCCAATTAAATGTTAGATCATCAATATATCAAATGTTTAGGAAAGAAGGGAAATCTCAACATATATTAATGATCTAACATCTCAAAGTGAAGTATTTAGCAATCCTATCAATATGTCTATTTATTTAATATTAGGCAGTAAAGTACAACTTACAAATATAAGTATACAAATCATAAGTTACGGTGTATAATAAAACTTAAATCTGATGCTGGTAACAAAATATCTTCTGGGTGGTTCCATGCCCAGCCCTGATACCATACCACGAACATAGTGCACAGTAACCGACGTTACTCTACTTAGACACGTGTAATAATAATGGACGATAGCCTCTCGGCCGTTTCTTTGGTGGTCATGTGGTGGTGGTCACAAGGTATGAATAATAATTTCTATATCTGAAATGTCTTTGTCGAATTCAGACTTAAGTTTAAATAATTCCTTTTTAAAAGAGAAACAAAAATAAAAATAATTTACAAAAAGTATTCCTTAATATCAGAGCTTTCATATGACACTAATTTAATCAGTGGCAGCAAATTTGCCCATTCTCCTTTTAAGTTTAGCTGTAATATCTCTGTTGTATGTTATGCAAAGAAAAAAAATACTTTATGAATAGATTTTTTTGAGATAAATCAATACAATACAATCTTCGTTTGTTACGAGTAGTACATTATGTACTAGAAAAATTCATCTTGTGGCGTCGTATGTTGCACGGAATCCAAAATTGACGAGTTTGGGAAGCACTTGGTAAGTTTATTAATATATTGATACATTTCTCTAGGACCGTCATTTTTATAATTATCAAGCATGAAGAAATAATTGTTTTACTTATGTCTCGGTTATCGTAGGTTTCGATTGATCTTGTTTTTTCACTGAATAAATAAATATAAAAATTTAAAAAGAGAATAATTAAAAGAATAACCAAGAATAAAAATTCATACGTACTTCGTCGTCATTTGGACGTGTATAACCACGCATCCTTTCGAGTTTTCTTCTCAAATTCTTTAGCTTGTCCTGATAAAATTTTCTTCTTATTGATCCTAAAACCTCATCAGCATCGCGAATGGCAAAGTCTCGTATCATCTGTCGATTAGAGGCGCCTGAACGTTTGGCTTGGCTTTTATAATATGCATCTAATTTATCATCTAAACTTATTTTATCATCCCTATAGAAACTGTCGTAAATATCACCTTTTGCAGTGCTACTTTCTAAATTGGCTATGAATTTTGTTCTGTCTTGGCGCATTTCATGTTGATTTTTTTTTATAAGACTGGTTAATTGACTCTCAGTTGTTTGTGTGTCAGGGCCAAAAGCTATCTGATCATTTCCTTTTCTAACGCTACCAGGAGAATTTTCTAAGAGTTTTGATTTGTCATCTCTATTTACATTTAAGAGACTAGGTAAATGAAGATCAGTTGTTGGTGAGTCAACGTCATAAGCCATCTGATCGTCCCCTTTTGTATAGCTATCAGGAGAACTTTCTTCGAATTTTGCTCTGTCCTTGCGTATTTCATCTATATTTTTATTTAAGAGTCTCGTTAATTGAACACCAGTTGTTGGCATGTCAGAGTCAAACCCCATTAGATCATCTGGATTATTATTTAATATTTTAATTAAACCATCAACCACATCATTTTGTTCAGGTGTCATTAACCGTTTGGGGTCATGAATAACAGTGTCGTAAATTTTTCGCATTTTCTTGTCAATAATCTCTTTAACGTGTTCATTCAGTTCAATGTATTTTACTTCCTGTTCTAGTTTATCTAGTAAGTTGAATAGATTGCTACTTTCTTTTTTAGTACTTGGGTGAAGCTCTTTCATAGTACTGGGGTCAAGCTCTTTTATAGTACTGCGGTCTGGTTTTTTAATTATCATCGTTTCTGGGGTAGAAGTTTGCATAACAACAACATGCTGTTCAGATTTTAATTTCCTGTTTTGACTTACGTAGTTAATCACAGGTAGTGATTTTCTGCTACGCTTTTTATTGACATACTCAGTAACTAATTCACTCATTTTTGAATAGTCTTTTCTTGGTCGAACTTGATGGAATTCATTATTACTACCTACAGTGTTTCTAATATTTGGAAATGGTTCCGTCCTGTAGGTCCGCAGGAGATCTGTGTTTTCATGTTGAATTGGCAGAACAAACTTGTTTACCCTGGAAAATATACTAGTTTTCCTTAGTTGAGGTTTCTGAAATAAAAATATAATTTATACAATACAAAGCAAATACTCTGTGTTAACACCATAAAACAAAACACAGAACACACACACACACACACACACACAGGTTACCACAGATACTGATGAATGCTATTAACAACATCGGTGAAAAAAAGCGTGCGTTTTAAGTACTTATTACTTACTTGCACACGTGTGTGAAAAATAGAAATAAAGAAGAAGGGAATAACAAGGGAATCTAATGGCTGTATTAACAAACTGATCTAAGCTGAGATACCCATCTTGAGATACGTTACAACGTGTGTTGCGACTGAGATCTTGGCCAAAATCAGTTTAATAATTCGGCCCTAAGCAGCGGCGGCGGTACTGACCACACGAAACACAAAAGTGATTCATGTTCAAGCGTGGTCGAAACAGAGAATGCTTTTTCAAAATAATTATACAGTGCAATAAGTACTTGAACGACCCTAAGTTTGTAATTATCGTTCTCTTGCTCTGTTATCTCTTATGCTTGTCTAACCGATTTTACCCGATACATAAATCATTTTATAGAGTTATTGAGGAAGACCAAAAAGAAGAAGAAGCTACTTGGACCAAATCAAGGAAAAGGTGCGTGTCGTGTCATATAAAGAGGTCAAAGAGGTGGCAAAGAGAAGAGAAGATTGGAAATTACTCCACCGACAAGAGCAAAACTCTTAAATTAAGAGAGAGATTGCACTGTATTTGTCACAAAAATCAGAATGCTTTCTTCTGATATAGAATTTGATTGCTTGTCCCGTCTGTCCAGAGAACTATCATTTAAGCACGTTCTTATTAACTTACTTTCTTGTCTGTCAGTTTATTTATCTTGTTTGCTTGTTAGTCTGATCAGTACAAAATTTTAATCAAACTTTCCAATGAGATTTTTGTGGCAATGTAATAAAAGAGTGTAGTAATCAGTTTTAGGTTTTAAGTTGTTGTGAAGTAAAATCTTATTCCTATTTTAATTATTGTTATAACATGTAAAACTACAAGCATTAGACCCCAAACTTATATTAGGAACAGGCGTCTATTCATGACAAAAGAGCTCAAGTGACCTTAGTGCAGGTTAGAAACTTCACACAAAATATTGAATTGCAATATTTTTCATTGTTAATAAGTACTACTTATATTTACTTTTTTTATAAGTTATTATTATACCTAGATATTTTTCTAGCAGGAACAACATGTGGTTAGTGCTTGACATAATTATAATATCGACAAACCTGTTATCGATTCACTCAACCACTTCAACGTCATAGAGGAAATACTCGTACATCAATATATATAGTTGTTAAGAAAATATTCACGATGTCCTGGAACTCATTGAAGTACCAAATAAAAAAATAGCGAAATCATTTCATCAAGGAAAAAAATGGCAATCATATATGTCATATGATTTATATAACAATGTGGTACGTTATATAAAAAAAAGAACTACCTATCAATTTATAAATATTTTATATACTTCGGTGAAAATCACTCTATGACGTTAAAATGATACCTACTTATCGATAACAGGATTGTCAATGTTTTTATTATGTCAAGCACTATCAACACGTCGTTTGTGCTAGGAAAATCTCTAGGGACCCAATTCTCGTGACTTCGAGATGATTTTTCATGCGAGATATGTCGAAAAAATGTATGCAGTTGACAGAGTTGATCTCGTATGAAAAATCATCTCGAAGTCACGAGAATTGGGTCCTAGGTATAGTTATTATAAATGTAGAGCGTACCGGAGATCTGCTACGGCGATATATTTGCTTCGGTACTTCATTAAGTTTTATATCTAAAAACTCGGGTGTGATGTTATGTTCGATGAATTTTCTAAAACAAATGTTTACTTATTGGATGTGTCAAGTAAAACCAGTAATTGACTAACTCAAAATTCGAAATTTAATATATTTATTTAGTAATTGGTCACATGAGGGCTCTTTAACACTTTGGTAATATAGAGTGAATCAACCAGGGCATTGGAAAAGACCATCATTGCGAAGAAGAAACGCTGCAAGAAACTCTAGCAGATAATTTTTAAATCATAGAATTAGTATAAATTTTATGAATAAAAAAAAATCTTCCGAAGTAAGTTACATTATGAGGTAATAAATTTATGTGCCTCGGTTTCGTCATTATAATAACTACATTTAGTTTCACTAAAACTACGAGTTAATACGGGTGTCCTCTTCTTTCACCGACACACTTTTCTTCAAATTTAATTTCTTAGATTTCGTTTTGCGGAATACTAGCAATCCGTCTCTAATTCGCTAAGTAAGTAACTTTAATAACGAATAACCGTATTTTTGCAATAACATAAACGTGGCAACCCTTAAAGTCAAGTCAACTGAAGTGCTCTTACATTCGTCGCGCAACGTTTCATACCTAAACAGTGAAGTAAAACAGGCCTGCTAAATTTGTTTACGTCTGCTATAGCTGGTTGAATAGTAGTACCAAGGGATGAAAATGATGAATTGCACCTCGAAATATTTAGGCTGTACGAGCTCTAGCAAGCAGTTTCTCCGCCCGGTTGCTATTCCCTCGGGAACTATCCTATTTTTCGGGACAAAATTACCCTATGTATATCCGCATTAAGCTATAAACTATCCCCGTAAACAATTTTATATCGACCGGTTAAAATCAATACGAAAAATATACATTTTTTCATAATATCTTACTAATATTACAGATGCGAAAAATTCGGGATGTTTGTTACTCAATGGCTAAACGGATTTGGATGAAATTTAGCACAGAGATAGATATAGTCTGGAATAGCACATTGGCTACTTTTATACCGAAATTTTGAGATTTCCGCGCAAAAGTTAGCTTATAATATTTGTAAGGAAAGAGTAAACTGCACCCTTAAAATGATTTTCTTACCTTAATTGTTTATTTAAAATTTTCTCCTTCAACGATGACAGTTTTGCCTAAAATGAATGAAATACAGCTATTAAATTTCAAGTAATAGACCGCCGCCGTTCAGTAGGTAGTTACAAAAGTGTATCATAGTACATTTTATTATAAAAAAACGATTGCCAAATGTAGTGTCAGTTGCGAGTGCAAGTTCGACAGCTAGCGTTAGACAGCCAAGTACTATTAAGACTCTGGTATTGTTGTACAGTACTACCAGTTTTTTAATAGCTGTCCACAATCCAAATGTTCCAAATGTAGTGTCAGTTGCGAATGCAACTGCGCCACGTAGCGTTAGGCAGTTTATTACTATTAAGACTCTGGTATTATTGTACAGTACTACCAGTTTTTAATAGCTGATCACAATCCAAATATGCCAAATGTAGTGACAGGTGCGAGTGCAACCTGTGAAAGCTAGCGTTAAACAGGCTAGTACTAGTAAGACTGTTATTATTGTACTGCACTATCAGTTTTTTAATAGCTGTCCGCAATCCATAGTGCCAAATATAGTGTCGTGTTACGAGTGCAAGTGTGACAGGGTTAGACCGCCAAGTACTATCAATACTTTGGTTTTACTGCACACTACATACCAGTTTCTTATATAGTCTAATGCGAGTGCAAGTGTAATATTGGTAACGATAGCAAACCGAAAGTTATTAAGAAGCTGGAAGTACTGTTCCTTCTAGCCACTGAGCCAGACAGAGCCAGTATAGTGATTAGTGACACCAAAAAGTACATAGGTACATATTTTCAAGATGACGTTACGTTAAAATTACTTAAATAAGCAACAAATCGTGCTTGAGCTCCAGGCGTGGACAGATGAAGGCTTCAAACATTATTGTGCTACACTTTTTGGAAACGGTGTTCAAAATAGTAATTAAAGCAGTTAGAAGTTATCATTATGAAGTCGAGAAAGTAGCTGATAATATTAATACTACTCGTACTAAATAAAAAAAATACATTTCTACTCACCTCAATTGTAGGATCGTGAGGATCTCCAAGTAAAGCATTAGCATCGTTTTGGGGTGGTTGTACAACATTGTATGATGGATTATTTCTGCGAGCATTCCCTGGCGTTGGCGTTACAGGCCTTAAAAAATAAAAAACAATTTATTCATGGTCATGTATGGGTCTGAGTTTAGGAGTAGAATGAGAGGAAGTGCATGTGGCGGAGATGCGGATGTTACGATGGATGTGTGGCGTCACTAGAATGAATAAGATTAGGAATTAAGACATTAGAGGAAGCTCGAAAATGGATGAAATGGATGGATGGATGGTAAAAAAGTTGAAAAGTAATGGAATTGCTTGGTACGGACAAGTAATGACGATAAAATAAACATAAATAAAAGAGTGATGCGTAGAAACGTTAATAGATCTAAGGGTAATGGAAGATCTAAAAAGTGTGAAGAACGTGAGATAGATTGCGCGCGCCTCAATTGCAGTGTCAAATTCTGTTTCCCTTAAAACACAACAAGATGGTTTATCAGAATTAAAAAAATATAAATAGTTAATGTAAAATTCAAAATAGTCATTAGCGATCTTAAGGATTCGAATATTTAACCAAAAAAAAAGCGGAGAAGGATTCATAATTGAAAAATAACGAATAATATAAAGGTGATTTTTGTCTCTAATGGTGTTTTTACGTTTAAACAGTTTCGAGAAAAAAATATTGGATATCCAAAGACACGACACGAGAAAGACACGTATTGAGATCCAGATCGCCGAACACCAACGACTTGAGCATAATGTGGAATGTGAATGCTCGTCAGGGAGAAAATTCTGCCAGCACTCGTATCTTTGGCACGACGTGACGAATATAGTTCCAATTTCAATTTAATTATAAAGCTAGTAAACCATTGCCAACGAAGCCCCCTGTGCAGAACCTGTATGATCGCAAAAGAGACAGCCATGATAAAATGTCCTGAGGTAGCAACACACCGAGCGCGACACCTCGGACTTGAGCCGAGGTCGCTATCAGAAGTCGTCGGCATCATCAAGGGTCTGCTAGACTTCCTGGTGGAACTGGTTTGGCAAGAGTTGTGCCACTAACCCCTTATACAAAATAGGCGCAATTTAAGCCTTCGAGTTGCGGAAAAGAGTCTACGTCCACCTATAAGCTATACAATAAACGATTTTAGGTAACTGTTAAAATGTATGGAATTGAAGTAAGCGCTCGACGCGACCATCGGGCAGCTCACGTCAATTCTAAAACATTTTCGATAGCGATAATTCTCGTAATGCATCTTTTCTAAGGCCTCTGGACTGTCAGAGAGCTTATTGTCTCACGCACTCGCAATCACGATCGTTTTTATTTTGAAAATCGAAGGCTTGTCTGCATACAAAATGAAAACAATTGCTCCACTTTGAAGCCGGTTGCCATTGCGAGACAATGTTAGACAATAACCCCTCTGGTTTTAAAGAAATTGATAAACTAATTAAAGCAAAAAGGTATGAAAAAGATCATCATATTTATTTAGACAACGACTATACAAACTCACTGGTTGTAGTTGTTATACAGTTTCTTTTCTCTTGTAGCAAAGGATTTTAGCAGTGACATCACGCGAGCAGCCCGTCCACTATCGGCTTCATCTTTATTTCTGGTTCCATCTGAAAATATAAAACATTTGTGTAACCTTTTTAGGGTTCCGTACCCGAAGGATGTCAAACGGAACCCTGTTACTAAGCCTACGCTATTTGTTCGTCCGTCCGTCCGTTCATCTGTCTTAACGTTAAAGAGCTATATCTATAATATACATATAGTATCTATCTTTTGAACCGTAAGTAATAGCCGATTTTTTTATTTTATTGTAGGACATAACATGCATATTTTTCCGTCATACGGTGGCACAATTTTAACGAAACGTTAAATGTGACAGTCCATGGTTGTCAAAAATCTTGTATGAGATTTATCTGTGCCGTATCTTGCAATTTTGTGAATTGTGTTCTGTTCGTGAATATGCTACGGTTGTTTACTTACACTTCACGCAAAGACAGTCCTCGTCTTCACTAAAACCAGGAGGACATCCACACGTGGTTGACCAGCCTAAACGCTTGGGCAGTACGGTCTCATATACTGGCAATTCCGGGGTAGGCTCCCCAGAAAAGTTGCAGGTAAGTTCCAAAATCTAGAAAAATACAGTCACAGTTTAGCACTTTTGATTTAGTTTCTTACCTGTCCTATTTCCTAGTTCCTATCTTGAGAAACGAAGAGAAATAAAAGGAAGGCAATATTTTGTTATTTTTGTTATCTTTGTGCCAAGTAAAGCCCGATTTACATTGGTCAAGGACAAGTACAGTGCCAAGGACAGTGGAGTAAAAAAATAGAAAGCGATTCTATTTGGATCCACTGCCACTGGTAAAGCAACTTGACTCGTTACTGTCCGATCGGTTTACACTACTGTACTCTCCACTGTCCACTGTCCACTGTCCACTGTCCACTGTCCACTGTCCACTGTCCACTGTCCACTGTCCACTGTCCACTGTCCACTGTCCACTGCCCACTGTCCACTGTCCACTGTTCACTGTTCACTGTCCACTGTCCACTGTCCACTGTCCACTGTCCACTGTCCACTGTCCACTGTCCACTGTCCACTGTCCACTGTCCACTGTCCACTGTCCACTGTCCACTGTCCACTGTCCACTGTCCTTGACCAATGTAAATCAGGCTTAAAAATACGGTGTGATCGGTGTGGGGCAATCTTTGACGGACTTACATTGTAAACGCCATCATCAGCTTGATCCTTAAAATTGCCACGATTGACGTAAGCTGAAATACCGCATCCAACGTGTGAAGTGCCTCCGTGGATGATGTTCAAGTATGGTCTGATTTTATAAAGCTGTTTCAAGACTGTCGCCCTGTCAAAGAGATCCGTGGTTCTCGTGCTGAAAAAAATAAGTATCAAACGAAAAAAACATTTAAGAGAACATATTTTATAGCTGTTCATCATCATCATCTTTATCTTTTAAAAAACAAAGTCGCTCCCGCTGTCTGTACGCTTAGATCTTTTAAACTCTGCAACGGATTTTAATGCAGTTTTCAGCAATAAATACGGTGATTCAAGGGAAAGGTTTATAATAGTGTAATAAATTCTAGTTTATGTACGGGTGTTACAGAAAACTCAAATAAAAGCGAAGCAAGGACAAAAATTGTTTTTATCCCAAAAATCATCCCCTAAGGAGGTGAAATACAGGGTGAAAATTTGTAAGGAGCTACGATATTAACGAGTTCCATGCGGACGGAGTCGCTTGCAGAAGCTAGTTCTAAATATGAATGAAGCAAGTTTGGTAAAAGCTTAAAACTGTTAAACACTAAACTATAACTTAAAAGTTAAGTACATACGTTAGAATATTTGGGTAATTTTGAATCAACTGTTTCGTCACCAATTTCTTGAGAAAATAAGCTCTCTTCAGTATATTTTTTAAGGCAGCAATCACTTTGTCTTCATGCAAACCTATAGTGAAACAAAACAAAACGTTAAGAAGTTACAGTTTAGGATATGATAGGTGAAGGCCTAAAGTGCTATAATCTAAAATGTTATATTCCTCACCTTCATTAAGTTCAGAAATATCCCAATCAGGTAACTTAAACACGTTTACGCCTGTGAATTGACCCGGAGAGTGAAATTTGGCTGTAATAAAAATGGTATCAATTGTGAATAGGTAAGAAAACGTGATTTAAAAATAAGTTGAAATTTACACATTATGAGACGATGACACATTATGAAGTATGGAATTGATGTAAGCGTTCGCTGCAAATTCGAAATGTGTGGAGTTGATATAAGCGAGCGATGCGATCTGTTTATATCATCGGCGTACGTCAGTCCTTGAATTTTTTTGATTTATGAAAATCGTTTACTTGGCCCTCAACAAAATAGCATAATAGACTTGACTGCCAACAACGTAGTAATATATATGGCAATTTTTTGTAGTAAGCGCGAGCTCCGAGGTTTCTGGGATTGGGAAGAAGACGTGGTGCGTCGCGCCCGCCCATCGCATTGTACCCTGCCTCGCCCAGTACCTACGAGGAGTTGGTCTTATCTTCTTATTTGACAACATAGTAGGAGATCCGAATAGCAGACCACCTTCACCCAGCTGTTTATTCGATAAAAAGTATTTTGTATCAAATTGAATATGGTAAGTAATATATGGCAAATAGGTTGACTGAAAATTTTCAGTCCAGTAGGTACAGTCCATAATAAAAAAAAACCGTAATATGACCTTTTTTGTAAATTGCTATTTCTTGTTTAATAGACCAATTTGCATACCAATGCGTACCAATCGAAAGTATGTAGCCTATATAATATGCAAACGTTAGGTTGACTATTTTTTCCCATCATAACCATTGGGTAGGCAGGTAAGTCGGTACTAATAACTAATTTGCACTAAACCTAACGTTTGCATATTCTATAGGCTACATACTTTCGATTGGTACGTAATTGGCCTATTAAACAAGCAATAGCAATTTAAAAAAAGTTAATTTTTCTTTTTTTTTATCACGGACTGTACTGGACAGATTTTTTTCAGTCAACCTACTCGCCATATATTACTTACTATATTAAATTTGATATAAAATACTTTTTATCGAATAAACAGCTGGGTGAAGGTCGTGTCCTATTCGGATCTTAGACCAAAATCTGTGCTGCACTTAATGCTGACGTACTGTTTTTTTGAGATTCCTCGGAACTCGCGCGCGGACTATAGATATCACTACTTTTGGTGAAACATGAGAACTTGACTATTTCACATTTACGTTTTAGGAGGAATATAGACTTACAGGTTGCTCTACATAAGTCTCTCGTCAACGAACATTGGTTGGCAAAGACCTGCGCAAACACCGCGAGTTCGTCGTCCCATTTCTGGAACAAATAGTATTTATAGCTTTATTTAAAAATATGGAATATGTTCTAACTTATATCGTACAGGTGGGTTTCTTACCAGTTTAGTTCGAATGTCATTTTGGTTATTAATGTCCTGTTTATCGTGTTTGTCATGTGGGACCCATTATTTAGTCGGCATCAAGTTTTCTTACCTAAAAAGTCGGACTTACGCATCGAGGGTTCCATACCGTGATACATTAGGTATTATTATATTCCGATTTGAATCAATTTCGAATAGAATCAGCGCGAGCGCTGCACTTGACCATTTTTTTAGCATTTGTGGTTTTTCTTTAGGGTTTTCACCATAATCATACCAAATTAAACTATTACGGTTCAAATGATGCAGCTCTTTACAGTTAGGACGGACAGGCATATTAAAAGGGTCCCGTGGAGCTTCCTACGGGCGCGAAACCCTACAAAACTAAAACATGTACCCCAAAATATAAGGACTAAAATTAAGGAACTTGAACTTTATCAGCTAGTGACAAAATTAGCCATACATTTAAACACTACTTTTGTCAAGGCTAATTTTCGTCACAAAACGGATAAAGTTAAAGTTCCTTAATTTTAGTCTTTAATTGGGTTACACGTTTTAGTAAAAATTCCCAATGACTCTGTCGCCTGTATATTAATATTACTAAGGATACAGAAACTTCTATGACGTCACTCGGAAATATCAAATGGAGCCCTATAAAACGCACCAACCGCTTCAATCCGTATGCCTTCGGCAATCGTTTCTCATTTTTTCCGGTCTCCTCTCCGTTGGCCGCCAATTTTCGTATTCTGAAAAACGATTAGAAATCTGTCAGTATAAGTAGTTAAAAAACATGATGATTTTGATAATTTAATTTGTGGAAAAGTTACAGTACGCGTGAGGTTTGACATCAACCAAGAAAAAATGGAAGAAAGGTAAAAATAATGATGAAAAGAAAGGAGTAACTTAGGCATGTCATTATTATTTATTATTATTCAGGGGGTGGCTATTCAAGGCACAGAGCCTGGTATCACTGCGACCAAGATTGATCTATTGCGATCGCCACAGCCTACAGTTCTCCGCTGAGTCCTGTTATTGCGAGGAATTTCAGGACTTTGTTGGCGCCGAGAAGCTTGATCTCCTCTGGGCACATTAAGTGCTTTCCCAGTGAGGAGCTACGGTGTCGCATTAATGCCGGGCAGACGGTGAGAAGGTGCATAGGCGTTTCCTCTTCCAGTCGGCAGAGTCTGCTCAACCTTGTGTCACATTTTCCAATCGTCTGCATATGCTTGTTTAGGCAACAGTGCCCTGTAAGCGCCCTGACCAGAGTGCGGATATTGTTCCTACTTAGCGCTAAGGCCTCCGTCGATGCCTTTTTGCTAAATGCTCTTATTAGAGCATTAGGCATGTCATAGTGTAATAAGATTTCAGAGAAGCAACAATGAGAAGATAAAATTGAAAGTTACCCCACCGAGAAGAGTACGTGTCAAGGAGAGAGAAAGATTCGTTTCCCCGCTTAGTTCAAGAAAATTAGATTTCTTTCATAAAACTTTCTGTTAGCAGTATGAATATAAATCTGGGGACCTAGTAAAATTAGATTTCTTTCATAAAACTTTCTGTTAGCAGTATGAATATAAATCTGGGGACCTAGTGAAAAAGGGTACCATTCGACTTACCTCTTAATGAAAAAGGGTATACTTATATAAACGGAGTATACGACTTAGACCCTTTTTCATTCTTCAGGAGACTTATGACCCTTTGTCACTAGGACCCCGGAATATGCACTCTTTTTTTTAAAGATTAATTGGTTAGAGTTTATTACGGTAGGACACTATCGTTTAAAGAGGGATTCATCAATGAGATTGTGTACGTCCATGATCCTTAGACCCACGTACTTATTTGATTTTCTGTGTATTTATTTGCCTTGAACATAATGTAAAAAAGGACACCACGTGTATTTAGGTCCTTAACAAGAATTATTGACAATATTGGAATCCAAAACGTATATCATTTGATCTTTTGACTAAGGTTATCGACATAGCCTATCGAATTAGCAGCTTGAAGTGACATTGGGCCGGTCATTTGTGCCGCAGAACGGATAATTGCTGGAGTTATCGTATTCTTGAGTGGAGCCGCAAATCGGCAAACGTAGTGTAGGACGCCCTCAGACTATATAGGTGGAGCGACAATCTTCGCAAGGTGGCTGGCAAAAGCTGGATGAGAGTGTCCACGAATCGTGCTCGTTGGCGTGCAATGGGAGAGGCCTATGTCCAGCAGTAGACTAATATTGGCTGATGATGACGATGATGATGATGGTTGGAATCCAATGAATGCCAGAAGCGTAGAACTAGTCACGTTGCCGTAGTGGTTGTTAGAGAAGCACCAGGAGACCATTCTTTTGGTAGACATGATGGTATTGATTAATTAGCGGAAGTACGTTACTTACTCATTAAAAATATTCAGAAGTAGATTTTTGTATCGATCTACGACTGCCACTTCTGTAGCATTTTCGGAACATGCTGGGCCCATGGCTTTGAACTAAAATGTAAACATGAATATTTTTACAACACTTACCTAGTAGTACTTTTTAGTTTACACACATCAAAAATGTCCAGGGATTAATAATATGGGTATTTTTTTTTCATTGCACTGGTTTGCGATACATTGTAAAATATCAAAAAAAAATAGGATAACTTTTAGCCCTGGAAATTTTATAATTTTAAAGTATGAATTATTCAGCTGCCATGCCACTTTTTAGGCACTTTAGCTAAAAGTTAGCCTTGGGGAAGGCCTTTGTTGTTGATAATGATGATGATGATGTGTTAAATGTTTCTGTAAGATTATCAGACCTACAAAGCAACATTATTTTAAAACAACTTTCATTAAAAAAGTTAAGACATAATTAAAAAACAAAAAAACCGCCTTCAAAAACGCAAAAAATAACTTCTACTACTAGGTACTTAGTAGTAGGTACCTATCCTATTAGGTTAGTCCAACTGAAGTCGGCTTTTTGTTGAAAATATTGTGGTCGCCGACTTCAGTCAGACTAACCTAATAGGATAGGTACCTACTACTAAGTACCTAGTAGTAGAAGTTATTTTTTGCGTTTTTGAAGGCGGTTTTTTTGTTTTTTAAAACATTTATTTTATTTTACACTTTTTAGTGATCATAATAAGCTTATGACGTAGTCCCACTTCTTAGTTGATATATGAAACTTTAAGACATTTCAAGTTCGCCGCAAGCAACGCCGCGGGAAAATCATAGTCATTTTAAAACAATTAAATGTGCTTCGTTGTAGTCGCTCAACTATCTTAATCGAGATATCTTATCGCCACCCTTGAAATCGGTACCGTTGAGGAGTTCCGGTGGCCATCTGTGGTCTTCATCATCAGTTCCGCTTCACCAAGTGACACTTTCTGAATGCAAATGCTACACTTGTTACTAAAAATACTAAAATCGCTATATGTTTGCATACAATATTTGAGGAGTTCCCTCAATTCCTCACTGATCCCTTCATCAGATTCAGATTTGCTGACAATGGGACCACCTCGGAAGTATACTCTATCAAACGAAAAAAGAATTTTTAAAATCGGTCCGCAATTGGCGGAGTAATCGGTGAACATACATAAAAAAAAAAAAAAAAAAAAAAAATACATACAGTGGAACGTATAACCTCCTCCTTTTTTGAAGTCGGTTAAAAAAGAAAATGTGACGATCTTTGAGGAAAGCGTAGCATGTCTATTGGTGGACATCTATGACTCATTGATGATAATAAGGCAGACGTTGAAAATAAACTAAATGTAGGTACTTACTGGGTCGTAATACATGCACATGACGTGGGTCCCTCCCGCACATTCCCTTGTTTTGGCGCAGTAGTCCCGATGGAACCACGTGTCGGGAACTACGGTGCACATTGAAGCGACCGCGAAGTAAACCAGTCCAGTGAATTTCTAATTACGAAAGTAAAGAATTATCGAGTGAACAGTTGGCTATGAAAAGATGTATCCACTTTTGAACCTTATGACAATGCAATAAGTATACATATCTTTGTAGACGACTGAATAAAGTAAGTGCTAACGGCCTCACTCAAGAGTCCGTTAATGACAATGAAGTCGTTCCTTAGTCACGTTTTTTCATACACAAGTTTGAAATAGGAACTTAAACTCGTTCCTTTTTCAAACTTGAGTTTAAATCTCTCTGATGATGGGGCTGTTAGAATGAACAGAGACGATTGTTCAACGATAACTTGCGTAATGTTGGTACGATTTTCATGAAATTTCGTTAAGAAAAGTATTCGAATTTTCCAAGTTTGAATATGAGCGGAATCGGTCAGAGGTTATAGATTAAGGGAAAAAATCGCGAGGTCTCGGTTCGGGGTGAACTACGATGAAGTAAACAACGCAAAAGGACGCAGATAATGAGTGATATTCTAAAGAGTAGGCAAGATGCTAATGCTGCAAACGTTTCTGTTTTCTATCGACTTGAGATGCATGGAGTTGACATAAACAGTCGAAGTAATCTGTCATCAGCTTACGTCAATCCCATACATTTTGTCAATTTTCTACTAACTATCGTAGCGTTTCATTTCGTTATCAACTTTTCAAGAGCAATACACAATTCTACTCTTATATTCGGTTCTTTGTTCAGAGAGAACAATACCCGAACAGTGAAACTTATCAGTAACTTTGGCTTGAAACATTAACTTACCAAAACCAACATTTCTTTAGCAAATTGTATCGAAATGACCTCTTTTTTCTCCTCTTAGTATTCAGCTAAAATCAATTTTCTAAAAGTCATCTTTAATATAAATTCCAAAATTTGTGATTATGGCACACTGCTCACTGCTTCCTGCAAAAATAATTACCTAATTAGTTAAACAATTTAGTAACACATTGATAACAAGCAGTTTTAGGATCTTGTGCAGGGTTAGTCCAGATCACTACCACGATTTTATCCATTCCTAACGCCAATCAGCAGTGTTCGCATTGTTGTATTTCGGTGTGGGAATAAGACAACCGGCGAAATTACTAGTATAGAGGCATTCCATCTCAGTCCTCAGGGTTGGCTACGGATTTTCAGTCGCAGGATAACAATCTTAGAAGAAGGCAAATGTCTATGGGTCACCATCCTGACTATGATAGGTGACAGGCGACAATTCGGTATACATTGCAAAGTTAACAAATGTTCATAATAGTGGGATTCATATGAGCTACGCCATGTACCTACACTGAAATGTCACCTGTCACCTATCATTGTCAGGATGGTGAAATTAGGGGCTGGTGGCCTGTGTGCTCATTTGATAATCTCTGTCATTAAAAAATAAATGATATGCTCATTTGATAATCTCTGTCATTAAATAAAAAATACTGCCAAAATATTGTAGACGTAGTTAATAACGGTATTTGACAGACAACCTTTGTCAATCTGTCAAAGTATCACCTTGGCTCATGAACTAAGTCCTACTAAAACTAAAACTAATAATATAGTGGTCAATTATAATATACAGGATGTTCTGTATTAGAAAGTCCTGTATTAGGAAGTCCAAAATCAACTTTTCACTATTTCAACAAGCCTTTGCAATATTTAAACAGTCTTACATAGTAAGTCTTACTGTGAAAACAGCAACCGAAAAACTATGTTCTGCAGTTTTCTCTGGCCTTGTCACTTGCCTACGTAATATAATAATTTGAAGAATTTAGTTTTATTAATAAATGTATAAAGATGGTCATCACATCACTTTGTCGCGGAGATATAATTATATTGAAAAACTTCAAGCACCATTGGTTTTTTGCCGTAAATCTAGACTTTTGTTTTCACAATGTTATCCTTGGTAGATGTTTCATTATATATAGGGTGACCTATTAAAAAACTATTTTTAATTTGGTGGTATATTTCGGGAAAGTGTAAAATATCTTCCTTGAAAGCATCCCAGTATTCTGACTGCCATATTTCCTTTTTTTTTATTAACTTAGTACTTACTTACATTTAATATTCTATTTGAAGCAGGTGACGCCAAACTGTTGCCGCTTTGTATCTTGTTGTAATCCAAACAATAGGCCTGTATTTTGTTCTCTTTTGTGTCTTTTTTTAAACTTCGACTAGTGATGTGACTGTCGGGTATCAAGAATTCCGTTTTCAATTTTGAATAAGTAACTAGTAGGGGATAATCCCTTTGAAACGCATAAACTTTTTACGCATAACGTATCTTTACGCATAATTTTTTTTCGCATAAACACCCTTTAGGCTGACATTTCAAAATTTAATAAAAATATGCGATCCAATAGAAACCCAACTAGTAGTTCATTACAAAGACGTTTGAACTTAAAAAAATATTTGCCTTCAACCTTGTGCCAAATTTTACAACGGTTAAGTTTTCTTCGAAGTAACAAACTGGCAAACATACGAATGGCTACTGAGATGAATGTAAGACCACCACTTTGTTCGGTTGACGAGACTGTTTGGCATGATCTTTCAATTCGCGATGGTTTGAAAGAGCCACAAGAAACGCATGAAACCGTTTTCTTGATTGATCAGCTGGTAAAATAAAGAAATCTAAATTTTTTCAGGGTATTCCACCCTACACCCTACCCTCCACTTTATAATCTGAGTTATTTTCTTACGTTGCTGCACATTGTTTTAAAACCAATACCAATACTGAAAAGGTAATACATACGTAAGTTGAAATATTTCCCTCGCCTATGATTGCTGAAAGAACAATCATGTTATGGTTCGTAAAAGAAATTAAATTGGCATAGCGTTTTATCAATTGCCTTTCAATGGCGAACACTTGTGTGTCAATGATCAACGAAATAGAGCCTTGTCATAACTTCGTTAAAAATTAAATCACTTAGGTACACATTTATTGCGAAATTTGTACCAAACAGATGGAAAAAAGTGAGATTATAAAAACGTGTAAATTTATAATTTTAAATGTGGGAATTTATAATAGAGAACGCAGAACAGGGTAGTGATTCTTTCAAAAGCAAAGGTGAGCGAACGTAGGAGTGAATGTCCAAGCAGCGAGTTGAAGTAGTCCCGTCAAAGAGAACAAAACACATTTCAGCGCGTGTATTCAATTTGGCAGCATGGCTCTCGAACGTATAAGGCTACCTAATTGAGAATGCACGCGCTAAAATTTGTTTTGCTCGCTCTGACGGGCGGGACTGCTTTCGCTCGACTGGACATTGACTCCTGCATTCGCTCACCTTTGCTTTTGAGAGAATCCCTACTCTGCTACTTCAAACATAGTATGCTTCAAACCAATACGTACCTATTATTTGCAAGCGCCATCTGTGATAATTCATGACTAATTAGGTGTGATGTCAGTTTAAAATCTACTTAAAGCGCCATCTGTAAATATTTATGAACACTAATTGGTAGTTGGAGAAAGTAAACCGATGACTCTCAGTCTGTGGAGCTAGTTACAACGCACAAAGTTTCCGTTAATACCGTAAGATGGCGTTATGCACACTTTATTTATAAATGAGTTTTTTTATTAGGTACGGATCTAAAGATTTCCATAAAAGTAAGTAAAGAGGCCCTATTCTACTCAGTAAAACCTAATTGCTTTGACATAACTATCGTATTGTCAACGTTATGACAGCTCTTATTTACTTCACAGCAATGGCGGCCGAGTTAAAAAACTATATAATAACAGATATCCAAAGCAAGTAGGTTTTTAACCAGAAGAATAGAAGCCTTGATGCAGTGAATAATGATACACATCGTATTTACTTAGTCGGATATGGTCGTTTTTGTCTTTCTCTCTCTATTAGTTTATCGATTGGTAAGTAAGTTTACATGATTCGTAACGGGCAAATATGTTTAAAAACTTCGCTGATTTGTAATGATTCTAATTATGTAAGATACCACCGAAAAACTAATGAAATAAAACATGAAAATAATGATGTTTTGTGACATGGACATAAGGGAAAATTACAAAAATTCAGATTTAAATGATCATCTCCGAAACTAGCAAAAATCGCTGAATATAGGTACATAGGGGTTAAATCGATAGCTTTTTAGCTGCTCTATCTAGCTCGGTTTCTGGGACACCCTGTATAAAGTTACTTTAGAGATACTCTCCTTTAGGTATTATTTTTAGTGTTAAAGCCAAGGACAACAAAATGATTCCGAACATAATTGACATACACAAGTCAAGGTGCTTGCTACTTTTACCTGCTAAGTTAAAAAACAAGGTCTGCAAACTAAAAAGTCAAATGAACACCCCTTATGTATGGTCGATGCTACATGACAAATATCTAATCAATGTATTAGGTAATTTATTCGTAATTGACTTGATACACTTTCCAATTAGTTTCCTTCCTTGCTTCGTGGTTCCGAATTAATTTCGCGTGTTGCATGCAGAAAAGTTACGTTTTCCGGTCCGCACCGATGTCGATACTTTTATTTACCTAATCAGAAAAAGGTACTTATGTATACAGTAGGATAAATAATGCAGCAGGAGTATCATTAGGGAAATAATAATAAATGTTTTTTTATTTGCCGTGAAAAATATTCTTAGATAAAATGGTTTTGAATGTGTAATTACAATGTAACATTTTATTTTATCAACATAACCAACACTTATAATCACTTGTGAACAGTTGTGATACCTAATGGTAGCCAAAGGTGGAAGTCTCTAACACCCCTATTCACAAACGTCACTAAATATGAGGTCTCATAGTGCTCACGAACGGACAGGGTGGTTCAAATCTTCTCATAAACAAAAGGTCGGTCAAAAAGGACCAATCACAAAGCTGTATTGAACGCAGTGCGTTTACTCAGTGAAGGATCCCTTAAGTATTGCTTGTGAATACGGGTGTAAGTGTAAGTAATTTCAATGCATTTTATCATTTGAAAGCTGCTTTTTGCTTACACTTTTAACCACTAACTAACTTAAAATAGCTCTGCAAGGGTGGATTTAAGTTCCATAAAGGCTTTATACTTGCTTTAAACTAGCTCAAATGGTTTATCTGAGCATTCCGCCTGTGCGGCTAGCACAAGTTGCCCGCGACTTGTTTGTCGCTCGGATCTCCCTTTCTATCTAGCCATTAACGATAGAGACGCACTGAGCGACAAGTGAGAAAATACAACTTGTGCTACCCGTGCAGGTCGTTTATTTTGACGGCCTCTTTGGCATAAACTGTAACTGCGACTGCTCACTAACGAGCGTGGGTAGACAGAAATCTAAAAGGTATTAACTATTTGCAACAACCTGTAGCCCGTTTCACAAAGCTACAAGTTAAAAATTACAAGCGGAGCTTTCTTTCTAGCAAAAGGTGGAAAGAGACTTCCGCTTGTAAATTTGTAACTTGTAGCTTCGTGAAACGGGCTGTAGCTGATGTTATTTTAGTATGTAGGTATGTAAGTAAACTCATAACTGCACACAAACAGTTTGTGAAATTAAAAATCACCCTATTATTTATTTGCCTTAGATACAGTACTTAACCGTTTTTTACACCCTGTATTTTTACTTTTTAGACAACTCTATGATAGCACGAAGAAACACAAACGGTATATTTTTAATCAAAAACGATGCGAGGCCGCTTTCACGTGAGTTAAGCTGATGAAAAATGCTTCTCATCTACATTTGGAGAACAAAGGTTCTGTAAATACAGGGTGCTGGGAAATAATGAAACATTCTTCTAAAGTTTTATTGCAGTTTTTCGTATTATCTTAAAAATCGTATACCTACCTACCGACTTCACATTTGTAAAAGTTATTCCCTTAAAAATAAAAATGGTGGCGTTGAAAGTAATTATTACTTGCACTTCACTAGTGATATTCCTTAAACTCTTTCTAAAAGTGAGTTAGGACCATTTCGTGGCTACTTTCTTCTTGTGCTTGTTATTCTGTTCTTTGTTATGTGTGTCACGAATAAATGTTTTTTTTTCTAAAATGACTTACCTACGCATGAAATGTTTGTCTAACTATTTTATTTGAATGTATTGTTTTGTATTAAGCTTAGACCAGTAAAAATGTTAAAATTATACCTACATTGAATGCAAATAGTGGACAGGCCAGCCAAAAAAAAATAGAAGCCCTCGTACTTACATCAGAGGGTATATTGTATTAATATTATATGTAGTATTAGAGTTTAACTGATATTTTTTTTAATTTTTAAGCAAACCAATTCGAAACCCCTTGTCATTCATTATCTTTCAGAATTTGTACCCGAGGTTAACGTTGCAGGGGACCGAGATACTTTTGTTCAGAAAAAGAAAGGGGGCGAGTTTTGTAAAGCACCATGGAATAACTTTTGTATAAAGAAAGAAAGAAAGAAAGAAAGAAAGAACGGTACAGAAAAGTAAATTAACAAACAAAATCAAAAATACAAAACATCTGAACCAGTGCCGGACGGAGCAAAATGGTTCCTGCTCAGCATGTTACTGGTTTTTGGTTTTTAGGCTATTGTGGTGGTGGCAAGTGGTTTAGTGGATTTGGTGGTATAGGCTAATACCCCTTTCGAATTAAAATTAATGGAATTAATTGAGGTATTGATAGCAAACTCAAATTATGAACTCATTGTTAAATTTATAAAGGGTGTTTCTAAATTGATATTTTTAGCAATAGCCACAATTTTACCTTTCATTCGCTAAATTTATTATAAAACTTAATCCTTTAACAATAAAAAATACTGAAAGACAGACATTGTCATGATATTAATTATTATTCAATTGTCTTAATATACTGATGCATCCTAAAATATCATTTTTTAATAAACCGCTTTACATTAATGTTCTCCTTTGGGCAAGATGTTGTGGGCGTAATGAACATTTTAGAATATAATTAAATTTTAATTACTGAAGGTCATTTTTAAGGTTCTAAAAGTAATAATGAAAAGCTGGTTGTTGAACTGAGGCAAGGGACGTAAGGTTAATTCAATACAACGTTATTTTGGAAAATAAGTTGTAGGCAAACACGAAAGAAAAAAACAATGGCCAGGTTCTAATTCGTCTTTACTATCTATAAAAATATTACTTTTTACAATTCCACAAAAGCTACCAGCTATTGTTGATGTGTTAAAATATGATATTAAACTCCTCCCTGGTACAGTCGACTACAAAGATAAGTATCCACTTTTTCACCTTATTGCATTGTAATAGGGTCCAAAAGTGGATACATCTCTTTGTAGTCGACTGTACAACATCATAATAGGGTGACGGCACCAATGTTGGACACTTTTAGCTGAAGGCACCAATAATGGACACTTAACTCTTAATTCAAAGGTCATAAGGTTATAAATTGACTGTCTCAAAATAAATGAATAACCCTTATCTTCTGTACCATAAGAATCAAGTGTCCATTATTGGTCCTTGTTCATTACTGGTGTCATCACCTAGTACTTACTTATTGTTTATTTGTGGCCATATAGAAGATGCATTTGCGAACGTTATAGTTATCGAATTGGATTGCCCTTAACTGCCGAATGGTATGTATGTATGTATGTAAATACTTTAACATACATTCATACTAAGAACCACCAAAGGCATGTACAAAGGCCAACTTATCCCTTGAAGGGATCTCTTCCAGTTAACCTTTTAGCGATTGAGAAATGTTTGAAATAACAAATAGCAAAACGTACAACAGTGAAAGAGACGAGATGTTTAATAATCACGTAAATTTTAAATAACCAATTTAAAGTAATAAGACTTAATAAATATATAAATAAATATGACCTAGATCTTAGCTAAATAATGTAATACATTTCCAAATAGATCGATGGGTACATACTTGCGGCCGAGTTGAAAACAATACCATAAAGGTACTGACAGACGTGCTCATTACTAGCACGAAAGCATGCTTTTATTGAGCAAGTGCTCAATAAAAGCATGCTTTTGTGCCATTGCATGGTGCGACACACGTGCTACTAATGGGCACTTGCTCAATAAAAGCATGCTTTCGTGCTAGTAATGAGCACGTCTGTCAGTACCTAAACTAACATGTTATGATTAGAACAGGCATCCAGCTTTTTTGCGCGACCCTTATCATAACAGCGGTCTACATTATTGTGGGAGAGTTGGTCGATTATAATTATAAAAATTAAAGGCCTTTAAAATATAGAACCGAAACCTTTTTAATTTTTGCTTCACGAGCCAAAAAGGATAAAGGTTACTTCGTTATTTTTGAAACACCCTTATTTCTTTTTTGTTATTAAAACACCATGGATATCGGCGTATTTTAAATTAGAAATTTTATGAGGTTGTTTTCCTACACCAAAACGGATTAAGTTTAATAATACAATAAAAATAAAAATGCCAAGAAGTTAAGGTACCATTTAACAAAAACAACAAAAATGCAAAAGAGAAATACAAGATAAAGTAAAAAAAATATTTTGGGCAGGTTTTTGTTTTCAACTGTATTTTCTTTTGCAAAGTCATTATCTGCTTATCAAGACCAAACTAATGAGTCCCAACACGATGGGTCTGCGACGTTAAATATAGCCGAGATCCTGTCGCCACCTCCAGACTCCATCATCAGATCACCTCTTAGGGTCTTCCCAGACCTATCGACGCAGAACCGGCTTGAGCCGGTAGGAAGAAGTTTCATGTCCGTGCTGTAAGAGTGAAAAAGGCGACACTTGGCTCGGCTCGGCTCGATTCGGCGTTGAAAACAAAACGACATCGTTTTCGCTCATATTCCTTACACCCGTATTCACAAACGTCACTATAAGGTCTCACAGTGCTCACGAACGCACAGGGTGGTTCAAATCGTCTCATAAACAAGAGGTCGGTTAAAAAGGACCAATCACAAAGCTGTATTGAACGCAGTGCGTTTACTCAGTGAAGGATCCCTTAAGTATTGTTTGTGAAATATGGGTGTTAGATACCATAATATTGAAATAATATTAAAGCGAAAAAATTTAGTCGGTCTTAGGCAGGATTCGAACCTGCATCTCCTCTGGCAATCCGGGTCAATGCAGGCGCATTACCAATTATGCCACCAAGACCCTACTTAAGATCCACGAAATTAGTGATCGCTTAGTTTTTCATACTCGGTTTATTTTTTCGCTTTAATATAATTTCAATTACGTACTGTTTCTGTAAAAATTAAAAAATGACCATAATATTGCATTGTAATTGGGTTTACATAAGAGCTTATCCAAATATCAGCCTATTCTATTAACGGAAACTAATTTAAATATGATTTGCAGAATATGACCTAAACTGACATACAACAAGCTCGTAAAAAGAATAACTTTTAACACAATATTATTTAAACTCAACTTAATTTAAATACAGTGTCATACTGGGAATCCTTGTTCTAGATTATTACATAAGCTACTTTTTAATCCGGGAAATTTAATTTCCCAGAGAAAAACAAACAAAGTCGCGAGCTTAGGGTAGTTTTGAATGACGTAGCCTGCGAATAGGTAAAACCCTAGCCAAGAACTGTAGAGAGCTAATTCAGCACTACTTTGTGTTAATTAGATGCAACCACAGCATTAGGGTCGACAAGAATATGCAGATGCCAATTATTCCAGAAAATCCTTTTCAAATTATGTATACACCTTGAAATAATTTCTAACATCGCTGGACCGCTAAGTAACAAGAAATAATTTTCTTAAAAAAATACGTTTTGGGACAAGCTTTTGTTGTCGATGTATATTTTTTTGAAGACCAAACTAAAGCCGGCCATACACGTTACGGTTACCGGAGAGGTCTACCTGTGCAGGCGACTGGAGCAAAACCAAAAATCAATTCTTTCGAGTGACACCGTATGGTGAACCTGTGCGTGTGTGCCGTGTCCTCCGGTCGCCTGCGCAGGTAACCTCTCTGGTGGACCGTAACGTGGATGGCCGGCTTAATGAGTCCCAACACGGTGGGTCTACGTTGAATATAGCGGAGATACTGTCGCCACATTCCAGGCCCATCATCAAATAACCTCCTAGATACCATAATAGTTCATTATCATCGGGTTTACAGACGTGGTCCAAATTTCAACCTATTCCCTCAACGGGAACGAAAATTGACGTGCAAATTTTCACAGACCACTTACAAACATACGAACATACGAAAGCGTGTAAAAAAAAATTATAATGTAAATCTGTCGATGATTCTGTCGAAATTACCGTTATTTTGCAGACGTTTTTGCCTTTAGCGAAGTCAAAATAAGAAATTAAAATGTCCCGTCTATAAGTAATTAATACCTACCAAGAATATTTGCATATTTATATTAACCTGTTATTAAAAGAAACGTATGCGAATTTGACCTTCATTATTCTTATGCCAAAATAAAACAAGTATAGTTATTTCTATGCCGCTGAGGAGATAATGAGCTACATTTTAACCGCAACCTAAAAACCTTCTAACACACTATTAATCGCTTAAAAATGACATAAAAAAACTATGGAATAACTTTTTTATCCCATACATCGTTTTATAAGAATCATTTTAGGCTTTCTCTTTAGATTGAGTTGAATTCTCCTTCCACTAAAGCACACCCACGATATAGGCTTCATGTTGTTGTTTTGTCTCCGCGACTAATTCTTAAACGTAGGTTATAAATACTCCGTTTTGTGTTATATTATTTTGTGCGTGCACGCACTCAGGCATATATAGCCAGCCACCCACAGATTAGATTTTATTTTAATGTAGTTAGTTATTGCACAGATAATAGTGCCATATGTGTTTGTTGGATGGTTTGATGGATGATTTGATGGCTAATTTAAACTGTGCCCATGTTTTAATTTGTTGTTTTGTGTTTATTATTTTTTCTTTCTTTGTTACCTATTTGTGTTTATTGTGTGATTATGAAAATGTTTGTGTCACCTTCCGTGCTGTCACCGAGCGGTCCCAGCGGAAGACCAGCGCTGGCTTAACAGCCGGCACATGCTGAGTTGGGACCGTTTCGCAACAACTATCAAATTTTGTGTAGCTTTACTTTTTTATTTTTATTTTTACTTTAATTGTGTGTTGTTGTGAATAAATATTTTTATTATTATTATTATTATTATTAATTAAAATGGATCATGCAAAAAGTTTTGAATTCATATTAACTGAATGAGATGAACACGGTCTTTTTTTTTTCCACATTTTTGTGTGTTAGGTATTATGGGGACATAATGAACAAACTGCGTGAATTCAAAAGAAGTATACCGAGTTAAAAAGGTTCCATATGTATTTATTACGATACAAAAAAAAACATTAAAATTCATGAAGTAGATGATCAATGAAATCATCCCATTCCATGGGAAGTCACGATTATGATTCATAAAGAACAAATCGTTGCTTAAATACAAAAGCGCCACAAATCAAAATGTGTTTGGTTGCGTTTAAATTAAGAATGCTATAGAATTTAAGTTTGAAATCAAACTATATTTGTTTTTGATTTGGGGTGCTTTTGTATATAAGCAGCAAAATTATAATGGTGCCTCGTACTAGTTGCCAGATGAGTTTTAGTTTTAAACTATTGAATTATAAATTATTTTTGAATTTATAAACCTGTACTAAACTGTTGTGAATACATTCAAAACTATTTTCACTAACCTTTTCCGGGAAATTCCTCTATAAGCTAGTTATATCGCGTAAAGTGTCCAGTTCGCGTGAATTTCAATTTTAGAGGTAGGAATATTATACGTTTAATATCGCATATGAGTTTGCTGAAGTTAAATATATCAATTCATTTCGCTAAGTGAATTACTTGTTTCGCAATTCAACAGTGTCTACTTTATGCAAATGTTGTTAAATTGTTACAAGAAACACTGAGTTCATGTAGTTAATAATTTAATCATTAAAGTGAGAAAGTAAGTGAGTGAAGTAGTTTTTTTTTATAAGAGTGAGAGGCAAACGAGCATGTAGGTTACCTGATGGGAAGTTATCGCCACCGCCCATAAACACCAGCAACTCAAGAAGATAGTAAGTTGTAAAATTAATCGTAGAATTTAGCAAAGAGGCTCTATGCTTAAACTTCCGAGTATTTTCTAAGTAAAACTTCATGAGTTTGTAGGTTTTATACCATAATTTTTGTACAATTATTAGTGTAAAGAAAAGTTGTGGAATAGGAAAGAATGGAAATTACTTCACCGACAAGACCATAGCTCTTAAGGGTGTAACCAGACGTGTACCAGACCAATTGATCGATCGCCGATCGACGGCATCGATTGACGTCGATCGAAGTCGATCGATTGGTCTGGTAGGAACTATCGATCGACGGATATCGTTCGACTAACCAATCGATCGATTGCCGGTCGACGTTGATCGACTGGTCTGATAGCTTTAATTGATGAAGGAACTATCGATCGACTAATCCATTCTGCCATCGATCGACGATCGATCGATTGGTCTGGTAGGAACTATCGATCGACGTCGACTAATCAATTCTACCATCGATCAAAGCCGTCGATCGACGATCGATCGATTGGTCTGGTAACAACCTAAGTGAATAATGATAATGATCATAATTGGCCAAATTACTAAGGATAGTGTTTTAATTAGTGTTTGTTTTTATTTTGGTAAACATCTAAATCGAAATCATTCTCATAGAAAATATTCGCTTGAATAAATCTTTACTTTGGTTTTGTTAACAAGATTTTAAACAAAAATAAACAAACTTCATCCTGCCCATTTAATTTACCGCAATCCGAAACATTTTAGAACTTTCGTGTTCAAATTAATGTTGTTATTATTTTCTGTGTGTACTTCTGATACCGAGAGCCGGTATTCTAGGCGCCTAAATACTATATCGTCTTTGATCTGTTATCGTATTGTCAACGTTTGATAGCTTTTATTTACTTGATAGTAATGGCGGCTGACGTCAAAAATACTGTAACAGGGCCTCTATTCCCGGTGGTAAAAACTATACATCGTCTTTGCCCTGTTATGGTATTGTTTTGAAGTCAGACGCCATTACTGTCAAGGGAATAAGAGCTATCAAAACGTTGACAATACGATAACAGAGGGGCTATTGTCTAACGCACTTGCAATCACGATTGTTTTCCTTTGAAAATCGAAGGCTTGTCTGCATATAAAATGAAAACAATTGCTCCACTTTGAAGCCGGTTGCGATTGCTAGTGCGTTAGACAATAAGCCCTCAGGTCAAAGACGATTATGATTTTTACCGTGTTGATTAGAGGCCCAGGGGGCTTATTGTTTAACACACTCGCAATCACGATTGTATTCATTTTCAAAATCGAAGGCTTGTCTGCATACAAAATGAAAACAATTCCTCCACTTTGAAGCCGGTTGCGATTGCGAGTGCGTTAGACAATAAGCCCTCAGGTCAAATACGATATGGTTTTTACCGCCGCCGGGAATAGAGGCCCTGAATGAGTATTTTTGGGATCACAATTTGTATTTTTGCGATCGGACTTGTTTTACTGGTGGTACGATCCAGTGCAAGTTCCGTCCGGATCGTTACCATCCATACCATCTTATCTTTTAACCAACCGCTAAGCAGTAGTGTTCGCATTGTTGTGTTTCAGTGTGGGGATAAGACCACCGGTGAAATAAAAAGTATAGATTCTGATGCGTTTCATCTTAGCACTCAGGGTTGGCGACGAATTTTCAGTCTTGCAATTGCAGTCTTTAGATTGTACTCGTGAGATTGAAAATTTCTAGTCATAAATCCCACTTACTATCAGGTGGCCTATGTGCTCGTTCGCCTTCACGAAATCGTAAAAAACCTTAATCCTAGTTCAAGATAAAATCCTCTAAACGTTAGAGTAACTTAGAAATTTTCTCCGCATAAACACTCACGCAGCAAACCTAAAGGCGATTGCAGTAGGTTGTCAAAATTTAAAAATTAGTGGAAGAGGGCCGAGTGCCGCAATCACCTGTCACCAGCCCCCGTGTTATGGTCACCTTCGCGGTGATAAAACATCGATCACTCTCGCACTTAGGTACTGGTTGGAAAGTGACAGATGTTTTATTCACGCTTATCAACGTTGATAAACACGACCATAATTGGCCCGCTGATTTGTTGGAATTAGGGGAGTGGTCCGTGAGATAGTGGTATTCCAAAAATATGTACGGTCAGCCTTATAAGAAGCTGTAAACTTTAGTGTTTTGTCACTTTAACGTCATGTTTGGACTGCTGCACTAATCTGTCAAAGGCGTTAAAGCGACAAGGTACAAAAGTGTTCAGCGTCTTATAAGGCCGACTGTACCTAACTGTCGATTTGGACGAAACATGTCGTACGACTAACGGCCAAACCCTATATTCAATCCGCGGACAGATAAGGCTTACTTCGGGTTAAAATTTGACACTTGCCCATACAAAATGTGTCAAATTTTAATCCGAAGTAAGCCTATCTATCCGCGGTTTGAATATAGGGTTCGGCCATAAGACAAAACATAGATACGTACCTATGGATTCCATGTCAAAATCATTCTCGTTAACTTTACTAGAGTCCATACATTTTTTTTTAAATCTTTGACGATTTTTCTCTTTCTTCATTATCGACGGGTCATACACCCTACAAAGGATTTTTTTAAACAGGGTTTTGGTCACACTTTGTACTGTGTAGAAAAAAAGACTGCAAACAAAAATGTATGTTTAGGCAATACCTAATAAAACAGGTACTTCAAACCTCAAAGTAAAACTATCTTGTAATTTTTTTTTTTGTGAAACTTCTCCCTAGAATTTCCCAGTACCGTATTTATTGTAGTTTTACCCTTTCAAAATGCTAACAACGTACCGTTACAAAAAAAACAACGTTTAAATAAAAAACTTTAATTAAACAACATTCAATAAATAAAATAAATAATTCATTCGCATCGTTCATTCGTTCGAACCATTCAAATCATTCGTTCTTCCTCCAGCCCCTGTACGGGAGTGGGGTGACGTCACGTTTTCTCCGATGGTGACCGTGGTGGCCAGCGTAGATAACCTGATGGTCCTCGTGGTCGTCATGCGACGCCAGTTTCTTGACTCCCACGATTGCTGACAGCATCAAGGCGAGGGCTGATACCGCCAGGGCCTGGAAGGAAAAAAGTTTACGTTAGTATGCGCTTCAGGGAATTAGGTTCCGTAAAACTACACAACTATGATCCTAACCTGTACCAATAGTCCAATTTGCCTCATTACATTATTTTAAAAATATGATTTCTGAGTAAATGTGATACTTTCCGAGGGAAAAACAATAAACAAGTGCTAGGCCAACGAAAAACGTAAACACTAGGTGTACTGTATATTCTGGTCTATAAAAAAACAACTTGCTTTATGACTAAGAGGACTAACTTGAATTTTTACAAACGTACAGGGTGATCATAACGCTCATTTTTAGCAAAAACTTTGGTCTCAATAAGTCTTTGGATGCTTGGTTGGTCTCAAGTCTTTTGATCCTATAGAAACGGGATAGATTAGCACCAGATTTTTTATAACTCAAAATGACCAATCATAAACACGTCCTACTTGAAATAAACCCAATCAAAAAACGGCACTTTGTAGCTGCATACATTTTGAGCTTATCCGAATTAATTAATTATATTAATAGACTTCATTCACTTTGTGCAAATTTTAATTATCACCTGATTTATTTTGGACAATGTTCCATTTGGGCTTAATTAATACGTGACGAAATGATATTAAGCTATAAATATTTCAAGCACAATTTCAAGTGGACGATTTTCCTTTTGAGGGGCTACCACATGACCTTCGATCTAAAGCTCTAAACTTTCAGTTTTTGTTAAAACCTATTTGCATTAACACTGCTGTTCTAAATTAGCTGCCATTTTAATTTTACATTTTTACTCCAAAAAAGTAGTATTCAGGCCTTTATTTCCATATTTTTCACTTTAGAAAAAAAAACTTCGATGATTTATTACATATATTAATAAAGAATATTTAGATTTAGTTTCGATATCAATTGACGCCAAAATGAAAAAGTTATATCCAATTCAGTGTTTTTATAGTCATGTTAAAAATATATATAAATAAATACCATGGGTTATTTTGAAATTCTGTTCGACAGAATCAAAGATAAATATATGGATAATTATAATATATTTTTTCATAAATAAACATTCAGTTTTGACAAAGTTATAAGAACTTAAACTTCATCAAAACGTCTGTTATGGGCACGGTAGCCCCTTAACCTACAAATACTAAACTTACATTTTACAAATATCCTGCAAATTTCGATTAATGTTAAAGTAAGCGTTGGCCTGAACTCATTTTGGCGTGGCGTTTCAGTAGCTTCGTGACCCGTCTTAACTTTCCACCCTGTATACAATGTTAATTACAGGTGCCACACTTGTCATCTTGGTTATAATAATATAATATTACACGAACACTGATCGCAATTAGCGAATATACGTTCTGTCCTCAGTTTCGATGACAGAACCTATTGTATTTCATAAACAATCATTTATAGATTTTTTACAATTTTATTGATTTCATCTGGCAATTAATGTTTAATCTAACGTCAAAAAGTATCATTTTAGAAAAATGCCGCCACTAACATTTTTTTAAACTTTTAAAGCCAAAGAAGCACTACAGGCCACCTGATTAAAAACGGTCACCATCACTCTTACTGCCGCACTCAGAGACGTCAATTAAATTTAATGCTTGTTTAGTGACGTGTTGTCTTATTCTATTGCTGTAGCAAAGAAAGTGACAGCAGCAAATTTAATCAAGCATTAAATTAAATTGACGTCTCTGAGTGCGGCAATTAGACATCAGTATTTTAATGCAGAAGATTCAGCCATGTCAATGACTTTCGTATTTAGTGACGTCATCATCGTTTTTGGGTCGAGTGAAGTAATTGTCTTTTTATTCCCATTCTCAAAAACCTTACAAAAAGGACGCAATTCCTAAAAATAACCATAAATGTTTTTTACCTCTGTGGTCAGCTCGTATTTGCAAAACATAAACTTATAAGTATACTTGTACACTTTTACAGCTCTAATTAATTTGCCGTAAAATAATATGGCACGAGCATTGTGCCGCATGAGTTGTTGTGATAAAAGCAAATTGCCGCATAGTGATGGGCGACTAAATTAATTCAACTCGTGCCTAAATTGTCGTATTATTCACGAGTTGCTCGTGTTACTTCCTAATTCGTGTGGCAAATGCATTGGTCATTTATAAAGCAAATAAGGTTCCGTCCGTGATAAAGTTTTTTTTTCTGCTGATTTAATAACGGTTAGGCCGTTTTCTAATATTCAAAAGTTTAAATCATTTAATTATAATAAAGGAATAAAATGTTTTTATTTAATGTGATTAATTATTACCGCTGCGCAAATTTATTTCTTTGCCTAAACAAGATCCTAGTCCCATCACTATTTTATAAGGCAATGTTGTTTATGCCTGTCATTATCGTTTTCATTAAGGTAGTAAGTAACAAAAGTACTGTAATTTGTAAGTTACTAGTGTTGACATATCCATTATTAATTAATTAGAACATGTGTTCACGATATTAATCATCATGGCATTTTTTTTGTTTTTATTGATAAAGTGACGAGGTATAATTAATAAGGTAATTAATCGTAATACTTAAGCCTTTATTCTACTTTGATTTAGCCCATTTTGTATACTTTATCGTAATCATATTGTAATCGTAGTGTGTTGTTGTTGTTGTGATATTGTTAAAAATATCATAGCTATTATCAATCTGTCAAAAAGACCTGACATAACGTAATATCGAAGCGAGTTGGGCAAATACAATGTGAAATATTTATCGCTTTGAAATTTAACATTAACAAAATAATAAATCAACTAGATAATTCCACAAAACATCAGCTATAAAAAAAAGATTACATTAAAGAAACTTTTTCATTATAATCAACAATTAGCTCTAAAAGGCTCTAAAAATTACAAGAAACATTTTTAACTTGCCTATTATAAATCAAACACGAACGAATCGTGCCATTTCACTCCGTCACGCCGCTGAGTAAATGGGTCCGACAATTATTCACTCTTTCCAATTACACATACATTCGACGCTCGACATCTTAAGACTTCCATGTATGCGTATCGTTTTCTAAGCATTGTGCTGATGAATTTAGGAGATTTCACTGCACTTATTAAATCGTTTATTGAGGTTATTAAAACATTTTTTTATTTGCCCTCGGTTTTTGGGGTTCCGTACCCAAAGGGTAAAACGGGACCTTATTACTAAGACTCCGCTGTCCGTCTGTCTGTCACCAGGCTGTATCTCATGAACCGTGATAGTTAGACAGTTGAAATTTTCACAGAAGATGTATTTCTGTTGCCGCTATAACAAAAAATACTAAAAACAGAATAAAATAAATATTTAAGGGCTCCCATACAACAAACGTTATTTTTTTGCCGTTTTTTGCTAATGTTGCATAGATAATGGTACGAAACCCTTCGTGCGCGAGTCCGACTCGCACTTGGCCGGTTTTTTATTTATTTCGTGCCCTCTATTTTGTCTAATTGTAGCAGATTTTAACGCAGTTTAAAAATAGACACATTTTGAAATATTATAATGGTAATAATTTTGCAATTTTCGATCATAAAGCTTGCATGTTTTTGCATCAGTACTAATATTATCTCCATCATTCTTTATCATGATGATGATGACTAATATTATAAATGTGAAACTGTTTTTCTTTGTTTGTTTGTTCAGTCATTACGGTTTAACGCCTAAACTGATGAAGGAAGACATAGACTTCTGTTGGGTGAAGATTTTACAGATGCCGATATTATAGCTAGAAGCAACTTTGCCGCGGACGCACCACCTACTGTCTGAAACATTTTAAATTGACACCATATCCCTACTAAAGTTATCTGGAAGAGATCGCTAAGCAGCCATAAGACCGCCTGTGTCTTGCTATTTTTTGTAAAAGTTTATCCTTCGTTTAGTACTCGTATAAAACAGGCATTGTGTATCTTTTACTGAATATCAGCTTTATTAAGATATAAAAAATATCTTTTTATGTTAACTTTTTGCAAAAAAAGAACACGTTATTTTCATCATGATTAAATCACATCACGAAAAATATCTATTTAGGAGAACTTTTTGCAAAAATGGACTAGGTCGTAGAAAAAAGAACCATACCTTCATGGTGAGAAGACCTAAACCACCTATTCCAACAGCTCCAAGGGTCTTCGCCATCATCAGGCCCAAAAGGGCGATGGAACCTCCTCCACCGCCTTTGCCTCGACCAGTTCCTGCAAAAAAAAGTTGTAGAAATTTAGTTTTGTGTGAGTGACATGATCGTTAGAAAATGAAACGAGTGCGTCGGGGACAAAAAATCAGATAAACATGAATTTACTGTAAGGTTGTATGACTTAAAAAAAAACCCCTTAAATGTTTTGATCATGAAAACATGTTTTTTTTTGGGATGTAGGAGGCAAACTTGCACACAGGTCAGCTGATGGTAAGTGTAATAAGATTTTTTAAAATGGCCGGTTTTACTTGGAAAGATCCCAAGTGAAAACGGCCATCTGTGAGTTTTGTGACCCATAGACATAATTATGCATTCTGAAGACTACAATCTTAAGACCAATCTTACGACCGCAAATACGTTGCTATTGCTAACCTTGATGACCAAGATGGAATGTCTCTATGCTAGTCATTTCACTGGGTGTCTTATCCCCACACCGGAACACAACAATGTGAACACTGCTACTTGGTGGTAAGTTTAAGGACGTTGCACAAGGTCCCTCCACCACTAAAACTACTAATTTCTACCATAAATCTAAAAAGGTTTCTTTATCTTAATTTATCCTTCAATCCTAAAAATTTACATCTAACTTAAAGTAGGTACTTGTTTATTATTTTTTCCTTATATTTCGAATCTGGTGTAATCCAGTATATTGAAATTCCTGCTTTGGACTAATATTCGGAATGACGTCATTTTGTATGTAACCGCGTTCTTTTTTTTAAAGTCTAAAGGCGGTGGGGGGGTTGTTTAGTCGCGTTTAAGCTCTTTAGCGATTAGCAGAAATTTGTTTATTTATTTTGTCAATAAAAGTGAATTTATAATATTTTGTAACGCTTAGGGCCTGTTTCACAATCGACCACTAACAATATCTGCCATTTAAAGTTGGTTCTCTCCTTGTCTATTTTCAGGTGTCAGAAAGAGAATTATCTGTCAAATATCCTTTACTTGTCGATTGTGAAACAGGCGGTTAATATCATTGAGACAAACCTCTAACAACACGTTTTTTTCAGAACATCTTTTAAAAAAGTTCTTGTTGTCAATTTTAGTGTAAGATTTAAAATAACGAACTAAAACTTGAAATGAATTGAAACTCCAATCAAGTAGAAACTTTCAGATTACTTCAAGCATATTCTTGAACCTTACAATTACTTTTAACTGAATAATCCTACAATTACTTGGTGCCTGTCACTTGACAGTCACGCAATACTTACTTTATCATAGGTACATAATTATTTGTTTCTACTCACAACTTGCTATTGAAACCAGTCACCAAAAAAGGTCACAAAAAATTCGTTTCTTTCTACAAAAATAAACCACATCACGTCATTATTAAGGTTTAAAATTGGATGTAGCGAACCGAGACTTAGTTATCATCGGACTGGAACGGTCGTTTGGAAAAAAATATGCACGCGATATCATTTGTGTACAATTGGAAACTTGAACGAAAAGTTTTTATCCCGATTCGACGAAATGAAAAGATTACGTGTTTCGTTTATTGACTCCATGTAAGATTACTTAATTGTTGCAATCAAGGTAATAGTAGCTTGTTAAATAATAAATCAATGCTAACAAGTTTGCGATTTCTAAATGAGATCAATGAGTTCAAGAAAGTAATCAATAATACACTTTATGAGATGTTAAGGGGCTTCTAAACGGGCCATATTTTCACTGCAATATGTGGCCGGCAACTATTGGTGTCCCTCTCTTACTCGTATGTTAGAGAAAGACACCAATAGTTGCCGGCCACATATTGCAGTGAAAATATGGCCCGTTTAGAAGCCCCTTTAATGGAGAGAGCAGGCTTTAAAAAATCCGACGGTTATTGCTTACCAACTTTAAATCGTCAGAAATCCTAAATGATTGATCAAAATTAAAAATGAATAAAGAAACCTAAACATGATTTTTAAATGATACCCAAGCTACCATATTTTGTCGACTATTTTTCTTTTTTACAATATCACGTCTGGTTGCCGCCATATTGAATTTTGATTACTGTCATATATTTAGTAACACTCGCAAGAGCTTCGTTTGGTATCAGATAAACAAGTGTGAGATCGTCCACAGATAAAAAAACCATGCCCTTATTTCTCCAAAATCCTTTCTGAAAGCTATAAGAATTTCTTACGATGAAAATGCTTACTACACAAGATTACTTGAATTAGTACGACATACAAATTCAAGGACATATAATGTTGAAAAATGTAAGCAAAGAAGGTAACTTCTTAGTAAACCACTGAACTGTACGTTAAGTATTTCTTTCGAGGAGAGTGCTCATTAATAGCGAGTTTCTGAGAACTTCTGTAATGCCTTCTAAATGGGAAGCGTAATAGGGAATTTACAGGCAAACTTTGTGATAATATATGTTTACGCCATTATTTTTCTTACAGTTATGTTGTAAACAAGATTTTCCAAATTTTGTTCCCATGGTTCATAAAAACTGGGTTTTACAGTGTTATGGGGCTGAAAGGACTAAAGTCATTATAATGTGTTATTATTATACACTAGGGAAAAAGTTCTGAGGGTGGAAAATAGGGCCTGAATGGGTTCGTGTAAATATATGTATAGGTATAATTGCTTTTTAAATCAACGGCAAAAATGGTATTAATTACCTCCTCAGTAAATAAATGTACAAAATTATTATAATACGTAATTAATAAGTTACATTCTACGTAGTTGTTTAAAAAATTAAGTGGCCTCCTGAAACATCCTGCTTTCAAAACTTTACGAAGATTATGATTGTAGACCCTAGATAGACATTATAGGTATGTGATGAATTTCACGTTGATTTAATTTAAAAAATAATATCCCAGAATAAATATAAATGCAATAAATATCTTTACCGTGACTTGTAAAGGTAAAGTTAAATTAATATTTTATTTTCAGGGATGGCTACATTTTCCAACGTTCAAATTTTGCTTTATCCTAATACTTATTTTGGATTATTTGTACGCAAAATTTTATCCAAATCTTCCTCTATGCTTGATAATATCACAATGCAAGTATTCTCACAAACTTTCACATTTATTATATGGATAACAGGATAACAAAACTTACCAACACCATCCTTATAAGTTTCGTCAACAGTCTTCAACGATTCTTCAAATATCCTGCTGATCTTGTCTTTTTCTATCAAATTCGGTAATTTCACTCGCAACTCATGTCCTTGGAGAAACTTGGCCATTCTAAACAACGCAGAATCTTCAACAAACGACCTACCCTCATCTACTAAACTATTTGACACTGGTATACTAACTAACTTCACTCCATCAACCAATTCAAAATCACTGTCTAGAAAAGACCCGAAGGTCAAAGAGCAAAGGGCCGTGAATATTATTATTTCTCGATACATTTTGTTCGGTCACTATCCGAGCAATAAGTTAGAAAGGGAGACACAAACTCTTTTATAGTATAGAGCTTTCAAAAAATAGTACAAAACCCGAGCAATTGCTCCGCCTTGGGCTCGACGAGTGGAGTAAAAAGAATAATGGTGTGATTCTGCAATCTTTGCCATCTTAATCACTTTTACACTCTGTTTAGTTAGTAAATGTTGTTGTTAAAGCGATTAAATGGCGTTGTGAAGATAATGAAAGGTATGATAAAGTATTTGTCATTTTGTCATGATATGTTTATTGTTATACTCTTTTTTTTAATACTTTGGCATTTTTCTTACATTCATGGAAACGAAGTTTTTCAAAAGTATTTTTGTGTATTATTTATTTGTTAGCAGATGCACGATATTACTACAAAAAAATATTTTGTTTTTAATGTAGGTTTAACCCTTTATAGGGCAAAACTAAAAAATAGAACTGAATTCTAGACTCATTAGGTTTTTCCTATTCGCACAAAATTCTTTTGATAAAAAATACAAAAAGTATAGTGGTAAGTGGTAATTTTCAGTACCAGGTTTTAAAATTGACCTATAAAGGGTTAAGAGACTGTATCTCATTATTCTTTTATATTAACATGTATTTTGTAGCTTGGCTTTACAAGTTACCCTGTTAACTTTGACATTATTTTCCACGTATTTTGCATCGTTTATTCCGTTCTCGGAAAATTTTGTAGAGTAAATGCGACCTCATTCAAAGTTTTACGTTTGAACATTTCCATTAAATTTGTTCAAGTTAGAATTATGTCTGGTTATTCCATTGTATGATGTCCCGCCGTTAATAAATTTGTAACATAATAATTAAAATTAAGAGGGTAATGAGCTAAAGAAATAGTATGTAGTAAGAAATAGTATGTAGCTTGTGTATTCTGGTTTGTGAAAGAGTGAGAAGTATAAACAAAAAAATGAAAATGTTTTCGTTGAGATTTGTAGGATCAGTACAGTGTATTATTTATTAAATCATTTCTTTGAATTTCACCTCGTATCATTTCATTGAATTTCATTTTATGAAACGCAATTTTCTGCTGAAATCATGATATTTTCTGGGAATGTTAAACGTAAATATGTAGGTTCAGTTAAACTTCTAAGAAATGCCTTTTGATAAAATGAAAATTCTGCGTAATACGTTCGTTGAAAGGATCAATTAATAGGTACAGTCAAGGACTTTAATTGTTATGCCACAATGGAACCCTGTCGCATAACGTTAATCATTAATTTTGGCGTAATTTCTTTCATGTGGTTTGACGCTGTCATTATGATAGGGTTCTATAGTGGCATAACAACTAAAGTCATTGACTGTACATAATTTGTTTACGTCTTTGCCTATTTCAACTGACACCGATCACCTATTTTACATGCAAGTAGGGTGACGGAACCAGTAATGGACAAGGACCAATGATGGACATTTGATTCTTATTTTACAGAAGATAAGGGTTATTCATTTGTTTTGCAACAATCAATTTAGAACCATATGCAATTTGAATTAAGAGTGAAGTGTCCATTAGTGGTGCCTGTCATCTAAAATTCTCCATCATTGGTGTCGTCATCCTATTTTAATAAACTAAGAAAATGTTAAAAATATTGGTTAAAAGTTGCGGAATACCGCTCGATAAGTTCCCGCCATCGGAACCACCAAGCAAAATAACACAAAATGACACAATAGTTTACACTCGCGGACAGTTTACAAGAGATGCTAGAAGTGACACTTCACTTATATTTAGAACAATTTATTCTTCTATAAGTCAATCACACTCTTCACACTCAGTTGGACTCTCATGTGTATTAAATAAATAGATTTAATAAATATGTCAAAGGATACTGAAAAAAAGAAAGAAAGAAGTGGTCTCTGCCTACCCCTGTGGGAAACAGGCGTGATTTAATGTATGTATGTATCAAGGGATACTCTCTCACAAATCGACCTGATTCCAAGCTAAGCTCTAGCTTAGATAAAAATGAGTACACGCTAAAATAAATTCAAAACATTCAAGACCCAAGACTCCATAAACGTTTTACATGTATTTTAGTATTTATATTTTGTTGTGTAAAATATTGACAGTGAACTAATGTGACAGTTAATTTAATGCCATAAATTGAAGTTTTATTTTAATGTTAAGAGTTGAAACAACCTGCCAAATTAAAATAAGTGGAAGACATAGAGCTTTTAGGACTCATATAGTTATGTCCTATGGACGACGCGCTGGCCTAGTTGGTAGTGACCCTGCATACGAAGTTAGCGGTCCTGGGTTCAAATCCCGGTAAGGGCAGATAGACATTTCCATTCTCAAGACTACAATCTTAAGACTGCAATCCTTAGACCACAAGTGTGTTGCCAACCCTGAGGACTAAGACGGAGTCTATAATCTGATAAAAATAAAGGAAAAAAAATGTATTTTGTAAATGGGCCGCACACAAGAAGCGCTGCAAGAAACTCAATAGTTTCCCTTCATCTTTTTCCTTCCATTGAACTTTCGTCAACCTAGTTACAGATCCGTACCAAACATATATAACTACATCTTTTTTTTCTTTACATTTATGGTTTTGAACCATAATATAAGGTAACTAGAATTTGTTTAAAAAAACAGACTTGGAAAAGTTCTGCTTTCATTGCCGCATCCAGCAATAAACGCCAACGTATTCGATTGAGCATTTTCGCCGCCGCAAGAAGTAAGCGATTTAGTTTTATTCGTTTTGTATGACAGGTGAGAGTAAAGGACGGAAAGTTTTGAATGGCCCAAGGGACCAAAACATCCGGTCGACAGGTGCTCAGATACCATGGTGAAAGAAGGCAGCGATTTATAAAAAAAAAACACAAGTCCAATATAATAGTAATCCAATTTATGGCTTTGTCTGCGGTCTGATAAAATGTAGGTAAGTATTTCTTAGCAAGATGTAAATTGCCATATATAATGAACGAGTTACCCTCAGATATATGCGAAAGAATTTGTAACAACCCTAACAAATGTTTCCACATTATGAAAGCTGCCTACATGGGTAGCTCATAATAATCATATTTAATTTTAATTTTTTTAAAGAGAAAACGAGTGATACCAGCCGCAGATAAACTCTGCGTAGTTTGCGCCCGCTGTAAATGCTAATTTTTTTAATGTATTTTTTTTTATTGTAAATAAATTACAAAAAAAAACTAGGTACCTGTAAATAAATAAAAATCAAGACACATTTTCACAAAAATTGACCTAGACCCAACCCAAGCTGAAGGCCTGTACTAACTATGGTCGTAGATTATAATAAACTTATGTATAATTATAGAAAAATACATAATTAATTACGTAGAAAACATGCAAGACTCATCATGGTTGCCGGGTTAGAATAGTGCTACTCCATGTCTTCCCGTAGATGTCGTAAGAGGCGACTAAAGGGAATAAAGGCTTGTAGTCCTGTTAGGCGATGGGCTTTATTCTAACCCGGCAACTACACGGGACCAAAACTACAAGTGATAAAAACCTGTAAAACATCTTAAATGAGAGCACATTTACAACGAATTTAAAATGAAAAATATTATGACCAAGTAGACTTGATTGGTTATTGAGATAATATACAGGCGACTAAAGTGTTTATAACAACAAAAAATCATCAGCACCAATGTATACTGGGGTGTTATTCTCTCAAAAACGGTAGTTGGTCGGAAGAACGAGCGAAAGCACAACAGTGAGTTTAAGTAGTCCCGTCCGAGCGAACAAAACACAATTTAGCGCGTGCATTCTCAATTAAGCAGCCTTATACGTTCGAGAAGCCATGCTGCCAAATTGAAACTGCACGCGCTAAAATGTGTTTTGTTCGCTCTGACGGGACTACTTAAACTCGCCGCTGGACATTCACCGTTCGTACGTTCAACAGCGTTTTTGAGAGAATCACACCCCTGCTCTTGCCCGGTTGCTCGTTACCCGGTCATTGTCCTATCCCGGAATAACACGAAAATATGAAAACACGGTCAAGTTTTTAGAAATTGCTTTTTACCTACTTGTTTTGCCTGGATAGCCGTAGCTACACGAGCAAAATTAATATTTGAGATAAAACACGTTCATTGCAGAAAACAAACTGATTTTATCAAGTCAGCGGGGCACTCTGCTGAAGTACCAAAGAAATAGCCTAACTTCAATGTAGCAATCGAGGCGTTCCATTCTTTATTCGTAAGCACATTAAATTTAAAATGCTTATAGTATAACTATGCAGTTATGCCTTCTTTGGTATGACGGCAGCACTGAGATATTACTAAGGATAGTAAGTTTTCACTTTTGAAGCCGGAGATCGACCGATACAACATGGAAACGGTGGAAACGGTATGATGAACACTTTCTGCGTGTAATTATTTAACTAGCTATCAGGGACAATCTCACACAAATTGACCTAGTCACCAACAAAGCTCCTGGCAATGATATTTATTTATTTAGGCGTTAATTTATAAATACTAGGATACATAAATTATACTTAAATACAATAAAAAAACACCCAATACTCACATCATCACACAAATATTGGTTCATACCAATGACCTTCTGCTGGAGTTTCTTGCAGCGCTTTTTCTCCGCAATGATGGTCTTGTCCGAAGCGCTAGTAGATTCTTTCCACATTACCGACGTGTAAAAGAGCCCTCATGTGGCCAATTTATGTATGTATGTATGTAAACTCTTTATTACACATCAACAATTACAGAACATGTTTGCATCAATATAGATAATGTACATAGGCGAACTTATCTCATATGGGATCTCTTTCAGTTAACCTTGGAGCAGAGTAAGCAAGGACAATGCAGAAGGATAGACAAATTAACAAAATTACAGGAAATAACAAATAGTACATACAACAGAGAAACAGGAAGGAAATAAAATATCTTCTTTAATATAATACATAGGTACATAGATAATACAATATACTAATATATACTTTTTTATTTATTTATTTATTTATTTATAACTACCACATACCTACCTATATAAACAGCAGTTTAAACCTACAACAGAAGTAAGGATCAACACTCAGACTCATCTTGTTGACTTAGCCACAACTTCTTTAACCTTTCCTTCAATGAACCGACGGATCTAGATTGCCTCAAGCACGGCGGAAGTCCATTCCATAATTGGACAGAGTGAACCGTGAAAGATTTACTAAATAAATATTTTGAATTTTGAATTTTGAATCGAACCTGGAACCGTTAGCTTTGTAGGTGTATTCCAACTACGCTAACGCATCGTAACCGTCATTGTCATCGTCATCGTCTTCGTCAGGTAATTTATAGTTTTATGTGACTTATTTATTTGTGTATACGTGCCATTCTTTACTGGAAATAAAATGCATTACACACATTCAAATTAATTATAACGTTCAGGTAATATATACTTAATTTAAAAAAGACTGCTTCAATGAACAGGAAAATTACGATGTCACCAGCTTTCCTTGGACGGCTCTTAAACCTATTTCACGATGACCCAAAGGGACAGACCTAACGACGAAGGTAATCATCATTTTTATCCTTCCTACGGTCGGCCTTATATGTTTAGTGCTTTGTCACTTTAACCTCCTAAGGCCCACCACACAAGCAAATTTTGTCAATGGAATAGGAATCTATAGTAAATTTTCTTATTTAATCATTACTTCATTAGTCATAAAAAGAAATGAAATTAGACTTTACTTCCTTTGCTCTAGATATACAGGGTGTCCCAGAAACCGACGTCAACCCGTCTAGGGCTGATAGAGCAGCAAAAATCGCTGAATATACATAAATAACATCGATAAAGCTATCGATTTAACCCTTATGTATATTCAGCGATTTTTGCTAGTTTCGGAGATATTGATCATTTAAATCTGATTTTTTGTAATTTTCCCTTATGTCCATGTCACGAAAAATCATTAATTTCATGTTTTATTTCATTAGTTTTTCAGTGGTATCTATTAGAATATTAGGGTCGTGGAATGAAAGATTTACTGTAGATTAGATAATTATATTATTTTATCTTTTGTTAAACACTGGGAAGCAAGTACACGTCCGTTATAGATTTGAAAAGAGTAGCAAAATATTGCCACAGCAAAAATAACTTAACGTAGTATTTATACATTGCAATACACAATTGGATTTACTTAATTAAGTATCAATTTACATTTGATTATATTATTGTGATTGAATTTTGTTTATAAATATTAATATATAAATCCAACACGCCCCCTCAAAAATGAATCACCTATTTACATCAATTCGCAAGTAGCATTGATTCACAGACCGTATATTACTTCCGAGTGTATGCTGGGAAACACATTATGATCCAACATTCGTTGCAAGGATTAGGGAAACCCAGTAAAACCTAATCAGACCATTTGCATCAAATTTACTAAACATATTAAGCTATGTATATATATGATTTCACTTATGATTTTAATTATCAATACAGAAAATCATTTCAGTTTGCAATCATTAGAAATAGGTATTTATGATAATATTAATTTATTTGAGACCCATCCTGCTTCTCATCTTTTGAAAAGTTACTGCAGGCAACGGCTTCGTCAAAACATCGGCCAATTGATCACCTGTAGGAACATGTATTAATTTTACTACATTATTCTGAACTTGTTCCCTTGAGAAATGATATTTGATGTCAATATGTTTTGACCTTTTATGGCAAGTTGGATTGTTAGCTATACTAATGCATCCGTTGTTGTCTTCAAATATAATGATTGGGTCAGTAATTTTTATATTAATACTGTTTGATAGAGACTTAAGCCACAATGCTTCTTTAACTGCTTCATATAAAGCCATATATTCAGCTTCAGTAGACGATGCTGCTACTGAAATCTGTCTTTTTGTACACCAAGTTATTGTGCATCGCTCAAACAATTGAAAAACATACCCAGTAGTACTTCTTCTGTCACTATTATCACTGCCTCCCCAATCAGAGTCGGCATACCCACTTAAAAGGTTTTCATAGTTACCCCTTTTGTAGGTTAATTTTAAATCCATAGTACCTTTTATGTACCTAAGTACCCTTTTTAGACATTGCCATAATTCTTGGTTATTATTATTTGTATACCTACTTAGTATATTTACTGAAGCACTCAAATCAGGTCGTGTACATAACATAAGATACATTAAACATCCTATGAGGTTACGGCAAGGGGCATCATAGTTTGTTTTTGAGTTTAATGCCTCGTAGTTTAGTTTTGCTTCAGTGGGGGTAGACACAGGATTACATTTACTCATGTTAAATTTACTAAGTATAGTTTGAATGTACGCACTTTGGTCTAAAGTAATAGTGTCACTGTACCGTGTTACTTTTATACCGAGAAAGAATTGAATGTCCTGTAGATCCGTCATTTCAAATTTTGTTTTTAAGTAATTTTTAAAATTATTCATTGTTTGAATATCAGCACACACTACGACCAAATCGTCCACATAAAGTACAATGTATATATTTTTGTTGATGTCTCCTTTATCTAAAATGTATATACATCTATCGACTGACGAATTTTGAAAGCCTTTTTCCTTAAGTGATTTCTCGAAGACTTCGAACCAACATCTTGCAGCCTGTTTAAGCCCATATAAGGCTTTGTTTAATTTGCACACGTTATTATCTATATTTAAAACACCGTCGGGAACTTTCATATATATTTCTTCTTTTAGAGTTCCATTTAAAAATGCTGTTTTAACATCCATGTGATGTATTAACAAGTTATTTTGATTTGCGAAACTAATTATAAAACGAAAACTAGCTATTCTAGCAACAGGTGCAAAAGTTTCATTATAATCAGTCAAGTATTCTTGGCTGAAACCTCGAGCTACAAGGCGAGCTTTATACCGCAAAGGCTTTCCAAATCCGTCACTTTTAATCGTAAAAATCCACTTACAATCTATTATATTTTTATTTGTGGGTCGTGGTACAAGTGTCCACGTATCATTAATTTTTAATGAATTTAATTCTTCCCTAACTGCCTTCTCCCACTGAGGCCTATCATCAAGGGTTTTAATTTCATGAAAAGTTTTCGGTACTTTACTTATGACTGACTGTACGGTATACAAAACATCATCATCAATTTCATTATATGACACAGGTGTACGACCTTTAAGCCTCTCACTTCTCCTAAGTACACTTAGGTTCGAATCATCACTATTTAGAGGTAATGTATCAGACTGTATCTCAGATTCAAGTGGTTCATTAGAATTTAATCTGCGAATTTTACTTGGACTGCTTTGCTCATCAACTTTCGAATACGTTGATTTAGGAACGTGTGTATCTTGAGACTTTTGTGATACTGATTTTGACTCAAGGGCACTATCAGTTTTGTCCCGGGAATATTCAACTTTACTCCCTTCTGGTCTTGGCCTGGACATAAGAAAATTAGTCTCATCCACCACAACATCCCTGACAGTAACACACTTTTCGCATTCTGTGTTCCATACCTTATAACCATTTGGCTCGTAACCTACCAATATCCCTTTCCAAGACTTGTCAGCAAATTTAGTTTTACCGGTTTTATTATGGACAAACCCAGTTGAACCAAACACTCTAAGGGTTTTAACACTAGGTTTTTTGTCGTGCCACATCTCATATGGTGTTTTAGACTGTTTTAAAGCTCTTGTTGGTGTTATATTGATTAAGTGCACAGCAGTTAGCACTGCTTCACCCCACAAACATTTATTCAATTTAGCACCAGTTAACATAGAACGAGCCTTTTCAGTAATTGTCCGAACCATGCGTTCAGACACACCATTTAACTGTGGAGTCCTAGGTACTGTTAAATGATAAGTTATACCCTTTTCCTTGCAATAATCTTTCATGTCGGTAGATAAATATTCTCCACCGTTATCACAATACAAGTTGACTAATTTGAGATTAAACTTTGCTTCACTTTTTGCAACAAAGTCCTTAAATGCTGAAAATACGTCTGATTTATACGTTAGTGTGTATACCACACAATAATGTGTATATTGATCCACAAACAAAACAAAATAATTTTTGTTTTCATTTGTCGGTGGAGTAATAGGACCGCAGACATCTGAGTGCACAATGAATAAAGGTCGTTTAACATAACTTTTATCCTTAACCTTGTTAAAGGGTAGTCGCGTCTGTTTCCCATTTATGCAAGCCTCGCACAAGTTGTCATTTGGAACAACTTTTTCAATCTGTTGCATGTCTTCAACCATATTATTCCCTTTCATTTCAAGAAATTTATTTTTACTTATATGACCTAAACGTTCGTGCCATAATTTGTAAGAATCACTGCTCTTACATACTTGGGAAACAGACTGATTTATTCTACCAGGCAGATCAAAATTAATAGCAATTAAATTTCGCGAAGGTTTACCTTTCATGATCACCTCACCATTCCTTGTGATGCGGCAGGTCCCATCTTGATCAAATATTATTGTGTAGCCAGCCTTCTGCATTTTTGATACTGATAGCAAGTTATATGGCAGCTCCGGGCTGAACAGCACGTTCTCCAAAACACCAGGGACACCGACATCGCTGATGACATTTATATGGCCTCGTTTTGTTGCTGAAATAAATGTATTACTTTTAGCAATAGACATTTTCAAAGGTGTACTTAAAGTTTCACAAACATTGAAAAAATCATCCCTGTTTATAAGATGTTCCGATGCACCAGAGTCCAATAAAAACGTCAGTTTATTTGCGTCATTTTCTTGCAGGTGCTCGTTGGTCATAAATGCAAATCCAGAAAAATTATCTGACGTTGATGCTTGATTTAACTGAACATTTTGAACTGTTCTCGTCCTGTCCGGGTTATTTTGTTGGTTGTTGTTCCTCTTGAAGTAATAACAATCGTTCTTAGCATGCCCTTTTCGACCACAATGATGACATTTTACAAATTTCGATTTAAACTTTCCTTTGAACCTTTTGTTGTTATGTCGTGGATAGTTTGAAGTAGGATTTTCATTGCTAAATTTCCGTTTCATACTTGTTTCACCTTTGTTCCCAACATGTAACACTTTTAGACTTGTATCACCTCCTTCATTTTTCAATTTAATTTCATGATCTAATAGCCTGGTTTTGACAAAAACCAAAGTCAAATTATCCTCCGACAAAGTCTCAATAGCCGTTATAACGCCATCATAAGATCCAGGCAGGGTCAGTAACAAATGGGCAACCTTATCCGTCTCATCTAATCTTGCCCCGGCCGCAATCAACTCCGTGATCCAATCATCAAATATAGTAAAATGTTTTACTAGGGACATATCACCCTGTAGCTTCAAACATAATAGTTTTTTTCTTAAAGCCAATTGCGTGGCTAAACTTTTACGTTCGTACAATGAATCAAGATTTTTAAACACTTCTTTGGCTGTTATTGTGTCATTTACAAATCCAATATATGAATCAGATAAATACTCAACTAGCATGTTCTTCGCCACTCGATTGTCGAACTCCCAGTCCTCATCTCGAGTCGCAGGAATTTCTTTGTCAATAACGTCAATCACATTTAATTCACTGAGCAACGATCGCATTCGAAATTTCCATATGCTATATTTTTCACCATCAAAAGGCTTAATGTTCCGCTTTTGTTTAAACTTGTCCATTGTTAACGGTTATCAGTTTTTTTTTTACTATGACACTCACTTTTCACTGATTTTAATAATTAAACTTTTACAATGACTGTACTTAATGCTGGACCCAAAACCTATTAGAATATTAGGGTCGTGGAATGAAAGATTTACTGTAGATTAGATAATTATATTATTTTATCTTTTGTTAAACACTGGGAAGCAAGTACACGTCCGTTATACTCGTAGATTTGAAAAGAGTAGCAAAATATTGCCACAGCAAAAATAACTTAACGTAGTATTTATACATTGCAATACACAATTGGATTTACTTAATTAAGTATCAATTTACATTTGATTATATTATTGTGATTGAATTTTGTTTATAAATATTAATATATAAATCCAACAGTATCTGACATAATTAGAATCATTACGAATCAGCGAAGTTTTTGAACCTAGTTGCGCGTTAAGTGTTTTTTTTTAAGTAATCACTTAAAAGTGCAGTGAAGGCCTTTTAGCTTCTCAAAAGCACTGCAGGTTTTTTTAAAGATTACGAGTTAATAAGAATTATATATGCTATTTAGTATCTTTCTATAATATTTGACATGGCGAGTAGTGAAACATTTTTACTCAATACTCAATACTGGTACCTACTTAAATTTACTTAAAAAATATGAGATCATTATGGACCCTGTAGGGCACAGCAACATATTGTAAACTTATAAACTAGTGAGAGCCCTCATTTGCCAAGAGTAGTTTATTCTGTTAGTTTGTTTGTTTTTTTGAGCAGTAGCTTTTTGAAAATAGGTTCAGAGTATGGTAAGGACAATCGCAAGTGCCGCCGAAAAATAAATAAAAGGCAAAATTCCAGCTTGGCTCTCTAAAACTGGCACTTAAGGACATTATCATACTAAGATTAGGAACTACTTGTGGGTACAAAATGTTTCCTTTTTTAAAGAGCTTATTTTTGTACTCTAAAAAAATGTTTCAATGAGTAAATATTATTCTGAGTTAAAAGAAAGTATTTCTCTAAGCCCGAAAAAAAGACGTCGAAATTGATGTATAAAACAATACTGCTCGTATCTCCATAAATAAAGCTGACACGAAAGACTATGCAGTATTTACACGCGCTTAATCATCAAAAAAGGATCGTGTGTAATGCAACGTTATTAATTTCTCGATCCATTTAAATGCCTAGAAAATATCATCCTTTGACTAATTTGCATTGCGTCGAGTATAAATCAAATAGACTTATTTTCAATTTAATTACAATCGCTAATCCAAAAACGGAATTAATCGATTCACACGTCTTGAAACAATTAACAAATTCAAGCACATTTCGAACTAAAATATTTAAACTGACATCAACTGGGGTCCTAAAAAAAAGAGTACAAGTCGACTTAACTCGTAATAAAAAGGGTATATACATGAATGGAGTATACTAGACTTAAACCCTTTTTCACTTGATCTTTAGAAGACTTATACCCTTTTTCACTAGGATCAAGCCCCGATAAAAGATTAAAGGATGTACTGAAGCAAATAAAACTTTGATCTCACGATTACTGGCTTAGATTAAGTTAATTCAGTAAATCAAAGGCAAATAATTATATTCTAAATAAGGTATTTAATTAACTGCCTTTTTGTTTTTGACGTCGTTAATTCTGTCTAATCTTTTGATTATTTTCACAGTAAACTAGAAATTATTTCATGGAATTCACACATCGTGTTATTCCATGAAATTATTATTTGTTTTGAAATTCTATTTTATGAATAGTCAAATCACTAAGCGTCTAATTAATTTTATAAATGTTAAAGTCTAATTTGATGGTTTGAACTTAATTCAAAATATTATGATATAACCACAAATATTTAATATTAAACATGAAACTTTAGGAATTCATAAAGCCACCTAGCGCATTGGGCGGGGCACATCGCCAGCAGAACTGACGGCCGATGGATTTAAAGAGTTCTAAAGAGGTGGACAAACGGCGTAGCTAAGGTTGAGGGAGACCGATTGATGCAAGCGGCGCCGGCGCAGGACCGGTCCTAGTGGCATACCTAGAGGGAGGACTATGTCCAGCAGTGTTCTCTTTCGAATGAAAGGAAACGTCATGATGAATAAGTTGTAGGTGCCACCATTTCTATGATATTATAGTACTGCCACAATTGGGATTGTTCATATTTCTACAATTACTCTAATTCGAAAACCATTTCGAGAAATGGGGTTTTAAAGCCGTTCTGCATTATTAAGTTTTTGAAATATTTATCTATTTCGGATATTTCGACAAAGTTATATTTAACCTTTGTTTGACTTTCGTTTTTGGCTTGAAGCTCTCCTAGGGGTATCTTACGGGTTAGGCGAAAACCGCTTGAAATTGTATGTTTTAATAAATTATTACAATCACTTTTTATCATTAAGAAATAAAAAAGCCACTCCCCGTGAGCAAAACAGTTAGTAACAATTATCCTTACATGCTAAGTCATAAATTTTACTGAATATTAACTTGACTCTTGATTAAACTTGGTAATTAATAATGCCTTAAATATCTTGGTTGAACTTAGGTACTCCATCACTTAGGGCTTGCAAGGTTATATATATATTTAAACAACGAACATGTCTCGGATGAGATTATCTAATAAATTAATAATAAACTCATCTGATATCCACTCCACTTGGAATTCAAAAGTGAATTGTTAGTGTGATATTTAATTAATTGCCGATTTTTTTTAAATTATATTCTGTATTAGTACAGGTAACTTATCGAAAAACTTTTGTGCACTCTGTTTCGTTTGTCCGAAATTTTCATACGTCCGATTTTTTTTTTCTCTGCACCCATTAACCTTTCAAATTTTTAAAGAGATACCTACAGAACCTGAATGTTATGTTAGGTTAATTTTATAACAATCCAGGAAAGTTAAACGGTTTCAGACAAAAAAAAAATTCGGACAAACGAAACAGCTGACAAAAGTTTTTCTAACTTATGATATAACCATTAGAACATTCAATTTTTGATCACATACAAAGACTGTTTAACTTGCTACCCTTATTGAGGATTGGCACATTTATATATAATAATGTATACTTAACAAACATGAAATTATACAATGAATAAATGTAGTGAAACATGTCCAATTCGTGTTTACTTTGTATTTAGTCGTAATCAAACAACTTGATGCTGAATTTGAACAGCAAAACAAATTATTTCCATTGGAGCTTTGCTTAAACCATAAAGCAATTAATATACCAAAACAATTTCTCGTAATCCGCACACAAGGGAATATAATAATATTATTATTAGGCTTCTGAGCCTTCGAAGAGGCTATTATAGCAAAGTCAAGGCAAGGTTGGATCGTTCTGCAGGGTTTTAGGAGGGCATAGTAGAGCGTCATTTGCTAAAACGGTCATTTAAATCCCTTTCCAAAAATCAGTCAGTTGTAACTTAAATATTTAACACTTTTAGCCAGTATACTTAGATACAATTTTTTAGAAGTACTCATGTTATGCCCGTTTTGTAAAGAAAATTCTGCTTCGTATATGACGCCTAATTATATTGCAAAGTGTATTTTTATCATTCTTCAAGCGTCACCTCACCAGTAGTGTCAGTGTTAAAAGCGTAACGTAAACAGAAAATAACTTTCGATTTCTATTAAAAGAACGAAACGAATCGATACTTCAATTCTATTGTCATTTAGTTTTTTTGCTGAAAAAAAGTTAAGAAAAATTCGGGCTTTCTATACCTCCGGCGCAAAGCAAACGTGATCAACAAGAACCTTAATTTTATTAAAATAAAGTCCAAATTACTCTAACTAAAATGCTTAAAGCAAAATGTAAGAACTAACATGCGCTGGCGTCGGTACACTTTCACTGCAATTACGTCGAGCTCATAGAACTGCAGCTGTCTCTTTTCAACCAATGTGATATGACGCAGAGTCTTAATTGTCTCTTTTTATTCTTTGCGGTTGCTTCAGACTTATGTTATTAACAAGTTTTATTTTATTTCATTTTGTTTTTGCTGGTACTTTTTTAACGAGAAGTGTTGTTAATGATGACCAATATAAAGCCTATATAAAGTGCCCGGCCGATAAGAAGTCAATCCTGATACACAACCATGAAGTTTCTAATTATTGTAAACAGGAAAACAATCTAATGCTAAACTTATTTGTTGCGTGTGAAGGAATGGTAATAAACAGCAAAGTTTTACTGCTGTCAACATTATCTTTGGTCGGAAACTTCATGGTTGTGCATTGTCAGGGTCTACTACTTATTGGTTGGGCACTATACCTACCTGTGCCATGTATTTAGCATTTATACATGATTTTAGATATTTTTTGGACTTTTGGTTAATATTGCATTTAAGACGAGGCGTTGGCCTAGTTGGTAGTGATCCTGCCTACGAAGCTAACAGTCCAGAGGGCTTATTGTCTAACGCACTCGCAATCACGATCGTTTTCATTTTGAAAATCGAAGGCTTGTCTTCATACAAAATGAAAACAATTGCTCCATTTTGAAGCCGGTTGCGATTGTGAGTGCGTTAGACAATAAGCCCTCTGGGTCCAAATCCCGGTAAGGGCAGATATTTGTGTGATGAACGCGATATTTGTACATGAGTCATGGATGTTTTCAATTTATTTAAGTAAGTATACATATCTTATATATAAAATTCTCGTGTCAGTGTTTGTAACAAAACTCCTCCGAAACGGCTTCACCAATTCTTATGAAATTTTGTGTGTATATTCAGTATGGTTTCAGGTGCGCTTGTTTGCCATATTTCTTTACTTTTCAATTTTTGTTAATTAAAGAAGTGCTTGTTTATTTTGTAGCTAATTGCATTCGTTTCCTAGGGTCACGTCACGCGCAGTATAAATACACGCTCTTTTAACGCGACATCAAGTCAAGTCCATTGAGTCGAAAGTCCAACGGCGTTGTTGTTAGGGTTCCGCGGAAAATTGATAGGTAAGATAGGTTTTTATCAGCCTATGTATGAATGTTTGTTCCTTCGTAGCGCTCTAGAAACTAAACGCGTGGACCAATTTTGATGATTCTTATGTCAATCGATTTGTCTTAATCTTGTGAGTACTAAACATATGACAGTTATTAAAATTCAATATGGCGGCAACCAGACGCCATATTAACAAATATAAGAAAATAAGTCGACGAACTATGACAAAAGACAAATTAAAAATCATCTGTAGGTTTCGTTCATTATTTTTTCATTTTAAATGATGATTTAGGATTTATAACGATTAAAAGTTAGTTAGCAACCGTCAGGTTTTTTAAAGCTTGCTTTTTATTTAGTTTGAGTATGAGTTTGTGATGCTTTTGTATCTTATTTATATTATTAATAAATGTTTATCAGATCTATTTTGTGTAGATGATGACCATTTAAATTAAACTCAAAATCACACTCAAACTTTTAATTATATCTAATATTTCAAACATCGGCAACATTATAAAATAAAAGCTCTTCAGACTTAATTGCGTCCTTGTTACTTCCAATGTGTGGCAGAGCTTTTACGATGAAAGCTTTCCAAAGAGCGGCTCAACGACTTGAATGGCGACATAAGGTTCTAATTTAAAACGTAATGAGTTTAAAAGCTTTGATTATGGGGATGAAAAGCTGTATGACATACGTAGGAAGATATCATCATACGTTTGGATGAGCTTGTAAGGAAAACACGATTGGAACCGATTTTTAGCCATATTAAAATGTATGGGTATATGTAAAGTAGTGGTCTAAGATCCGAATAGGAGACGACCTTCACCGGGCTGTTTATTCGCCATCTCTGTCGTCTCCTATTCGAATCATTTACTAAAAGAAAGTATAATTATCATTTTGGGCAAAAATGATGGTGGTTGAATTTGAATAGCATCACGACACATTTGATAGATATTTAGATTATTTTTTTCCAGAAACCACGCGCTGGACAGGTCGAAGAACTAGCTCTCGATCACGAATATATTTATATTTGTGTTCTCGATACCTCAGGGTATTGATTCTCTCAAAAGCAAACGTGAGCGAATGCAGGAGTGAAGTCCAAGCGGCGAGTTTAAGTAGTCCCGTCAGAGCACAGACCAATTAGCCTACTAACTAGGCTAGTTGGTCTGTGCGTCAGAGCGAGCAAAACACATATTAGCGCGCGCATTCTCAATTAGGCAGCCTTATACGTTCGAGAAGCCATGCTGCCAAATTGAATACACGCGCTGAAATGTGTTTTGTTCGCTTTGACGGGACCACTTAAACTCGCCGCTTGGACATCACTCCTGGGTTCACTCACCTTTGCTTTAAAAAGAATCACTACCCAGGGCACGGTACTCGCACACTTGGCTGCAGAGATGGCGGCGCATGATCCAAGAAAAAATGTTGGAGTGACTGTGACCCTTAATAATAGTAGGCATGGGGTCATGATATTTAATGACAAATATGATGTCCAGGGTTAGAATTTTGGTGGCAAATTGTGGTTCTAGAATCCATGGAGTCGCTACTTCCTATTAATTATAATACATATCACTTTGATTTCGACCTTCAGTATTTTGATATTTATTATTATTATTTTTATATACGTCTCTGTTAGTATTTATTCTTAAGGTCTAAAATGTAGTTAACGCAATTTCCGTAAACTTTGTTTTGTACTAATGTCTGCCACATTCTACTTTTCTTATTTTCCTCGATCACCCAAAGGTTAGCTGGAAGAGATCCCTTAAAGGGATAAGTTCGCCTTTGTACATTCCAACTCTGTAATTGTTGTATTTGATTTTATGTTTTTTGTACAATAAAGTGTTTACATACATGCATACATTTAATATTTCAAAATTCATTTATTCATTAATACCGCTATACCAATTTAAACAAATTTTAGTATGGAGAATATTTCTGTGTGAAAGCATTACAAACTAGCATATATTAGTAGGTATGGAAAAGCCGAACTGAAAATGTATTTAGCTTATTTTTAAATAATTAGGAAATAGCGACTCCATGGATTCTAAAACCACGTTTTGCCACAAAAATCCTCACCCTGGACATCATATTTGTCATTGAATATTACGACCTTCAATTCCTACGCACAATGAACTCAATAATTATGTTTCTGGCATTGAAAACGTTAATTAAACTAAATGTGGGCAGTAAGTTGGTTATTTGTACTGAACCCTCAAAATGGCGGTCCTAATCTCTGTCGTTTTGTGTTTGCTAAGTCGTATATGGTTATGGCTTCCCTTTTTACCCTACTGTGGCGATAAGGTTAATGAATACAGTATTATGTATATGATCTATACCAAAAACAGTTTATAAATTTTACAATGAGATTATGACTCATTTTTGTTTGAAATATTCAAATTAAAAAGTTTACACATGCTGTGGGTGGTTTTCTTGTTAATATTAATTTAGTTTAGTTTAGTTTATTTATTCATCAATATAATATTACAATATATAGGCTATTTGACTAATTTTAGAAAACCTTATTAAATGATTCTTTATTACATAAGAAGCACACTACATTGATATTTCCGTGAGATTCTACTATATTATCAATAAAAATCCATTTAAAAGTTTAAATTTCCGAAACCGCGCCAAAAACGCTGTTTCTATCGTGGCTCTGGCCATGTGACAAGTGTGACGTTATATGCAAGTAAACAATGAAAAATCATTTGAAGAGATATGCCCTTATGATCTGTGGTTACTTGCGTGTGACGTCACCTGCGAGTAACCACAGCTACAAAGCAATAGCATAGCGTTTCTGCCACAGATAAAATTTCAAAATATATTACAATTTTTTTCGTGTGATTTCCAAAAAAATATACTTCATTTAGTTTAAAATAAAGTGAAATATGTTGTTTCACGCTATTATCTAATAGGATGACGACAATTTGATGCATATTTTCAATGTTGTCAAATAGCCTGTTGCATTGCATGTCAAAAAATACGAAATTACATTGAGATCGTCAACATAAAACTTTTTTTTTATTATTTACTGGCTGAATAAGAAAACATACAACCAAACAACTTAAAACCCATCTTTCCTAGGCTACACTACATAATTCCGAAGAGTCATAATTACGAATTGATCGAAATCCCTAATTTTCATAATTCCAAATGAAATATTTTGATAGAAGACTTCATTTCTCGATATCGCTTTTAACCAAACCTAACCTAAGCTATTTATAGTATTTATATTATAAATTTACACGAAAATAACTCCAGCATAACATAGCTTCCGGAAAAACGAAAATTCGGACAAATAAATATTCGGAAAAATGAAATTCGGAATTTTAAGGTGTTCCCGTTATCCTAACTATTATCACTTGGCCCTCTACGTCTTTTCTTCCAACATAAATAATTGAAACATAGCGTCAATGAAAGTATAAATTCCATACAACTAAGAGGAGTATATCTAAAAACTAGAAGACGCCCGCGATTTCGTACTCGTAGAATTAGTTTCCCGCTACTCTCCCCATTTCTTCCTGTTGGGGGTCGATTTTCGAAAAATCCTTTCTTAGTGCTCACTTACATCATGAAATGAACCCCTGTACCAAATTCCAAGTTTTTAGGTACAGTAGTTTCGGCTGTGCGTTGATATACATATATAGATGACAATGTAACGTCAACTGTACCTCCATTATTCCCAAGTTCCCTTATCTTTAATTAGATCGCTTGTTTATTCAAAAGAGGGTAATACAACACATACGGCCCGTTAAATCCTTTAGCCAAACACTCTTTTCTATGTATGTTGTATTTTTACCCGACTGCCGAAGAAGGTAAACGAAATTAGATTTGATTTTAAGCAGTCCATACCTTTAGTATATATTACACACCAAGTATTGTATCTAATTCCCTAATGCTGACTTAACGATGCCTGAATTCGGGTTGGCTCCACCTTCCGTCTCTCCCATCATATCGACTGCAAACCCTACACTCCTATCCTATCTACTTGACTCTCCGGTGTCTCGGGCTGCTGCCTGCGGCGGGCGGAGATGGTTGGTGCAGCAAAGGCAACGAGGCTCGCATGCCCTGATCGGTTTAGTATTAGTAGCTGGTCGGTGCGGGTTAAGGTTCTCGTGCTCTGCCGGCTCTCCGCTACTCTTACTGAACCTAGCTTCTGCTTTTCCCCGCTAGCCTAATCTAACATCTCCTCTCCGTCGCGGTCAGCGCGTACGGGTTCTTGCAGCAGAACTGCTGGCTGGAGGTGTCACCAGAACAGAACAGAACAAAACAGACTGCCGAAGAAGGAGGGTAAAGTGTTTATCAGCCTATAGATATATGTATGTATGTATGTTTGTTCCTTTATGGTGATCTAGAAACTAAACGCGTGGTCCGATTTTGATGACTCTTATGTCAATCGATTTGTATTGATCTTGTGAGAGTCACAAAATATTATGATAGTAATTAAAATTCAATTCAGACGCCATAATTATTGTAAAAAAAAAAGAAATAAAGTCGACGAATCGATTTAAAGATTTATATAACAAGTGAGGTATTATTGAATAGGTAATTAAAAATCGTCGATCATTAGTTTTCATTCATCATTTTTCATTTCGATGGATCATTTAGGATTTATAACGATTTAAAGTTTGTTGAAAACGGTTTTTTAAAGCTTCATTTTTAGCTTGATAAGGCTTTTTTTATGGCAAGGAGAAGGCACACGAGCACTCAGGCCACCTGATGGTTAGTGGGACCTGAGACCCATAGACATTTGAATTCCCAAGACTACAATCTCAAGACTTCAAATGCGTTGCCAATCCTGAGGACTAAGATTGAATGTCTCTATGATAGTAATTTTTAATTTTACCGGTTGTCTTATCCCCACACCGGAACACAACATTGCGAACACTGCGCTGCGTGGCGAGGATAGGATAAGATGGTGGTAGCGATTTGGAAGGTACTAAAAGTGTAGAGCTGTTTCTAGTACGGAACGTACATTGTTGATAGTATGATGTTGTGAACTTAAAATAATGATTATTAAATATAAATGTCCAATTTTTTTTTTAATGTTATTCCAAACGAAACTGCCTCCTGTAACAGGGTTTCCTAGCTCAGGGTCGTGCTATATCCACTTTCATGTTATATATACTTACACAATAAAAAAAAATCATTTTCCTTTTTCTTTATTTAATTTTTCTGCAGAACCAACATACCGAACAACCAACTTTCCTTAACGGTCATTCCTGCCGTTTCCGTGAGGTAACGGAAACTTCGGTTGAACAAAGTCAGGGTTGCAATTAAGTGCGCAGGCGCATCGGGCGTCACGCATTGTCGCTGCGCCTCAAAGAATAACAAGTTTACAGAATGTACAGTTAGGCAATAAAATGTTAGGGAGATTATCATCCTCCTCCTAGCAGACTTGAGTGAATCAAGGTCCTGCCAGAATATCAGTGTTGCAAAGTTATTCGTGAAATGTTGCTGAGCCAGGAGCCTTTTCGCGGCCGTTTTTTCCATATAATTATATGGAAAAAACGGCCGCTTTTTTGTTTTTATTTATATCTGCTGCAGCTGCATAAACTTTTTCCTCCTTTCTTTCTTTCTTATATAAATTTAACTAGTCCTAAATTATTTTTTATTCTTGTTCTTGTTCAAAGTTGGTTGATAAAAATATTAAGGATGTTTGGACCTTGTCATTATAAATGTCATTGACTAAATTGCCTGTTTTATAATACATTTTTAATTTTAGTTTTCCAAGTTTTTGTTTTTATGGTGTTAATAAAGAACTTTGTTTTACATTACAAATCGTCTTGGGGCTCTATCCCACTAAATAAAACCTAATTGCTTTTGAGATGACGTTATGACATAGTTTTTAACTCGGCTGCCATTACTGTCATGTAAATAAGAGCTATCATACGTTGACAATACGATAACGTGTTAAACGCAATAAGGTTTTACGCTGATCAATAGAACCCCTGGTAATTATTTGATTAATTTAGAAAAAGTCAATAAAATACACAAATCTGGATTCGAAATTCGATTGTTTTCTTAATCGTCCTAAATAAACTTTATCAATCAGGTACAGATTTCGATTCGATATTCTTAATTCTGTGTGACAAATGATTCATTTCATTTCGTTTCAAATTATTTTAATTTCGTCACGTCATAAATTAAACTTTACTCTATACCTAAAAATGGGTAGTTATCAAAGGGTTTTAAGTAGTTAATATTATTTGTTTTTGTGACTAAGTCAGATCTATATTATATTCATTCTCCTACAATCATACAACTTTTTTTTGGTGATATCTATATTATTTCACGTGCACAAACTTTCATTTTAATTAAATGTCGCCTTAATTCACACGTTGGCACTTTCATCAACAACAACAATGTAAGTTCTGTACTATTATTCTTTGCTCCAGGAAACAGTTTGCTATTCCGTCACGTTCTTCCACTCTGCGTGTGTATATTTTGTTCCTCTTTCAGCATGATTGTCTCAGTAAATAAATATGTACGGTAGCTTACCGATAGTACTGTGCTACTTACGCAACCACCATGGTTTTTATAATTTTAAATAGATTAAAAGCCTTTGAGGGAATTGCGGCCACAAAATTCAGAGCTTGGCATTACCATAAAATAATAAAGCAGTTCAGTTTAGGTTGATAAAAAGGGACAGAACTATAGCAGTTATACAGATCTGTCCCTGTCTCTCAACCTGAACTCAACTGCTTTTGTATGTCATGTTATCACCTTTGATAATTTAAAATAAGCCAAAAGATTCACATTAAACGTAGTTAAGAAATACCAAGCGTCGTACTCCCGGAATCGTGTAACATTGATTTTTTCAAGGGAAGATTGAGTAGGCTTTTTTCTGGGTAAGCGTGTACCACCCTTGACCTAATCGTCACTTAATATAAGGTGAGATTCAGGGCAAACGAAAACACATTTTTGATTTAAAAAAAACCCCGATTAGAATAGCTTTTCTTATAAAAAAACCGCCTGATTGGTATCAGATCTCATCCGCTAAACCTCGTAAAAAGGTCAAATAACTATTTTACTAACCCACTCTTTACCATTTATAGTAAACTAGCTGTTGCCCTCAACTCTGCTGTTTATCACATTTCCGTCGGGAAACGTACGTTTATCCGGGATAAAAGTAGCCTATGTGCTGCACACTATAATCTATCTAATGTGCGAAATTTTATTCAGATCAGTGCAGACGTTCAGGCGTGATTGATTAACAAACATTCATCCAACCAAATTTTCGAATTTATAATCGTAGAAAGTAGGAAGTGACTTTAGGAAACAATTTAGCGGAATATTACGCGTTTCAAAGGATTTTTTCGTCAATAAACTTAATGTTTATGGTTTAGCTAAAAAAGTGTAAAATACGGAATTTACAGATCGTCGAACAATTTTAATCGATTCTTTTATGGATCGGTATCCATCGATCAATCAATTTTAATTGCAAATTACAGTAACGGACAAAATAGCACAGGCTCGAGCAACTTGATTTCGTTTATTAACATTTTAGTTACGTAAACAAATAAACGTAGTAAGTATAAAATTATACGCTTAGGTTTCCCAAAGTTTCGACTAGTTCATGTTATCCCAACATTCTTGTTGGTTTCTCCGTGCAACATTGTTGTAAGAACTTTAGAGGGTTGAATACACTCCTGAATATGAGAATGGCTTTTGTTGGATACGATTTCAAGTGGGAAAGTTATCAATGTATTTTATATTATCTGTAACTTGACATGTCTTCTAGTGCATCTTATGTTTATGTAAATCTTAAATGTAATTGTCCAAGAATTGACGAATAAACTATTCTATTCTATTCTATTCATTAAAAGACCATAATACAATACTTAAGAGTATTTTATTTTTACTTGACCACCTAAAAAGGAGGTCAATGCATTGATCATATCTTATATGGTTCTTTGTTCATTATAAATTTAGGCTAAAAAGATGGCTCAAAATGTGAGGTGTCTTTAGATTTGCCAAAAAATACGAATTTAAAAATATATGTTTTTACTAGTTGTCCGCACCCGGCGCCACCCGTGTGTATTTTTTTTCATACAAACCTTATGAAATATACTTTACGACCTATTCTCAGACCTACTGAACACACAAAATTTCATAAGAATCGGTCAAGCCGTTTCGGAGGAGTTTTGTTACAAACACTGTGACACGAGAATTTTATATATTAGATATTAGATTTTATGGCATAGAGAAGGTAAACGAACACACAGGCCACCAGCCCCCTATTTCACCATCGTGATAGCGACATGTGACAGGTGACAATTTGATATACATTGCATAGTTCACACGCTGATACATCACCGGATTTTATATAAGCTGCCCCATGTACACTGAAATGTCACTTGTCACCTGTCATTGGGGCCTGATGGTAAGTGGTATTTATAACCCATAGACATTTTGCATTCTTAAGACAACAATCTTAAGATTGCAATCCTAAGACTGCATGTATGTTGCTAACCCTGAGGACTGAGATAGGATGCTTCTATGCTAGTAATTTCACTGGTTGTCGTATCCCCTCATATCGTTACACAATAAATGCGAACAATGCTGTTTGGTGGGGTAACATGCTGCTGCTGCATGCTGTATGCTGTTTGGTGGGGTAAGTACTAAAAATACGTTAGTCAGGTTATGAAGTCGTCTGATAGACGATAACCTGGAACGAACTGTACATATAATTGTTGTAATTTATTAGAAAATGCCAACTCAAAATTAAAATAATAATGTCATCCATAAAATGTCTGCTAAATAAATAAAGATATTAAAACAAAACTATTTGGTCAGATACAAAATTAATGAAATTAGTTCCTTAAAATTACCTATTCTATCGAATTAGACGTAAAAACTATGAGTTATTTTTTTTGGTCTATCCCAATTGATGTTAAAGTCTAATTGTAAAATCAGTGTCTTAAATCATGGCCATATAATCACTCTCTCATGGTACCGGGGCCACATTTCATTTTCCCGCTGAGCAGAATTTGTTCGCGAAATGGCAGTCTGATACGTTAGTATCCCTTTAGTAGTCTCTGATATGTATGGAGAATTGGATCGCGTACATTAAAAATTACATTTAACTTGTATGAAAAAAAATAATTAAGTTGGACATATTTTTAACAATTTACAGAACAAAAGAAGTTCAGTATCAGGAGTAGAAACGATCCATGCATTTAAAACCCCAAGGTCAGGGGCACCCTGTATATATACAGGGTGCCCTGACCTTGGGGCTTTAAATGCCTTCGGATGAATTCGCAGGCATCCTTTAGATATACATAATTATGTAAACAATTGTTTTTTTTTGTTCATTATTTACTGAGAAAATAAATTAACAAATTTCTGCTAATGGCTAAAGAGCTTAAACACCACATGGTGTTTACTACGTCACAGCTAATCCTAGTCTTAAAAAAAAACTTGGTTGCAAACAAAATGACGTCATTCAGACCACTAGTCCAAAGAGGGCGTAGCAAACAATAAAAAAAACTCGGTAAAAACCAAATAAAATATGCAGAATGCATTTGAGATTAACGTCTATAAGCATGATTTTCACCTTTATGAAAAAATCCTGTTGTCAATTTCCAAAAATCCCTTCTTAGCACCTCTCGGATATGAAAGAATATTAACCCCAAATTTCAAGTCCCTAGGTCCAGCGGTTTCGGCTGGGAATTGAAAAGAAACAAAGAAAAAACATTTATTCATGACAAACAGTTAAACAAAATACTGACATGGACAAAATACCTGTTGCCACGAAATGGTTCCAACGGCGTTAAAGCCAGCGCTGGTCGATCAGTCAGCTAGTTAATTACTTCACTACATAATAATAAAACAAAGTCGCTGTCCCTATGTATGCTTAGATCTTTAAAACTAATCAACGGATTTTGATGCGTTTTTTTTAGTAGATAAAGTGATTGAAGAGGAAGGTTTATGTATAATAAATGCTGGTTTATTATACGGGTATTACAGAAAACTTAAATAAACCGAAGCGAAGCGAAGGTCGCTAGTCTTTTTATAAGTATAAAAGATCATTTTATGTTTATTCAGGTTATACTTAATCAGTACATAACGCTAAAGTAACAAGTACTAAAATAATAAGCTGTTCAGTTATAATAAATGTATTATACTACTTACTATAATATTTCTATTCACTTATAAAATGCTATAAAGCTTGGCAACGTTAAAATATAATTTTAAAACGGTACTGAAGAAATAAGCGAAACAAAATGCAATTGAAGAAAATGCTTTCACAAACTTTTCATATTACCAAGGATTAGTTTGTAGCGCTTTAGACTAAGTTTCAACGTGCTTGAAATTTTTGTTGGACTTCGTTGCCGAAAGTTTAGCTTGAAATTGGTATATTTCTTATTATAAGGATGTATTTTATTTTATAACAGCAAACAGTATTCTACAAGTCCAAGCTTAAAATATTTTATGTGGCTTACCAAAAGCCATTTGTAACGTTTGTATGAGCCCGCTAACGGTTGCGTCCATTAAATTTAAAATTTAAAAAAATATAATCTAATTTAAGTATAAAACTGTAAAATTTGGATTATGTAATTGACATTTTAATTACAATAGGTTAGTGATTTTGAATAGTTATATCAGTATTTTTTTAATTGATTCTTTTTATGTAATTCTTTGACGTATAAATGTTTGGTGTATACTGTTAATTTATGCGGGAATTAAATAAATAAATAAATAAATAAATATATGTCTTAATGTAATGAAATAACATAAAAAAGCGGGTTGGCAAATGAAACATTTGGGAACCGATACATTCGGCCAAAAGGCAGGATACCAAATCTAACTTATATATTTTTAAGAAATATTCCAGGGCATAATTATATTGTTTGGTCATAATTGTTTTTATAAATTATCATTCTATTGCCTACAGTCCCAGTGAAGTGAGCGAGCGCAGCAAGCAAACAAATATCTGGTCGATGCAATAACATAAACTGTAATAACATTACGACATGAAATGTTATGAATACATTTTTTATGACTTTCGAAAAATTTGACCTGCAAATTATACCGTCTAATATTATGACTTTTAACATTATGACTAACACTGATTATGATGAAACACTTGAAAGACTTTAAAAAATGCAACTTTAATTTTATGGCAGACAATAAAGACATGTAAGATAAAGATGCTTGTTTAAATAATGGAATCTTCAGGCAACAGTGAGAATTCCTTTGATACAGATGTTACATAGATTGATTACTCTCTCAGTCACATTAAGCTACCTTCCGCTGTGCTCACGCAAGCTTAGCACGGCGTTGGTTTCAGTACGATCAGTAAACAAATTAGTTAGAATTTGCATCTTGTTAACGTAATAGGTGGTCTATGTTTCAGTGTTTTGTTTATAGATTTTTTTTTCATGCTACATAAAGTGTTTATCTTTAATGTTTATGTACGAGAATTCTTTAACTTTAAATCGTGACGCTTAATTAAACTTATTTGAGGTTAATAAAATATAGGAAAACAAAAGAGCGTGTCGTCTTATTTGCCTAAAGCTATTTGAAAAAGAGAATCAGCATCAGCTTTGGAATGTTTTAGTTTATTCAAGGCGTGAACTGATTATGTAAGTAGGTATTCCCTATTAATTTGGTCACGATGAAACCTAATCGTTAAATTTGCCAACAGTACATTCGAAAGTAAATATCATTTCACCAGACATTAACGAAACCGTACAACGCGTGAACATTTTTTTCGCGAACATTTTCGCATCGAACCACGAGATTGCACCTTACACGCGCGCATCACGGGAAATAATTGATTGTTAACGCGTGCAGTGGAAAGAAAAGTGGTCTAATGTAAATCAAGTAGAATACCAACACATGCGAATGCATCGGAAAAAAATTACGCACACGGATCCGCTGAAGCAACCACCGTGACAGTGCATAAAAATCATCGGCAGAAAACACCAGGACCCATTGACGAACAGACCACCGATGCAGGTGGAACGGTGTAGGGAGTTGTGACCCACAAATGGATAGTGACTTTGTGTTCTGAAGTGTAGTGACTTTTCAGTGTTTAAAATGACTGCCATAGTTTTGTTGATCGCTTGTGTGGTGCTGGGGCAAGCGAGGGCCGGAGTGGTGGAACTCAACTGCAGTGACAATGCTACGTGTATTGACTATATGGCGAAGGAGTTCGCGAGGAGCATGAGACAGCAGCGGGCTGTGAGGGTGTTTGATCTGCTGACGATTGAACCGGTCGCGACGAGGGGGCTGAGGCAGGCGAGGTCCAGCCAAGGATGGCTGTCGAAGTTTCTGGAGAGCCACGCGTTCAGCTTCGATTGGAACGACTGGTCGTTCAGGATAACTAAGCCTGAAAGCAGAAGCGGCGTTGTAGATTTGGAAGTGTATGAAAGCAGAACTGCTAAAGGTGAGTGAATATCGCCATATAGTTCAAGAATAAATAATAGGTAAACATTGCCACTACCTACCTTACTAAATACCAAATTTTGCATTCAATTAGATTTGTTGTTTATGCAATTACAACCTCAAGAATATTCAATTGATTTGCGTTTATTTTTCATAAAATAAAAAAAAATACCTTAAAATTAAAATATAAAAAAAAACATCTATTATCATTGTATTTACTTGTATTGGTGTAAATTTCAATTGTAGACTTTTGGAAAATGTTATAATGCCAAATTAAAATGTAAAGATGATGTATGAATGTGGAAGAAGCGAAAGAGATTTGTCAAGATCGTAGCAGGTGGAAAGAAGTGGTCTCTGCCTACCCCCCTGGGAAACAGGCGTGATTTAATGTATGTATATGTATGTAATATTACTACTTTACTAACTAAAAGACGGTTAAAAATTTCATTACCAAGAAGGTTACATGGATAACAATTTCTACATCTAACTCAAATGTTAAATGGTGTAATATTAATGCTGGAAACTTTCCAATTTCACATGAAACGCTTGTTTCATGAAGATTAACATTAATGCTAGCTATCTTGGTTGTAAAGTAGGTAAATACATAAGTTCAAATATTAATATCGTTCTGTGATTGAAATTATACGGTTCGTTAAATATATTTCAGACCCAAGGACTCTTTGTTTTGCTAGCGTGTTAAAATTTTGCGAGAGAGCATAAACGAAGAAAGATCAGATATAGTATTTACTTAAAGACAAGGACACACAGACCATTATTTTACAGGTTTTTTTAATGACCTCTGTTAGTTTTCAATTGACTTTGATTTCTCCAAATAGAAAAATAAAGCAACTTGAATAGTCCATGATTTGCTCAATTACTTAACTTGAAAAAGTTAGTTAGTTTATGTACTTGAGTAGATTCTATTTTTATGTAACTAACAGTAAAACAAGTAATAGTAGAAAAACAATTGCTTTTTTGAAATTTTTGGTCTTAATGAAATTTTGTTTTGTAAACGTCTTAAAAGTCACAATACAATTATTCTAAGGGCTACCAATAATTGGTTACCAAAGTAGGTAGTAAACCTGTCAAATTTAATACCTTCTTGCAGCAGACGCCGTTTTTAGGCTTATTTTGGAGAATATATCTCACGGCTGCACTCGGAGTTAGTTGGAGACAATTTTTTATATTTAGGGCTGATTTTTCAATCCCCAGATAAAACTATCCGTCAGTTAAATGTATTACTTTCCTTTTCTGAAGTCATACGAAAGAAAAAGACAGAGCTAAAGTTTACCTTCCGGATAGCTTTATCCGGGGATTGAAAAATCAGCCCTTAAACAATTTTGAAAAAGGAAAGTGTTAAATTGTCTTTGAGTACGGCAGTTAGACACAGTATTGGTAGCTGACTATCAAATAGTGTTTTTCTCAAATGGCCAAATATTTGTCGGATGAGCGAGAGTATTGGTTCTCGAGGCCCTTGCCAAGATGCATTACGCTAACTAGCGTTTCTATTCGTTTCGTTTTTAAACCAATAACGTCACTGGTAGATCACTTGTCTTTTCGTATCACGTCTTCTAACAGTGATTGGTTTAAAAACGAAACGAATAGAAATACTAGTTAGCGTAGTGCATCTTTGCAAGGGCCCCTGAGTATTGGATGTTTTCTATATATTTAACTTTATATTTGTTAGTATGTTTATCGTTATCTGAGGGGCTATTGTGTAACGCACTCGCAATCGCAACCGGCTTGTGAAAATAATGATTTCATTCTTCACGCTTGACAAAAAGATTCACGGGGCGACAAATGACACTGCAAAAAATTTTGAAGGGGCAACTACCTATTTTACGATCTGAGGGGCTATTGTCTAACGCACTCGCAATGACAACCGGCTTCAAATTGGAGCAATTGTTTTCATTGTGTATGTAGACAGGCCTTCAATTTTCAAAATGAAAACGATCGTGATTGCGAGTGTGTTAGACAATAAGCCCTCTGGTGCCCATAGTACAAGTATACGGCTTACTTTGGGACAAGTCCTTTTTTTGTGATAATTATTGTCCACTGATATTCATTTTCCTTCCTCCTGTGTACACTCAGCCTTGTATTTTCATGCCGGAGACACGTTGTGAGTAATTAGCTCAAGACGCTGTGAAATTAGCCGCCGGCTTTCCTCTTGAGGAATTCGACTCGTTACTAGCTATTTTCTTTTATTTCCTCGTTTGGCTTGGTATTGGGTTTGTTTAATTATCATTAGTGATTTTAATTACGTTTGTTTGTAGTGTTAGGCTTTTATTAGTATTGTAGTCTTGAATACATATATGGATTCCAAAATGACTATCAAAATTATTATGAATATGATGAAAAGTTATAAGTAATATTTTTTTTACGACATAATTATTATTAATATTAATATCATCAGAAGTTCAACCGTTACTTCCGAGTATATCGATAAAGTACCAAAGAGAAACCATACTATACCAGTTAATAATAAGGACAATATTACAATAAAGAAGATTGGTTACATCACTCTTTTACACGTAAAAAAGTTTTGGTGGAATTATGTACCATAATATCCTGGTGTTTATTTATTAGGCATTAGGTATAACGGAAAATTAATTTGCGTAAAATAGTAAATGGATTGGATTGATGTAGTGTGGGATTTCAAAAACGGAATTGTTTCGATTTCTTTAGATTGTTTATTCTGAAATTTTGTTTTTTGCCTCATATAAATGTATTAAAGCATGATATCTATTACGAACAAGCATAAATGGGTAATATAATTTACTTTAAAAATATATTATTATTTTTGTTTGCTTTCAAAATAGAACATCAACCTTTAAGCCCGCTCCGCTGTTTTAAACCAAATATTTTTAACGTCTCTTGCAAACAAACAGAGGAAAAATGTTTACCATTTTCCTTTGTCAACATTTTGCTAATAACTTAAAAGGAAACGGCTGCACAAAATGAAAACTCCCTCAAATATGTCTCATAATAAAGATTATTTCAATGGTTGAACATTGTGCTGCTCAGTTGACGATAGTAATATAAATATAATGACATAATTTATAAAGTCAGTAGTGAATAAAGACTCTATTACCGACTATTGTTCGTGTTTCTTGAACGTTTTTGGTAAACCAATGGTATTTAGGCAAATTCTTTTAAACGAAACCAATTTAACAAAATTATATCATTTTTAATCGTTTAATGATTCAAATTATGATTTCAAGGAAAATCAAATTTTATAATGCGCTTCTTCTGTACTTTTTTATATATTCCAATAAAAAGAAATGGAAGCTGCGCAATTAAAAAAAATTGCCTCACGTTAACTGATATTTTTACGCTTTTCTTTATCATTGTTAAATACATTCTTAATGCGATATTTTTATGCATAGTTTGATTTCTAACCAATTGTGCTCGTTTTCTACACCTAAACTATTTTTTTTTGCCAAGTTCATTATCTTTAAATCTTTTATCTTTCACTACTACCTATTTAAAAATACCTATCGTTCAATCTGTCGTTATACCTGTTATTACATCAGAAGTGTAATAACTATCAGCATTAAACAAATAAACTTCTTCTCTATCTTTACTCTATTGTACGCTTGTTTTATTAAAGGAATTTATAAATAAAACAAAAGCCACGCGACTAACGAATTGCAGGTGGCGTGTGGATTCATTTTCCACTTCGTTACAGTCCACCGGTTGGTGTATGCCTCCCGGAACAAGCGTTTCATACCAACAAGCGATCTCATTATTGCGTTTGACACAATAATGTTACCTTTTATTTATATCACAAAGGTTCAATAATTTTGTCTTTGTCGTTCTTTTCTTTTTCGCGTAATGTTGTGTGTGACAGGTATTGTTTGGTGTTATTAATGGTTCAATATTATTTCTGGATTAATTGTTGTCACAAACATAATCCACGAGTCAAAGAAAAGGAGACCCAACGCAAAGAACGTACTTATTAAGTGCTTGTTTCGCATCGTCATTTTAAAAACAAAATTGTATTTATAAATCATCGAATGTGGAGAATGTATTGTGTAATTAGTAGCTATGAAGTTATTTTTGTAATATTGCTAAAATAACGACAAAAGAAAATCAACCCTTTCAATTTTTAATGAGAACGCAGCAGGAGCATAATATTTTATTACATGATCATTTCATAACGTTAGATAATAATAAATGTATTCCCCTTTGGCACACATTAATTTGACCGCAAGCAGAATATGAAAGTAGGAATAAGGAATTGCCTCCATATTTTACGCCCCTTCAACGAAAAGGGTCTTCGTATTATTGTGCTTAACGTAGCGTCTGAATTATATGTTTATTTACGACTTCAGGGGGTTATTATGACATAGCTTTGCAGTTCATTTTATAGCGAGCGTAAAGGACAGAGCTATAGTAGTTAAATAGCTCTGTCCTTTTCTCTCAACGTTAACTGAACTGCATTGCTATATCATAATAACCCCCCAGTACAGTTATTTGAGAAGAAATGTCACGTATTTGCGGAGCAGTAAAAGGGTAATCAGACATTGCTTTTATAAAAGGCGAATTCAAGGCAAGGACATGTTTTGTGAAGTAAGCAAGGGCATGGTGTATTGGATTTAATCCGATTATCATCCTAAACACGTGTGCTACTTAATTAAAGTAAAACTTAAAAATAATATCAACGGATCATCAAACACAAATTGACTTAAGGTACTGACAGACGTGCTCATTACTAGCACGAAAGCATGCTTTTATTGAGCACTTGCTCAATTCTTTTGTGCCATTGCATGGTGCGACACACGTGCTACTAATGAGCACTTGCGCAATAAAAGCATGCTTTCGTGCTAGTAATGAACACGTCTGTCAGTACCTTTAGTACCAAATTAATATCTAGCCTTTTATCATAGGTACAACCAATTAACATCTTTATGTAGAGAAATGTATACCGAAGCTACATAAAAATTATGCATGCATGATTAACATTTTAACTCTTTATTTTAATTAAAAAAGATGATAACTTATTAATAGTTAGTAGTCACAAATTTAATGATAATAACGGTGTCGCAAAAAATACCACCATGTCCCTCTTTAGAAGTATCACAATTTTGTTATGCGTCTAAAAAGAGACATTGTAAGTACTACAATTCATTATTACTAAGGCTGGGTTTTATAAAGATCCGTTAGATCCAATTTCGGTCAGGAATGTCAAAACTTGTATGAAGTTACTAAAATTTTATCTGACATATTTACTTACGGGCCTTTATAAAACCGGGCCTAAGACTGTTTACTTAAATCCAACGGACAGTAAAGTTACTTCTATATTTTCATTCCTTATTGAAATTTATTGTAATTTACAAATAACATCGTGGCTTGTGGTGGAAAGAGACTATTTTGTTAGGTATAATTTAAATTTAGAACTATGTTTTAGTAGGATCTTTATACCGTTGTGAATTTTCCAGGTTTATTTTTATTTCTTGGTGGCCAGTATTAGACTGGCATTTAAAGTTTCGATGTTTTGTTGTTTTTTTTTGTTAAAAGCTATTTTATAGTTTTATCTCAAGTGGTTTTTATAATTTGTTAATCCAATACTTTCTTTAAAGCTAGTGCAATGTGATTCTACAATTTCTACCAGTAGTCTCGGAATTCCTATCGCGTGTTAATCGGTTAATAGGAACAGATCCAAATATTTCAGCACATCCTGTCTCGTTTATCTACTTTACAGTAGTAATTAAGTGGTCCGCTATGAATTATTAAAACGTTTTCTTAGTAATTTGAAACACGCGAGGAACAAGTAGCACATTAGTTGTCCGGTGAAAATTTGAGGACGAACGAGTCTTCACTTTTTTTACTCGGACTACGGCAGTTCTTAAAATTTTATGATGTACTTAGATAACTTGGGCTAAATTTATTTGCACTAAAATTATTTGCTTTTTTTAGGTACGGTAATTTAGTCACTTTCGCAACCACCTCTCAATTATCCAAGCGGTTTAAAATATTAAATCATTCATCATTATTATAAAACTTACTTTATAAATTTGAGTGGGCTTACGATGTATTTCTTGAAAATATGATTTTAACTACAACGTCATATATCACATTAGTTTTCTTCAGCAACTATGGAAATTATCAACTTGAAATTTGGCATAGGTAGGTAGTTGTAAAACTTGCTTAAAAATAATTTATAAATACTGAAAAAGGGGGTCTCAAATGGGGCGTCATATATCACATTAAATCAGTGGCTCTAAATTATGAAAAAAACTATTTGAAAAGTGCCATTATTGAGGTTAAATGAATTCGTTTTTTTGCGTTAGTGTCATTGTTGGATTAAACGTGCGATATGACAAGACTCAATCTGCAAATTCACATTCTTTTTTCGTTTGTAATAACTAATATATTGCTGTTTTCTTGTTTTTCTATAGCTTTAAATGGAGATTTATTTCTAAAATACACGTAGCAAGTAGTAGTGTTGTTGATAAATCATGATTAGGGTCTAATCCTAAAGATACGAATACGACAGCGTTACTAAAAGGGGCTTATTTGATAGAAACGACCCAAGTCTCTGAGATGTCACGATTTTCTTAAATATGTTTATTGCAGACACATTTTTATTGTTACAAAAAACAAATACTAGTCGGTATGGATACACTTAACAAAAAATGTATTTAGTTAATTTTGAAATATGATAATACTGAAGGCCAAAATTAAAGTTGTATGTTTATAATAAACTAGAGGACGCCCGCGACTTCGTACGTGTAGAATTAGTTTCCCGCTACTCCCCCCATTTTTTCCCGTTGGGGGTCGATTTTCGGAAAATCCTTTCTTAGTGCTCACTTACATCATGAAAGGAACCCCTGTACCAAATTTCAAGTTTCTAGGTATAGTAGTCTCGGCTGTGCGTTGATATATAAGTCAGTCAGTTTTGCCTTTTATATATATAGATTAGCGAATAGCGACTCTATGGATTCTAAAACCACGGTATGCCAACAAAAGTCCTAACGCTAGTTATAAGCATTGTGTCCCTAGATAAGATTAATTGTTATAGAAAATGTATAGAGGACTGGAGGCCCTGCCAAGATGCACTACGCTAACTAGCGTTTCTAATCGTTTCGTTTTTAAACCAACCGCGTCACTGGTAGATACGAAAAGTCACGTGATCTACCAGTGACGCGATTGGTTTAAAAACGAAACAAATAAAAACGATAGTTAGCGTAATGAATCTTGGCAAGGGCCTGAGATGCGCTTTATACACTGTCGCCGATCGAATCCACCGATCCGTTCTAACTTTGCAATTTGAACGCGTGCGTTCTTATTTTGTACAGTCGAGTTCATAAATAAGTTTACACTTGGACAACTGAAAGGTAGGTACTTTTTTTTTCATGTAAGGGTCCTACCACCGGCATATTTAGCGATACACACGTCAACATCCAACATTTTTACTTCATTATCCATAATCTTGTAACATTTATAGCAACTCGTAACACATTACGACCGCTTCACTGTATAAAAGAGGGTTCACAGACATCCATAAATATATTTTACGACGTTAATGACATGGCACATGGTGTCGCCTATCTTCCTAAGTGTATTTCATAAAAATTGATCTTCAATTCAATTGGATACTTATTTGTTACTCTTTTAAAGATATGCACTTAGGGTTACACTTAAAGGGTACACTTAAAGAACACGGCGGTGTAAAGGCCGTATTGATAAACTATAATCACAGTACAGAAAAAACAATAGAAGTGTCAAGTGGACGTGTAACGTGTGGCATAGTTATGCGGAGTTCGGGGCAACCCACCATACTTTTGCCGCGATCGCTTATTTCGATATTTCTAAAATAGGAAGTAAATCCAAAAAAGCATGCCTTATTGTGCTATTTTGGAATGTAAAAACGATAGCCATACCAAAAACATTTTCCATGGTGGCGTGTTGTTTTTATGATAGTTTGAGTATTGGCGACGACAGGTCAACAGGTCTGATACTAAGCGAATCTCATGCCACTTCCACTGTTTTTTCTATTTCGTGACTATAATCGACCGTAATGCTTGTCTTGAAATGACAGTTTCCTATGGCTTGACGTTAACGTTTATAATTTCATCGAATTTCATTTTAAATATCAAAAGATTATCTGCTGAAACCATGAGGTTTTCAGGATATCTTAAACAATGAATTACGAAGACTTGTGACTATCAAAGAAATAAAATAAAGAAATCTCCATCCATCCTCCATCTGTAGGTATTTTTCTTTTGTATCACATGCAGTGCAATTTTTGTTGTAACATTACACTGATGAATAAATAAACTAAACTTAATAGTTAGATTGCGGTATATTTGAATAAGACTTAGAATGAAAACTTAATATGTACCTACACGCTTTCGTAATCAAACTGAACTCGAATCGCCAACCCTTTTCCACTGACCATATAAAGTTTGCCCCTGGCGGTATTCAAACCCACAACCACTCACTAGTTTAGTCCTTTTTGAGTTTGCATAGTAAAGTTTAGGCTTTTGTCTCGACAAGCTGATTTCTAAAAAAACTTAATCACCCAAGCCTCAGGTTGTATTTTGACTGATATTAAAACATGAAAAAAGGTTGTCATCAAACCTTAACAATAAAAAACAATGTAAAAAAATATACTTTAGAAGTCAAATGAAACAAAGAACATTGGAATCTGATTAATATCACATAAAAAAAACAAATGGGCGTTTTCACTAAAACGTATACCCCAATTAATGACTAAAATTAAGAAACTTTAACTTCAGTTTTGTGACGGAAATTAACCATACATTTACGGCTGCAATGAAAGGCTATTTTTCCGCCAGCTTTGGATTAGTGGTCGGAATGACGTCATTTTGTTTAGTAACCGCATTTCGCTAGCACTATTTGTGACGTAGAAAAGCCCATGTGGCGTTTAAGCTCGTTAGCAATTAGCAGAAATTTGTTTATTTGTTTATTTATTTAGTAGTTATCAATTCAGCCGGAATGTCTATCACCTTTCACATAATACACAAAATCAACGCCCAAAAAGATATCAAATCAATAAAGTTATCCATATTCTCTGGGAATATGTCTTTTAAGATTAATGTGAAATGTGAAATCACAAAGAGTAATGAGTCGCATTCATTCCTTTGTACAATCAAGGGGCTTAAAAATTATATTGATTGGCTTGGATTCTTGGGTTTTTTGAGCTGGGTGACATTTAGAAGATGTATTTTTCAAATGAATTTTTTTGAATGATTGAGATAAGTATAAGTAATTATAAAGGATCATTAATTTCAATCATTTACGCAAACCCATTTTGGATAAAATAAATATGTGAAAATGTATGTAACTCTCGGCATGATTTATCTGTTTCTTGTTATTGGCTCCTATGATAATACTACATACAATACATTATACATACAATTATATAATTTGTTTAACAGAAGTGTATGGTAAGAACTAATTAAACTGGCCCTTTCTGTTAAACACATCTCTTTGCTGATCGGGTTACTTCATAAAATTCGTACTATACCTAACTGTTCATTGATTATCCGTACCATTCTTCTATAGGGCTACATTGAATTTTTAATTTATTTGTATTTTTACTATTTGTCGTTATGGCGGAAATAATTCAGCTGTCTACCTATTAGGGTTCATGAGATATAGCCCGCTGAGAGACAGACGGACGGACGAATGGACGGACAGCGGAGACGTGGAAATAAGGTCCCCGTTAGCATCTTTTGGGTATGGAACCCTAAAATTAAACGCAATTTGTTTTGTCTGTTTTCTTTTGTTTTTCAATCATTTGCAACCAGCAGCATCTAAAAATACAAATGAATTAGAAAATATAGCCATTTAATATTCATATCATATTCAACTCCCAATTGAATTTTGAACATTTTAACTGAATATAAAGTCCCTAGTCAAACTAATGAAACTAACGAATACCCGAATCCCACGTTCCATACGAAATACTTTGTTAAACACGTACATTTGGTATCGAAACGTGGGATTGCTTTGTGGTTAGAACAAGCGCACGAGTTTACAGAATCACAGAGTAGTTTTATAAAGTATTCACTTTTGTATAAATTTTGTTTCATTTTCATTTATTGAGGAAAAAACAAATAAAGACAATAATAATATACAAAATTATTCCCCCCTGTTGTTACAATTATTCCAAATTACGTGAATATTGATATTGTACCTATAGTCTTATGCATTTAAAGCACCGTTTTGCCTACCTTTACGTTTAGTTTAGAAAACTATTGTGGCAAAGACAAACAATAATTATATTCTTCACAATAGTATTACTTCCTTAGTTTATATTTTTGACGAGTGCTTCTATCAGTTCATGATTTCCTGATATTATAGGAACGTTGCTTGTATGTCCATGTATGTTAACTTTACACAAATACGGGTTTAAACCACTTGAAAGTTACACTCCAAATTCACATTAACCCCCTTACTAATAAACGTTGAGTAACGGTAGCATAGCTACACAATGTTTTGTCCTTATTTGTCATTGTGACATTTGGATTTAACAGATAAGGATTTAACATTGTAGGTAGCTATACCAACATTACTCAACGTTTATTAGTAAGGGGGTTAGTATTAGTCATATTTTTTAAGCGTTTGTTTTTCCAGACGGAATGAAAGCGTTTATTTTAAAAACTACGCTGTCTGTATTAAGCTGCACCAAACTTACCAACAAAATCAAATAAAGTGTGTAAGTATGGTGTACCTAAGTGCGTACGTTAAAATTGTGTGCGTCAACCTTTATGCGGTTAATGTGATTACAAACACAGGATTGGGGGGGGAAATGTACCAGTGCTAGTGATTCATTAAATTTCGACTAAGTTTATCGACATCGATGAAAATCAATTTTTAATCATCATTAGTTTGAATACCTTTTAATTATGTGCAAACTTCTTTTATTTATACTTATCGCAACTATAAACAAGCGGTATCCGACATTGACTCTGGACTCGAGTCACTTTTAACAACCAATGAAATTACATTGAATAACAAATTCATTCCGTACAACAATATTCTTTAGCATTCCGACGAATTGAGAACCTTTTTAAGTCGGTTCAAAATGCCTCGAAAGAAAAAAGATCTTCATGAAAAACTGATCAATCAGATATAGAAGATAAAGGTTCGACTTACTTTTGCAAGAAATGTAAGTCCCATACCTATGTCACGAAAAAAAATATCGATAAACTTAGTCGATAAGTATTGAATTAATCACTAACATTGGTACATTTTTGCCCCCGTCGTCAATCCGGTGTATTCGATTACTATTAGTACTTTATTAATATTATACACTTTAAAGTCTTTGGGAATTAGGTTAATAGTTTCATTATTATTTAGCTTGTTTTATAAATAGCCTAACAACTTAAAAACATTTTTTATGCGACCAATAAAAAAAAACATGCAGAAGATCAGTTTTAAAGTCCATTACAGTAAATAACTATGTCTGAAAAGATACAGGATGTTGTTTTAACTGCCAAGTTTGGCCAAGCTGTTTCGAAGACGAAACCTGCCACCAAATGTAATTAATGCACTAAATATATTTAATACGCACTAATAGGATAACTTAGGCTTGCCGACCAGACGAGTTCGTCTGCAAAACTTTTAAAAGAAAGCTTAACAAGTTTTAGAAGAAACATTAAAACAATTACATGATTTTCTATAAATTTATCATTACTCATAGGCAACTTTCATAAACTTGATTTTTGATGTGTTTTTTCATAGTTACCTTTAAGTCTTTTTTTAAGTAACTCAACATAAAAGAATAATAACATTCACTTACATACAAGTTTACTCCGAAATAAGCTGTAAATAATAATATTATGGTTAATAACGACAACAAATAGGGAACATTACGAGAATGCAATATGCTGTCGGCAGTGACAAATTACATTATGTTATATTATATTAGCGTCTATTTGGGTACGTCATATGAAAGATACAGTGTGTATTAAAGTTTCAGTAAGTTGCATTTATTAATATTTAAATATTTTGTTGGCTTTAATTTTATATAACGAGAAATGAAAACAGGTTCACAAGCCCTCATTTTACAAATGTAAAAACTACATCTGATATGACAATTCTGTTTACATTACGGTGGTATTATGCCAGGCAATAAAACCACTTGTTAAGATTTAATTGTATTTGAAATATTCAGCTGTCTTGAAATAGGAGCCTGGTAGGAAAAGGAATCTATTACACATTTTAAAAATATTTACAATTTTGCATTCTTATTTAGAGTAAAAAATTTACATTATAACATCGGTAAATTTTACTATTTAAGCTCTTTGCCTGTGTGATCACAATGCTATACCAAAGTTAATAGTTTTACAACTTAATCTCGAATAAAATGTAAATAAAATGGTTGTTTCAAAAAAATACGTGTTACTAATATCCCCAGCAAACAACACAATATTGTTCATATTAAAGTAATAACAATGCCTATACTTGAAAATCTAATTCAAGACCAAAATTTTAGTTTCCATCTTGATTATTTCATTATTTTAACATTATTTCATAAAAACATGAATGAGAACCAGTGTATCCAGTAATATTAGGGTAAGTTTTATTGATAAAAATACACTTAAACCAAAATGCAGTAATCACAGCGAATGTGCGCCCGTTGAGGTTAGGATTTTGGTCTTGAATTAGATTTTCGAGTATAGTATAATACAGGTAACGGAAGGATTCAAAATAGCTTTAACCAACGTATCATTCATAAACTACGAAGAACAACGCTATACATTTCCATTAGGTATTCTCTATACAACTTATTTAATTTAAACAACATAAAACAAACTTAGAAACTCTATCGTACTGATCCCAGTTACGACTTCCATGAAACGTAGCGTCCAATTTAGGCAATTTGGCAGAAATATCCGCAATAATCATAATTCTACCTGCAACGTCTCAGAACAGGAAACAAGGTAAATTTATGAAATGAAAAACAACACCATGTAGCTTGAGATGAATTTTGCGATGGCACGCGGCTCGGTTTAGAGTTACGTAGGTATGTAGAAAAATAACTTTTTTTTTTTGATCTTGCCAACTTGTAATGTTCCGATTGAAGTATGTTTTAGGAATTGCATGAATAATATTCATTTTTAATAAACTACAAATAAACAGCACCTGTATAATTTACTTTAATATATTATTTTTAATAAAAAGTTTAGTGTTAATCACTATTATAAAGATCGAAATTAATGTTGGAGAAAAGCCTTGCATCTCATTTTTTTAATATTTTTAAACTAGCATGAAATTATTGATAGAGTAACTAGCAAACGAGTTCGAGTAGAATACATAATATTATTATTTTAACAGGCAAAAACCCTGTATAATACGAAAATAGAATTATTGACGTAACTTTCACACACCTGCCGTCTCTATCCTCTGTAAACAATTGCCTTTTTGCCATCGCTCAACTAAATTGAATTCTTTTATTTTTAGAAAAGGAATAAGTTGGGTATACATTCCCGTCAGCTGCGACATCAGTTATTAAAAAAAGGGTGTTAATTATTCCTTTGTTTCCATTTTCGAACATTTTGTCAGGTTACGCTTTACACAATAGTTGACTTGATTGTTTTTATACTTCACTGCCTTATCTTGTCTCTAATATTTTCTGCCTTTCTTTTATTGGCAAAGCAAGAATAGAACAAAACATGGTAATAAGAAAACCGAACAGGAACGATGTTAGACCATCTGTTATTTCTTTAAGACAAGTTTTTCATTTTATTTTGCAACAAACATGCCGTGTGCGGCGCGTCTGCAGCGCGCGAGACGCGCGTCTCGGTGTGCCGGGGTTCCATTTGTTTTGTTGTTTTACAACTCCCTGACGCCACGCGACGCTACGCGCTGCTGCTGCCACGCGTTTGGTTTGCCGGAGCCTTTTGCTTCGACACTGGTGCCATTACTATTAAGACACGACGAATTAATGGTTTTTTTTTTGTTATATTTCAGATGTTTCGGAGCAAATTCCGAAGAAATCGAACAGCAAAGTAGAAGAAGAAGACGATAAGACGCCTAAACGAACCGGCATCAGTAAGTATTTATTTAACATTTATTAGTTTTACCATGTTTTACTGCCGCACGTCAATTAAAGGACATCATCGGGGTTTCATACATTTTTGGTCCAAATGTGTAGGTGCCATCCAAAGAGAAATAATGCTATATTATGTTAGAACTTGTCTATCCAAGCATTTATTGTTATGGCACTAAAGTTATAACGCCTTTGACCTTGGTTTAATTTTAGTTTTGAAATTATTTTGTTTCGGTGAATTAAACTAACAAAAACAAATGAATTATTATACCACAAGTTAAAAATTGAACTTATTTTGGTAAGATACGGTGGCTCCAAACCTATTGTTGTTATGAGAATCGTGTATTTGGGGTTTTTTATAAACATAGAAAAAAACATCATCTACGTATAATACAATTCAATGGTAGTAAAGAATAACCATCGTCTGGCACAACCATGGATATTGGTACCACAGCTTTGGTGCCATAATAATAAATGTTCAGGTGACAAGTTATAATAAAATATAGCATTTCTTTTTGGCCGGCACTTTCATATTTGGACCAAAAACGATGATGTCCTTTAATACTTGTTTAGTGACGTGTTGTCTAATTATATAGCAAAGAAAGTGACAGCAGCAACTTTAATCGAGCATTAAATTTAATTAACGTCTCTGAGTGCGGCAGTTAGTCTTTCTTTTACATCCTATGACGACAAGTTAATCTTTTTGGTAGTGACCCTGTCTACAAAGCTAGCGGTAACAAATATTTGCGTAACGAGCAGTACTATTTTGTTCCTGGGGTTATTCTCTTAAAGACGGTTTTCGGTTGGTCGAACGAGTGAATGAGTGAAAGCGGCGAATCGGCGAGTTAAAGTAGTCTCGTCAGAGCGTACAAAAACATTTTTAGCGCGTGCATTTTCAATTAGGCAGCCTTGCACGTTCGGTCGTTCGGCAGAGGCCCTGCTGCCTAATTAAGAATGCATGCGCTAAAATGTGTATTGTATGCTCTAACGGGACTACTTTAACTCGCCAGTTCGCCGCGTTCGCTCGTTCACTCGATCGACCGAGAGAACGCTGTTTTTAAAAGAATAACACCCCTGGGGGCTTATTATGACATAGCTATGCAGTTCATTTTACGGCGAGCGTAAAGGACAGAGCTATAGCAGTTGTATAGCTCTGTCCTTTTCTCTCAGTGTAAACTGAACTGCATTGCTATGTCATAATAACCCCCCAGGCCTGAGTTTTGGATTGTAATGTTGATGGACATGATGCAGTGTATAGATTCAAAAATGTTTATCGTTGTCTAGTACCCGTAGGTACCCTAGAGCTTAGTTAGGGACTAGGGCAATTCGGATGAAATTATCCCCTGATATTAACTATTATTTTCATGGTTTTTTTTATGTCATTTTTGATATGGTATCTTGCTGTAGTTTACTACTCTGTATAAACTACGAGTAGATGAATGTAAAATTAAACCTCATTTCGATTTTATTATTCAGGAATGATAAAGTCGAATACTTTCATATTCGTGTTTTCAGATTCGTGCTTCACCCTGTATGTACTGTAATGAGGTAAACTTGTAAGAAATTTGTAACATATTGATCCGATATCAATTACATTTTTCCTAATACATAATTACACTATACCTTAGCGGTACCTATGCCTAGTTATTTTGTGTGGTAGCTATAAAAAATATTAAGTCATGAGGAAAAACTAGTTATTAGTTATTCCAAAGTTATTAACACTTGTTTTTCGTCCGAATGTATCATGTTACTGCGAAAGAAGAAAAAACAACTTTTCCCCGCAAATTGCGTACAGTATTCACAACCTTACGCCTAGTAATTTGATTAAGAAAACAAAGAGAACTTTATCAAATCATCGTCAGACTGTACAAAAATATTTCTGACAATTCCGACACAAAGCCAAACTTTTTCATTCGGAACTTTTTCAGATAATGTAGTAAAGTCCATGGCCGTGAAAAACGTGGTGTTTTTGTTAATTCACTTTGATATGCCTTCAATGTTATTTCAGTTCGGAATGGGATTTGAATTACATAGGATTTTTTGGTTATTGTATTTGTACTTTATTGTATTTTGTGCAAAAAAGTTTAAATAAATAAGAAAAAAATATATTTAAAGTACCTAATACATATTTTATGTAAATAATGTTTAATCTCTCTCCTATGGAAATAAAATGAAATCTTCAAAAGTATACACATTTAAATATTGTTAAATACACAATAGTTCACAATACTTATTTCTTAATGTTCATAAAACTAATGTGTATTCATCAAATAAAAAATGTGTTTTAAAAATTAACAACCTTTTAATGTATTTATCAATTATTATTTTTGTTGAGCAAAATTGATAGTTACTTACGCATGAAAAACATTCAGGCATGCGTTTATAATTATTTCAGTTTTTCACGCATTACTTAATTCGATTTCAAACAGCGTGGTGTTAAAGCAAGTTCTTCAACAAAATAGTTTTTATTAACCAAGTTGGTATCGTGACTTGATTTTATAACAACTATAAAACACTTATCTGTAAATTTATAATGAAATATTTATACTAATACTTACTATAGTAAAAATATTTCAGTTAAAAAACTTTATAAGTAATAATGAAGTTTGTTTAGACTATAAATATTAAAAAACCAGTAGCTTAATTTCATGAAGGTTCATATTTGTACAAACAATGAAATCTGAACTTTTATTATACCATAATTTTAATCTTCTATTCTTCTATCTATATATATAAAAGGCTAAACTGACTGACTGATGTATCAACGCACAGCCGAAACTACTGTACCTAGAAACTTGAAATTTGGTACAGGGGTTCCTTTCATGATGTATGTGAGCACTAAGAAAGGATTTTTGGGAAATCGACCCCCAACGGGAAAAAATGGGGGGAGTAGCGGGAAACTAATTCTACGCGTACGAAGTCGCGGGCGTCCTCTAGTATCTAATAAAACGCGTAGTACAATCGACAACTTTATTTAGACGATTTTACTTAAGAAAAGTAATTTAATTATCTTTTTCATTATCCTCAAATCGAATACTACCATTAGAAATAAACAATAAACAACCCTGCTTTTAAAGATGGATCTGTTTTTAAAGGGCTGAATTTGTTAACGAGCAAAAAAGGCTGTAAAAGGTTGCTTCCTGGTATAAATGAACAATAATTATAAAACCCTGTTATCTTTTTTATGTTAAGAGCACCTTATCGTTTATATCGTTATGAAGAACCTTCCGGGTGGTTACAAAAATAAGCTAATGCGTGTTGTTAGCGCCTATTATCTTGCAGAAGTCACTTTTACAACGCGTTGCTATTTTATTTTTGTAGGCGTTATAAAGAAAGTTAACATTTTAAAAGAATACGAGTAATTGCCTATAGTAAATATTTAGGCGTTTGATTTTGGGTTTGACACGTAAGACAGCTCAGATTTTGTGCATTTTACTGCTTGAACTGGTGACTGGTATTATTATCACTGCTTTGAGTGCTTTACTTTACTTTAGTTACTACATGATAACGCAAATAAAGTAAGTTTCAATGGCCTATTTTATAACCAAAACACAAACAGGGGGTAGTTATATCATTAGTATACAGGTAACACATGTGTTTGTGGCGTCGTAGTTCCCAAACGAATGAATTAATTTCAAATTACTTTTAAATAGAAAGTTACCTAGTTTAATTAGAATTGTTCTTGGCCAGTTTTTATGGAAATTATAGTTTAACGTGTATCAGCTCTGAGAGATCGATTACGGGACGCAATTAATTAATTTAAAAAAATCATCTTCTTAATTTGTAATACGGTTAAATCAACCTTAAAACGTTACTACTAAATCCTGTAGGTACATTTAAACACAATATTGTTTAAAATATAAATAAATCATTAAATTCACAGAGTTCTGTTATAGTTATCTGAGTACTGTGTCTAATTAACTTGATTAGGCTCTGAGCAGTAATGGCTCAATTTAACTGACAGCTATTAATTACTATGTCAAACTACTACTACTAGGGAAAGGATTGTCATTTTATTGCACCTACCTACTTTTTGATTTCTGTTTCACCTTAAGGTTGAGTTTTAGAGAATGCTTATAGCATTAAGTTCGCCTTTTGTACACTGTTTTCATTTTGTGCAATAAAGTATTTAAATAAATAAATATTTAAAATTCGGTCCGAACTTTTTTTAAGTGAATCATCATAGGTCTTTATAGCTCAATTTCCTTTTAAATCCTATAACGACTACTTTGCCATTTGGTTTTTACTACGGTTGTTAACTTCGTCTGCATTTTAAGGGTGTTGGGAAATAAAGTGAAGTGGACCGACTTCGGAAAATTAAATTTTAAATAAAGAACTACGCCTCTATTCTACATTGTTTTAGCATATCTTGCTTTTATATTGTAATAATAAGTAACGTTAAAAATAAGTAGGTATAGATAGGTATAAATATTAATTATGTTAAAAATAGGTTCTCGTATCTGTATCTTTTGTTTGAAAAATCGGCCAAGTGGAGTTGGACTCGAACACAAAGGGTTCCGTACCATCCTTGTATGTCTTGCATACGAAGAGTTCCGTACGGCCCCTTATTTTTTTATTGTTATAACGGCAAAAGAAATAATAGACACCAAATGTTTCTATAACAGTTCGTGAGATACAACCCGCTGACAGTCAGACGGACGGACGGACAGCGGAGTCTAGTTGGCCCCTTTGCGTATAAAATCTTGAAAAATAAACCACCTGCATAAACGCTCATTCGGATTACACTGACATACCTAGCAATTTATTTTAAAATTGATAGCAACATTGTGACTAGAAGACTGATAATAGAAGTTTACATTATTTTATAAGCACTCATTTTCTGCGAAACATTATTCAATGCTGCTGGGGTGTAATTCTCTTAAAAACGGCGGTCGGTCGAACGAACGAGCGAAAGCGCAGCGGCGAGTTTAAGTAGTCCTGTCCGAGCGAACAACACACTCACTAGCTCGTCCATTCTCAATTAGGCAGCCTTATACGTTCGAGAAGCCATGCTGCCAAATTGAACACACGCGCTAAAATGAGTTTTGTTCGCTCTGACGGGACTACTTAAACTCGCCGCTTGGACATTCACTTGTTCGTCCGTCGTCGTTGTTGAGAGAATCACACCCCAGCTTGAAAGAAAAATACAGGGTTGTGATTCTCTCAAAAGCAAAGGTGAGCGAATGCAGGAGTGAAGTCCAAGCGGCGAGTTTAAGTAGTCCCGTCAGAGCGAGCAAAACACGTTTTGGAGAAAAGTGTAACGATAATTTTACTGCTACTGTAACCAATTTAATAAACACTTTATAGCTAAATTAAACGGTAAATTGTCTTCCCATTTTTCAACATACATTTTAAAATGTTTACTTGAATATATTTCACATAAATCCTTCCCTCCAAACATTTGCCGCACAGAGTCACAAACAAATATATCTACAGAAGTGTCGCTATCAAATAAAGTGATAGTTGTTTTGTTGTTTTATAATTGGTAAGCCAAACAAAATTTATTGCCTGGTTTTCCAATAAAAATAGATTTCCCAAATGAGTTATGATTTTGTTTATGTTTATTACAATTTCGAATATAGGTATTGATGGCTAAAAATAATAAAATAAGGTTTGTATTACTCGTAATTCATAATATACCTCCGTCTAGTTTTTAATATTGTGTCTATAATAAAATCTATAACTACAAAAAATTGTATTTCATCATTTGAGATACATTTTCGGATATTTCTAGGATAAAATGTTGAAGTATTTGATTATGTATTGTCAGATTTATTCACTTTTTATCTGATTGCTTCTCTCTGGTCCGTAAGAGAAGCTTGGTTATTTTCTTACATAATTATCGTTAGTTTAACGTTGTAAATAATAAATAAATAAATATCAGGGGACAATGTCACACCAATTGCCCACAGCAATTGCAGCTCTAGGCTTGTACTATGGGTACTAGAGAACGATACAAATACTTATTAGAGAAATATATAGGTACTTAAATACATGATGTAGCGTTATCGCTACAAAATCGCATCGTTTCGCGATATTTATCGCCTCATTATTCGGCCTCCTTTTGGGTTGCTAACCTTTTTGCTCTTTGGCTGGTTAGTAACGGTGAAGCGAACTGTCTATCAATTTTAAATTTTGATCTTTTGGTTGTCAGGATATTTGTTTCTGAAGAAAATTCGCGATTGTTTATAGAATTGCCTCAGTAGTAGGTACAGAAGAGTTTCTGTCTATCTTATTTGTTCCTGAAGTTCATTTTTTTGTAATGAAGCGTTAAAAATATTGCTACGTGTGATTAATCACAGTCAGAAGAAAGTGCTTATGGAATTTTAAAGATATCTTGTTGAACAAAGGAGCGTTATCGTACGCAGATCGCATTGCGATGTATTAGCTACACCGGTTTTCTCCGGGTAAGTTTTTGACGATCGTCTCACTTGTTTGGTCTCTCTTATTATTGGTCCCCGTATCTCGAGTTTTCTCCGATTTTTCTCATAAATTGTATTTTTTGTTCTAGTCCACCCTACCCCCTAAGAGGTTGACCCAATATATGAATTCTTTTTAATTATATCACCGAGCGAAATCCGGCAATGAACGGATCAGGAAATAAATGCCGACGAATTATTATTAAACTACGAGTGTTACTGATGGAAGTTTCGGCATAGCAGCTCCAACACCGGGAATCACCGCGACGCTTTCCAGATAATTTTATATATAATTAATTGTAGAATTATGTTACCTATCTGGTACATATTTTTAAAACACTTTTCAAAATTCTAAACCCGGGCCCGCGAGCCTTTCTTGGACCATCAAGGTTCACTTTTGATAACTCTTTTCGGTACATTGTCCTTCCTTTTTTTACAACATTTCATATAGACTATGGTTATGAGAATTAGAGATAGTATTAATATATGCTACAAAATAAGGTCGACCTTGTTAGGCAGGCACCAGGATTTTTAATATATCCAAATTTTCCTAACCTTTTCACCTATAAATTTTTATGTGTTAATCCCTCTGATTTTATTTGGACACTATTTAAAATTAAAGTAAACATATGTAATTCTTTCAAATCGTGTCCTACGTACGATTATTTATTGGGATTTTTTTTATAAGTAATAAGAACTGGTTTTTTATATGGTACCGCGTGTGTGATTTTTAATACTTCATAAATTCAGTGATTGTAAACAGAATTAGCTTTTGTTTAATATATCGTTTAAAGTGTTTTCCGGAACTTTTATTTTAAAATTGTACGTCTGATGTTTCTTCCGTGGACATCCCAAGTAGTGTCTTCGGCCTTTTTTTCTACTGGAGCGCTACAATGGATAACATCCATGACTCAGGAACAAATATTCACGCTCATCACACAAATATCTGCCCTTACCGGGATTTGAACCCAAGACCGCTAGCTTCGTAGGCAGGGTCACTACCAACGAGGCCAACGCGTCGTCAAATCGTCGTAGTTTATCTTAAGACGTACATTTTCTCGATATTCATACTTCATTAACTGCTTTTACTCTACTTTCCCCTAACGGGTCTCGCTAACACTTATTTCCAGTGGACCGACACTAATGGTTTGGAATATTTCTGAGAGAAAATATTTATTAATGAGTTTAAATTGTGAAGCGTTCTCGCACGGCATCTCTTGGAAACTTAAGAATGTGCGTGTTTGAATATGAACGCGATTCAAAATTGTTATAGGGTGACGAAACCACGAAACCTCCCTACGCATATTGACCAATAAAAGACACGCAAATTGCCCAATACGCATGTTGCCAACACGAGCGATCGGTCATGGTCTTTGTTAAATAATACGCAAAATGACCAAAGACAATTTGCCCTATATATGGGGTAGGACCTTGTGCAGGGTCCGTCCGGATCGCTATCTTATCCATTAACCTACCGCCAAACAGCAGTGTTTGCATTGTTGTGTTCCGGTTTGGGGATAAGACAGCCGGTGAAATGACTAGCATAGAGGCATTCCATCTTAGTCCTTAGGGTTGGCAACACATTTGCAGTCTTAGGTTTGCAGTCTTGTGAATGCGATTATCTAGGTGGCCTGTGTGCTCATTTGCCTTCTCTATGCCATAATATATATATATATATATATATATATATATATATATATATATATATATATATATATATATATATATATAACATAAATGTAACTATATTTGAATGATCTCTATTTTTAATTCGAATTTAACTGAGTCGACGGAGCTCTGGTACCACAGAGCTCCTATTTCTGGGTGGTTTGGCCCTCCGGGCCTGCTGCAATACTAGCATAACCTAAACCTACCTCATATATGCACTTTGACATTCATGGTTTACCTATGTTTGGCCAAAATATTTTTCGTCAAATGTATCATTTCGTCAAATGTATCATTTGGTCAAACCCTTTTTTGTCCAAAACTGTTAATATTTCAGGATTTTTATAAAACTAACCTAACCTAACCTATAGGGTTCTACACGATGGTTCTGAAATAAATCCTGAAATATTTACAGTTTCGGAAAAAATAACGTTTGACCAAATGAAACATTTGACGAAATGATACATTTGACGAAAAGTAATTTGGCCAAACGGCAGTACACCGACATTCATTAATACATTTAAATAAGATAAAATGTTTCAAGGCACCTCTAATTTACCTAAGAATACATTTAACCTAGAATGAAAGTTTTTTTTATTGGTAATACTAGCGGATACTAGAACTGATCCTTCGAAAGACGAAAGAAAAAAAAACTGAAATTATCTATAATAATAATTATAGATTACTTTAATAATAATATGGACCTAGTCGTTGTATTGAGAGAAAATACTAGCAAATGATTAAAACATAATGATAATGAAGTAGCATACAAATGAAAGTCCTCATAAATTTATAGTTGTTTCATCAGATAATCAAAACATCAGAATATAAGTAATTATAATTATCAAAAACTTCATGTAGGATGAATCTAAGTTTCTCCGTTTGTTAAATTGTTAGCCATTATACAAACTTTGCTATTATCAAACTTCCCCAACTATTTCAACCACCTGTGAAGTTGGTCTGTGTACAGAAGTTGAAATGGGAATTAACTATATTAGTTTGTATTACTTGCATACAATAGAAATACTGACATTTAATGGAACTAGGAACTTTTTAAAGTTGATAATAATAAAGTTGATGATATTATTTATAGGCATGTTATGTACGTTCCAAACGTTCGTGTATTTGATGTTCCAAAGGTTTAGCTTGTTTTGATATAGCTTGTTTTGAGATTATTATGTAAAAGGTTTACATAATAATCTTTGAGGTCTTAGTTTAAGTAGTTCTTAAGTATTATATTACATGTAAACTACGAGTACGTTACGTGCACAGGAAGAGATTGCCTAGAAATAAGCGCCTTTATTTCCAATTTCAAAATCGAACTCTTAACAAGTACTCAAATAAAACAAAAATATGTATGATACTGTCGTGTTTGTAACATTTTAAACTCGCGTACTAAAAAAACGCACAGAGTTTGGTGTCCTAAAATTCATCACTCCTATCTTAAGAGCCTTCATTATGTAACAGTTGAATAACAAGACAGTACGCGTAAGAAGTTCTAAACACTACCGTAATGTACATATTTTTATTATACTACTACTACATCAGCAATTATTTTTTTATACAGTGTGTAAATGGTATACGGGCGTTCCTTTTAACTGTGGTTAGTATAGCCCCTAATGAGCACATTTAAGCAGCTTTTGTTAAAATTAAATAAAAAAAAGTTACCATACAAAATAATTTAACACGCAATGTATAACAGTCTTTCATGCACTGTGCACTTTAAAATTACTTACCTGACAGATGGACTTAGATGTACATTGCGGGGCGATAGTATGTTCAAAAATCAATAACGGTGTATACGTTAGCGTAATCAAAATAATTATTCCTGTTTATGATTAGTAGAGTCCTAATCTATGACCATTTTTAATAAACGCCCGTATACCATTTACACACTGTACAATAGAGTGGTCATTTTTTAAATATTAATTTTCTCGTTACAGAACGACGAACAAAGAAGAAGGTGTTGCAGGCAGTAATTCCACTCATGTTCGGTATGAAGTCAGCTGGCGCCGTCATATTCTCAATGGCGATGGTCACAGCTCTCACCATGAAGGCTTTCGTGGCCAGCAAGTTGGCTCTGGCGGTCACCGTTGGCATGGCAATGAAGCGACTATATGAGACATACGGTCAAGGGTAAGTTATAATTTTAAATAATGAAGTAGATTCAATAGTTAAACAAGAGTAGTAAAAAACTTCTTAGATCATTATAACATCGACAAACTAAGTAATGTAAAATTTTAAAGAGGGTTGAATACGTTACGCAAGCTGCAAGTTTAGGCGCTAAATTTACAAAATTAACATTTACGGTGTACTTACAAATGTGTTTATTTTGTTCGTTAAATCTTTATCATTCGGATTTTTGTAGCAAATGGCTAATTCTTATGTTAAATAAGAGAATGGAGTAAAGAAGATAATATTTTAAACCTGTTAGAATGCTCAGTTTGTCGATGACTTTTCTCGAGTTGCATGTTTTTACTTTGTATTATCTTCATCGGAAAGTTCAAATCTTCTTGAAACATTATTAGATTGGATGATTTTAAAATTTAAAACGTACGTCTATCAGATAATTATTTAGATTGACTGTATTATTTGACTGGGTAGATTTAACAGTGTCACATTTCCTGTTATTTATTTGACCATTTAGGAATTCAAGTGTTAGACATTTGTGAATTACATTTTTACCAATAATTCATAACGTTGTTTACGTTCATCAAAACATCTATAAACGCCTTCTGTTTATTTAGAGAGAAAATAACTTTAGAATATCCCGGCTGTCATTTTTTTTATATGGCTCTTATTATTTTTTAAATTCATTTGAAGTAAAATTGCCTTTAAATTATCTTTACACACTGTCGTGTCTCTAGATCATCATCAAGTTTTCACAAATGTCTAACTCAGACTTAAACAAATCCCGCAAGACTCATTTGCCTGTTATGGAGTTACTCTAATGCACATGGAAGATTCACTCCAAGAAAAATTACTCCAAAAGTACAATGCCTCCATAATTTCTGGCAAATGTGTCGAGACATTTTCTTTATTCTGACTTTTTCTTGATGTTAAAACTTTTGATACTGTCAGAACTTTTCTTTAAATTACAGTGTTGTTCAAAAATTTCACCGTGCAAAAAGGTTCTTATAATATATCAATAGTTATGTTTTGCCACACTCCTATGTAATGCAAAAAATCACAATCTAAAAAGGAAATGGCAGATCTCGTAAACTTATTAATAAAATTAAAAACACATTTGCACGGACAAAATTGGACAACATTGTATTGCCATTATCTAGGACTCTTGTTTTTCTTTCTCGTGACATAAAACAAGATTATTTTCAAACCATGTATTAGCATTGTAGAAAATGTATTAATGATTTGTTTACTGACTTTACTGACTTCCAAGCATGGACACAAATAATCCACGTAGACTTCATATCATAAATATCTCTTATAGTACTTTCAAGCTTGAACATACTTAAAAAATTATGTCGAATGTAAAACTAAAGCAAGAAAGTACTTCAGCAATACATGACTGACCATTGCATTATGATGAGACATAACTACCCAACTAACACAGACATATCATCAACATAATACTTACAGAAAAACGCACACAATTAAAAAAACGATAACGTGACAAACCGTTTGCTGGAATTAGAAGCAACTTTCAACAATTTTTATTGCAGTATTATTACGCACAGATGCTTATCCACATACCGTGACTTAAGACTGTCATTTGAGAAAACAAAAGAAAGTGAACTTATTATACTAGAATCCATTATAAGCGTTTGTGCCGCTACAGTAAACAGTAATTCATTCAAAGTGTTCAAGTCAAATTAAATCAATATTGAACATTCTGCAATTAATTGCGACTTAATGACGGACGGAATAGGGGAGGACTTTGATGACAACTGAACAATTCTACAGAAATGTGACTGAAGACTTCTGACTTTGACGTTAAGTATTTGTTTTGTAAGCGTAATACGACTACAGGTACAGCAATTACTCTTTCACATTCCAGCGTCGGTTTGCAAAACCATCCATACCTTTACTCGCAATATCCAATCGATTTTCCGAGCGCATCATCTCACCAATACTCCGTAAGCGGGATGAATCCGCAGTTCGGGCCGGAGATGTACAATCCAGCTTTAGCTACTCATCAGCATGAGCTGCTTCAGCAGAATGACGCGAGCGCGCAGCAGTCCCAGCAATCGCCCACTTTACTCGTCAATTCTACCAGGGCGTCAGAAAGATGGGATGGTAAGTCCAAACTACTACAATTCATCGAGCCCATAGTTGGTGGCATCAGGAGGTTCATTGACCCCATCGCTAGCGTCTTCTACGATGCCATGCCTGCGACTTTCCGGGGTCTTAGCTCTGATGTCTCCACCCAGAAGAGCATCGATGAAGTCAAGGAAGAAGTTAAAAAGCCTAAAGAGATACTCGTACCACAACCCAGAAATATTGCTCAAAGAAAAATGACGTACAGAAAATCGTTGAGACATAGACCTAAGAAGTATAATGAGTTAAAACTTGACTTGGATAAGTTGAAACATAACAAAGATTTCCATGATTATGTTAAGACTAAGAAATATAAATATAACTATCCTAACACTTATTACTATCCTAGAGTGAAATATTTTGTTAACCCTCATTCTTTCAACTATAAAATTAACAACACTAGACTAATACCTTATACAAGAAGGCCCTTGCAAACTAATTTTGTAATTAGCAATATAACACCTGTCTTCACAGAGTCTACTGAATGGAAACCGATTGTGGTTGCTAACTTGGATGTCGAAACTCCAAATGCAATTAACCCAATTTCTGAAAGCGCTCAACTAGTTTCCTTAAAAAGAAAAAGAACTCGTGTTAAAAGAGATATTACACAACCTGCAGCACAGTCATTCCGTAATTCTAGTGTCAATAAAGTTGAAGGCAGGGGTTATAGTTATGGGAGAGGATTTCTAGATTTTCTAAGTGCGTTATTTAATTCAGATCCTATATCAGCCATGTTGAAGGAGGCTGACAAATATACACAATCTGTCATCGAAGAATCTCTAAAATCTAAAGCACCTCCTCAATATTACAAAGTGGCTTATGACGCTGTTATGTTTACTCTCGAACTATTCGACGGTATAATCAACGTGCAAGAAGCAGTGAGCAAACATTTAAGCAATAAAAAAAAGAAAAAGAGCAAGTCAAAAAAGAACACGGATAAAATAAAAACAAAAGACACACACAATGACCAATCAAAAGTGAGCTCACATAAAAAATGTTAATATCACGATGATCGGCCATTGAGGAATTAACATGCATTTATAGACAATTAGTATGGTGGTGGTTCTTTACTGCATTTAATATTGCATTTATTTGTTTTAGTATCTGTGTCAAGTATTTTTTTTGTAAATATCAATGTGAATGTACAGGGATCACAAGTTGTTATTTATAAACAATCGGATTTGAAGACGAAAATGACTGAAAGCACTTTCCTCTTGGAACGTAAAATGCTTTCAGGGCAAAATGTCACACGTAATATTTGTAACCATTTGTTTCCAGTCCCATACTATAAATCACCGCTGCGTTCAGAAACCATTGCGTTTTCTGAAAGTTTGCAACTTTATGTTGAAATGATGATAGATGTTTGGTTGAGTTTGGAACTTCAGTTATGTATCCTGAAATTGTTAGTGGTTATTGTTTTAAAAATGTTAGGCCCGCCATAGACGGACTGCTTTAAGCAGTCGGGAACCGACTGCACTTCGTTGCTATTGGTCGGTTTGCACTTTCTAGAGCATTGAAACTGCAAATCGATCAATAGCAACGAAGTGCAGTCGGTTCCTGACTGTTTAAAGCAGTCCGTGTATGACGGGTCTTAAATCGCTTAAAACAATAATGTTTTCCGGCAAAATTTACTTTCGGCAACACAGGTTTTTTCAAGTTCTGTATGTGGTCTTTAAGACATTAAATTTTAGATATCGTTTGCAAATCCGATTGCGAAAGAAATTAGCTTAAGTCTAAAAGGGTTTAGATTCAGCACTTCAACTGTCGTCTCTGAAGGTGAATTTACTAAAATCTTAAAACTAGTATTGATTTGTCCCAGAGCTGTTTTTTAACAGAACCTGATCAGACGACTGTTGAAACGCGTAAGCTATTTGCATTGAAGCATAGTAAAAACACTACAAAATTTCCAATATGTTATGCAGGATTCCGGAGACGTCCAATGTCCTTTGGAGCATCGCGCGCTACTTCAAAAGCCTTTTCGGGCTTCCAGGATTATCGCCATTGAGTCAACCTTCCATGCCGATGCCTATGTACGTTATACCTAATGCAATGCAAATGTACGGGCAGCCAGATATGAATGGTATGGCCATGCCAGAGATGCAACAGATGCACAATATGGGTATGGCCTAATTGGACATATGGACGTTAGACAACGACTTAAAGCGATCAAGTGACGATGAATCATTAGTGCTAAATGTCAGATCGTCACGTCTGCTTGATCCGTTGTCATTTGTGATAGATGACGTGACGATCTGACATTTAGCATTTGAAAAATCGCCGCAATGCTTCAAATTACTGGAGCTGAATGTTCTTTGGTTTTCCTCAATGCCCAGAATTTTAAGCATTGCGATTTTAACTGCCCCAATTTTTAAGACTGAAATTCTTCAAGCCTTGAGACTGAGATATTCTAAGCGCGAGCCCGTCGACTTTATTTATTCGAAATATTGTAGGTAATTTATTTTAATTGTAAGAGTTGTAATAAGGCGTATTTATGCGGCACATTAAAATAAATTAGAATGTCTGACTTGTTGTTTTATTTATTACATTTCACGTTTTGTTTCATTACGGAACATTCATCTGGTTTTGTTTTTTACACGACTTTAATTTACTGAAGCACCCTAATCCCTTAACGTAATTATGATAATTGTTTTTTAATTTAAAAGGAATTGCCAAATTGATTTTATTTATAATTCATCATTATCATCATCATCATCATAATCATCATCATCAATCGCAGCGTCAGCTTGCCGGCGGCCACGTTATTGCTGAAACATGAGACACCTTGGCCAGAAGTTCTCCTTTAAAAATGGTAGACAGGTTTGTCAGGATGTAAGTCGGCTTAAAGCTTTATGGATAACATCAAAAAAAATCGCTAATTTCAAAGCAAAGGTAAACTTGTCAGTTTGTAACGTAATTTTTTTTTTGCAAAGTCTTTTAATTATAGTCACCAAACTGGGTGGGTGTATGTTAAGTATAGCAAAGATTCTGTTGCCACCTTTCTTCTACATTATCAGATTAGTTCTTTGAAACTATGATAATATTGCATTTTCATTGGGTCTACATAATAATATAAGTATTCCAAATTTCGAAATCTAGTTCAAAGATAAGATTACTACAGACCAAAAAAACATTTTAATTATTTAAAATCTTGAAATTATTTACAGACCATGCGAAAATGTTTATTTTTGGAACAAGGTTTTATTGCTAACTGTTTTGACTTGCAAGATTAGACCTAAACTGACATACAAAAGTTACAAATACTTTTTTGTCAAATATATTAGGTACCCATTTGACTACATTATACACAACAATAAATCAACACAACATAATTAAAAATAACACCAATCGGTTAAAAATTAAAATTTGACTAATTAAATTAACTTAAATTAATAGACCTAATTAAACCAATAAACTATAAGTAAAAAAAACGGTCCAAATCGCTGTCGTTACTAACGGTGTCAAGACCTTTAACTCTTTGACCCGCAAGGTAGTTACCAGCCCTTTACTTACCCGAAACTTATGTCAAAATTAATTAAAATCTACTTAAACCAATATAGTTGTTAGCTAACTTTAATGAAAGTTAGTTAATTTCTATTAAACTTAGCTTTCTATTAATAAAAGTGTCCGAATCGGCCCATCACTACCGCGATTCCAAAGAAGGCCCCGAACTGCGTAGTAATAGATACTAAAAGCATTTTCAATCGAATGTTAATACACTAAAAATAACATATTTTGGAGGCAAAATATGTACATCAATGAAACTTTATTTATAGATTTATCTTAGAAATAGAAATGCAAATCTGCCGAGTCCTACCAAAACTTAGGCTGTCATTTTCCATTTCTAGCGCTGAATCGAATGAGACCATACCCATACTTATATGATCAATATTTTGCGAGATATGAAGGGTTTTTTTGGGAAAAATAAAATAAGAAAATATTTCATGTCAAAAGAAGGATTTAATCAGGAAAAACATGATCATAGTTGATATTATCAATCAATCAATCAATTACATACGTACCTAGTGTAAAAGTTTTCAAATTGTTTCAATTGTTTTTGTTGATTAAATCCTACTTTTTACTTGAGTTTTTTTCTTTTTTTCATTTTACAACAATGGGTATGGTCTCATTCAACTCAGCCAGCGCAAAAAAATACATGAAAAATGTCACTTCACTCGACTAGTAAAATTTCCCCCCTACTTTATTTTACCTTTATGCCTAATGCATCGTTTGTTCGAATTATCGTTTATCTCAAAGCTATTTTCAATCTAAAGTACAAAATTTTCCAAAGCAAACCTAATTAGCATTTTTTTACGTTTTGTTATTCGGTCAAAAACTTTTTAGGAGAAATCATAATTCGAACTCGATACATACGAACGAAATCAGCAAGATAGGGCAAAATAAGGAAATCTGATAAAGTTTCAGCAAAACATGTGTTTTGCACTAGGACGTAAATAAACTTTATTTGGCTAGGGTATAATTGTGAGTATTTCCATAAGTTTGTATGACATCGTCGAAACTTCTCCGCCAGCTTCTCCAATGGTGGGAGTCGGTGAAAATCTCGTAAGTAACGCTTCTCGTCTGAAAAAAAAGTACTTATTTGAAGAAATGAGAGTACTGGGGCTGTATTCTACTCGGTAAAACCATTATTGCTTTTGACATTTTATCTTTTTTTTATCGTTAATGGGATCGCTCTTGACCTAACTTTTGGAGAATGAAAACTTTGTCGACGATGAAGCGAGCTCGCCCGGAAATGCCAATTTTTTTTACTGGGTCTCAAAACTGAACATTATGTACACCATTATTATAGAGTACCTGGATGATTAGTTTTTTTTTGGTAAGTTTTGTGAAAATTGAATAAATGATTATTGGGCAGCATCTAGGTGAGGAAGCTATCGTCACTTTAAATGAACGATAAAAAACGACGTGTATTTGATAATCTCAAATACAAGTGGTCTTTTACATACTACACATTACGCAGAATTTTCAATTAATTAAAAAGCATTACTCGCCGCATGAGCAAATTTTTTTTGGTAAAAACAAATCTAACCTAACCAAAACTACGTAATTCATGTTTAAGATGTATAAACATCATGGTTTCAACAAAAGATTCAAAAGCATTCAATGTAATGAAATTCGATAAAATGATACAATCTATGAAGTGAATTCGGTAAAATGATGGGTTACCAATATATCGCAGTTTATAAACAGTAAACTATTGTGTTACTACACATTGTCTGTCAAAATGTAACGAACAGCCCCCTATTTCATTATCGTGACATAGACAGGTGACAGGTGACATTTCAGTGTACATGGCGTAGCTGATGCGAATCCTCGTGATGTGAAAACTTGTTAACTCAGCAATGTATACCAAATTGTCATCTGTCACCTATCATTATCAGGGGGGTTATTATGACATAGCTATGCAGTTCAGTTTACGCTGAGAAAAAAAGACAGAGCTATATAATTGCTATAGCTCTGTCCTTTACGCTCACCGTAAAATGAACTGCCTAGCTATGTCATAATAACCCCCCAGAACGGTAAAATAAGGGGCTGATAAACTTAAATTAAAATTTTAGACTAAATATTTCTTCATTAAAGAGGTGCACGTTTCAAGACACGTCACAATAAAGGTCAAGATGACATGTATCTTAAGATGAACATCTCAGCCAAAAACAGTTTATCAATAAAACCGAAAATTCTGGAATCCACGTCCTACTTTTTACAAAACTATAAAACACATGTCTAGTATTAGTTTAAGAAAGTACCTAAAACAGAGATGAAATGCTTCTATTTTTAATGTGATGTATAGGGGACGACCTTTACGGCGACAAAAACATCAACAAACGTAATAGTTTTCTCGCGCAGGTAACATTGCGATATTTATGTAGGGTATAGCCATCAAATATATAAGACCATACAAAGTATACAAGAATATGTAGAAGTTACCTTCACTGTCCAATAGCGTAGCGTAGTGTGCGGATACGGAAGGAAAAGCACTAGACACTATGCAATAAGTTTATTGCAGAAGGTATTTGTTATACGTACACTACAAATATCTGTGGCCTAAGACAAGATACTCGTACAGTCGCCCACACACTTAACTGACCATTAAAGACGGAGCTGAGAATAAGTGTCAATGCTTGAAAGGGATGTAAATATATTTAATATGAAAAAAAAATCTACATCCCTGTCAAGCATTTATATTTTCTCTCTGCTCTGCCTTCAATGGTTAGTTAGGTGTGTTGCTGTGTGTACATTGCGGAATGTTATCGATATCGAAAATGTATAGGATTGACGTAAGCTGCCGGACGACAGCTGACAGTTTTCGAAAACCGTTTACGTTAACGTTCAGCATTTTGTATAGCACCGCTGTACCTTTTACGATAGAGAAGAATTTTATTTAGATACTTTTGAAAAATATGTTATGCCACGATATGATTTGATGGTGATTATCAGTTTGCAGTTTTAGTCATAGAAACTTTTGCAGAATGTCCGACGTTCTTAAATAATTTTGAATTTCGAATTTGAATTAATTATTCGTCAGCCTACAACCAAGCTGCAATGTTGGCATTGTGTTAGGGTATGGTTAGACAACGAGTGAAATTATAGAGAAATATAAGCATTTGCATCTCACCCCCTTACTTACTTTATAAACGTGGAATAACCTTGGACTAGCTATGCCATGTTTTGTCCTTATCTGTCAAATTCAAAATGTCACAACGATAGGTAAAGACAAAACATGGGATAGCTACTCCAAGGTTATTTCCCATTTATAAATAAGGGGGTTTAGTGACGTGTTGTCTTATTCTATTGCTATAGCAAAGAAAGTGACAGCAGCTAGTTTAATCAAACATTAAACTTAATTGATGTCTCTGAGTGCAGCAAGTCTTCAGGGTTAGCAGCGCATTTGAAATGTTAGGATTGTAGTCTTGAGATTGCATGTGTCTATGAGTCTCAGATTTTACTTACCATCTGGCCCGTGTGCTGGTTTGTCTTTTGTGTTCCGTAAAATAAAGTTAACATACACATTTTTGTAAGGTGCATGTCATGGTATAAAATTTGAAAAGTTGTTTTGATTTGTAGGTACCTATACAGGGTGTTTGGCAGAAGGTCGGACAAACTTCACGGACTAACTCTGTAGGCCATACTCATCAACTTTTATTATGGGACCAACCTCCAAATCGCGAAAAAAAAAACAGCTGTTCCATACAAACTTTGAGAGCTAAACAGTCGAAATGTATGGAACAGCTGGTTTTTTTTTCGCGATTTGGATGTTGGTCCCGTAATAAAAGTTGATGAGTATGACCTACAGAGTTAGTCCCTGAAGTTTGTCCAACCTTCTGCCGAACACCCTGTATATCGTAATGTTGTAGTAGCCAAGAATTTTAGATTGGGTTTAGTTCGACTTGTCCTCGTTGAAGAAAATTGTACATAATATATGCATAGTAGATATTGGAATAAAAATCCATTGCGAAGAGAATAAAATGGATTTTGCTTTGTTTTTATGACTGACTATCGAATTAGAAAATTGACTCTATGATATTCACAATAGGCTCATATTCCATTCACAAATTTCGCTGTATATTGGGCCTGAAGAGGTAAAAATTTTATTTGTCATTTGACTATAGGATACCGGCGACGTCGTACGCGTAAAATGTATTTATTTATTTATTTATTAAATAATTACAATAATAGGTTAACAGTGAATACCAAAACACCTACATTGTTTGCACAAAAAAGTGAGTGTACAAAAAGAAAAGAAAACAGATAAGTAGGTACATATTACAAACTAAATAAAATTGATTTCCTGCTCTCCCTCTTATCCTTCCCATTGGGAATTTCTCAGTGCACCCCCATTCAATATTATTCCCATTAATTTTCAACTCCGTTCGTTTAGCAGTTTAGGCAGGTCGTTATCTATCTATCAGTCAGTTAGTGACTAGTTTTTGTCTCTTTTGGCGGACATCACCTGGCTGCTATTTGTCAAATAATTCGTTTTGTCCCTATCATTCAGTATGTCAAAAGAACGAGATGTATATGTTGGAATTTCATGAAGCACGCGTTGGACAGAACATAATCGGCGCTCATTGGAAGGCAGCAGCAGTCCAGCAGTGGACTTATACGCTGATGATCAAAAATGAGCGGAAAGGTAAATATGCGACGTACCTACTCACGACCAATACTTATAAATAAAAAATATGTGTTAAGGTGAAGTCTTGTAATTGCAACTATCTGGTTATTGCAACTACCTTAAATAACTCCTTCTAGGATCACTGTTTTGAACAACGACAGGCGTGATATCGTTCTTCCTTACTAAGAAATACAATATCACGCCTGTCGTTCTTCTAAACAGTTATCCTAGAAGGAGTTATTTAAGTTAGTTGCAATAACCAGATAGTTGCAATTACAAGACTTCACCTTATTGTCATAAACGATGTCACGACGTGTATTGTGAATGCTCCTTTGGTTATGAAAAACAATATTAGTAAAAGGAAGAGATTTAAAATAAGTACGTTTAAAAAAGTTATTCTCATAGGTTATATCAAAATGACTGTTGAGTTTCTTGCGGCGTTTCTTCTCAGCATTGGTCTCCTCTTGCGAAGCGCTGGTAGCCTACGAGGGGTGATCAATAAGTTTTGAGAATCAGTATGAACCATCCACTTAATGATATTCTTTTAATGTGGAATATACCACGGCACTAATCAAAATTAAATTAGAGAATTTTTTTTTTTACATTATTCGTTTGTTTTTCTGCGACAGCTAAACAAAAAACATCTGTATGAACAATTTTACAAGATGGCAAAAATAAGAGTTCGTTTTGTAATACTTTGGAGCGGTGTGGAGAAAGTTCTTTTACACTTATAAAAAATATTGTTATTAAAAATGAAACCTTGATTTATCATTATGATTTAAAGGATTAATAAGTTATCATTGCAGTGGTATTTTTATCTCCAGCTCTGTAACCAAATTTTAGGGTGGTTTTTTCGGCCTTTTCCGGGATTATTGAGGCCTACAAATAAATAATGTGACATTAGTTTTTAGCAATTGAGTTCAAATAATCTAGGAGAGTTATAGAACATTATTCTATCATAGTTATGGGAAAATATTTAAAATAAGATTAAGAAAAAAAAAATTGAATTTGCGTCAGGAATTGTGCTTCAGAGCCTTCTAATTGACAAGGGTGCTGCGCATCGACCAAAGATCAGAACTGATAACCGCTGTCCCCATTATTTAGCCCTAACTTTCGACTACTACTTCTCATTCACTAATGTTCAAAAAGAACTACATAATAATCACGAGCTGGTGATGACTTAGGGAAGGTACAAAATTTTACCATTTAGACCTCCAAAAGGAAAATTATTTTTATAGTGGTAAAATAAAACAATTGAATGACGTTAATAGGTGTTTGGAAATATAGAAAGTGCGCTTATTACAATTAAAATATAACGATTTATATATTTCCCATTTTTAAAACCGATTATCAAAACTTATGGATCACCCCTCGTAGGTATAGTTGGTTCCAGTTTAAATGACGAAAATGCACTTAAAACCAACCATTACCAAAATCTATTGTTCAATTGTTATCTTCAAGTAGGGTTGTAAAACAATTACGAAGGTGTGTTGGTACGGCCAAAGTATACTGTGAACAAACAATCTTGATAGTTTTTTATTGCATGTTAGCCATAAGAATAAGCGATATCTATTAGTGTTGTGTTGATTTATTATGTATCAATAATGACAATTTAAAATTATATTGAATGTTACATAATATAGGAATATTTATTGAGTATATTTTTGCATTACAATATAGACGGCTTAAAAAAATCTTTAATTTCAATGATCAAGAAGGGTTGAGCTACTCAAAGGCACGTGCCACACTTCGGTCGTCCCTTTGTTATCTTTTTCTTTCATATTTAGCAACAAAAGAAGTTGTAAAATCCCGCGTTAAGTGCATTCTCGTCATTTAAACTGGAACCAACTATACATACTGAATAAACATTTTTTATCTTATACTTTTTAATGATTTTATCATTATGGTCGCCCTTGCGGTGGATAAAGCATCCGTCACTCTCGCACTTACATACTGGCTAGAAAGTGACAGATGTGTTATCCAAGCTTATCCACATCGATAAACACGACCATAATAGGCCTGCTGTTATGTCTCACAGCCATGAACGAGCTTTTGCTATGATAAATATATTTGTAGCTCTATTCATCATTTAGCAACAACATATGAAAAATTAATCCAATTTTCGCATTCCTTTTAAGGTCATCACTGAATTTGACATTTGTTTCAGTTAGTGCGAAGCCAGACTGTAATTTTATTTGTGCCTGTTTTTTTGAGTTGCATAATTTACGGCGCTTACGGATTTAGGTCCATGTATTATTCTAGTCTAAGTCACATTCGGAGTCAGAATAAAGACAAAGTAATGTAAGCGACATTAAATAATAATAAAACGATTTTCGGGTTCGGGTGAAGACAGTCAGGCAAGCATTAGACTGAAAAATAAAGGACAAAAATAAAAAACGTTTAAAGAATTATTGCACCCCGTACAACTTACAAAATTACGCTCATTTGGATTGAGCTTATTTGGCATTTTGGATTCGCTTCTAAATTGGGTAAAAAAACGTAGATCTAGTAAATATTTTGTCATTTTCCTAGATAGAACGGTCACTATCTTATTGTTGAGCCACTGTAGAATACTGTCGTAGAGAGCCAATGATAGATTTCGATGTAAAACGTTTCTCGTGGCTAAAAATATCATTATGATATTATGGTTCTATAAAATAAAAGTCCGTGACTAGACGACTTCCACTTGGATATACCACTTTCTCGATACCTACCTATATATTTTATCGATCCCAAAGTGCATGCGATGTGGATACGACATTAAGGATTTTTTGTTAGTTACGTTTTAAATTAGAAATTGTGAGCATGACTGTTATTAATATACAATACGATTAAATAAAGCAAGGAGTTAGGGTAATGGAGTTAATAAAGCATACAATAGTAATCGATTCATTTAATTCAATAAATAATTGTTAGTACATTATTAATAAATTATTAATTAAGGACAAATGCCTGGTTTGTTTAATAAATGCGAAACAGTTCGGTTGTACAAGTTAGTACAGTCTAGTAATAAAGTGTTATTTACATTAAATATGCTTGTGTTCTTATTTCTATTGTTAATGAATTATTTGTAAAATTTGTTATCGAACATAACATTTTGTGTTTTAATTATAACTGTAACTACAATCTTTGTTTGTTACCATAAATATTTTTGAAGTTGCTTCTATTTTTTATTTTTATAAAGCGTTTGTTCGATAGCAATTTTTGTATTGTTTTTGGTATTTTGTTAGAATGAGGTAAGCGCCAACTCCATCAAGTCTCATTCACCACCGTGACTTAGTCCTTTTTGATGATAGCCTGGAAAGTATTCGAATTTTAATTTCTTTAAACACAAACAGCGTTGTTAAAAAAAAACTTTTGAACAATTTTACTGACAGTAGAGCTTGGCAAAAAATGTTGAAAAAAATAGGGCAAAAAATGTTGAAAATAATAGTTGTTCGGAGTAGGTAAATAAATTTGACAACATGATTAATGTGGTTGCTATTTGAAAATATTGTAGTCCCATCTACTATTATGTACAATACTTTTTGCCAAACTATGTATACGCAGTTGGGTGATAAGCGACAGTTTTTTTATTAGTGACTTCAATGGTTAATAGGTACAATGTCACATGATTTTATTTAATTAAATTTAGTAAATTATCTATTCCTACAATTAGGTGACAAAGAACTTTGCATGCAAGCACAATTATTATCTCAGTGACAGCCTTAACTGAGCTAAATAAAGTTTATTATTTTGTCATGTTGAAATGAAGCATTTTAATCCACAATTTTAATAAAATAATCATTCATCTATAACAAGATCTAATTTTCGTTCCTGACTTTTCAATTTCACCAATAATTTACAATTTAATGCATCTCTTTCTAAATCCAATAACTATACAAAATGTTAAAACTTAGAACATTAATGTAAGGTTAGGTTTGATTTACAATAAACCTGGAAAGTTGAAAGGATTCCAAAAAAATGCACGGCTTACTTGTTAAAATTTGGACAAAATGAAACAGTTTGAAACGAAGATTAGACCTTGCAGGTATCCAATAAATGGTTCCAATGGTTCCTATGGAAGACCAGCTCTGGTCTAAAAACCAGCAACATGCTGAGCAGGAACCATTTGGCTACGTCTGGCACTGGTTCAAATGTTTTGTATTTTTGTTTTTGTTTGTTAATTTACTTTTCTGTACTTGCGTTAGATGTAAGCAAATGAATGTTCATTCTTTCTTTCTTCCTTTCAATAATTAAGATGTTACGACGCTAATGAAGGATAACATCATAAATACACTAGAACAAAGACCGCCCCAAGTCAACAACAAACAAAAACAGGTAGTAATTTACACAACGCTAAAACACTCAAGGGAATAACAGAAATGAATTTGTTGACACTTCAGCCTAAAAGAGGGTGAAGTCTAGACAAATGAAGCCATAAATCATTGGGATAAAAATATTCAGCTTTTCAAGGGTAAGAATAAAGTTTATAAAGGGAAGCAAAAGGAATTAAACAATGAAACTACTCTTGATTTTAATAAAAATTGTGGTAATAAGCTCGAAAATTTTAGTAGTTACATAAAAGTTATCTTTTAGGGTTAAAATTTAAAGCCCATACCTTTTGTTCATATTTATAAAACGTTATTCTTAAGGAAGACTAAATTATGTCTGACAGCCAACGCAGCGTCTAATACTAATGAAAGGACCGTAGCAACATAAAATAATTTGTAGATGAATAAATAATTACTTTTGTAACAGCATTAAGGTGAACTAATAAAATATTTAAAAATAAATACCAGAGGTCCCAAAATAAGCTCTAGGCTTCCTAGGGTACAAGACAACGATTAACATACGTATAAAGAGAAAGACATACTTAAATACATAGAAAAGATCCAAGACTCAGGAACAAATATTCGCGATCATTACAGAAATATTTGCCCTTACCGGGTATCGAACCCAGAACTGCTAGCTTGGTAGGCAGGGTCACTAATAACACAGGGCTTATTGTCTAACGCACTCGCAATCACGATCGTTTTAATTTTGAAAATCGAAGGCTTGTCTGCATACAAAATGAAAACAATTGCTCCACTTTGAAGCCGGTTGCGATTGCGAGTGCGTTAGGCAATAGCGACTCTGGTCTAAACGAGTCGTCAAATTGAGGAAAAAATACATACATACATACATAAAATCACGCCTTCATTCCCAGAGTGGGGTAGGCAGAGCTACAGAATTAACAACTGTAAAAACTTGTTAATGATTCTGTAACCACATTTTGCACAATTAGGCTAAGATGTTTACCGGCGTATTAGTGACAGGTTGCAAGCCCATCGCCTATAAGTACCTCCAAGCCTTTATTCCCTTAGTCGCCTCTTACGACATCCACAGGTAGACATGGATTGGCACTATTCTAACCCGGCAACCACTCGGGGTAGGAAATAATAATTAGCGATAAAATTATTTACATAATTATATTTTTTTAAAGGAAATTATAGGGAAGCCTTGAACATAACAGAAGAAGAAGAAGAAGAAGAAGAAGAAAATCATTTATTCGTGACAAACATAAGCAAGAACAGATAAAAACGTACAAAAAGCAAAATAGCCACGAAATGGTCCCAAAACAAATGCAGTTCTATTTTTGAAGGTTGAAAATTAATAAGAAATACATTGACTTTACGTAAAAGAAATGGGTGTCCCTCGGAATCCCTAATAACATTTGTCCTAATACATCGTTTGTTGTTTGGCAACTTTTAAGCTTTCCAATTATATCTGCGGTTCGGTTAGGTTAGGGTTGTATTATAACGACACTAAAAAGTTTTAAAATTAAAGCGGAAATGGCTTTAGGATAAACGAAAATTCGGACAAACGATGCATTAGAACAAATGACGATTAGAGATTCCATAGGGGAACTATAGAAGAAATAATACACCGGAGTCATACTAATAGACATAAATAAAAGAAAACAATCAATGTGACAGGAAGAGCGCGGAGTGTATGTCCTCGCGGTAGTGAATCGGACACTGGCTTAGCATTATACTGAGGTCTCAGACACCTACAGGGGTGATTTTCAGCCAATGTCTCGGTTGCATTTGAGATTGTGCAACAAGGGCATAAAGCAAACCATTTTATCCAAGACTTATGGTATCTATCCGAGCCGGCAGGCGAGGGTGGATAATAAGTTGAGGATAAAATGGGTTTTAAGATCGAGTTATACACTCTCCTTTTCACTTCGATTACGAGGAAATAAAACAGTGATAATTGTAAATTCCGTAACACAACAAGTTTTGCAAAGAAAACAATTAATTAATAGTCTAAAATGAGACAAAAACCTCTTTCACGCCACTGTTTTTTTTTTTAATTTTCTGAATTAGATTTTTTATTTAGGTCGAACGCAATACCGCCAAGTCACAGGTTGATTTTTTAATGTTTTTGTTAATAATGCTTGTTGATTTTGTAATTCTTTTTGTTAGTTGCAACATAGAAGGAAAATAAATTAAAGTATATGTATTCAAATAACAATTTGATTTAATACAGTCACCTCGTCTGTCTGGCTGTAGGGCTTAATTGTCTTAGTCTAGATGACGACCGCTCTTTATGTACAAGTGCATAAAATGCGATGTTATGCAGCCTATATCCAGCAAAAAGAAGGACTTTACGAGCGTGAGAAGTGAAAAAATAGTTATGTAGGTCAATCGATAAGTAAAAAGCGTTCTTGAAGATGAAATAAAGTACTCTAATTAATCTTGGTAGTGGTTCCAATATCCAATAAGCCGTTGGTAATTTTCGCACGTATTCGCGAGTACGTGTATAAATTTTCTGATAAGTACTTTTACAATTTAGCGTAAGGCTTAGGTGGCTTAAGCAACGTAAAAGAAAAAAGATGTTCGGATTTTTACAGTAATGTGGATATGTGACTTGAATCTTGAAACGTTGTGGAATATTTGGCTAAATATAAAGCATGTTAAATGGTTACATGACGAGTATGTGCAAAATGTGATTACAGAAATTAACAACAAGTTTTTAGTGTTGTTGATAATTCTGTAACTCTGCCTAACTCACTCTGGGAATTAAGGCGTGAAGGTATGTATGCATCTAAATATGTATACGAGTTCTTTACTTGTAAATCATTGTAGGATTTACAATAATACTTGTGGTTAATATGACGACGTTGTAACTGTCCGGCAAATATTTGTATGATGAGCGTGAACAGTATTTGTTCCTGAGTCTTGGATGTTTATGGTTGCCTAGAACCTAAATCTTAGCCTAAAGCCTAGAGTATAATTTGGGACTACCTATAGGTCAATTTGTTTGAGATTGTCCCTCAATATTTATCCTACTAATATTATAAATGCGAAAGTTTGTGTGTGTGTGTGTGTGTGTGTTTGTTACTTCTTCACGCTGCAACGGCTGGACGGATTTGGATGAAATTTGGAATCCTACTAATATTATAAATGCGAAAGTTTGTGTGTGTGTGTGTGTGTGTGTGTGTGTGTGTGTTTGTTACTTCTTCACGCTGCAACGGCTGGACGGATTTGGATGAAATTTGGAATGAAAATAGCTTATACCCTGGATTAACACATAGGCTACTTTTGATCCCGCGAAATTTAAAAGTTCCCGAGGGAATAACTATAATCGAAATCTACGTGGACGACGTCGCGGGCAGAAGCTAGTTTATTTATGTAATTTTGCACTGTTCGGATAAATCCATCATTAAAATTGGTATAAAAAAAATTATATTGGTATAAAATTAATCATGAGTGTTGAAAAGAAAATTATTTGATATTATCCTTTTCAACACCAATGATAAATTTTATACTCCATTTAATTTTGTTCGCTTAGTTGCTTAACTAAATGTAAATGCGTGGTTCTGTTAAATAGCCAATCAAAACTGTTTTGTTGAACTTTGACGTATCGATGCTGTGCTTCTATTGGCTGACGACCTATATGACGTGTTTTTTTTGTTTAAGTACATTTAGATACGAACCTAAATGAATGAAGTATACAAGAAAGTAGGCAGCAGCTCTTTTACTCCTACAACATGATATTAAGTAATCCATTTTCTTTAAAAGTAAAGTTTTAGACTAAAGGATTATGGTAGACAGTGTGTTGAGAAAAAAAAAGGTGCGGTGCGGCGGCCTAGTAGATGAAGCGCGTCTCTCACAAGCAGAAGGTTTTGGATTCAAACCCGGTTAGCACAGTTCTTGTTTAACTTATAATTATGTGAATTTGAATTTCTTTAGAAATCTTTTTTTTTCACATATTTTGCAGAACTTTCAAGCAATTATCAACTATGTTTCAGAACATAAAGCTACTTTAAGTTAAGACTGACGGACAGCGCAGGCTAACCAATATGGTCCCATTTTCGCCCTTGGGTTGAGAACCCTAAAAAATGCTAGCACCTCAGAATCAATAATAACCCTTGTCTTAACGTATTGTTTGTCCGAATTATCATTTGTCTTAATATGGTTCTCAGCAGAGACAAACAACTTATTAACTTCCCAAAAATACCTGTGGTTAAGTAAGTTTAGGTTTGCATAAATATTTTAAAATTCAGGCGGAACTGGCTTTATGATAAACGGAAATTCGGACAAATGAATCATTAGAACAAATGACGATTAGGGATTCCAGAGGGAAACTAAAATCTATTGAAAATCTTTGGTCACCTGAGGAGTGAACAGCTTCTTGAGACCGATGATGGTTGCCAGTAGAAGGGCAATCTTGGAGATGAGGAGAGCCTTCCCCACCATCAAAGTCAGACCCTTGAAGGTCAGAGCTCCCAGGAGACCAAACTTCATAGCTGCTGCAGCTAGCAGAGGTCCCATGTTCTTGTTTCTGCTGCGACCGCTCTCAACAGCCTTGGGAGTTTTTAGAGCGACTCCTGAAAAATAAATTCATAGGTATTAAATAACAATCAAATCCAAACAAATTGATTTATTTCATTACTTTTAGATATTTTCTATACTGATTACAAAGGTGGTAATGGAAGGGAAGTGAGCACAGCTTAGATAAATTTGACATCACCTGTTATTACATTTGCTAAGGTAATAATTATTCATGCAAAATTGTTTGTTAGTTGGTCCATCTTTACTGAGCAATGGGGCAATGGATTGAAATCTTTTTTTGCAGGGCAGTAATGCGTATTGTGCGGCAGTTCAAGTGTGACTGAAGACTTGAAGAGAGTTTCACTGAAAGTGTTTTGGAAAATAATATTTCAAATGGCTTTCAGACAAAATATGTTTTTATTTTGTTGATGAGTTTCTGTGACTCTGTTATGTAAAAATTTGTTGGTAAGTTTAGTTAAGTATACAAGGTAAGGTATAATGTAATGGAGTTAAGATCATCTCAAAATAAATACTTTAATATATACATATTTTTAAATGGGAAATGCTTAAAAGTGACATAGGCTACCCTGATCCCGAAAAATTGCGATCGTATTCCCGTTAGTTACTGAAATATATTTGTTATCCGTAATGTAAAATTTATTTGATGTCAATTTCACTTATTTGGATTTGCTGAATTCGGTATTGATTGTTAGTATAAAAGGTTTCATGTCCTCGAAGTTTGGGTACATTTTAATGGTTTCACCAACGAATTCAGTACAAATCAACAAACCAATCTCATTTCAATATATTGCTTACGTGAGATTGGATTCTGAACTTATACTGAACCCTTAGAAAAGTCAAGTTTCTGATTTGAAAAAAAATACGACAGACAAATATCCTAGCAAAGTTTAATAAACATAAATATTTGAGGTGCACAGTGCACACAACTCTATTAAATATACAAGGACAACCATTTTTTCTAAGAATGTTTTTCGGTTTAACAGAGATTACTCAAAAGAGAATTGCACAAAATTTATGTCTTGTTTATCTGCACTTTCTTTTCAAGATGTTTTAGAAGAAGGCCACAGCGAGTTGGCCTTTAATGAATTCCACGAGCTTTACCATTTGTTTTATGTATTATGTTTCCCTTTAATTAGATTAAAAGTTAGAAGTTTACCTAATAACCGTAACTGGTTAACTAAAGGCTTACGCAAGTGCTGTATTACGAAAAGAAAATTGTATTTGCAAAACCGTAAAACAAAATGCTTAGTAAATAGCTCACTATATTTAAAATACTCACAGACACTTAAAAAATGCTTAATTTACTCACAAAAGAAAAATAACACTCGGTACATAAACAAGTCTCATAACAAGTGTAGAGCCTCGTGGAATGTTATAAATAAATACACAAACTGTAACGATAAGGACCACGATATTGAAAAAATCATGTATAATAGTAATGTTTATCAGGATCCTCAATTAGTAGCAAATACATTTAATGATTATTTTCTTAATATTGTCAAAGATAATTGCTATGTGAATTTAGATTTATCAGGAATTAATGACTTGGTACCCCAATTTGGAAAAAGCATGTTTTTAACGCCACTGGACAGCTTTGAATTAACAAAAATAGTCAACTCCTTGAACAACACAAAAGCTACTGGCTGGGATAGTCTAAGTACCGACATAATCAAGATGAGTATTTATATTATAGCAAAACCTTTGTGTCATATAATCAACCTATCTTTGGTGCAAGGTTGTTTTCCAAAAATCCTTAAAAAGTCAATTGTGAAACCGCTATACAAAAAAGGGGATAGTAAGTTATTAGAAAATTACCGACCTGTAACTATGATTCCCATATTTTCTAAAATATTTGAAAAAGTAGTTTATAATAGAATAAGCAAATTCGTGGAGAGCAATGATTTACTAAATAATGACCAAAATGGGTTTCGTAAAAACCGAAATACTTCTTTAACAATATTTCAACTTGTAAAGACTGTTACTGATTGTTTAAATCAAAAAACGCCCGTCTCAGTTCTTTTCATGGACATGAGCAAGGCCTTTGATTTCGTCTGCCATAACCGATTGTTAGAAAAGATTTACAGGTGTGGTATTCGAGGACCTGCTCATGATTGGATTAAGTCATATCTGTCTGGGAGGGAACAATGTGTGGAGATCTCAAAATACTGTCCAGAGCAAAAAAGTGTCCTTAAGTACAAATCTAATTACTTAGAAAACAAATATGGAGTACCCCAAGGAAGTATTTTGGGACCACTTCTGTTCCTTCTCTACATTAATGATTTACCAAATGCGGTCTCGCAAAAGTGTTTTCTTTTTGCTGACGACACTACAATAGTAATAAAATGTAATAATCCTTTAAGTTATGAACTGGAAATTAATGAAGCATTAAATCAAACAATACAATGGCTGAAACGTAATAATCTAAATGTAAACTTGTCTAAGACTAAGCTGATGCAGTTTCATACCCGTAAGAGTAAACCTTTAACCCTAAGTGTAAACTTTAATGGTGTAGAGGTCGATCAAGTTAGTAACATAAACTTTCTAGGTGTTACCCTGGATCGGTTTTGTGATTGGAATGAGCATGTAGCAAATCTATCCTCCAGAGTTAATCGTTTTATATTCGCTTTAAGAAAAGTAAGCCAAGTGGTGTCTAAAGAAGCAGCTATTACTGCATACTATGGCTACATACACTCAATCTTACGATACGGTATAACTCTATGGGGTAGATCCTCTAATTTAGATAATGTTTTTTTAATGCAGAAAAAATGTATCAGAGCAATTTTTGAACTAAGACAAATAGACTCATGTAGACCTTTCTTCAAAAACTTTAAAATTCTCACATTACCCAGCATTTATATTTTTGATACATGCTTATTTGTGTCTCAGAATGGGCATCTGTTTCACCGAGCTAAGGAATTGTATAAAAACCCTGCGCGATCACAGTATAGAAACAAATTATTCGTGCCATTATCAAACCTATCACTTGTATCCAAAAACAGTTACGTGATGTGTATAAAGATTTATAATAAACTACAGGATACACTAAAAGATTTAACTTCCTGCAAGTTTAAATTAAATTTAAAAAAGTGGCTAGTTGAAAAGTGCTTTTATAGTTTACAGGAGTTTTTTAATTATGAGCTATAATGAAGTAGACTTAAGTTTATCTTTAAATTTCGCATGCCTTGTTTGGTAGATTTTAGTGATACTTACCTAAAGCTTTTTGTTTATCATCTCATTGTACCTAAAATCAAGTGAAATAAATATTTTGACTTTGACTTTGACTTTGACTTTGACTTTGGAAAGGTCGGAAAGGGCCGCCCTAGGCGTACTTTTTCGAATCAAATCGGAGAAATGCTGGAAAAGGGCCGAATTTTAAGTACCCGAAACTGACGTGCATGCATGACTCGTACAAAAAGATGTGTTCACTTTTTTGCTTTATTGCATTGTAATAAGGGCTAAAATCTAACTAGCTTTATTTAATCGATCTTCGAATCGAACTTTGTCACAAATTTATAGAAATATCTATAAGATATAGTGAGATATAGACACCACTGTAGACATTACAGGGTGAATAAAAAACTTTCCTCTTCTTTTGTACCCCAGTTTGAACCCTTTAGAGGTTTGTAAGTCATCACAATATCTTGCTCTGTATAATAATATCTACTCATGCGGACATATTGACTTAGCGTCCCATTTGGAATTAGGTAAATAAAGGTCTCAGTATTTTACCTTCCTTTTTAAAATACCTTCTTACGAGTACCATGCTTTCTTAATCCAGAACATTTTAACAGTTTTTGAACCCTAAGTTTTGAAACTCGAAAAGAAGCCCCAATTTCAAGTTCATAAAACAAATCTGAATCGATGTGATAATAAAAACCAATTTGCTTGAAAGTTGCTTAACAATCTATACAAAATACAACCTATCACATATTATTTTTTTTGTAATGGTAAAAAAAATGCATTCTCACCAACACCAAAGCTGCCGTCACCCTCCTGTTTGCCAGAAACGACGAGGTCAGCGTTCTCCAAAAGCCTGTACCGCAGTGACCTGGTGGTGGCAAAGTTCCACAGTTTGTCCATGATCAGCTGCTGGGCCTGGTCTTCCAGGGAAGTTCCTGCGCGGGCCAAGGATTCAGGCTTGACCGGGGCTTCTGCCGCTGCACCATTGCTGGAAACCAGAATGTAAACGATGTAAAAGTACCGGATGGTAAGATGGTACTAACAGGCTACCGGATGGTAAGTGGTTATGGTAAGCTTATAACTGTAATCTAAAGACTGCAATCCCAAACTGCAACTATTAATGAAAATGTCTCTATGCTAGTTATGAAATAGATATCACTGGTTGAGTTGTGGTTGTGCCACACACTTCTGTAAAAGATCCCTGATGTTGCTAATTTACTAAACGCAGCCAGTGTCATAGGGACCATGCCGCGAGCGGACCTGCTAGAGGGGGTGTTCTTTTTATAGTGGTGATTATTATTTACGTCTTTAATATTTGAGTAGCTTAGTTTTTATTTTAATTTAAATAAGTTTAGTTTTAACTTTTAATTGTATTATATTAAATATGTATCTACTTATGTTTATACTGTTAAATAAAAACTAGCATTATATAAGTATTTAATTTAATTTCACTAGGAAACATTTAATGCGAAAGTTAATGGCTGCTTAGCGGTAAAGTAAAGGGTTAAGGTATTTAAAATGAAATCTTGATCTAGGTAGTTCTTGCTTGAAAGATGACAACATTACTGACCGTGTTTAAACCAGTATGTGTAGAAAATCATGTTTTTTTTGTCTTTGAAAGTATAAAATAAAACCCTGGGAAATCAGTATCCATTGCAGTCCCTAGCGTCAACAGATAGACAATAATAAATACAATACGCCATCTATAGTTGGCCTAAACAACATTTCTTCCAAACTTTTTCTAAAAAGAAACGGGAATACCTAATCAAAGAGACAATATAAAAGTCCAATAAGTATAGGCTTAAGTCATACTTCAAAGTCCACAGTTTCCAAAAAGTCTTACTTTTTTACCAACTGCGTCAACTTTTGAATTTTGAATAAATTGTACTTGTAATAAAAATCGAGGTACACAGGTCAAGATTTTTCACTAAATTTATCATTTCCATTAACCCTTTGCCCATCGATTAAAGTCCTCGACGGCCGTTTTTGAAAATTACACAAAACAAAACAATTGGCCTTTAGAAACGAAATGTATTACGTAGCATCACGTTTTTAATACATTTGTTTTCCTTACTATCATTAATCTCCGTTGAAAAGTATTAATTTGGTGCAAAGACATAAATTTTTAACGAAGCTAAGGAAAATTTGTAACAAACGCAACCGTGTAAATTCCGGATTACAAATTTGAACTTTAAAAGCCTTGAGTAAGGTCTTTCTTCATAAAGTTGAAGAAATGCAGGATTTTAAACTTTGTGGCCGTAATGTAAAAGGGTATAAGTCGACTTAGCTTGTTTTACAACATTGAGGAGTTCCTATGGCCACCACCCCGCCTCCATCTACTACTACTACTAATTGATAGTATATTTTTTACTGTAATTTCATCAAAATCGCAATACCTACCATGTAAAATTTCAAGTCAATCAAATGACTATAAGTACAAAAAAATGTGAGCTAACCAAGAGAGGTTTTCTCTTAGTTACATAAAATGAATACACTATTCATGATATTAGTTATATCAAACTAAACTTATAGTAAAAACAGCAAGTTCTTTAGCGATTCAACTAACATCTTAGTTGATGCGTCTAACGTCTTGTTAGGCTCGTATGGATTCAAGACACCTATGCACAACAATCACAATTTTGTTAGAGGCAACCATATTTTTTTCAGAGTAGATTAAAATTGACTTTCTATTCTTTCTGTTTACATTATAAGTAAATTATTTAATTAGTTAGTTACGTGTGAACTATTAAAGTAAGTGTGTTTAAAAAGGTATAAATAATTTACATAGTAAACAAGACTTATACCCTTTTTAAATTGAACCTCGAAAGACTTATCCCCTTTTTTTACTAAGGCCACGTATCCTTCAACCATTAAGACACTGACGTATTCTTAAAAAATAAATAAAAGTTTTTAAACACCTCGTCTTCATAAATAAGTAGAAATAATGTGACTTTGAGTTCGTTTCTGAAGTCTCATTTCGAGTAAAGTATAAAATAAATTATGGTGTTAACTTTTATTCACAAGAGCGGTAAATATGAAGAAGCACCCAGGGGCTGCAACTCAGATTAAATTTGCTATAATAAATAAAATGAATACATCAAAAATTCTTCGTAAAAAGTAAGGCAATTTTGTGGTGAGTAAATAAATTATATTTCTCAAACACGAGGCCTTTAATAAATCAAATAAGTGCGAGTAATTTTATGTGAATTGATTGAATTGACTTCTTAAACCTTAGTCGAAAATATGGTGCATATGAAAATTTATTCGTGTACAGTCGCCAGAAATAATATAATTGTCAATATTAGGCTGTAATAATAATATCGGGCAAAATTAGATGGCATGTCTCTATTACGAGAGGCGTAACGACTACGATGCGGCTAGCCTGGTAGGTTCTCTAGCCTGCCTACGAAGCAGCAGGGGAAATATAACAGCGGTCCTGGGTTCGATTCCCGGTTAGGGTGAATATGTGTGTGATGAGCACGATTACTTTTTCCTGAATGTAAGAAGATTTCTGAGTTTTTTAATTTGTATTTTTCTACATAAGTATGTTTATCATTGTCCAGTACAATATACTGCACTCTTATTGTTAGTTTGGGTCAAGATCAATTTTTGTGAGTTTTTTTCGTGGTATAATACCTAGGTCCCTATTTCTTGAAATATCGCTCTGATATATTATTACTATAAGCATAACAGTGTGTCAGTTATTTTTGAGTAAGAACATAGTTGGAAATTATATTATCTATATTATTGCTGGTTACTGTAAAATCAAATCAATTGAATATTTAGCAAATCAATTATTATTTAAATCTGATCGTGTCACGTATTACCCTGTAAAAAAGCTAGAGGCATGCGAGCGGACGTTAAGCCATTATTTGCTTATGTTTTAAAAACATACAATGACAAAATGACTTTTATAGAATAGAATAGAATAGAATAACTTTATTTCAGGCTACAAGGCCCATATTTACAAATACCTTACAGACATACATAACAATATATAACATAAAATTATCACCACTACTAATACACTTTCGCGGTATCCACTAGCCGGCTGCCACGAAAACGCAAACGGGATATAAGGGAGATAAGTGAATGTATTCAAGATAATGACCAGGGATCGGAAATTCGGATCGATATTTACCTAAAGTTGGCAAAATCCCGGAAAAAGATAGGCGAGAAAGATTTATTTAGAAATCCCGGGAGTTTTATTAATGAATTATATGATTGAGTCCGCCTCCATACAACTGAACAACAACGCCGCCGCGAAAGTTAAGGTAAATATCGATCCGAATTTCCGATCCCTGATAATGACAGACGCTATAGTTTTTTAAATTTTATAATAATAAAAAATAACTTTAACGTTAACCCTTGTGTATGATATCTTATCTTATAGAGAGCGTCGGTGGCCTAGTGGCTTAGGGGGTCGACTCGGGATCGTAAGGTACCGAGTTCGATCCCCCGCGTTCACAATGTACCAATGAGTTTTTATAACGTGCGTTACCCGACGCTCTTACGGTGAAGGAAAAACATCGTGAGGAAACCTGCACATTAGAACAGCTGAGTGTGTAAGAGCGTAATTGCACAAAATATCCTAAAGGGTCGAAGTGTATCTGTAAGATAAGATAAGATAACCCTTGTGTAAATTGTGTTGCTTGTGTTATTAAAAGTTTATAATTAGAACCACCGATAGGCGCTAATCTGGTCTTACTAACAGATCCTGCTAACTTTTCTTGAAAACGTAGAACTATGTCACACCTTCAGTTTACGGAATTTACTGAACCCTACGACATACTTATATACATGTTTTGCGCTTTTAGTGATACGTGAGTGGAATAATAATCAGTATTTCTCTGAATCACTCTATTCAATGTGAACCTAATTGTGGTAATAAATTGCGTGCTATTCATGTTTTGTTAGTAGACGGCATATATTTCCACTACAGTTGGAATACGAGAGTAGGTACTACGAGTGTTTATATGCATCAGTATACAATTCGACGTTGAATGAGAGCATGATGTAGAGCGGAATAACTTAAAATAGGGCATTGTATGTGATTCGTATTGTGTGAACCATTTCGCACAAATAAAATTAAGCGTATAATTTTATTAATTCAAAGTAATTTGACGGTATCGATTGTTGCGGTTAAATAGTTATAAGAATAGATGTAGCGTTTAACGTTGGCGTTTTACGTGTTTTTTTGCAAAAAATACTCACGGTTAGAGATAATGCTTTTTTTCCACATTTTATACAACATTTTCATACAAAATAAATGGATCAAATGCATTTGAAAACTTACTAAATTTGTGGAACACTGCGTATGAAAGAAACGAGTCTGCCTAGTACTAAAACATTTCAAACTTCAAAAAAAGAATAAAAACACTTTTTTTTAAGTAGTGATGCTAACTAGCTTGCGGTTTATCTGATTGGAAGTAATCATCACTGTCGATCAGCACCAGCAACTCAAGAAGAGTTAATTTTTATGACTGCGTCTATTTTTAATATTGAAACATCCTGTACAATTAAGAGCAGCACACAACTTCATTATATTTTGAACGCGTCTACCATATTGATCATTCTAGCACACAATACAGCTCCTTCACTCATCTCCCGCCCTTGGCTGCCTATTGTCTCCCAAGATTGATCCACATGTCAGTACGCACGCACGGTGCCTGAGTGGTTCTTAATTAACAGGTAGCAGTGATGTACGTGCTTGACCTAAGATAGCAAGTTCCAATTAGGCATTTGTGATATATAACAATTGGGATACACTCATTTTTAACAATGTATGAAAATTTCAAAACCATTTCGAGGAATAGGCTTTTCGAATCGATCCCAGTAGTTAGATTAAAAAAAATATGTTACAATGAATTAATTATATTAAAATTAAGAAATGACCTTCATTTGACCCCTAAATGCCCGTCCCAATTGCGCTACATTAAGCACTTTTGTGGTTTTACATAAAACATATAAAACCTCTCCAAATTTTCATTTCATAAGTACAATTTAGATATCTACCTGACACCTACGTTTGAAGACAGCTGTTGTCATGTCAAATTTATTTGTTTACAAATTGACTGTAATTCTTATGATGAAATTAAAATATTAAAAAGACCATTTCTCTTTCGAGTTATGTGTGATAAATATTAATAATTTGTGTGGTAAGGTTTTACAAGAGGTTCAAAAAGACGGCATCAACGTTTATTGTAGAAACTCATGATTGGAAGTATGGAATCTGCCTTTTCAACAAATTTAATTTAAGTAAATCTAGTCTAGAACCAAGGTGATGTAGGAAGTGTTGTATTAACTGAGGTCTAGGTAATAAGCAATGGTTGAAAGCTTATATATACTCTTAAATAATAAATTATATCATATTGCGATTGTATTTGCTACGCAGTCCGATCCGATGGAGCCCTATAGTCTGGGCCCACCTTTGAAATGCTTACCTTTCGTCCAAGATCATGACGTCATCGCTCAGCTGGAAGGACGCCGTCCGCAGCATGCGGTCCACGTACCCCACCAGCTCGATGGCAATGCATGATGATGGCTCCCGCGCTCCACATTTGTTGCTCAGCCCGTGTTTAAGGGATTCTTCTGTTGGTGCCGGCTGGAATCAAGAAGATTAAAATAATTAAGTTTTTAGAGTTGTTGGTAATTCTGTAGCTCTGTCTACTCTACTCTGGGAATAAAGGCGTGAAGTTTTGTATGTATGTATGTAAAATGATTAAGATATAGGACTTTTGGTTTACTAGCTTCGTCCACACCATGGGATCAGTTATATTTTTAAGAGAGAGATATGTGAAGCTTAAAAAAAACATACAAAATGCGATGTTTCTCTCCTCTTCAATCTTGTCCGATTTTTACGTTTTTTTTATAGGTACCATACCATAATAATATTATGCTGTACATATTATTATGATAAACTAGGTCTGATAAATAAGGAAACGTACAATGACTGGTCGATCAACGCATAGCTGAAACCGCTGGACCTAGAGATTAAAAATTTGAAGGTTATTTCTTGGATATCCTAGGCTTGCAAGGGATTTTTTGTTAATTCATTCCCTAAGGGATTAAAGTAGGGGGAGTAGTGGGATACTTGTTCTACGCATACAAAGTCGCAGGTGTCCTCTATTATACATACATGCACATATATAATATATGTGCTCTGGGATTACAGGCGTGAAGATATATTATATCTTCACGCCTGTAATCCCAGAGCGCAATGGGGTAGGCAGAGCTACATAATTACCAATAACTCTAAAAATTCATTAATAATTCTGAAACCAAATTTTGCACAAATAGGCTAAGATCTTTACCAGCGTATTAGTGACAGGTTGCAAGCACTACGCCTAACAGTACTACAAGCCTTTATTTCCTTAGTCGCCTCTTACGACATCCACGGGGAGACATGGAGTGGCACTATTCTAACTTGGCAACCACATGAGCACTCTAGTATGTTATAGTCTTATAGTATAGTGTCTTGAATCAAGTGGTTATTAAACACTAACTTATATGTTTATAATGAATTTAGAATAAATTATTTCGGCCAAGAAGACCCATATTAACAAATAGGTACCTTACACACTAATAACTGAATATAACCTAAATTTTGTGTGATAAATTTGTTACCTGTACGCTCGTAACGAAAAAGTGTTTTATTTCAAGTTAATTATCATGTAAGTGAACTTCCTATGTTATCCGATATGAGAAAATAAAGTTATTTAAACTTCATACACGAAGTTCTGCTCCACCAGTCAATTTTATGAATATAAAGGTAAACGTGCAACGTCAAGGTAAATTGAACTTTAAAGTATTAACTGCGATGCAAGTTATTACATTAAAGGTGATTTTCAACCGGCAAAGTAAGTCAAGACGAGGAGGTACGAGAATTTAAATTTGTATTTAAACTTTTAACAACTATTTCCATTGAAGATATGCGAGCAGGGAATTGAAATTTTGCAATACAAATTGCAATGCTCGTCTCGCTTCTCGTCTAGCCTTGCCGGTGGAAAAGCACCTTAAAGTCATTAGAAATATTAGTAAAAATAGGAAACCAGTTTGCCGTGTGGTGCCCGGTTTAGAATGTTGCCACTCCATGTCTTCCCGTGGATGTCGTAAGAGACGACTAAGGGACTAAAGGCTGTGTAGTGCTGTTAGGCAATGGGTTTGCAACCTGTCACTAATACACTGGATAAGATCTTGGCCTAGTTGTGCAAAATGTGGTCATAGAATTATCAACAAGTTTTTGGAGTTGTTGGTGAGTCTGTGGCTCTGCCTACCCCACTCTGGGAATGAAGGCGTGAGTTTATGATTGATGATTGATGAGTAAACCAGTAATTCTAGACAAGATGCATTCGGCAAACGTTATCGTTATCGAAAATGTACTATCCGCCCAATGGAACCTTGACCCACCATAGAACGGTGTCACGCTGACATTATAAAACAATTTGTTTGACGTTTCTTACGACTTGAATCATAACGTCACTGTGACACAGTTCTATGGTGTTTTTTTTAATTTAACAGAACTAAACAACGATAAATAGATGATGAGATAGATGATAAATGGCGTCAGCATACCCGAGTATGAAAAAGCAAGTGATTACTAATTTCTTGGATCTTAATTAGGGTCTTGGTGGCATAAGAGGTGGCATAGTGGTGGCCCAGATAACCAGAGGAAATCTAGGTTCGAATCCTACCTAAGACCTACGATTTTTTTTCGCTTTAACATAGTTTAGTTTTATGGTGAGTCAGGGTGCCATTGGGCTGATGGTACAGTCACCCAATAAAAATGTTGAGCATACTTAGAACCTTGTCATTGTGACTGCCATGGTTATTGTCATACTTGTCATATTGATACTTGTCATGTTGATGTTCAGTTTGAAGTTAATTGTGACAGTGCACTAAAGTGCTTAACATCTTCGTTGGGTTACTGTACATGATTGACGTAAGCTGCCGGATGCTCAAGCGCGGATCCAGCTTTCAGATTAGGGGGTCATCACTGCCGAACGTAGAAGTTCGGTCAAGTGTGAGTCGAACACGCAACATGACTATTTTCTTTCTGACGCGTATCCTACGAGCGCTGAAGAGGGTGGATCCGCCACTGGGATGGTCGCGTCGAGCGCTTATAGATGTCAATTTCATACATTTTGATAGTTCTCGAGAATAGTTTACGCTAGCGTTAAGCATTTTTTCTAGGGACACAGTGTCAATAGTATTATTAATAAATAACTAAGAATAAACAAAAGCTTTAGCTGTGAAAGCGTAAAAAAACAGTTTCTTTTAATTTAATAATATTAGTATATAGTTATGTCGAATTGGAGTGTTAACAGCTGTCAAAATGTATGAACTAACAGTCTATTAACATTGATTACCATTTAAAATCGTTTGGTGAATTTGTAAAATACAGTCCTTTCAGTTCAGTGGGAAATAATCCGTCATTAATCAACGTCAAAAAAACACTATCAAACAACATTCATAGTCTCCTTGCTAGCCGAAAAGTCACTAACTTGACAAGGACTTTCACAAAAAAAAAGATGTACAAAAAAGCCTATTGTACTTTTTGGAAGTGACACGCCGCCAATAACGCCGGCGTCGGCGTTTATCGAAACACCCCAGTCAGCAGTTGACGCCACAGACAAACTACGACAGATTTTACACAATTGGGATAGACCAAAAAAAATAACTCATGGTTTTTACATTCTAATTCGAAAGAATGGGTAATTTTAAGAGACCAATTTCATTAATTTTGTATTTAACCCGATATTTTTGTTTGAATATCTTTATTTATTTAGCAGACATTTTATGGATGACATGATTATTTTCAATCTGAGATCGCATTTTCTGATAAATTACAAAAATTAAAGGATATCTAATGATAAAAAGTGATTGTAATAATGTATTAAAACATACTATTTCAAGCGGTTTTCGCCTAACCCGTAAGATACACCTAGGATGGCTTCAAGCCGAAAACGAAAGTCAAACAAAGGTTAAATATACTTTTGTCGAAACACCTGACATAGATAAATATTTCAAAAAATTAATAATGCAGAACGGCTTTAAAACCCCATTCCTCGAAATGGTTTTCGAATTAGAGTAATTGTAAAAATATGAATATTCCCAATTAAGATACATTATTAAATACTTCATTTAATTTACATAAACTAATATGCGGGTTACCTTACGGGAATAATAACCACCGCGTATAGATAAGCTAAATCTATGTTAATAGCACAAAAAACTTCGACACTCCTGAGATAAACTACATCCAACAAAACCTACCAAACCTACTATACCTCAAAATCCGTTATATCGTTTAACCTGACGGAAATAAATAAACTGACGTAAGTAAATACGTATTTATAAGCATACCTGCACACCCGAAAAACAATACATCTTTACCTAATGGGAAATCAGGCGAAAATAGAGAAGGGTTTAAGAACCGAGTAATAGGGTTGAGTATTACGCTCACTGGCGTAATCTATGTTAGAATATTTTTTTTCTTAAAGAAGACCCACATTTATCGGTGTAATATGTTTTTTATAGAACGTATGACCAAAGAGGTCGAAGAGTTGTAGAGTGAGGACCGCACCGTTTGCCGGAAATCAACATTCGCCCGTTTTGTCCCCGATGATTTATTAACCGATGACTTTAGGTTTTCCCGCGTGTTTGTAGGTATAAGGTAGAGTGAGATACGTACCGAATTTGGCTGAGTTTTCTCATCGACATATCATGCAACTGATGCCGAGCACAAAGACAAATTTTAACGTTGCCGGCTTTTTTTTTTCTTAATTAATGGCTTTCACTCCAGTATCGAGTATTAGACAATCGCCATGGACTTATTAGAGAAAAAAGTCCATGGATATCACACGCGAGGACAATTGTTCGGTTAAGGAGATTTACTCTGGTGGACTAAACAGAAACACCCCATGGTTAGCTCCACGCGCTTCTGTCAAATCAACCTTGCCGATTTATAATTCACAGACGAGTCTATTCAAAGAGAAGTTTTTTAAAAATTGCAGCCCAGCGGCCTTAGACAACATGCATTTCGAAAACCTTTTCGTTAATTAAAATGTATAGGATAGACGTAAGCAGTCTACTACCGGACGGTCACGACGTCTAGTGCTTATGTCAATTCTATACGTAATGATAGTTTTCGAAAATCGTTTTTAACATTATCGTTGTGCATGTTGTCTAGGACCTTGATTGGTGATTTTTCTTAGGCGAAGGTTAGACGTACAATAAATATTGTTATCCATCAATATTTATGTCATATTGTGATATTTATAGCAATCTTTATATCTGTACCAACAATTCTTAGTTATGTCAAGCTTGACCCAATAAAGAGAATCCGGTCGAGGAGATTCATCGGTGATGTTACACTTTTCTTAAAACAAAGCTTGATTAATGGCCGAAAATTCTTTAGAAAATGATTCGTGCCAGTCACGTTAGTTCAATCAATTCATTTTGTTTAGGCCCTTAGGTAGTTCTTTAGGTATGGTTAGCCATTAAGTACCTGCAAATTTTAGTGCTTTGTCACTTGATGTTTGAACTGCTGAACTTATTAGTCCAAGGCGTTAAAACGACAAGGTCCAACAGTATGAAGCTACTTATAAGGCTTGTACTTGGTTAACACGTTCGGTACGGTATCGGGTCGAATCAGACCGATATAAGTATGGTTAACTACAGTTAAATATTTTGCCGCCGTTAAGGTGTTAAGCACTCAAATATGTAATTTTAAGTATTAATATTCTTACCACTTCTAACTATTTATGATAAATGTCATAAATTAATGTATAATTTGGTTCAGGGATAGTAAGTCCAAAGATCGTCATACTTTTTATCCCTTAAAATCGGACAGTTGTTGAAGGAATAGCGAAAACTTCTTCACAAATAGAGTCTCGGGCAAAAGCTACTTAAAAAAACCATCAATATACGTTGATGATATGGAAAAGGTGTTTAAAACATCAAGGTTTAATATAAGATTATTACCCTATCTAAAACAAGACAGACATTTTAGGAATACCGAATTCAAGCGTAGTGGTGGTTTAAACAAAAGATTCCATAGGGTTGAAGTGTATCCAGAAGAACCTCACCAATAAATAAATGAATATCAGGAGATCAAAGACAATCTTAAAAAAAAATCCTTAACTAAGCTCTAGGCTTATACTATGGGTACTAGACAACAATAAACATACAGAGAAATAGATACTTATATACTTACATGGAAAAAACCAAGACCCAGGAACATATAATACTCGTGCTCATCACACAAATAGTTCAACACCCGTATTCACAAACGTCACTATGAGGTCTCACAGTGCTCACGAACGCGTAGGGTGGTTCAAATCGTCTCATAAACAAAAACTGTCAAAAAGGACCAATTACAAAGCTGTATTGAACGCAGTGCGTTTACTCAGTGAAAGATCCTTTAAGTATTGTTTGTGAATACGGGTGTAAATGTAGGCTAAACGCTGCGTCGTATAAAAAAAGGTATGTGTATTGGTAAATCCACGGAATAGAAAAAACAGTGGAAGTGGTATGAGCTTCGCTTAGTATCACACCTGTTGTCGCCAATACTCAAACTATCATAAAAACAACACGCCACCATGGAAAATGTTTTTGGTGCGGCTATCGTTTTAACACTCCAAAATAGCACAATAAGGCATGCTTTTGAATTTATTTCCTATTTTAGAAATATCGAAATATCGAAATAAGCGATCGCGGCAAAAGTATGGTAGGTTATGCGGAACTCCGCATAACTATGCCACATGCTACACGCCCACTTGACACTTCTACTGTTTTTTCTGTTCTGTGGGTAAATCCATCACAACACGTGTAAATACATCTATAAATAAGAAGATGTGACACATTTTCTTTTCCTCAGGGCACACTTTTAGCGAGGCGTGTCGAACGGGTGAGCATGCAACTTTCCTCGACACCCGATAGTTAGTGGAAAGAGATAATTAACGGCTGGTTATTGGGTCGAATGTGGGAAAGTAGACTGCCAATTGTTTCGTAGAAAAAGTGAAACATGGGGAGTTGGTAGAAAAAGTTGCATGTTAATTTGGTTGATTGGTTTCTTTTGCGACAGTTTGAAGAGAGTTTCTTGAGTGGTTTTTATTAGTCGAATTAAAGCAGGTTTTTTTAAGAGAACAGAATTCTTATTAATGTAGTTTAATATACACGTTTTTGCAAAAAAAAACTCAAATACTCAGGGGAAATCCACTATGGATACCAAGCGACCCGGGGGGCCGAGCGGTTATGTCGGACTCGCACTGACTAAAACCCCCTGAGGGGTTCCTTCTCCCACCTGGGATGAGGTCGCGGGAGTGGTATTCCATCCGCTAACCCATCTATCGGCGTTTTCCCCTACGGGTCCGTCTTCAATAGGGTTTTTATTCCAGTCTCCGTTAAACGCGCTCCGGCATACTCGGAGGCTAACCTAATGTACAGTCGGCCTTATAAAAAGCTGCACACTTTTGTACCTTGTCTCTTTAACGCATTTGTCATTTTAGAGCAGCAATTCAAAAATGACGTTAAAGTGACAAAACACTAAAGAGTGCAGCTTCTTATAAGGCCGACTGTACCTACCCTAACCTTACCTAACCTAGACAATCCAATCTAAGAACTGTCTGAAAACAATGAGACATCAGCTTAAAATAGTTTTAGGTGAAATGAAACTTTCAATGAAACTTTTGATAATTTAAGCGGTACCCAAAAGTTAAATTATTCAATACGGGCATTTAACAGTCGAATAACTCTATAATAGCTTAATTATATTTAAAAATATTTTAACCTAAACAATGTTCAATCAAAACAAAACATTATTATCCAAACTACAACAACTATTGTATTTTAATGTCATCGGGACAATGCTTTTAACAGTAACAGAAATGCCACAATCAGATGCATGAGGAATTTTGGCTTATTCCCAGTTGTCCGCACACCCATACTGCGGACAACTGGAAAAAAAACCCAATTGTCCACAGTGTGAACAAAAGGTTGCGGACACTTGGGAATAAGCCGGATTTGTTTATAAGAGAGGAAAGCAAACGAGCATGTAGGTCACCCGATGGGAAGTAATCACCGCCTCCCATAAACTCCAACAACTCGAGAAGAGTTGTCGGTCCGTTGCCGGCCAATTATGAAAATCTCTTTTCCTTATCCTTATTAAAATAATAAAATAAATCTCATGAACGGTTCACTCGAGTTTTTAACGTAAGAAAACCGATACAACCGATATATTTTCTTTGTAAGGTTGTCTGGAAGAGATCGCTATCTAGCGATACGACCGCCTGTTGACTCACTATGTAGTCTTTTTTTTGTTATCCTGTATATCTGTTACTTGGTGTATGTGGTGTTTCAATAAAGTGTTTTGTATTGTACCTATTGTATTGTATATTTTGGACATGTTATATATAATTTAGTACCTATTGTTTATATAATACCTACTTTGCTTTTGCGTACTTTTTCAAATCAAATCGGAGAAATACTGAAAAAGGGCCGAATGTTGTGTACCCGAAACCAACGTACGTGCATGACTCGATGTATGAGTGTGGAAGAAGCGAAAGAGATTTGTCAAGATCGTAGCAGGTGGAAAGAAGTGGTCTTTGCCTACCCCTCTGGGACACAGGTGTGATTTAATGTATGTGTATGTATGTACATAATACACGCTAATATACTATGTTATTTATTTAAATATTAGCTGCCTACTAGGGACACTTCAGTGACCGAGGCTTTGATGTTTAAAAATTATATAAATACAAGTAAAAAAATCTCCAAATTTAAAACTAGGCACCTTTAGGGAATTGAAAAATATAGGGAAGGATTTAATTAAAAGGAAACTGACTAGATTTTAGGCACTTTCGGTAATTAACTATTTATAAAATTGCACTGGATTTAAAAAAGTATCACAAGCAGTCGTCACAAAAACAGGGCGATAAATTCTACCGCAGTCCGACCAAACTTTGGGGTGCGTGTTAAACTCATTTTATAGACGTTACAAAATGTTTAAACTGTTTTTGCCTTTCGGCACATGGTGACATTTGGTTGAACTATAGATAATCACACATTTTAAGCTTCAAACGCACTGACAGCGGTAGCGGCGCGGGGGCGTTAGCCTCTGTAATATTCATAATTCTATGAAAGCGACCAAACCAAACAGATTTGTACAAAAAATGCTGCATTATTGCGTTATAAACATTTTTCCATATGTCAGATTAGCATGGTCACTTACAAGAATATATTCAAATTTAGACCTAAAATGGTACTTTTACGTTTCTTTTGTGTTGTCAATTAGGCATTCTTGCATCGGGGTCATTGCATCGCTGCATAAGTTTAACGTGCGTATAATGTGCATCTGTAGGTATGTAGCTTCTAAGCTTCTAGCTCCTAAACTGATGAACCGATTCAGGCAAGTTTTAAAACCAGTAGCTCTTAGCTAGATTTGAATTAAATCGGTCAAGCCGATTTAGAGTGATAAGCCCTGAAAGTAGTGGTCACCATTTTATGTCAAGTGTTTTTATTAATTTAACAGTCATAATTAATATTTAAAATTATATATGTAAAATAGATCCCGGTTTCCCTTGGTCACGTCATAACTCAAGAAAGGGTCGACCGATTTAAATAAAAAAATGCGTTCTTTTTGTAATTATCAGGAAAAGGTGTGTCTGAAATAAAAATTACACCCGGGCGGCGCCTGCCACGGACAGCTAGTTGTTTAAATTACAGCTAGGTTTTTACTATTTAAGTAGCTGTATTTGAAACGTTTTGTGTTTATTTTTTGCTGCAAAAGTTCCAGGATCAATGGTCAAAGTTTGAATTAAAACCGAGACGAGCAAAACAGTTCGTAGTTTACAATAGATATAAAAAACTAGGTCAAATTAACATAAAAAGACCTTATTTCTTGATAAGTAAAATACAATTTTAAATGTTGGTAATCTGTTGTTATTCACTTACCTAATGCTAGGGTTTAAAACAGTGTCTTGTTGTTTTATACATCTGTCTAAACAGGAGAATAATATTTTAAACCCCTACAAAAAAGGGTGTTTTAAGCAGGGTTAGAGTTTTGGTGGCATATTGTGGTTTTACAATCCATGGAGTCGCTATTTCCTAATTATTACGAACACAACACTTTGATTTTGGGCTTCAATATTGTCATAGGGTTACGATTTTGGTGGCAAAACATCGTTCTAGAATCCATGGAGCCGTGTGAGTTATAAAAAATAGGCTTTTAAACGACGGTTCCGTAAAAATCAAGGGAGTCTCACAGAAATTACCATTATCTTGGCCCTACTATGGGTACTAGGCATAGAAATATATTATTTAATTATAAAGGGTGGAACCGGACACAGACTCACACTACATACTACAGCTCTTTCCAGAAATACAGTGATACAGTATCATAAATAAAGTAATATATAATCGTTTTTTTAATGATTATAACCGTATGTAAAAAAAAATGTTTAATAATTGTGACAACATAACGCTTAAAGATTGTTTTTTTAAAAGGTCAACGCTCAGCCATTGACCTTATCATCTGGAAGGGTTGAAACTAAAACTTTTTGTAATAAACTTTTACAAGCCGTTACTCGAAAACGGTTACAGATATTAATAAAGTTTCTTGGAGGAAAAAAAAGTACTAAAAACAAAATCTCCTATTTTTGACTTGTGCCGTCGTCCTTTTCCTCCTGCAGCTATATATAGAAATTATCCAAGAACGAAGAACATAATTATAATGTAATTTCATAGGGACCATGCCGCGAGCGGATCTGCTAGAGGGGGTGTTCTTTTTATAGTGGTGATTATTAATTTACGTCTTTAGTATTTGAGTAGCTTAGTTTTTATTTTAATTTAAGAAAGTTTAGTTTTAACTTTTAAATGCATTATATTAAAACACTCGTGTGTCAATCAACTAAAGTCAAAAGTCACTACTTAGTTGATAACATTAACATCTGCAAAATTATAATTTTCATCATACAAATATAATCGAACCCTGGACCGTTAACTTTGCAGGAACACAACCAACAAGGCCATACGCTACAATGAATAATTTACACGTAAAGTTTGATAGCTATGCGTTGCTAACTCAATCGACGCATGGACCGAGTCGCGTTACTTAACGGTATTAGAAACGGGAATAGTTTTATAGAAACTCGTTAAGAAATGCCAAGAATACATGGCTAATTAGTAATATGATTTGTACATCACATTATCATCATAAACTATCCGTAACCATCGAATGGTCCTCCACTCTTGCAATTAAAATGATCCATATTCTACAATTATAGATTATTGAAAAATCATTTCGAAGGATAGGAGATGCTTCTATATTTACAGTCAGATTTTTAAATGTGTTTTTTTGGACAAAATATTCCAGCTATATTTCACAAATTATTTTTGAAATCAAAAGAAAAATGCACACGTCGTTGGAAAATGTCCATCCATTATATAATTTTTGATATTGATGTTGGAAATATTAATCATTTTGGTAGACAGCGGTTTTGTTTGGAAAATATTTATAAGCCGCTATGCCACTGACACTAAGGTTTATCTCAACATGAACTCGAAGCCTGTTGAGTTTACCTAAATCTTTACTTCAATACTTAATATTATAAAGGGGTGCTCCTAGAATCTCCGACACTCACTTCAAGAATGCGTTGTTTCATCGAATTTTCATGACAGATAATTTCTGCTGAAACCTTATTGTTTTTAGGTTATCTTAAGGATGATTTACGTAGGGTGACGGCACCAATGATGGACACTTTTAGCTGGCAGGCACCAGTAATGGACACTTCACTCTTAATTCAAATTTAATACGGTCCTAAATTGATTGTTGCAAAGCAAATGAATAACCCTTATCGTCTGTAAAATAAGAATCATGTGTCCACCATTAGTCCTTGTCCATTACTGGTTCCGTCACCCTAGGTAAGGTTAGGTTAGACCTGTGACCACCAAAAAATTAGAACTCCTGCACGTGGAAATGCCTGTTCGATGAAATGAAAATTCGATGAAATGAAAATTCGGTGAAATGAATGTCGGCGATTCAAGGGTAAACCGTTATAAAGAGGTAAAGTTTGTGACGTTGTAGGGGGTAATCTACTAATGAACAGATTTTGAAAAAAAAAACACCAATAGAAAGCCACGATAGTTTTGAGTGTCATAGGCTATATATTAACCAAAAAAAATGTTTATTGCCCAATAAAGTGGGCACGGGAACAGCTAGTACATTTTAAACATATTTTATTTGTATTAAACTGCCGGAGAAAAATAGTTCTGTACAAAGTCCGTTGGGACTGACTGACTTCAATTATACGAATCAAGGACCTATATTCAAAACACTAAATAATAAATTTTGGAAGTCTAGCTTTCAAACTTAAGTTATAACACGAATATAGAAAAGGAACAGAGGGCTTCAAAGCGGAGCAATGTTTTTCATTTTGTATGCAGTCAAGCCTTCGATTTTCAAAATGAAAACGATCGTGATTGCGAGTGCGTTAGACAATAAGCCCTCAGAACTAACGTTACGTCGCCGTCTATTACGTAAGTAGAGATTCTGACACTTTCAATATTGACTCGAACTAAAATTAATTTTCTCTTAAGTTTAATTTTCGAGCAATTTTGTTCTTTAAACATTAATATTGGTTCCCAACGCTTTCTGTGAATCCTTTGAAAGATTAAATATTTAATGAGGTTTGTGGGTGAAATTCATTTTTTATCATAGGACCATCAATTTTATAAAAGGCTTTTTCCGCTTTTTAGGTTCCCTATCCTAGGGCGCCCAACGGGACCCTATTTCTAAGCCTACGCTATCTGTCCGTCCAACCGTCTGTTTGTCTGTCCTTATAAAGGAATGAATCTTTTAAACAATAATAGGTAGCGGATTGGTATTTTCTTTAAAATATGTGCGAAACTCGGTGGGTCTAAATTAATTACAAATGGGTAGTGATTCTCTCATCAGCAAAGGTGAGCGAATGCAGGAGTGAAGTCCAAGCGGCGAGTTTAAGTAGTCCCGTGAGAGCGAGCAAAACACATATTAGCGCGTGCATTCTCAATTAGGCAGCCTTATACGTTCGAGAAGCCATGCTGCCAAATTGAATACACGCGATGAAATGTGTTTTGTTCGCTTTGACGGGACAACTTAAACTCGCCGCTTGCACATCACTCCTGCGTTCGCTCACCTTTGCTTTTGAGAGAATCAATACACTGAAGCCCTACGATCACCTCCCTGCTCCAGTATAGGATCAGTGCCTCTAGAAACGATTAAGTACATTTGGCCAACGTTATCATCTAAAATGTATAGGAAGTTGGCAGTTTTCGATAATCGTTTACGTTAGCATTATAGATTTTGTCTAGGACCTCAGCTCTTAAAAACCACCATAAGATTGCTTTGAGAAGTTTTTATTTACATATGTACTGAATACCCTTCACCTTTACCTTCACCTTATTCCGAAAATGGAAATTAAATAGATTAAAATGATTTGAGCTTAATGTATGTACAAATAGGGAAAGCAATAGAAAAACTTAATAATTATCAGCATCAAGTCAAGATCTTTGGTTTTCTGCGACAGGGTTCTATAGTAGTTTAATAATTATATCATCGACGTACATCTAATGTTCGATGTTGATCTAATGATAATATTGAATTACAAGAGGGTAACAAAATAATAGGCACTTATTAAAAAAAAAACATTTTAAGAGTCCTTTAGGGCGTTTTAGGGTGACTAGCTGTCATTTTCCTCATTAGTAAATTAATATTTTAAAACGAATTTTAAAATGACAATTAACACATTAATCAACAATTTTTGGATAAAATTGGATAACGTGGCCAATTTTACTCTGGTAGCAATAATTTTACACCACTTTTATTGTCCAAAAATATATGCCTACTAAAATTATGCCAAACATAAGTTAATAACATGTCCTCACCACATTTAAAACTTCACTCCTCACGATTCCAACGAGCAAAATCGATAACAAAAACCCCTTCATTTTTATCGATAGGTCCTTCACTTCACTGGCACTAGTGTTGCACTTATCGATGCACAAACCAAGATTGCGAGTGGCTGCCGCGTTGCAACGCAAATGCAAAAATGCATGCGTGTGCAGTTTTATATGTAGCGACGCAGTGGGGCTTCGCGAGAGTGCAAGGTAAGTAACCCGAAAGTCCTGAAGATTAAATCAATTGCATCGCGTCGTAATATGTTTACATGATTATTGCAGTTCATGATTTATTCTACAGAAAAGAAATCATTTTGATTTGCTTGTATGGAGTACGGTGACGGCACCAACGTTGGACACTTTTAACTGAAAGCACCAATAATGGACACTTAACTGTTAATTCAAAGGTCATAAGGTTATAAATTGATTGTCTCAAAATAAATGAATAAACCTTTTAGTACTATAAGAATCAAGTGTCTATTATTGTTCGTTGTTTATTACTTGTTTCATCACCCTAACTGAACGAACAAGTATCTATTATATAAAAGGCAAACCTGACTGACTTATATATCAACGCACAGCCAAAACTACTGTAACTAGAAAATTGAAATTTGGTACAGGGGTTCCTTAAATGATGTAAGTGAGCACTAAGAAAGGATTTTCCGAAAATCGACCCCCAACGGGAAGAAATGGAGGAGTAGCGGGAAACTAATTCTACGCGTACGAAGTCGCGGGCGTCCTCTAGTCTGTTATAAAAAGGGTGTTATTTTATATCTGCTAATCGAAATGAAACAAAGAATTCCAAATTACAGAGTTCGACATGAATCAACGAGGTTAGTGGAGATCCTTTTGCCACCTCATGATTTAGTTAACATAGTTGGTAGTGACCCTGCCTACGAAGCTAGCGGTCCCAGGTTCAAATCCCGGTTAGGGCAGATATCTGTATGATGAACGTGAGTATTAAAATTATTCCAGAGTCTTAGATATCTTCCATGTATAAGTAAGTTTATCATTGTCTAGTACCCATTGTACAAGCCTAGAGGTTAGTTTGGGATTAGGTCAATTTGTTTAACATTGTCCCCTGATATCAGATGTCTATTACCCACAATTGAATACTAGTTTGAAACTAGATTACAAAACAACCCCAAAATCAAAACCTTTTCGGCACAACCCAACCTAGACTAAGTTAAAGCGTGTTTTCCAAACATTTTAATCACAACAAAACCAATTATCACAGTACACTTAGCAACAATTCGATTAACACGCTCGCTCGCTTTTCCACCCTGTAGTTTTTATTTTATCCCCACATTTGTTTCCTTGGACAATTTATGTCCATTGCACACGTGCTGCCCTGGTGGGCAATACACTAATTTGGTCAAGTCGTGGCCACAAATAAAATGCCATATAAATTACAGTGTAGCAGTTCCACTTGGTTTCTGCTCAGCTGTTATATTACATTCTTTGTTCCTTTAGTTGTATTTATACTTAACAAGTCAAGTGTGTCTGTTTGTTTATTTGGTTTTATGAATAAACGGGTAAACAGATTTTTATGACCACTTGACAGCACACACACTCAATCACACATGATAGGTTAAGCTTAATTTATTTTTAGTTGTCATCGTTGTCATCAAACTTTCTAAGGAGAAGAATGCTAAAGGATAAGCAGCGATCCTTTAGCACATGTTTTATTGATTTAGGGAGTGAAGATCTAGCTGTAAGGATATTTGTAAAAGATGTAAAAAAAACCACTGCTTACTACGTATTTTGTTTGTTTAAAAAACGACTGACTGTTGAGTTTCTTGCGGCGTTTCTTCTCAGCACTGCAGTGGTCTCTTACGAAGCGCTGGTAGTACCAAGTATGCCCGTGGACTAAAAACTGTCATGACCTCGCGAGCGAAACCGGTAGAAATCTAGAAGTTAGTTTAGAAGTAAAAATAAAATCACGTCGAATTTATTTGCAGTGAAAACATTCTGAGTTTTAAATTGATCTGATTAACAATGAAGACAAGGTTGAAACGATGTTCCTTAATTATTACAAAGACCGTTTGCTAATTAAAGAAAAAACTTGTAAGTCTGCTTACAATATTACCAAAGTGAGTCCCTAATCCGAACTGAGTCGACATGAAGACAATCCGGACCCTTTAATTAAGAAGCCTTTATCCTTAATTTTATTAGAGCAAAATCAGAAAGCCTAATAGCAGGTTGGGACAATCTTAAATTTTGTTAGATTAACAACGGACGCGAATAAACAAAATTTTGTTTCAATATGAGATATATACCTTAATACTTTGCTAATTTTATTCATCTTCACCTATTCGGCTGCCCCATTTTCAAACTCAGCAAGAGGCATTGAGTTAATTTTACACGAGAGCGAAAAAACATGTTTTGTCTCAGCCGTACAAAATTTTGCAATATTTGTGCAAAAAGTTATACTTTCTCGGTTAATTATATTAAGACGAATACGTTGGTATATTATACCTTTTCTTTATTTCCTATACATGTGTTATGTGCCATATACTACCATTTTAAATTAAATTCTAATAAAGAATTTGTGAGCTGATGTTTTTTAAGCCCCTCTGTTTTTTTTCAAAACCTAGTAAGTGCAAGTCACATACTAGCTTTTTGAAATAGTTATGTGACATACTAGGTTTTGAAATGGTCAAGCCCGTTTTTTGTGCACTTACTAGGATTCGGGGTGTAGGTAAATGTGAACCTGAGTGAGATATGGCTCTAAATGATTTTGCATCCCGTAGGGACTTGCTAGAAATCGCGTTTTATGCAAAAATCGCAAAATTGAGTTTTTGAGACTTACTAGGTTTTGAAATGGGGCAGCCGTTTTTGTGACTGATTTAAAAATCCCCCCATTATTATCAAGTGAAGTTCTGACGATAGGATTCTGGAGAAATCAAGTAACTCTTCAAATCTTGTTGGTATACCTATAGTGATTTGTGTAACTATTTGGAGTCATTTCATCGTTATTTAAATATTTAATTTTATAGAACCCCATTTGCAAAGAATCAAGTGGTAAAAACCAGAACAACTATCTAATGAACATAACATTAGAAAGCAAAAATAAACCTCCTACCTTTATCCTATTTACAAACAAACAAACTAATCTATTTCCTTTCCACTATAGAGAATTATATAGATAGATTCCATTAGCCTAGAATCTAATATCGGGATGGAGTAAACGTGTATAGGGGCATAAAATTTTATTTTCTGTTTGTGTCGCCATGCACATAAACAAAGGGACCATACTCGTAAACATTAACAAAACAGTCAAGTGTGAGCTTTACCGCTCGTTATGGTTTTATGAATATTTCAAGAAATTGATGGTTATGGTGTAATGTCTGGTGTTTAATGGGGACGTTAATTTATTAATATAATTTTAACCTTAGTTGAGAAAGTATAGGTTTATTTGTTGGTTATTAAGAATAAAAAATACATTCAGAGAGCTGATTTGCTGATGTGTATGAAAGAGTCTTTTATTTGTCAGCAAACTGCAATTCATAACTGCATTGTTGATAAATCTGATGCTAAACTTTTTTTTATAATATATGTAGATTTTTTTATAATATTTTTTTAAAAACATGTGTCTGTTTCAATCTTAAATTTTAAATCATGGTAAAAATTAAATGCACAAAGGTATTTTAAAGACCTTGACTTGGTGCCGTGACCAGGATGGCGTGTTCAAGGCTTCAAAAACCGGATTTGTCATGAAAATGAAATATAACACAAAAAAATGAAAATAAAAAAAACGGCTTTGAATCAGTTAACATTTTTGTTTTTTTTCATTGCTTATTATTTTCATCCTCGTGATAACCCGTGTGTGTCTATATAACACCTTAACTAGAATGGAATAGTGTTGCATTTACTTATAACTAAACTTTTTGACATCTGGTAGCCAGGTGGTTAAGTTCGTCGTTGTTTTGCCTTGTTTATTATTTAAGTGTCTGTCTATTGTCCATTTTTATCGTGGTAGATCTAAGTGGTAGTTATTATTCACAATGTGTTTCGTAGCTTCTGAGAGCTTTTATTATAATATTAAATATTATTACACTTTTTTAGACATGGACATTAAAATGATTAATGATGATAAAATATCAATTACATCACTAAACGAATATCGTTAGAACTATGCCATTTTCAATAATAATGGGAATGTAGAAAACAATAGCATTTACCCCGTTTAGGATTCTTTCTTTAATGTTACTTTTATTTTTTATAATACTTGTGACTGTAACTAATTGAGCTAATTTTTAATTTGGTTTACTTTTATTATAATGAAATTTTCTTGACTTTGCTTGATTACTTTTTTATTATTTTTATACTTGATGACCTTACCGTCATTGTGATTTTTTTATGATTACCTACCTAGCTTTGCAACTGTCCAACCTTTTACTCCAATTGCCAATGTGTTCGCAGAGCTAGTGATTTGCAGCAATTATCTACAAATAAAATGGTTCAGGGCATTAATCGACGTTTTCCCGGCCCTCATTGGGATCGGAACAAATGCTGCGGGGGGGTGAGTAATGTACGCTATTTAGTATTTGCTGTCGCAAGGTTGATTGTGTCATTATTGGTTTTCTGGAGCGTTTAATCTTTTGGTACTTTTGATACCTTTTTATCTTCGGTCTTTTTAACAGTATCTAGGTAATTAAACGGTCTTTTGATAACATGATGGAAAAGCTTACAATTGCAGGCGGCTTCTGCCTAACTTGAGTTTGAAGTTAGCATAATACTCAATGATATTATTTAAACAATTGTATCAGTAACAGGGCGACGTACAGTAAGAATGTGTAAGTACAACATGTGTATAGAAATTGACCAGTTACCAGAAATAATGAAGTCGCTTATAGGAAACTTTTTCAAGCGCGTAAGAAACTGGCTTATGGATAAATATTTTTACTGTGTTAGAGATTACTTAAAATTTAACGTTAAGAAGTGATGTATTATGACACCTAGCTATATTATTATTAAGTTCTTGAGAATATAGTTAAATTGATTTAATTTCAGCAAAATATTTGCACGCTTGTAATGCTGCTGAATACAATGATCGTTATTTTGAAACACCTTAATTAGTATATTCTAGCAAAAAAACTTATTACATTTGATTAATAATAATAATAATAATAATAATAAACTTTATTTCAGGCAGTACCCATTATCATGTCACAAAATACATACTTAAAAATTAATTTGTAAATTATGGTATAAAATAAAAAACAGCATAGTTAAATTGTAAAAATAAACATGAAACTACTAAAACTATTAAAAAGAGAATTATATTTTTCGTACATTCTATATTAATCTATCTATTATTTATTTGTTTGTAATTGCTTTACGGTTGTAACGATTGTAATGAACGCTGTGGAATAAGAGTTTTTCAGATCAACAACACATTGTCATCTAAAGGAAAACTCGGTTTCAATCCGAACTATGCTCGTCTCCTACATACAGGGTGTCCCAAATGGGAAACCCACATTGACACCGGAGGTAGGTCAGCTTAAGAGGTACCGAACTAGCCTAACATGACCTCAGTAAAATGACTTTAAATTTTTCAAATTGCTAGACCAATGAAGCCTATTGGCCTATTGGCTTTATTGGTCTAGCAATTTGAAAAAAATAAAGTCATTTTACTGAGGTCATGTTAGGCTGGTTCGGTACCTCTTAAGCTGACCTACCTCCGGTGTCAATGTGGGTTACCGATTTTGGGACACCCTGTAGATACTGAGTTTTAATGACTACATAGGGGTCTATGGCTCTCAGAATACACTTAGGTACCATATAGTGAACCGTGTGGCTTAAATTTGGTAAACAAAAAAAATACTTGTACCTTTATTTACTGCGTTAAAGGCATCTTGCTGCGTTTAGATTGCAGATGTACTTGATTTTTTAACGAATAAAAAACCTTTTTAAACGTAACATCAGTGTCCAGCTGTTACACTGTTATGCACGAACAGCAGCCAAAATAAACGTACATTTATTTTACTCCCAATCCGTAACATATTTCACCGTACGCCATCTTTATTAATGAAATCGAATGAGACATAAGCGTACAGTCAGCATGCATAATTAACATCAGCATAACAGCGGGGAAAATGTGTGATAAAAAAAAATACTTTCAAATCGTCTCGGCCAGAAAGTAAGCACGACATCGCCGTCACGCAATGAAAATGCCTGTACGTAATTATACATGTATTATGTATATAAAGCGAGAATAAATATTTATTTTGTGGAAAAAATTGAAAGACTTATTTCTAGCTGACTGTACGTGCGTGCTTATTGATGACCTTTTTTCACGCGGGTTAGTATAATTAGTTAAATTAATTAGCTATGGATTATGTATTTGAATCGATTAGCATGTGTTTGATTGGTTCAATAATAGATGGAAGCAAACTGACATACGGCCTAACAAACAAAATAATACGGATACTTTTTTATTTGAACACAACATACAATTACCGCACGGAAAGAAAATAGAAAAGAAATGTTGCAGTGAGTCAACAAGCGGTCTTATCGCTAAATGGCGATCTCTTCTAGACAATCTTACAAGAGCACCATTTCAAAGAGAAAATCCCATAATTAATTGAACCTTTCTCAGTCTAACTCTTTCTTTAGTTCTTGTGCCTTAAAATTCCTCGCTACACTCAGAAATCTATTTTATAATTTAAGGAGGAAAATGAGATAAACAGGTACCTACGTTTTTACATTTACCCCCTTACTAATAAACGTTGAGTAACGGTGGTATAGCTATACAATGTTTTGTCCTTATCTGTCAAATCCAAATGTCACATGACAGATAAGGACAAAACATTGTATAGCTATACCACCGTTACTCAACGTTTATTAGTAAGGGGGTTTAAGTTTAAATCTGGGGTCCTAGTGACGAAGGGTGTAAGTCTCCTGAAGATCAAGTGAAAAAGGGTTTAACTCTAGTATAATCCGTTTACGTGTATACCGTTTTTTATTACGAGTTAAGTCTACTTACGCCCTTTCTCACTAGATCCACAGAAATAATATTTATATAAGACTTATACAGGTCTTATATAAAACTTTGAACCGGTTTATCAATCAGTGAAATAAACACCCAGAAGATAATGATTGTGTTTTGAAAGGTTTCCTTTTTAAACTCTCATGTTATGTAGAATAAACATTTGTGTTTAGAGTATTATTGATGTCATTTGAGATACTAAGATAATTATTGTGAAACGCAAAGAAAAAAAATCTTGCTGAATATTTAAAAAAATATAATTTACTTAAGTCCTAGAAAATAATCTATGAATTATAATTATTACTTTCAAGAAAAATTCAAAGTTGCTTTTACGCTAATACTGGTTTTGAAAATCTTATAGAATTTATCACAAGGCAATCTTTGTATTAAAAATGTAGCAAGCTGAAGTGGCAGTGGGCTGGCCATGTCGTCGCAAAACCGACGAGAGGTGGAGCAGGAAGGTTCTCGAATGGAGACCAGGCTTAGGCAAACGTAGTGTAGGACGCCCCCAGGCTAGATGGACCGATGACCTGAAGAAGGCAGCTGGCAGTGACTGGATGCAAAGGGCGGGAGATCGCGCGCTGTGGCGCTCCTTGGGGGAGGCCTATGTCCAGCAGTAGACTGCAACAGGCTGATATGATGAAACTTTGTATTGCTGCTACTTATAGTATTACATAGATAAAAACACATCTGGGTGAACACGCTTCATCGTTGACAAAATCTTCCGCTCCGCCCTCCAGGGGCAAGAGTTAGTTAAGCAAGAGCAAACCCATTTCCTATAAAAAAAACGATGTTGATGAAATTTAACTAAGAACCACCGCTAGAAAGGTGGCTTTCAAATACAATCCACAACAAAATCGGTTTACCTGTTTATGAGCTAAGGTGTCATAGACAGACACACACACACACACACATAACTTATAACATTCCTCCTTTTGCGTGGGGGATTAAAAAGGCAAAAAGTGTGACCCTAGATGCGAATGTATCGTTATCAAAATTGTCTAGGAATGACGTAAGCTGCCAGACAGTCGCATTGATCACTTAATGTCGATTCAATACATTTTAACAGTTTAAAAAAATCGTTAAACATCAGGGCATATTTTCTTGTAGATAGTGGTGAAAAAATACATTTTTATTTGCACTATGTGCATTATTTCCCCGTTGTTACCTGCTGTTTTCCTGAAACAGCAAAACTTCGTGAAAGCTGGAAATAAACGCATGATCATTATATCGCGGAGCCATTGTGTTGCGTGAATAGAGCCGAACAATACAGAACAGCCAACAATCTGGTCGACTGAGGAGCTTTTATGGACCTAATATGGGACTCACGGATGGTAAGGATGAGAAGCAACGCTAGGATTGTAATCGTAAGAAGAATAAGAATAAAAATAACTTTATTATGCTTAAAATGTTGTACATGAGATGTATTTGAATTAAATGTTTTACGCATTTTACCAGCATCGGGCACGCAAAAAATCATCATAATATAGGAGACGACCTTCACCCAGCCGTTTATTCGATAAAAAGTATTTTATATAAAATCTATTGCTTATTTAATAGAATAATTAGATAATAATCGAAAGTATGAAGCCTATAGAGTATGCAAACGTTAGGCTTAGTGGAAATTATCAGTACCGACATACCAGCCTACCCCATGGTTATGATTTAAAAAAAATAGTATTTCGATTAGTATGTAATTTTTCTATTAAACAAGCAATAGCAATCTAAAAAAATAAATCATTTTTAGTGTTTTTTTTATTATGGACTGTACTGGACTGAAATTTTTCAGTCAACCTATTCGCTATTATATTACTTACCATATTAAATTTGTTATAATATACTTTTTATTAAACAGCTGGGTGAAGGTCGTCTTCTATTCGGATCTCCTACTATTATCTACAGAATGCAAAATGTCTCTGTGTCTCAGATCTAACATACCATCAGATGGCCTGTGTTCATAACCAGTAAAATGATTGGCGTATAGGAATGCGAGTGATGTGATTGAAAGAAAGAAATAAATAAAAATGAATATAAATATATATTATTATAATATCTATGTCTCGACTTGAATAAGAAAGACAGAAGAAATATTAGTGACAATGTCACACCCATTGCTCCAGTCCCAAACAGCTCAAGGCTAACTCTGGGTAGGTACTTACCTACTAGACAACATGGTATAAATACTTATATAGAGAAATATATACTTATATTTAAATATATAGAAAACATCCATGACTCAGGAACAAATATTCGCGCTCACCACACAAATATCTGCCCTTACCGCGATTTGAACCCTGTAGGTACCGCTAACTTCGTAGGCAGGGTCACTACCAACTAGGCCAACAAGTCGTCAAAAGCTGTTTATTTATTATTAGCGAAAATTTTTTAGCGACTAAATATAAGAAAAAAAATAACAGAGGCTGTATAACCGTGAAAGCCTAAGAAGTTTAAGTAAAAGGGACAATGCAAATCAGTACTATTGCTCTTTTCTTTTTACTGGATCTTGGCGTTTAAAACGTTTTCAGTTCAACAAACGCACCAGCTGTATGTATTCTACATTAGTACACGATGAAAGCACATTGAGAGATAATAGTTTGAGAAAAATCTGTTCGTTAGGAACGTACTTTTAGTTTATGTTCTTTATGTTCATTAGTAAGTTTTAGTTTAAACTGAAATATTTTGCACGAGTAGGGTAGTATTCTACAAGGACAAAAGCCATTTGCTTTTGAAATGTTGTCGTATTGATAATGTTGTGATAGCCCTTATTTAACTGACAGTAATGGAGGCCAAGTTACAAACAATACGATAACGTTTCAAAACCAATACGTTTTACCGAGTAGAATGTAGAATGTAGTCCGCGACTTGTTTTTCGCTCGGATCTCCCTTTCTAACTGGTCTGTATCAGTAAAGACGCACTGAGCAACAAGCGAGAAAATACAACATGAAGGACGTTTGGGTTTGCTTTATATTATTTGTCATTTTGTCTATCCGTGAAGTATCATGAAAGAGTAAAAGAAAAGAAAGAGTGTCGAAAGTATTTATTTTTCTATATAAGTATATAATTGTCGTTGTCTAGTAACCATGTCTATTACCCCGTATGGTTGCCGGGTTAGAATAGTTCTTCATATCTTCCCGAAGTCGTAAGAGGCGAGTAAGGGAATAAAGGCTTGTAGTACTGTTAGGCGATTGGCTTGCAACCTGTCACTACACTGGATGTGGTAACAGAATTATCAACAACTTTTCAGAGTTTCTGGGAATGAAGGCGTGAGTTTATGTATAGGTATGTATGTATGTATGTATGTATGTATGTCGAGGATTTCTTTAGTCTCAATGATTTTAAGTCGAACAAAGTTCTAAAGTAAAATTTATTGGAATAATATGATTTCAGGTATGTAGATTTAAATACATACTTATTTCAAACTCCAAACGCATTTATTAAGTGTTAAAAATAACTTTAAGAGGATTTTGTGAAGCTAAAAATTTCCATACAAAATATGATTGATTTTCTCCGCTTAAACCTAGTCCGATTTTTACGATTTTGTTTACGAAGTTGTAGATATTACCGACGTGTAAAATATCTCTCATGTGGACAATTTACTAAATAAATATGTTGAATTTTAAATTTTGAATTCTTAATACTAAGATGGAATGCTTCACTGGCTCATAGCTAGTCATTTCACCAGATACCCTATCCCCAAACCTGAACAGAACAATGCGAAATGCTGCTGCTTGACAAAAGTTTAAGGATAAGATGGTAGTAGCTATCATCGAGAAGTTTCTACAACCACAACCACATCAAAACAACTCCAAATATCTCCTTACTGACTCAAGTATTCGTATATACAATACATTTCTAGTTATTTGGGTGGATGTAATTTATTTCTGTCCCGAAATTCTCGAGCCGACTTTGAACTAGAACTCCACTTAATTAAATTCGACTTGTAATAAAAAGAGGCGAAGGAAGGCGAATTACACTTAAAGTCCAATTCATTACGTTCATCTACTTAAATATATAAGCCGAAGGGATAAGGACACTTTAACAAAGTTCAAGCTAGGTTTAATATACCCCCTTTAATGAAAATTTAAAAAAAACATTACTTTTATTTGATTTTTCAAGCTCTTGACAATCGGTGAAATTACTAGCACAGAGGCATTCCATCTTAGTTCTCAGGATTGGCAACGTATTGCCGGTCTAAGGGCCGTATTAATAAACTCATCTTGGTTGAAATGTCAGTCACAAGACTCGTCAAAAATGTCAGCTTTCTATGGGTTGACGTTTACTTTGACACCTCTCGAGATGGGTATCTCAGTCAAGACGAGTTTATTAATATGGCCATTAGTCTCGTCATTAACGGGGGAACACGAAATGGTGATGCTGCAATTCGAAAAACCTGGCATAACACTTTTTTTTAGTTTAGTTTAAAGTCCGATGTCTTCTCTTTTTCGAAATAAGAACTATAATATTATGTTTGTATTTTTGCTCACTTTTTATCTCAATAGACAACGCCTTAACAATATTTTATGCAATGTCTGTGATAAATGTTAACACAAGAACAAAACATAAGGCTACTTTTTGCCTGCAACTTCTTTCGAGTAGATGTCGTTTATCTAAGGAACTGTCCAATTTTCCAGGATAAAAATTACCCTTTTAAGACGGAGTTTGGACTATAAACTTTATCTGAACCAAATTTCACGTCAAACAAATAACGCACTAACCGTGAAGAAAGATAAAATACACTTTTCGTATTTATAATATAATACTGTTACAGGGTGTTTCAACCGCCGCCATTGTTGTCTTCAATATATTGACGAAATTAATGATTACTATCAGCAACTTTTGATATCAAAAACAGCGGACCCGAGGGCAGTTTTAATTCCATTTAAAATAACAAGAAAGTTCTTAAGTCTATGTTGAATAATATGCGAAGACAATAATAACGGCAGATAAAACGCAGAACACTGGAAAAAAAAATTGGTCGATTCTAACAAGATTGTGATTAGTGTGCATAAGCATCTTGATTCCATACGAGCCTGACAAGACGTATGATACATCAACTAAGACGTTAGATACATCAACTAAGATGTAAGTTGAATCACTCAAGAAATTTCTGTTGTTACTAAATATCAGCTTTGCTTAATATAACTAATATTTTAGCTATTGTATTAATTTTTTGTCAACTAAGAGAAAATCTCTCTTCGTTGGCTGTCATTTTTTCGAGTGAATTGTCACTCTACAAGAAAAACCCTGCTCTTAATATAATAGCAAGTAATGTATCGAAAAATCTCAACAAAAATCTGAATTTTCCCATCAATCTTCCAAGGACATACTTTCCGCAACATCATTTAATTTTGCCTTCAATATTCTTCAGTTCGTAAACTCTGCTCAAGTTGACAAATTGATGGTTTTGCCTCCACAACGGATATAAGTCTAAAACAAGGTTTTTTATGGAATGTATAAAATGTAGGACATCATCTTCAAGTTCACCCAAGCGTAGCGTAGGGAAATGGAATAATTTTGCCATAGTTTTAATTACTAACTGTTGCCCGCGACTCCGTTCGCGCAGAAAAATAAAACATGGCGTATGTTTTTTCAGGGATTGTGTAGCATTCTAATGGTGAAAGAATTTTTGAAATCGGTTCAGTAGTGTTTGAGTTTATTTGTTACAAATATACAAAAATACAAGTCATTCCTCTTTATAATATTAGTGTAGATTGGAAATGGAATGAAAAAAAATGGCAAGAAGAAGGCAAACGGGCCCCCAGGACACATGATGGTAAGTGGGATCTGTGACTCTAGACATTTGCAATCTCAAGACTGCAATCCTAAGACTACAATTGCGGTTAAGATGGAATAAGTTTATGATGGTAATTTCACCGGTTGTCTTTTCTTCAGACCGGAAGAATGAAAAAAGGATAAGACGGTGGTAGCCATCAAGACGCCACCGCCAAAAATATAAAAACATTTAAACTTATATCTGATTTTTCTTGAAAAAAACACGTTTATTTAGCAGAGATTTATTCATAGAGGGTTTTTTTTAAAAAAAATGAGGGCAGTTTCTTTTTTTCTATTAAAATTTAAGAATTAAAATGTGCGGATGTTTATCACCGGAGAGTTAAACTTTTGCATACGAAAAAACCGATGTTCCTATAGGTATTAAGTACAAAGTCACCGTATCGTCTTTTATCCTTGGATATATTCCAATTTTCCCGGAAATAAGGAGATACTATCACTGTCTGAAATCTATATCTGTGCAAAGAATCGAGTCAATCCCTTGTTCCGTTTCTGGAATAGAAGAAACAAAAATAAATAAATACTTTTACTTGTATATAAAATATTAAAGTAGATTGGTAGAACTTTGTTATTTCCTCATTCATTCATATTTGGCATTTGATTGATTTGATGCTTGTGTCGGATAAGAAAAAGCAGAAAACAACAGTTGCTACATTTATTTTTTTCTTCCATGGAGGAAGAGAAACGTGAATGAAATATAATAGGGCAAATTGGAACAAACTTTGACAGGCATATTATGGGTGAGGACCAAAAAGTTGATTGTAGTGGTTTTAAGCGTAGTTAACCATACAAACAATGACGGCGAAAAAAGTTCCGTTGTGCGACGAAAAGTATCCTTACAATAAAATTGTATGGCTAATTTTCGTCGCACAACGGAAAAGTTTCATAGAAAATTTAATTACGTGAGTTAGCGTGTCCAGCTTTTTGGACCTTACCCATATCCAACAATGGACATTCAAAGAATGCTGCAAAAAAAGAACAAGAAGACATATTTATTGATAGGCAGTTTTCTTGATCTATTAAAAAAACAGGATGATCTCACATAAATTGACTAAGTCCCAAACTATATAATGTTTGTACTCGTACTATGGGTACCCAACAACGATGAGCATACTTATATCGAAAAATAAATAATAAATAGGTACATAAAACACATCTAAGACAGAACAGGAACAAATACGCAGGTTACTCAGCTATTTTTTTTTATTGGTCTAATACTGTTGTCAATTATTATATTATAAACCTAACTAATGTCAATACTATGCATTTTGTTTTATCTTGTTTGGGCTGTTAGATCAAAAAGTTACACCGTCACAAGTAAGTATACTACCCAAACTTTACTAAAAGTTTAAAAATCTGTAAAAAAAAACCAGTGGGTAAAAAAATAATGATTTACCGATAAATTAACCTAAAATTTCATCCCTTTCAATATATAGGTACAGTTTATCGAGTACCACCCTGTATAAATTAAATGTACACACAGACTAAATATATACAAATATGCGACTAGACTAGTCTTCTGTTAGCTGCTAACAGAAATAATGATGATATCTAAGGCTCGACAAGAAAACTAAAGAGATAGAGACGAAAGGGAAAACTCACAAAGCTGTTCCTTGTAACTATATTTATTAGGAGCTTGTTGTATGCGCAAAGGCAAAGCTTTTCCCAAGTCTTACTGCTATAACTTTCACCTAAGATTTTTTTGCTTCCTCTAGTCGCCTAATAATAAGCCCCATAAATTCAGTTTACATCATGGCATAATGTCATCCATTATTCAATAGCCAATTTACGTTTTCGTGTCACACGTACTGCACCCTTAACCATGAGTTACAATTACCGTACTCGCTAGCGAGTCGAATGCTCTGTCCCTCGTGCTCTATAAGAATACTGCGAGGTCTGGAAGGGACAGAGCATTCGACTCGCTAGCAAGTACGGTAATTGTAACTCATGGTAGGGGTACAGATCTTAACTGAATTTAGAATACGACGACATAAACGTCTCAGTTTCCGAACGGGTAACTGGCACAAACGAGATCGTTTATGAATGTTTAAAGCTGATGATATTGTTTGTTAGTTTACTTCACGTAACTATCAGTTTACCAACATAAATAAGCATCAGTGTTTGTTTATCCACTGTTCCCTTTTAACTTTCATCTTCTGGGTAGAAACCGTATTTGTCACCACATTAAATTTAAAATGCTTTTACTATTACTATGCAGTTATCTCAAAACTTGAATACTGCTGCGTGGCTTTTGCATTTACATGGTCAGAAAGTGACAAAAGTTTTGTCCTCGTTTATCCACATCGATAAACACGACCATAATACCAACGATTCCAATCGCCATTAACATTTTCTCGATAACGTTACGGTAACGTTACCTACTTAATCGATACAAGAAAAAGGTACGTGCTCGAGGTACCGTACTCCAGAATTGATACACAACTCGCACCTAATTCGCACACGTATGATATCGGCGTTAGTCTCCCGGCGACATAGTTAGGCGGCTTGACAAACGATCGCGATCGTGTTTGACACTGTAACTAGATACGTATTTATGTAACTTACAACGCGATATCGGTGGTACAAGTTACAAGTGACGGTGTAGTGAGTAAATATTTTGAATTTGAATTTGAATTTTGATACAGCTTACGAGGTCTTCTTTGTATTTAGATAATTGGGCCGGATAGTATACCCACTAAACGGGTTACCTCCCTGTTTATTCATATTCGCAGATTAGCAGAACTAATTAGCATACTCATAGAAAAATGCAATCAATCAAATTAGTTCGTTATCATCATCATCATCATCTCAGCCTATAGCAGTCCTCTTAAATAGACATGTTGGCATTATTAAATTGGCATTTTGGTTACCCTTTTGATTAAGATACTTTGGCTACCCTCTGCTTTACAATATTTCCTGCCACTTCGTCTGCGTTAAATTCGTTTTTCGCTACTCGAATGGCTACTCGCGATAAAAACCCTATGTCCTACCGTGTGACTAAAGCTTTTCCTTTTTTTTATGACCAAATTTCATCGAAATCGGTTTTGCGCTGAATGCGTAAAAAACAGCCAAGTTACTTTCATATTTAGGTACAATATTTGTAAAGATGGATGGATAGTATGGTTATGGAATTTGAGTAAATAAGCTTTTGTCTGCGGCTCCGTCCGCGTAGAAGTTATTTGTTAGGAACGCTATTTCCTATAAAACTGTTTAATTTTCCAGGAAAACAACTATCTCTGTACAAATTTCATGATGATCGGTTAAAACAACCACACTATTACTAGATCATAATATTAATAAGGATTGCGTATGCAAGAATGTAAGTATTTTTAGGGTTCCGTACCTCAAAAGGAAAACACGGAACCCTTATAAGATCACTTTGTTGTCCGTCTGTCCGTTTGTCTGTATGTCAAGACCCTTTATCTCGGGAAAGTGTGAAGGTATCAAGTTGAAATTAAAACCATAACAATATAGTTACTCCGGTCTACAGTCCCTTGAAGCTGTGAAAAAATCAAACTTCTACATTTACGTAAAAAAAGATACGGCCGTTTATGTCGCCAAAAACGTGTATTTCGACACTCTCGAGGGAATCAAAATATATAGGGTATTTCCCATTGACCTATAGGTAACTATGAAATTTGGCAAGTAACACCGTCTTTTACTACAAATATAGGTAGGGAAAAATCAGAAATCTCTAAATTTTTAGTTAAATCACAAAAAACAGGGTCTATGTGCAAGGAACGGTGGTACGAATTTTGAATTGAGTTAACCGTGTCACGTGCGGATCCCTCGGTGGGCGAGTCCAACTCGCCTTGTCTGGTTTTTTTTTATTAAACGCGCTTCAGTCTGTTCCTCGCACCGACGAAACGAGCACCAAACCTCAATTTTTCTACTCAAACAAATAACTTAGCCATCTGCAACATATTGACTGCCCGGAAAATGGATGGTCATAGCGTGGCGATTTATATCAAATGATTGTTTGTGTACATGGACACATGGCGTTTGGAAGGTTTTGCTTGTTTTCCGACAGAATAATTAATGCTGGAGTTTGGTTAAGGAAAATTGCTGTTGATTCGGGAAATTCTTTCGTGGAATTGTAACGATGGGAAGTTATGGTATGACCTAGTCCTATGATCTACGATCCTGGTCTTTATGCAGTTAGTATAGAGTTAGTTTATTTGTCTGTTTATTTCATTTTGTACTTAATACATTATGCAGGGTTTTATTCCACTGTCTGCACACATTTTTTTGAATTGAAAGACCGGCCTAGTTTGATTCAGGCGCACCTTGTTATAAGCAATTCGTTATTTAAAAAAACCGGTCAAGTGCGAGTTGGACTCGCGCACCGGGGGTTCTGCACAGTAGGTATTATTATTAAATGCCGATTTGAATTCGATTTCGAATCGAATCAGCGCGAGCCCAACTCACACTTGACCATTTGTTTCACTGTCTCTACCTCTTGGCCGCATATCCTGCAATATGTGTTGTCACAGTTATATATTATTATAACCTCAATTACATGTCAAGACTGTAATTATATTTTTAAACGTAAACATACACCGTAACTGCCTGTCTTTACTTTGTTTTTTCAATCGATTATTTTTCAAACCACAATACAAAGTTTAAATAAGACATTTTTTTTTCTACTGCCTGCTCCTATGCTCGCGGGGAATGAATGCTATTTCTGCAAAGGTATAAAATAAAAAAGAAATAGTGTTCATAATGTTATATCTTTTACAAGCGGCTCAATTATATTTGTTTTGTTATTTACTTGTTCTGTGAAAATTGTATCTCACACTACGTAACAAAGGGTAGTTAAGCCGTAAAGAGATGCTTAAGTGTGTCATAAAACTTTATAGTGTCTTACATTGTTAAGGTTGCCTTTGGGATTTATCTTCCTGCCTAGTTATGACCGAGTGAGAAAGTGAAAAACACGATTATTCATAAAATTGTGTTTTTAACCCTTAAAGCTTTTTTTGGGCACGGAGAAAGCAAACAAGCACTGGTCACCTGCCTGATATTGAGTGAGATATGTGACCCATGGACGTATACGTCCTTAAGACTACAATCTGAAGACTGCAATCCTAAGACCGCAAATGCGAGGTCATCCCTGAGTAGATACTAAGATTGAATGCCCCAACGCTAGTCTTTTTCTTTCATTATTAATAGGACTGTGTTTGAACTTAACTATGTGGTTATAGAATTACCAACAACTCTATGTTGGTAATTCTGTAGCTATGCCTAGCCCACTCTGGGATGAAGGCGTAACTGTATGTATGTATGTATGTTTGTATGTCTGACCTTAGTCTCACCTGATATTAAGTTACGAACACCGGTTGTCTTATCCCCACAATGAACAAAGCAGTGCGAATACCGCTGCTTGGTGGTAGGTTAAAAAGTGTGTAAAGGTTAGGTTAGGTTAGGTTAGGTTTTTTTTTAACAGAAATTCAGTTTCTTTTGGGTCGTTATTAGCTAGGTTTGTGAAAAACGTTAAATTAGTTAAAGAGATAGTAAGTAAGTAGATTATAAAATACCTACAATTGTTAATTCTTCATAATCGACCGTCCACATACTTCATTAAAAAATCTTGCCTATACTAGTTCTTTTCTTGAGATAATCCTCTCAACCTATGGTGAAAGCGACTTAAATAAGAAATAAATTTTAATTTCCAATGGGCTATGTATCTACAACGTGGCTCGATTACTATTATGACTTAGATCGCGTTTGAAAAAAATACATCAATAGGTTAAAATATTTTTAGTAAAATTCTTACTGAAGATTTTGCCTACAGTCAAACTATTTGCGTTTTAAGCGATAAATTAAATTATTTCCGGGCGGCGTTGGCAAGCTCTACAGTTACATTTTGCAAGAAAAATGGGTTTTAATTAAATTCACTTTTAGACTGATTTACGACTTAATTGCAAAGCTTGCATTTCTTAGGACTTGGCATGTTTTTTAACTAATGAAGTTTTTTCACGGACTTGTTAGTCGTAAGTTAACCAAGGACGTTGTAAGTTCAATTTATGATTAAATTATCTATTTTATTATTAAAAATTAATAAATATACACAAAACTAAAATCAAGGCGAAAGACAAAACAAACTAAACCCACGAATTTTCCATTATTTCTAATGTTTGCTTGTAATATATTACTAGCTCTCTCCCGAAGCAAATTTTGTCATAGATGAAACAAACAAGACAAGCAAATATAACATAGTGAATTAACAAAAAAAAACTTTAACATGGGCGTAGACATGAATAATTTTATAAAACCAGTACCGAGTCCCAAGGTACCTAACACATTGTTTTAAAAATGTCCATGTCTTCCCGTGGGAGTGAAAGTAATAAAGGCTTGTAGTACTGTTAGGTGATGGGCTTGCAACCTGTCACTAATACACTCGTAAACATCTTAGCCTAAGTGTGCAAAATGTGGTAACAGAATTAGCAACAACTTTTTTTTAGGGTTGTTGGTAATTCTGCACCTCTACCTACCCCACTCTGGGAATGAAGGCATGAGTTTAATGTATGTACGCGTGTAAGTTATAAAAAGCTTTTTGATACTTGGTTTAGAGTCGAACCGCGCAAGTAGAATGTGCGGCCCAGTGCGGCCCACATCCCCAACGGCGTAGAGGAAGAATCGCTGAGTTTTTAGTGGAGATTCCGGCCGCTCTCGGTCAGTGAGGTCTTTGTTCTTTGAACTACTATTATAAGAGGAGATTCAAGCGAGATGTAACACCAAATAGCTTTATTATTTCACACTAATTGCTATTTCATCTAGATTTCTTTTCACTCGAGACAATGTCAAACAAAGTCCTCGGATAATTACTTTTGAGTTTCCCTTTGAAGAGCTAATAGGAAAAGAATTAGATACAAAAGCTCTTCGATTGGCTAATAAAAGATTTAATTATCTTTGGCTGGATCGAGGAATTTCTTTGAAATAAAAAGAAGCGGAATGAGAATAGTGATGTTATTTCTTAGCAACGGATTGTTTGGGCTGTAAATACTTTAGTAAATACTAATAATAGACTGCTTAGTTTCTGGCGCTTATGTAACGCTTCATTTCAATAGTGTTCTATTTGTAACAATTGGTAATTGGAAAATTCTCATTACTATGCACCACTTATTCGTCGAATGTGTCGTTCCACCGAATTTCACTACATCGAAAGCTATTCTGCTGAGGCCCTAATATGGCTGCTTATATCGCGTAACAAAGTTTGGATAAGGCATCCGTTACCTTCTGACACGTAAATAAGTACGAGAGTGACGGATGCTTTATCCACATTTGACGCGCGATATAGACGCAACCATACTAGGTCCGCTAGATCTATTTATTATTTTATTAAGGTTAGGTTATACTAGTAACTATCACAAAATATTAACCCCTTCTCTGCGCCTATAAATCTTGTCGATGAAATGATAATTCTGCAAAATGATACGTTCAAATGAGTGTCGACAAACAGGGGTAAACCGTCGAAATTATTGATCGTAAATGTCACTACACCTTAAGGGTCATACAAAGATTTAGGTTAGCGTCATTCCTGTGGTAATCCCCGAAGTTAACGTTTTTAAAGCCTAATTTTCTGGCTGAACCTATATCCGCATAAACGGCGTCAGATCTACTGGGTATTGATTCTCTCAATAGCAAAGGTGAGCGAATGCAGGAGTGAAGTTCAAGCGGCGAGTGTAAGTAGTCCTGTCAGAGCGATCAAAACACATAATGCGCGTGCATTCTCAATTAGGCAGCCTTACGTTCGAGAAGCCATGCTGCCAAATTGAATACACGCGCTGAAATGTGTTTTGTTCGCTTTGACGGGACAACTTAAACTCGCCGCTTGCACATCACTCCTGCGTTCGCTCACCTTTGCTATTGAAAGAATCACTACCCAGTAGCCCTATCAGATAAAAATATAACTTATATGCAGAAAATACCATAGACCATAGGAAAAACAACTTTTGTTTTTTTTCGTGTGTGTATGACCCTTAAATGTTTTATTAATTATTATTATACACCACACACGTAACCACTGGTGCTACAGATTTAATTAAACATCGACGTAGTATAATCGTTTATTATCGACTCCATTATCGCGCAGTAATAAACTTTTAAGTGGCTATCTATCGGCTGATCGTGAATACTCGGAAACTGGCAATTGATGGCTTTAGCAATAAACTTAATGTGGTCGGCAAATGTATTAAAATTTAAACTTTATAGATCAACTGTTCTTTCGTACCTAAAATCTAGGTAGGTTTTTAACTAATAAGATTTTTAGGTATACCTACTTACGGGAAGGTACGAGTAAAAGTTTTCACAACATATGACCTAGATGTCGCGTTTAGCTTAGTTGATAGTGACCCTGCCTATGAAGCTAGTTGTCCCGGGTTCGATTCCCGGTCAGGGCAAATATTTGTGTGATGAGCGCTAGTATTTAATGAGTTTTGGGTGTTTTATATGCATATAAGTATATATTTCTCTATATAAGTTTGTTTATCGTTGCCTAGTAGGTACCCATTGTACAAGCCTATACCTTAGTTTGGGATTTAGGTCGATATGTTTGAGATTGTATGTATGTATGTATGTATGTAGGTATGTATGTAAACACTTTATTGTACAAAACAAAAACAATAGGTACAATGAAGATTTATAAAAAAAGCCGGCCAAGTGCGAGTTGAACTCGCGTGGAGAGGGTTCCGTACCGTACATACGTAATTTTTTAATAGGTTTTTCTGTAGTCTACAAGCATTATAGTATATACCGTATTTTTTTCAAAATTTTAGTCTCATTAGTTTCGGAGATCATCAAAGGTCAATTTTCGTCTTCTTTCATGAATAAAATCGAAACTATTTATTTTAGAATAATAACAAAAATATATTTGGGATGCTCATAACGAGCCCTTTACCCGAGCCCGTGAAGGAGTAACAAACTAACACACACACAAACTTTCGCATTATATTAGAAGCATTTTGTTTCTTGGCATTTAACGTTATTAAGTAGTCGATCGCTAAAAGTAGTTACATTCTCTCTAGTATTTTAAACTTTGACATATCGAATATAGAATTCTTCTCAATGCTCTTGATTCAATATACCGTCCTCGCCGTTATTACTTCACTTTGCTCCCTTGGGACGTTTTCAATTGCGACTTTGATTTTAGCTTCAAAGTAGGGCACTCAACGCGAATGGTGACCTGGAAACGAAAATCGACAAGCAATTGCTATTTTTGCAACAGGCATAAAGCCATGATAATCTTCAAAATAGCGTGTTTTAAACTAATATCAACTAAGCAACGAAGAATTCAAGAAAAAAAGTGAAAAAACCCGTCTTTTTTAAGCTATGATTTTAACTACATACTTACATACATATGTATATAAACTCACGCCATTATTCCGTGTAGGCAGAGTAATTAAAAAAAACAATTATTTACCATTATAGACTCACTTGACAACGATGAAATAAATGTATAAACAAACGGTAAAAATGTTTATTAAAACCACGTATATTTTGTACAAACTTATAAAATAAAATAAATTATTAACCTAAATTGTTACATTTTAAAACCATCAGTCAATAAATACTATTAAACGGCAAAAAATACTTTGTTTCAAATAAATAACTTAATCTACTAAATAAATATTAAATTATTATTTTTTAAATCCCATCGTATAAATTTAACATACTTTGGGCAAAAATTGGTTAATTTTTTAATTTAAAATTTATAATTGTAATATAAGTTTTGCAAATACCTAAATTGTATTTTTATACATCAGCGTGTATATAACACGCAGAGTTAGAAAACAATCCATAAATACAACCTTAACATTAAAAAACCTTATAAAGACATCAACATAACTGTGATATTTCAAATTATATTCAGTTGTAAAATGATTTAATTATGATCTTAATATAACTTGTCGTACCAGAACAATCATGTGTTAGCAACTTTGGGCCCCTACGCCATTGGTTTTAAATCGCCCATCTGAAGCTGGGAATCTGGTTGAAGATAGTAATAATATTGTTTAATGCTACAAAAGCACCACTTTAGGAGTAATAACGTATTGGGATCCTAGTGAAAAAGGGTTTAAGTCTGGTATTCTCGATGTATGTATAAATCTTTTTTAATTACGAATTAAGTCGACATATACCCTTTTTAACGTGGACGCCCAAATAAAAACCGGCCAAGAGTGCGAGTCAGATTTGCACACGACAGATTCTAACGTTCTTGCATGGCATCGATTTTTTATTTAACTTTTTTTAAAGCGGTATACAATCTCTGTAAAAAAACACTGTCTACTATTACATTTCATGAGTTACAGCCCGCTGTTAGACAGACAGACGGACATCGGAAGCTTAGTAATTGGTAAACCTAAAAAACAAGATAGTTTATATGAAAATAAAAAAAATCTCCTATATAATCAGGTAATTTTAATACTTAGGATCAAGGCTCGGAAAAACCGTCATTTCAAATACTGAAATGAGTTTAGTACATTGGAGACTTCCTTAAAATTTTATTATTTTAAGTTTTAAACTAAATTCCTAGTACATTCGGTTTACCCATTTATTATTAATTGATTACATTCAAAGATTTATTTCTGTGTCATAAATAAAATAATGAAATGTTGCTGAATGTAAATAAATTATGCTGTAACAAATTTATATGATTATAATTCAATTTCATTAATAATAAGGAAGTCTCTACTGTACGGAACAGGGTTAAGTTTTTGAAATGACGGGCGTTTTTCTAGGCATTGCTTATGATTTAATAGAATACTTTAGGTTCATCTAGATGAAACATACAACCTACGCGACCCCCCCTGGGGCGGTGATATAGACAGGAGAGGGGGTAGGCCTCTGTTTTTGCATGCTATAGGCCCTGTTTGAGGCCCAATCCTTCCCGTAACCGTTGCCTGAAGATACGGCGTAACTACTGCCGTAGTCTGAGTTGAAATCTGCGGAGTCGCTGCTACCGAAGTATGAGTAGTGGGACATTGGATGGTGGTGCTGTAACAAAATAGTTTTTTATTAATATTTATTCAGTAAATTGGCCACTTCAGGGCTCTTTTACACATCGGTAATATGGAGAGAATCTACTAGCGCTTTGGACATGACCATCACTGTGGAGAAGAAGCGCCGCAAGAAACTCCAGCAGAAGGTTATTTCTTTACAAGCAATTTGTCGTTAGTGGCATAGAGGCATTTTTGGCGTCTCCCAAATCTTACTGTCAAGATCTCAAATTGTCGAAACCGCATAAAAACTACATCTCATAAAGCCAAGATCTCATAATTATGGGAGCCTGCCATTTGGCTGAAATATGTTTGCCAAATGTATCGTTTCCCAACTTTTTTATTTGCCAATCCATCCCATCACCCACCCATCTTTCCTATAGGTTAGGTTAGGTTAGTTTTTATAAAATACTAAAATATTTACGGTTACAGAAAACAAAGCGGGTTTGCAAATGAAAGATAGATAACAATAGAGACCCTAGACAAAACACGTATCGCTTAAACAAACGACTATCGAAAACTGTCAAAACGTTTGGAATTGACATATTCGCTCGACGCGACCGTCCTATAGCTTACGTCAATCCTACATATTTTCGATAACGATAACATTCGCTGAATACATCTTGCCTAGAGATACAGGGGTGTTATAAAGCTTGAATAGAAATTTATATTTAAGAGGGCACCTATGGTGCCATGCCCCCGCAAGAATGAAAAGGAATGGCTTTATGTGCTTTCGCGCGAAGATAGTACTCGCACGCCTTGATGGCAGCGTCAAATTCAATTAATTGCTGTTTACTTTAAAACCACAACATTTATTGAAAAAATGTTTTGCCAGGATGAGGAAATCATCGTTAAAGATTAAAGGGTTTCGAAGATTCAACCAAAAACCATGTAAAAAATAAACCGAAAATCGAGGATTTTATTTCTAATCGTGTTTTCATGTTTGCCACTCTCAAGCAAATTTAATCAAGTTTAATATATCCAAAGAACAGATAAAAAGGCGTTATGATTATTGAGATCCAGATCGCGGAACACTCCAGACTTTATCATAGCTGGCCTCATAAATTCATAATGCATTTCATTAGAAATTCCTAAACATTGATTGGTTTACACGTTACCAACTTGACGGAATCGTTATGGGTTGTTTTCATGGCAACATGGCTCGAAACTAACAATTACTTGTGTTAAATTTAAGACTGTTAAATTGTCCTCCATGTGGCGTTAATTTTTCCACCCTGTATAATATACGTCACATAACAACTCTACGCAGTAGTACTAAAGCATTAACATTTTAATGTTAAAAAGCTCCGGCTTAATATTTTATCTCTAAAAGCTTCGAGTGGACAGATAAATATATTTCCCGAGCTTGCGTAAAATAAAGGGATTATACATGTAATATATTCTGTGTGAAAACCTATGTAACGTGTAAATAACATATTTTAATGAGTATTCTGGCATTTTTTAATTTTTTAATATCGAACACCCTGTATGACTATTGTCTTTATAATATACAAGTACATCAATCGTGAGCAAACTTATCACCAGGGTGTTCTACCCACAAATATGAACAACTTTCACTATGGGACCAACTCTGAAATCACGAAAAAAAAAAACAGCTGTTTCATACATTTTGGTCGCGGAAGTATTGAACTGCTCTATGACATGACAATGTAACAACTGATTTTTTTTGAGATTTCAGAGTTGGTCCCGTAGTGAAAAACAGTTGAAGCTTACGGCCAAATTGTACTGCTTTAATAAATTGAAATGTTTTATAATTGTAAATATTTTATTATTAACTTAATAGTAAGTTCAATCAGTAAACGTGAATGTTTTGTCTTTTACTGTTTTTCAATCAGTTCATGATACTGTACCCTAACCCTGAGTTACAATTACCGTACTCGCTAGCAAATCGAATGCTCTGTCCCTCGCACTTCATAAGAATACTGTGAGGTCTGCGAGGGACAGAGCATTCGACTCGCTAGCGAGTGCGGTAATTGTAACTTATGGTAAGGGTAAGTCGTTCGTGATAAGTTACTCTTACTGTTTTTTGCTTTACTGTGTAGTAGAAAATAGGATAACCCATCATTTTATCGAATTTCACTTCATCGATTGTATCATTTCATCGAATTTTATTTCATTGAACGCTATTTTCTGCTTAAACCTTGATTTTTTCAGAACATCTTAATTACTCATTTAGGGCTGAGTTCACCAACCAATTTAACAGACGGTTAAGTCTTAATCAGCTGTTAGTCCATACATTTGACAACCGTCAAACCGCTAACCGTCCGTTTAATTGTTGGTGAACACTGCGCTAAGTGGGTTAGTTTACGTTATACATGTGAATAAAAAAATCACTCATGCGGTGACGAATGCCTTTCGATGAAATGAAAATTCTGCGTAATGATACGTTCGTTGAAAGATGTTTCGATAAAATAATAGGTACCCAGGAAATAGTCATATTAGGCATAGTCATAGCATTTATTGCAAGCCATAGTGACTGACCTTAAAGTTGTTGCTTAATTATTAATTACTAAAACTATAACACGGGACTTAATCACGTAATAAGATAAACATTTACCATTATTATTATTATTTGTTGATTTTCAGTAAACAGTTTTTGAGGGAAACCCAAGACTTTGTACTAACTAGATTTGTCAGGGATTTGAGTGGATTTCTGAATGGGAGAGAGATGGATATTAAATCAGCGTCTGTCAGAGTCTGTTACGTGTCAACTTAACTTTTGTGGCAACAAATTACGACCACGGATTGTGAGGCGTGGGTAGGGGTCTTGTAAATAAGCTAGCGGTCTGTCCCGACTTCGCCCGGGTTGAATATACACCGTGCCCGGGACGTACCCGAAGGATTTTAACCATTGATTCTAGACTATTTAGAGTATATAATGTGGTATAACGTGTAGTCCAATATCGCATAATTTCCGAGATTTTTATTATTTAATAAACAGTTCCATAGTTAATTTAATTTGAACTCTGTCACCTTAACTTAAAGCATTACCTACTAATGTTTTAAACGTTGTTTTAATTATAACAAAATTAAATATGGCGCATTTACTCGATGAGAAACGCATTTTTATAATGAAAAATATAATTAAATTAAAAAGCTTCGAGGAAGGAAAATCAAGAGGCAAAACACAGAAAAATAAATGTTATAAATTTATGAGAGGATATTGGATCATTATTATGAGAGGGCGATTTCGAGGTCGAAAAAACTTTATGATTTATTAATATTGGATTAAAACATTAAGAGCCTCAATGCCAAAAAAATGGCCAAGTGCGAGTCGGATTTGCACACGAAGGCTTCTGTACTACTCTTGTACGGGGGCACCCTGTATTTTTTTTTGTTGCTACGGAAGGACCGGCAAACGGATAGTGGAGGCTTAGTAATAGGGTTCCGCTAGCGCCCTTTGCGTACGGAATCCTAAAACCGTAGTAAATTGTATTGTAATGATCATTGAAGTACTTGGAAACTCTTTTGAATAATACTATTAATCGCTCCCTTGTTCGATTAGGTAGACTACTGTACGTTGAAATAAACTTAAACTTGGTAGGAGTTGAAGACTGAAATGAAACTGATTTGAAGTTGTAACAATTTGAGTACTGCAAGAGTAATAAAATAAAACGTTAATTTATGTTTATTTATAACTTAGTCACATCACAGTACATCAGTATTTAACTCATTTTACGACTTTCGTAATAAATGAATGATTTGAAATGATTCGTATAAAAAAAGGTGCATAATGCTAGACAAATAAAAAACGTTATTTTGTTATAAAATATATAAAAATTTGCACTAACTCATTGTTTTTTACCCAGTACCAGTTGGTTCCTTGGTTCTCAAAAGCAGCAGTTTCATTAAAAAAACAACTTAATCTGAAGTAGTTAAAAACCATCACAATAGACATTATGATGATAGGAGAATTAAGTATGTCAAATGAAACATTACAGCAACTTAAAACAGCTATTGAACATACCCGACTGCAACGAAGCCCAATAAGGAGGGAAATATATTTGAACTGTATGTATGTGTGTATATCAGTTCCTATATCGCCTCGTAACTACACAACGTGTTAACAACTACCAATTCTGAATTCCCCATACTGACCTATTCAGATTGTTAACCCTGTATATTTTCGAGAAGTAAGGTCACAAACTTACCAACATCAATCCTACCTTAACGTCTATCCTACCTTGACGTCTATCCTACATTGAAGGCTATCCTACTTTAACGTCTATCCTACCTTGACGTCTATCCTACCTTAACGTCTATCCTACCCTAAAGTCTATCCTACCTTAACGTCTATCCTACCTTGACGTCTATCCTACCTTAACGTCTATCCTACCCTAAAGTCTATCCTACCTAAACGTCTATCCTACCTTGACGTCTATCCTACCTTAACGTTTATCCTACCTTAACGTCTATCCTACTTTAACGTCTATCTTACCTTGACGTCTATCCTACCTTAACGTCTATCCTACCTTGCAAGCCTTGAGCGTGCTCAGCAGTCCTGGTAGGAGGAGAGCAGCGATCAGTAGGAGTTTCTTTATGAGTAGAACTGCCAGTAGGATTGGTATCAGGAGGAGTTTGGTCTTCAGAGCTGCTAGGAGGGTTAGGAGGGGCACGACTACTGCGAGCTTCTTTTTGCGGCCACGACCTGGAATAAGCATATTTAAGTAGGAATTAAAATTCGGATCTTACAGTAATCTGTACTGCACACTAATAAGAGTCAAAATTAAAAACACAAAATAACAATTTAATGTAACATCAACAGCAGTACAACAGGTGGTCTTATCGCTAAATAGCGATCTCTTCCAGAGTACCTTAATAATAGAAGAGACGTCCAGAAAAGTCAGGAAGGAACCTAATTGTTTATCTTTAAAAAAAGCACGTCATAAATAAATTGTTGCTTTTCCTGACATTCGGGCTAAGTCAAATATTAATTTAATCCCCAAACAAAAAATATTTACTTTTCTCTTTAATTCTTATTGAACGAAAAAATCACATTGTCTTACGAAGATTTTTACAGTTAAAGTATTAACACCTTTGCTCGGAAAATCAAGTCTCACTTAAAATGAAAACAGATCACGATGTACGTAAAATTGTAACCACATTGACCCTTTTTAATTGCTCGTTATTGTTTGTGTTTTACCTGATAAGCTGCGTAAATTTTATTTTATGTAAATTTATAACTTCATAAATGTTCTTTGGAAGCAATCGAACTCAATTTATGGGGTTGAAATACATAAATCAAAGATGACAAATAGGCCGTTTGTCTCCATAAAGACCGAAATTCCCTTTTTTATTGCTGACTGTCCGTGTTTTTTGGGCGGACGAGGAAAAAGTTAAGTATTGCTTTTATTTTCCTTGATTTGAATAAAATTGTGAAGATTGTCTACCTCAGTTCTACGCATTAGTTAACCCTTTACACCCGAGGGATTCAGACATTTTTTTTTTTAATATCTATAATAGACAAAAAAAATTTTTTTACTCTTTTCATATTCAATTATGTAAAAACCCTCACAATCGTATATTTTTTTTTTACACGGTTCATATTCAATTAGGAAAAAACCCTCAGAATCGTATCAGCTCGGGTGGAAAGGGATAAGGTAAAATTATTTCATATGAAAGGCTAATGAGTACTAGGGAATGCAATTTAACCGGTTATTAACCGTTTTTGTATGAAAATAATCGGTTAAAACCGGTTATAACCGGTTATTTGCATTCCCTAATGAGTACACAAATCACTGGGCTTTGAAGATACATTTTATTAAGTACCTATTTAATATAAAATTGGTACAAAAGGTGAACTTAATGCCGAATGACATTCACTACCAGGGGCCTGTTTTATAAAGCTACAAATTACAATTTACAAGTTACAAGTTTCCATTTGACACAACCTCGACCAATGACGTCCAGCCATCTGAGCAGTTTTGCCAGTTTAGACCTGTAAAATTGTTACTTGTAGCTTTATAAAACGTGCCCCAGTCGGCATTTAGGCAAATCAGAAAGAAAATTCTATAAATATAGTAAATTTATAGAACGAACTTTAACACGTTAATCATATCTTCGGAGTACACTAAAGCTTCAATGTCGTTACTAAATGACCATCACCTTAATTAAGCATCAATGTAGTACGCGTACATCTAATTTAACGGCATGTATATTGCAGCTTAGGAATCCGATACCGCTTTCAATCGGTCATTGGGACTCACTCCGATCTCGACCTAATCATCCATGACCGAAGCATAGCGTATTTATATCTACCAGTGGTTCTACCATGGTTAAGTTTGTCGCTATGGATAAAATGTAGATAAAACCACACTTTTTATAACTGGCTTTAATTTAACTTGCATTATTCGCATGAATAAATTTTTCACAACACTCTTTTTCATTAAATTCCTAACGTCACTTTTTAAGGTGCTTAGCCTAAGCCGTCGTTCTGTCCGTCTCTCTGTCTGTCTATTTGTTTGTTTATCAGCCAGTGGTCTGTATCTCATGAACTGTAATAGGTAGAGTGTGTATTTCTATTGACGCTGTAACAAAAAATATTTTAATTTAAATTAAAATAATAAATCGATTTATTAACACTTCAAAGCAAAATCCCTCGTAATTTTTAACAGTAGCTTGTTTATAATAAAAGGAATTAAAAATATTTTTTTTCGTACATTGGATCACTGTTTTACGTAGTTTGTAAACAAGACTTCCTTAATCTCGAGCCCTTTATATTATAACCACAATGATTGATGACTTAGAACATTATAATGTGATCTTATATAAACAACTTTGCGTACATAAATGCGGTGTCTTTAAAAAGGGAAAGAAAGAACACAGTTCATCGCAAACAAGAAAACATACATAAACTCATGCCTTCATTCCCAGAGTCGGGTAGGCAGACATACAGAATTACCAACAACTCTAAAAATTTGTTGATAATTCCGACCCAGACTTCATTATGACCCAATATTCAATACTCAAATGTTTATTGCATTATTCCACATTATGAGGTAACAGTTGACAAGCTAACTTACACTAGATAGCTAAGGCTAGCTAATACAGTAATTAATATAAAGTTAATTATGGACGCTGTTGGGCACAGCAATAGTAGGAGACGGCTTTAGCTCAATAATCTTACATTGTACTTACTTACTATACAGGGTGTCCCAGAAACCGACGTCAACTCGTCTAGGGCTGATAGAGCAGCTAAAAAGCTATCGATTTAACCCCTATGTATATTCAGCGATTTTTGCTAGTTTCGGAGATATTGATCATTTAAATCTGAATATTTGTAATTTTCCCTTATGTCCATGTCACGAAAAATCATTAATTTCATGTTTTATGTCATTAGTTTTTCAGTGGTATCGTACATAATTAGAATCATTACGAATCAGCGAACTTTTTAAACCTAGTTGCCCGTTTTCTTTGAGATATTTTATTAAACTTGAATATTTATTGTATTTATTTTGTATTACCCATTATGTATTTTGAACTTTATGTATGTATTACGATACGATCGTCAAATGCACCTTGTCCAAGGCTTCTCACACACATTCCGTCGATCATTCTAGCGAACGCTCCAATAATCGCTTAATTCTATTCCTGATAGACTAATTAGATATAGATCGAATCAAGCACGCAGCAGAAAACAAACTAATTACAGAAATTAATCCACCAGAACTACAACACGGTCAATAAGGTTAATCAACTTTTTGCTCTCTTTTTCACGCACAGCAATTGAATTATCAGGCAGATGCCAGTTCTCACGTCTTGCTCTAATTGTGATGACCTTAGCATTTAAGTAGTCCAATTGATGTCACAGTTGTGGGGAGTAGTTTGATAGTGTATCTATGGTGTTGTCAAAATTGTGAATCAATAAGTTTTTTAGGGTCCCGTACAAAATATGAAAAAACGGAACCCTTATAGGATCACTCGTGCGTCTGTCTGTCTGAGCGTCTGTCACAGCCGATTTGCTCTGAAACTACTGGACCGATTGAGTTGAAATTAAAGTGCAAAGTATTTTTTTTTTTTAAATGATGGTTCATTTTCGAGGTAAAAATTAGGAAATTAAAAAAAAGTATTGCAAATCTTACTGTGTCAAATGAAAGGGCTCGTTATGAGGATCTCAAGTATAATTTTTTTTATTATTTTAAAATAAATAGTTATAATTTGAAAAATGAAAGAAGACGAAAATTGACAGATTGAAAAATTGAAAAATTCATTCAAATTATTGAGCATAAAATTTTGAAAAATATATAAAATATAGTTTAATTGCTTGTAGATAAAAAAATAGAGATGAGACCCAGGACGTAGCCTTTACAAAATAAGGTATAAAAGTCGTCAAATACAGCCTTATATAAATAAATTATGTCATATTAACTCATAAAAAGTGACAAAAACATCTAACAAAGGAGTAAGCTCCACGCATTGCCAATAAATAGCGGCTTTACCTAATCCAGATTATTCCTGCCACGAAAATCAACCCAACTCGTGCAAAAACAAACTCTACCTAGTGTTAACATGGTTCACCTTGGATTTTTATAAAAGCCTGTTTTCTGGTAGACGGTGGAATCCAGGGTTGACACGCAAATGGCACGTTTATGGCACCGCCCTTAATTTTTATGACGGCACGGAACCTTTCGGAATTTTCTAGCGTATCGACTTTATTTGGTGATGGTCTAATTTTAACGATTGGAATGCAATAATCAACCTTATATTTCAATATATTAAGAAAACAATTAGGTACTTACATTGCTTTTAAAGTTACCTATTTTTATTACTTAGTAGTACAAAGTTTGCAGCAAAAATATATTCTATGTAAATAACTGCTTGGAACTAGTCGAAAAAAAAACACAAAATAATAAAGAGTAAAATACAGACTATTTGCCAAAAATCACATTTAAATGTGGATTCAGTACCTACCTAGTGAGTTGACCTACATTCAATCAAGACAAAGTAAAAAAAAAATTTAAGAGGTCTCAATTTACACAAAACTTGAAACTTTAAGTAAACAAGAAAAAGGTTTAGGAATGCTTAACATAATTTCTGCCCGACTGTATAAATGTACATTTTAAAAAGTCTAATTTTTGTAGCCTAATTTGGTCGTAAGCCATTCTTATCTCACCTCACTGCACAATAAATTATACTTATTCTTCCTGTTCTCGTTTGGCCGTTTTATCCAACCTTCCATTACTTAATAGTCTTAAATATTAAGTCTATTCTGCCATTTTCTACACAATTTTCAATCGTGTATTATACACTTTAAATTGTGTAGATTATCTTCCCCAACGTACTAGTATAGACTAGCGATTAAACTAAGTAACTACCTAAAACTACCGAAACAAGTGAAACTTCTCTAAACCTGACACGATGCTGAAACTTCTCTTATACAAACCTAACCGAAAACGGATAGTTTAAAGACGGGAGTTTCCAGGGTCCTATTTTATAAAGCTACAAATTACAATTTACAGGTTAAAAGTTTCCATTTGACACAACCTCGACCAATGACGACTAGCTATTTGAGCAGTGTTGCTAGTTTAGACCAGGGTAGTTATTCTCTCAAAAGCAAAGGTGAGCGAATGCAGGAGTGAATGTCCAAGTGGCGAGTTTAAGAAGTCCCGTCAGAGCGAGCAAAACACATTTTAGCGCGTGCAATCTCAATTAGGCACCCTTATACGTTCGAGAAGCCATGCTGCCAAATTGAATACACGCGTTGAAATGTGTTTTGTTCGCTTTGACGGGACTACTTCAACTCGCCGCTTGGACAACTCCTGCGTTCGCTCACCTTTGTAGCTTGTAGCTTTATAAAACGTGCCCCTGGATTTTCTTGCGGCGCTTCTTCTCCGTTATGATGGTCTTGTCCGAAACGCTAGTAGATTCACTCCAAATTACCGACGTGTAAAAGAGCCCTCATGTGGCCAATTTATTGAATAAATATTTTGAACTGTACAGTCAACAGCATAAATAAGTGATCATTTATGTGCCTTGTCGCTTTCAATCGATCACAATTTTGTATGACATTTCAAACACGACGTTAAAGTGACAAGGTACATAAATTATTACTTATTTATGCTGTTGACAGTACTGCTTGTCGAACAAAATATTATTATTATTATTATTCTGCATACGAGTGTATGTTAGTTGTGGCGAACTATTTTCCGCAACTCGAAGAGTTAAGTATGCGCCTATTTTGCGTAGTATATAATGTAGTGTCAAAAACCTTTGACGTGAAAGCAACTCTATTTGTATCTTTTTTACGCTTTTATACCTAAACCATTTTGTTTAAAGATAGTACGAAAATAGATTAAACCCCGAAAAGGGCATAAGCAGAATACCTACTTTATGGTTTACTATCATTTGCTAAAAAACGTTTCACAAACTGAAACATATCGTTTTACAAAACGCTTTTTTTCCAAAACATGAAATATTTCAGGATTTTTATACAAGATGGTTCTGAAATAAACCCTGAAATATTTTCATTTCTGGAAAAATGTTTTTTACAAAATGATATAATTGTGAAATGAATCAGTTTGTGAAATGTTGTTTAACAAGTAATTGGATACCGAACTTTATATTATCGGCTAATTGGACAGTTTCCAAGGGAATGGTGAAAAACGAATTCTACGCATACAAAGACAAGGGCAACAGCTGCAGCTAGTAAACTATAAATGTAAACGTAACAGTTTGTTACGCTTTCACAACTAAAACGCCAAACCGAATTTAATGAATTTAGGTATGAAGATATTGCTTGGACCCCGGGAAAATACTTTTTATCCTAGAAAATTGTTCAGTTCCTGATACCTATAGAATAACGAAAAACTACTTTTACTCAGACAGAGTCACAGGCACCAGCCAATCTATTATTAAAACCAATTGTTTATATAATTGTCTTAGTAGTTATAAATGGACTGTGACACACGAACGAACTGACGGACTTCGTGAATCTACTATCTAACCTAACCTAACCTAACCTAACTTTAAGCCGCTGGATCTAGTAACTTAAGACCTAAGATCACATCGGCACGTACTTCCTTTATACTTCAAAATAATGTCTGAAATCTAGGCAATGGATGTCTTACACACGCTCTTATAAATTTTGCTATTGTCTTGATTGGCATAAACAAGTTATTGAAATTCAAAACATAATTGCTCAGTCATTTAATTACTTTCTGAACCATAGATAATTCAGTCAATGGCTTAAGTACCTACATATTCACCTCATTAATTTCACATCACATCATGCTAATGGTGCTAACAAATTAGTCACGGATATTTTAATCATCGATTCTAGAGCCTATTTGGAGTATATAATGTCGTATAACATGTAGTCCGATAACGCATAATTACCGAGATTTTCATTATTTAAAAAACAATTCAATAGTTAATTTAATTTGAACTTTGCTCCTTATACCTAAAGCATTATTTACGAAGAAATTGATTGAATTTATTTATATGTTGTACGTTGATGATTTTGCTACTTACGAGTACAACATGAATCTTACTTAGTAAATAATGCTTTAGGTTAAGGTGACAAAGTTCAAATTAAATTAACTATTGAATTGTTTTTTAAATAATGAAAATTTCGGTAATTATGCGTTATTGGACTACATGTTATACCACATTATATACTCCAAATAGGCTCTTGAATCGATGATTAAAATATCTGTGACTAATTTGTTAGCACCTTATATTATAGATTTAATTATATTCTTGCAATGTTGTCTTTCCTTATCATCCATGAGACCAAGGGGTGTACGGTTCGTTCAAATTACACCATCAAAATATTTAACTATTATGGACATTTATATGTACAACAACTCTGGCAAAAGCAAGCTTAAAAAGCCCGACCATTTGTTTGATACTTATTTTAATGTTAATATCCACGTTATATTTTTTTAAATCCGCCATTTTTTTTTAAAAGAAAGTATGGTGTTCCGAGTCCAAGCTTTTAAGATTGTCTTTGTAACTCAAAGTGCCTCAGTTCTTTGAGAGAAGATATTTTATTCAAAAATGTATTTTTTTGAGAGACGCTTGTGTTGCCGACTGTATTTTTTGTATAGTTATTTTTTATAGGGCAAGAAGAAGCCAAACGAGCACTGGACACCTGGGGCAGGTTTTATATAGCTACAAGTTACAATTGTACAGGTCTAAACTGGCAACACTGCTCAAATAGCTGGTCGTCATTGGTCAAGGTTGTGTGAAATGGAAACTTGTAACCTGTAAATTGTAATTTGTAGTTTTATAAAACGGGCCCCTGATAGTACAAGAATAGGACAGAATAAAAATTCTCAAGACTGTAATCCTAAGACTGCAAAAACGTTGCCAACTCTAAAGTTAAAGATGGAATACTTTACGAACAAACAAAGTCAAATAAAAGCTCGTAAAGGATATACGCCCGAGCTCGCTCGAAACCCTGTAATTATTTGCCTTCCTTCCGCATGTAATCAATGCGCTATCATCGGGTCCAGGGGTGTTATATTCTCTTAGACGTTCGGTCGGTCAAACGAGTGAAAGAGTGAACGCGGCAAACCGGCAAGTTTAAGTAGTCTCGTCAGAGCGTACCAAACACATTTTAGAACGTGCATTCTCAATTAGGCAGCAGGGCTTTTGCCGAGCGATCGAACGTACAAAAGCTGCCTAATTGAGAATGCACGCGTTAAAATGTGTAAAACAGATTAAGTACCAATTTCACAAAACGATGTTAACCACGTAACAGACCAATCTTACGGCCGAGTTCACCAACCAATTTAACAGCCGGTTAAGTCTTAATCAGCTGTTAGTCAATACATTTTGACAAACGTTAAACCGCTAACCGTCCGTTTAATTTGTTGGCGAACACTGCACTTAGAGCGTTAAAAGCTGTCAAAATGTATAAACTAACAGTCGATTAACATTGATTAAATTTAACATCGTTTGGTGAAATTGGTACTAAAACGTACAGTACGTTTTAATCTGTTCTTTGTTATGTACGAATACATGATTTTCTTTCTTTTCTTTCTACGCTAGTACTTTCACCATCTTATCCTTACACCGGACTACAATACAAACACTGCGGTTTGACGGTAGGATAAAAAATAAGACCTTGGTAGCAATCCTACCTGGGTGGTTGATCCTACCACCACTCTCTCTTATTAACTACAGTACAACCATTTTCTTAATAAATATCGGCAATCTTCGTTTTGCTATAAAACACGAGTGACAAATATACTTTCAGTTGCGAGTGCAAGTGTGATAGCAATAACCGACCGAACGCTATTAAGAAGTTGGGAGTACAGGGGTGTTATTCTCTGAAAAGCAAAGGTGAGCGAACGCAAGAGTGAATTCCAAGCGGCGAGTTTAAGAAGTCCCGTCAAAGTGAACAAAACACATTTTAGGGCGTGCATTTTCAATTTGGCAGCATGTCGTCTCGAACGTATGAGGCTGCCTAATTGAGAATGCACTCGCTAATATGTGTTTTGTTCGCTCGGACGGGACTACTTAATCTCGCCGCTTGGACTTCACTCGTTCATTCGCTCACCTTTGCTTCTTGAGAGAATCACACCCATGTACTATTTTTTTTACAGACTTCGTCCTCGTAGATTTTAATTGTTATCGAGATAGGGACTGTCCATTTTCTCCAGATAAAAAGTACTGTAAATTCGTGTCTGGTCTATAAGCTAAATCTATACTAAATTTCAAGTCAATCGATAATCGGCGTTGAACAGTGAAGACGGAACTAACAAATAAACAAACACTTAGGTAAGGAGAAGTTTAAGAAAAAGTTAAGGGTTACAATGTAGACAGACTTTACTCAAAAACCAGTGAGCTTCTTTCGCATTTGAGTTTTTCAGTTTTTCTTTTGCAGTTTCAATCAGCATGAACTTAATTGGAAATCATCTTTAAAAGCTCTATCCCCTTCTCTTGATTTAGTTTTAGATAATGAGTGAACGCGATGGGTCATTCAAGGGGGTGTAGCATCGGTGTACCATCGGTGAATATCGGTTGGTCTAAAATTATTTGGCCTATTTTTGTTTCGCCACATATATTTTTTCATACCAACGTTTCGTCTAATGATTATTTTAAATGTCGAAAACTGTTTGATCGAAATTGTTTTGCATAATACTGTTTGGTCGAAAAATTGTTTCACAAACACTTTTGTTTGGAGTAACTTTTTTTGTCGAATGTTTTTTTGGTGTAACGTTGACTGGAGGCCAGTCGACGGAGCTCCGCTTTGCGGAGCTCCTATTCCACGTAGTTGTGGCGCTTCGCGCCTGGACACAATTCTAACCCATCTAACCTATAGATTAGTTGAGACCTAGAAGCCATCAATTGTGTATGCATTGATTGTTATAATACCTTCACCACTACATTTAAAAACCACCCATAAATGATTTACCCAACGTTAGCCCGTTAACAGTAGTTCGTCTTCAAACAAAGGTATATTACGCAGCTTGCATGTGTGCGTGCCTAGACCGTACGCGCCGCAAGCCACCACAAGCAAACTCAACAGGACGCATCAAGCCGGTTTAATGGGAGCTTGCCTCTGGTTACGTTTGTATTGAGCATCGAGCGACGCGCATCGACGTAATCCTAGCGCCCGAGCGGCAATAGGTAACAGAAACTCCTAAAGGGCTGGAGATGAACTACTTTTCTTTTTTTACTATGCCCTAACGAACTCGCTTCTACCGCGTCTTGGAACAGCACGACTGCGGTCGGTTGCTCTGTGCTCTGTTTACTTCGCTCCAGCCGTGCGACCGCAAACGGAGCTTCTACCCCAATTGTCGAGCAAAGGGCCTAGAAATTCTTGATAGTTCTCAAATTGTCACCAAAGAGATTCAAGTCAATTGTACGTTTTATGCGGTTGTGGCACTAGTTGCTGACAACTTTTGTTCTAGTTTTGTCTATCTGTTTTATGTAGACTTGAATACGATCTGGTTTTAAAGTACAAAGTTGTCAGTGAGAGTTTATAGACTGTTGTGGTTTTTGTACAAATCTTAAATGGATATTTTAAGTGTAAATAAATGTTTTTATTGTAAATTTGTCTTGGAATGATACATTTAATTTGATTTATGTATTTGATTATTAAATAATGTTTTTATTATTATTCAAACTAATTACCTACCTATTTAAAAGATAAGAAAGATATTAATTATAATTATAATTATTTATGTATAATCGACATACTTTAAAAATCTCTCTCCTTCCTCCCCCCAATCTACCCATTCAATTCCTCCCTTGCGATTATTTTCCAGTAAAGTAATGAATAAAATGACATACTTGCGTTACCTAAAAATAACCGTATCCCTTCAAGCAGTGATATATTATTCTCTATTTTGTTTTGAAATGATGTATTACATAATAAATGTATTATTTCAGCACATCAATCTTCTCAAAAAGATTACTAAATATATATTACTGTTTAAAAGGTAATATTATTAGAACCTTAATTTAAGCCCACGTACAGAATATTCATAACAAGAACGTAGGCGTAGGATATTCAATAGGTACACATCTCGCAGCTAATTTGAAGATGTTTTTATTTTTAATGCGATAATATTATGAATCTAGGATCAAGATGGTCTAAAGAGACTATAGTCAATAGGCAAATTAATTAAGCTCTACAGATTTTGGAGACTTTTTTAAGTTTAATTTTTATAATAACTTAATTAATTATTAGGCGATGGGTTTGCAACCTGTCACTAACACACTGGTAAACATCTTAGCCTAATTTGTGCAAATTGTGGTTACAGAATTATCAACAAGTTTTTAGAGTTGTTGGTAATTCTGTAGCTCTGCCTACCCCACTCTGGGGATGAAGACATGAAGGTATAAAGGTATTTTTTTAAACAGATGAATTTTAAACGATGTAGGGTAAATTTAGAGTAGGATCATTTTTTTAAATGTATTAAAAATTAAAAACATTAAAAATTGCACTTTGCCCAATGCACCAACAGCAATATTATGTAGCTACCAGTACCACCTTCATCGTTACTAATCCAAAAGTATGTTTTGCTCCCTTTTCACATAAAATAATGAAACGCGGTCAACGATGTCCACGCGGACAAAGTCGCATGTAAAATATTGCAATTTTAAATTTACACACTATGTTTAAAAAATATCCCGTGAATTTATTTTAAAAAACACTATCGGAATTCTTAACATGAAGCCAAATGCATTTAAAGTCATTTAACGAAGGCGCTGTAAACGAAAAATGAGACATCATGATTTAAAAACCAATTCCTAAATAGCGGCAATACGAGTACCTTGCAAAAAAAGTTTTAAATAACCCAAGGGAAATTACTAGGCGCTCAATCTCGGCACTGGGTTTTTTTACGGAGTTTTAAAAAAATAACTTGAAGTAATAGAAATGACCAAAGTCAAGACGAAAATAAAACCAAATAAAACAATTTATCGTTATTCCACAATCACATAACTACTGCTTAAGTTTGAGTGTGGTCTTTTCAATCATTTATACGCTTGATAATTTATCTCCATAGTAATTTTAAGATTGAATATCTTAAAAACTATTAATAATAGGTACCTTTTTTATTTAAATAATACTTAATTAAAATTTGTTTACATCTTCGCCCATTTCTATTGACGCCTAACTTTAAAAAGGTAATTAAAAAGGTTTACTACTAAATTTTTGGTTTCACTTACCACAAAATATCTTATTTAACAATTATTATCAGTAAAATAGCGTTATTTAACATTATTACAGACATATATTAAATAATATAAATATAAATTAAAACGAGAAAACTTTAGACATTATTTTCTGTTTAAGTTTAGAAGAGGACACACATTTGCTTTCATGTATAAATATTATAAAATTACCGATCATTTTATTAATGAAAATCGTTAGATATTATAATGTTTATTACTCAACGTTGCCCTACACAAAACATGTCGGGCCATCTCTTGAAATTTATTATGTAAGTACCACCATTTTGATTTATTTGTACGTTTCAATAGAAAAACGTCACTTTGCCTTGAAAAGGACAGTTTTAGGAGTAAAATTAAATAATTATGATGACTAAGATTAATACCTACTCGTGCAAGAAAGGCAATTTTTTCAAATATTGAAAACATTTTACTACTGTTTTTTAAGTTTTTAAAGAAAGCTTTTAAAAAAAAAGCTCGTTGCTGAATTTGTATTTTTTTTTTACTAGTGTATGTAACGTTTTTTCTTTGAGAATTCCCTAAAAAGAAATAAAAAAGTATCTGTGGCACTCTTTAACACTAATGTTTAAGTACAAAAAAGTTCATAAAAAGGCATTGACAAGTTGATGAAAACTGCAAGATGATAGCACTATCACTACTTTAAAGGAGAAACAACGTATCAACTCCAATTTAATTAAAAAGTTCATCACTATCACTATGTTCATGAACAACCGACGTATCAAATACTATTTATTTAGGAAGTTCAATATTTATTCACTTACCATCATCAACGACGTCTTCTTCTACTGTCCGTGCACCTTCAGGCAAATTCACCTTCATCCCCTTAACCCTGAAGAACTCTTTCACCACCTTCACAGCATACTTGGTAACTTCAGCCCATTCCGAAACGAAGCCTCTAGGCTCACTAACTTCCACTTCATCATTCTTAATTCCTAGACTGTCAACAGTCTCCTGGTCTAGTGGAACAAAACTGATCATGTGATTTGCTTTTATAGTTTCATTCGTACCTATGTAATCACCAAGTAAAGTTTTTTTTGCTAGTTTTAATGCTTTGTATTTGACGCAGGATAACGCTTCGCCTCGTAGGAAGCAGCCATCTTTGACATATCTTAGGTAACCGTCTTCAGCGCATGTTATGCCGTGGAGTGATAGGAAGAGGATGATGATTTTTATTAGGGGTGATGAGCTAGTGATCATGGCTGGTGATGGCCTGGAAAAAAGTAAGAAGCTGATGAGTACAGAACCATAAAAAATCGAGGGTTTTGTACAAACCGACTTTCACTTCGGTCGGTTTTTGTACAAGCATGAACATTGTGTATGCATTTTACGCTAACTCCAATCACGGTCAATGACTCGCAAACTGCACGGGTCATAGTTTGAATTATAATAAACAATGTTAGGTTTAAGTCATTGTACAGTCGCGAACTGGGTTTGTTGAGTCACTTACCCAATTTTCTAATTTGGCCGGGTAATGCAAATCGAATAGCTGTCAGCCAGTCGGTGACATCGGTTATTGAATACACGGCTAAATTACGAACAATGGCAAGTGGCTCAACAATCCCGGTTCGTGACTGTACGATTGACCTGCACGATTACAGCACCTATTATGTGAATCACGGTCTTTAAATTCCTCCGCACTCGTTCCTCGACATTGACATACTTTTGACATCCCTTTACAGTTTTTACGGTTTTAAATTGACCAAAATAAAAAAAACGTTATTAAGGTCTTTTAATAGGCCACATAAGCGTCTTTACTTTTGTTTGTTAGCAAATCCACCGTGCATTATTATGTTAACCAAAAACCGGCAATCTATTACAGTTCAAAAAATAAACCTCTAGACGGACGAACGAACGGACCAACAGCTTAGAAATAGGGTCCCGTCACACATTTTGGGTACGAAACCCTAAAATATAAATTAAAGTAATTACTCAATTTTAATCTATATGTCTAGTGTCAATATCTCTTTAGCTAGTTGTTATCACGCTGTTAAAGTTTATTAATGATCGTATGAAGTTTGCTTATTTCACTTCTGAACTAACTTCATCAACAGCTTCTCCATCAATAAAGAAGTTTCCTGGCACTTTAATGGATTCTGTAACACTAAACCATGAAATGATTTGAACATATCGGTTTTTTAATAAGTAATTTAATTTGGAAGACATAACATAAATAGTTTAAGTTTTTCATAATGTTATAATCGTTGAATTTATGCAAAAAATAAAGTCATTGAAATTCTTTAAATACCTATAAGCTAATCCAACGATATCTAGCAATTTAAAATACGCAAAGAGTTAAGTCTACATGAAATACGAAGGAAGATTATGGAGACATACATACATACCTTAAATAAACTACTAGTAAATAGGCAGACAAGTAAATACGGTTAATAAGAAAGTTTTAAAAGAGTATCCATTTAAAATAATCATGTTTCTCTGCAGTTTAAATGGTACTTACCTACTACATAAAAAATATTTATTTATTAGTTTTTGTTTAACATGTTTTTTTAATTTAATTAGTTCCCCGGACACTCATAAACTAAGAGACGCAAACGAGAAAAGAAAATGAAGCGAACTCAAACGCCATACTAACTTTTCCGCCTAAATATAGCCTATACAAGTGACATAGCTAATAGCTTATGTACCTACTATTACCGGAATGCCGTGACTGCGTCAAATTATTCTACGGATCCGATTGCTCGATTACTGGTTATCATGGAAAATTGTCGATACCGGTAACTGAGAAATTCTTGAAAGCAATACTAGTACCTAATCATCTTTAATTGTACATATTAGTTTCGTTTCTGTTGTCAAATTATCAATGTTTAAATTACAGAATTCTAGAAATTTGGAAATATTATTATTCTCAAGAAATTACCGAGAACCTCCTCAGGTACATTTGAGAGTATTGAGAATGTTGTCTTTACATAAAAAAAATGTGAATGTTCTTTGAGAATTTTAGTTAAGATTTTTTTACAATTTGAAGTCTTCTCGTCCGTGCAATGCATTCTCAAACGAAATACCTGCACAATTGTTTAGTTTAAAAGCCTTATTTTGTTAAATTAAGTTTAGTAGGTATTGAGTTACTAGTTTTTTACATAATATACACCGTGGCTGTTAATAACCCGAAATATTTTAACCATCGATTCTAGAGCCTATTTGGAATATTTAATGTGGTATAACATGTAGTCCAATATTGCATAATTTCCGAGATTTTTATTATTTAAAAACAATTTCGTAGTTAATTTAATTTGAACTCTGTCACCTTAACTTAAAGCTTATTTACTAAGAAATTGATTAAATTAATTTATGATGTACGTTGATGATATTAGTACTTACAACATGAATCTTTCTAAGTAAATAATGCTTTAGGTGAAGGTGACATAGTTTAAATTAAATTAACTATGAAATTGTTTTTTAAATAATGAAAATCTCGGAAATTATGCGTTATTGGACTACATGTTATACCACATTAAATGCTCCAAATAGGCTCTAGAATCGATGGTTAAAATATTTCGGGTTATTAACAGCCACGGTGTATATAGCCTTAGTTATAGCTTTTACACAATTTTCACACCATTTTTTAAACAAAGTGCGTGTTCCTTTAAAAAAAATGTTTATACGCTAACGGCGCCGAAGTTTACGTGCCTAAGTAATTTAACGTAACGTCTTAGTGTAAGCACGTCATTTAGTATTTAAACTAACTTCTAAGACTACTTACAAATTTAACTATATTAAAGTTGGAACGACCAGTCAAAGTTTTAACTCGAGAGTTACTTGTATAATTGCTGTTGCATGTTGGAATATAATTAAGAGCAGTTGAAGGGTTGAAAGTTTATATCGAATTAAGGTGTTAAAAACTTTGAGAAGCGTAGGGTTTTTCCGTTAAACATTTATATATTTTACGTTTTAATGATAAACATATTTTGTAAATGTTATAAATCGTTAATTTATGTCCGAGTTTTTTATTGTATGAGTGATAAATTTTCAATGCTTAGAAAGTTTTTTTAAATAAAAGTTACTTTTTAGAATATGGTAGTTATTTATCTATTAGATAATAAAAATAAATGTAAAAAAATCTTACTCAGGTATTTTTTTTTATATAACAGTAATTTAATATTTTTAGGTTTTTCTTCGGTTTTTTTAAGTCTGTGTTTAACTTTGTGTCCAACTGCACGGCAAAGGCCTCGAGCTCTCTCTCTGTTTGGTTTTGACTATAAAAAATACATTTCAATCTTTAATATTATAGGTATGACCAGTGGGACAATTTCAGCCAGTATCAAGTTTTTTTTTTTTTCAAAAATTTGTTTTTTTGTTATAAACTCTATTTTTTTCATGGTTTAAACTTTTTTCAAATATATTTATTTCGATCCTTTAAATGCAAAAAATAAAGAAACACTGGTCCTATTTTCTAAAAACTATAAAAAAAAATGCACCTCCTAACTTACTTCGCAATGGCACAAAACTGGCAACCACGAAAATCAATATCAATATCACTTCACTTCACAAATAGAAAAAAAAAACATTCAAATTTAGAATGCGCACGCTTCGGTCTCCGGCGAACCAATGTCAAGAGCGCGGTCCTGATTCGCTATTTAAATGATCTAGAATATAGCAGCCAGCCAATGAGCTACAGTTAAATATGATACTAATGATTTCGAAATCGCAACTACTCTCGGTTTTTCATGCGGCTTTTCCTGGTTATTGATTTTTTATTTATTTGAGGTTAAACGTGCTTTTCAAGAATAAAAGAGTTGTAAGTAAGTATTTTTTCAAATAAGTAGGTAACACAAATTTAATTTTAAATTAACTATGAAAAGAAAAGACGGGTTTCAAAATCTATTTTATTTTCCGTGAAAAATAAAAGCGTGTAAAATAATAATATAAAAATCATTATTATTATAATAAAGATTTATTCATGTTTATTCAGTTTAAATTTTAAAATGACATCGTCAATGTAGTTTAACCTAAACTTTAGTTTTTTAAAGTTTAACTAATAGTTCATGGTCAAGTTGAACCTCCCTACAAAGCTAGGAGTCGATTCTTCTAAGGCTACATGTTCATGTGTGTCCTGATCATGAATAATTGATCATAAACCTTAGTGTCTTTGTCAGTCTGTCCGTCCGATTAAGTTATGACCCAAACATTTACGTGTAACGAACGAGCAAATTAATGAAAGTTATAACCAGGAACCGGATTTCTTTACGTAAAGATAACAGGAAAACGTCTAATCTAAATCGTACGGAAGGAAGCCTGCCGTTTGGCCAAAATATTTTTGGGCAAAATATTTTTGGTCAAATGTTTCATTTCCCAAATTTTTCATTTGCCAAACCAATGTTATATAAAATTTTCAGAATTTATTTTAGTACCATCGTGTAGAATCCTATAGGTTAGGTTAGGTTAGTTTTTATAAAATCCTGATTATATTTACGGTTACAGAAACCAAAGCGGGTTGGCAAATTAAATTTTGGTAAATGAAACATTTGACCAAAAATATTTTGGCTCAACGAAATAGACCCGTACTGAACCCTCTGCATGCAAGTTCAACTTGCACTTATCCGATTTTTCATGTATTTTAAGTTATAATTTTCATTCAGGTATTATCAAAACCTAGAGCTTAGTTAGGAACTGATAAATTTGTCAAAAATATTTTATTATGTGCCTAGCTGCAGTTGAGGAGTATGTTGAGTTTATCAAAGATACAACTTACAAAACCTTAAGAATGTATGTGTGCAAATAAATATACATACATACATACATAAAAAAAAAAAGTATAAATATGTTGCTAAAAATTGATACCGACGGATAGACAGACCATTTCCTCGATCTATCAATGAATATTACTTGAGGCTTTTGATATAGAATTTCACTTGCGTTTTCTTACTCGTTCCAAATCATTGAACAGAATAAGTTATTGTACTTAGGGTCAGCCACCCGTAGGGCAAATTACCTTTAATACATTTCTCCAAATTACACGAATTGAAACGTTAAATTTCTTACCAAATGAAGTCAATAGAACAGGAGATACAGATCATTTGGCAGCGTACAAAAACCAATATAATTTTTCATCAACGAACTGTAACGCAGTTTAGCAGATCATTGTATCGAGCTTTGTTGGAATATCAAGTTAAATAAATTAAACAAAAATGATGAAAAAGTTAGTTGGTAAAGTAAAGTTTTAAGCTGACATGCACCAATAATGGACACTTAATTCAATGATTATACGGTCATAAAATGATTGTTGCGAAACCAAATGAAAAAGTTTTAATTATCTTCTGTAAAATAAGAAATAAGTGTCTATCATTGGTCCTTGTCCATTACTGGTTCCATAACCCCATCGAAAATCCCTGTAGGTCTAGTTTAGATGCAAACGCGCTAACGTTTCCGTTTTCTATTGACTTGAAATGCTTAGAGTTGAGATAAGCGTTCGAAGCGATCTGTCGTCAGTTTACGTAAACCCTATACATTTTATCAACTTGCGTGGACACCCTCGCGCCGTCACACCTTCCCGGAACAAGTACTAGGGCTGGTTTCGCGGCGGAATCAGCGGAGACCCTCAAAAGGCGTTAAGTTACATATTTGAGCCTTTTGGGGTCGAAACTTTAGGACCGTGGGGACTAGAAGCACACCGTATTTTTAAAGATGTATCAAAGTGCCTGATTGACGCAACTCGTCACCAAAATGCTAGCATGTACTTACCATTCATTCAACGTGGCAATGCTGCCGGCATTTTGGGATCAATGCCCACTGGTAGCGGTTTGTTAGATTAGTGTAGTTTTAAGTAAGTTTCTAAGTTCGTTCGTTTGTTTTTATCGTTTCTCTTCTATTTGTCAATATATATTTTTTGGGTTTGTTACTTGTAATTGCCTATTCCTGTAGCTGGTGCTTTCTTCTCCCAAAGGATTGGGCTAGCTATCCAGAGAGGTAACGCAGCCAGTGTCATAGGGACCGCGAGGGGACCTGCTATAGGGGGTGTTCTTTTTATAGTGGTGATTATTATTTACATCTTTAATATTTGAGTAGCTTTGTTTTATTTTAATTTAAATAAGTTTAGTTTTAACTTTTAATTGTATTTTGAATGTAGTACACAAAATAAGGTTTAAGGCAAACAATAATAATTTGGTCGCAAAATTATAGTTTAAAACTCAATTTGCGACGGTTTAAAGTGAAATTAGACTTGTTAACTACTCGCACCCGAATTGTGAACAAAATGTAAATTGGGAAGGGACCCGTAGCCTTTTATTTTGTTTGATGTCTAACATCAGATTGGTGTTTTAGTACGAAACATAAGCTTATGGCGGATTTACGGCTTTAAAAAAATCTGACTTGTGTTGTGAGCATCGAGCAACACGGAAGGGAAATGATTGCGCATGTAATAAAACTAGTTGTCACTCGGATTGTCAACTAGACAGAGTCCAGTCGCGCGAGTGAAAATTACCTACGCCTAAAATGCCGAATTGTTTTGTTTTCAGATCTGTTGAGCAACAAATGAGACTTCTCGCCGATGAAATAGATAAAAGCCCTATCGTGTCAATGTGTAAATTATGACTCGTTCGTACACAAAAATTACTCGAGGTGTGCAAGTTTTGTCGGTGTATTGTTCTATTTTGTATGTATTAGTGTCATCATTTTAGTTTTGTTTTTGTATGTAGGTATGCATAGCTGCATTTGTGTGCAAATTTCCCCCCGCAAGAAATGACAGAACTAGTTGAGTGTAATAATATTAATAGGCCGTGTTGGTCGATGGTTGTGAGCCATCGACATCTGTGAATCTGTCTCTAGCATCGTAGCTTCGTAGCTGTGTACTTTGTTGGTGTGTAGCTGTGTACTTTGTTGGTGTGTCTAATAAATAATTAAATAAATGGATTAAATCAGACTTGTTTTCTTTTTTAAATACAAATCTAGTATTAGCTCTGAAATTAGATGTCGACATTGACATTATACCATGGGTATTTCTCTTTTTAATTGTTATTTTTCTTGTTTGTGAGCATTGTATTATCGAGGAATTTGAATATTAGTTTGTCATTTCATATAAATTTGCCGGGTTATACATTTTCCTTGTATCATTAGTCGTGTCACATCGGGAAGTGTATTACTTGGCTAATTGACGTACCTATTGTGGCTAGAACGCGTTAAAATACTTAAAATGGGGCATGTTGTGGCGAAAGGCAGTTTTCTTTAGTATCTCCCTAACTATTAAACGTCTGCTATTAGATCTTTAAAGATGTATCACTACCTTTTGCAAAGCGGGAAAGGTAATAATGTAACATTTCGTTCAAATTGCATTTGTTTTTTTTTTTCGCTACCTTAATGTTACTGATCTCTTGCCTGAAAAATCTATTTATAAACCCCCTATGTATAGAGATATTAAATTGTGCTTCTAGATTTTAATACGTTAATATACTGTAACTTGTACCAACAATTAAACATTCCGGGGACCAACAATATACCTTAAAGTTTGCATTCCATCTGTGATACGGAAAAGTTTTCGCTTTGCTTTGTAATGCGGAATAATGCCTGGCTTTATTCCGTAGGTAGTTTACAAGCAAATTCTAAATTAATATCTTGGATAGGTATTAACTCACACTTGAAGCATCACAGACATAACCTAGATGAATAAATAAATGTAAGTGATGAAAAATTGGTAAATCCGAGTATCTAACAATTTGCATAAAAATAAAATTGTTACATGTACGATAGTCTTAGTCTGAAGTCTTCAAATTGAAGTCTACGGGTCACAGATCTCACTTACCATCAGGGTGTCCAGTTTGCTCATTTGCCTTCACCAAGCCATAAAAAAAAACATTTTTCGGATACAATGCAATGCTATGCAAACATACTAGGCCTAAGCTACTACCGATTTCTATATCTGACACGGTTAAACAATATGTTGCCAAACGGTTTCCACATCGCTTTATTTCGTCATATTTGTTGAAAAGCGAAGGAACTACCTTTCTGCCAAAAAGTCACGTTTGAGATAAAACAAATGCCGACTGTGCTTACCTATTATGCACAGATAATATGATAAGTTTTTATAACCCTTTTTAGTGTCCCACTGCTGGTCAAATGGCATTCCCTCTTTCCCACAGCTGTTAATCGAGACTAATCTAAACATGATGGATCTACGTTAATTTCGAGATCCTCTTGCCACCTGGGGGGTTATTACGACAAAACTATGCAGTTCATTTTACGGTGAGCATAAAGGACAGAGCTATAGCCGCTATATATCTCTGTCCATTTCTCACAGCGTAAACTGTTATCGTATTGTCAAGGTATTGATAGCTCTTATTTACTTGACAGTAATGGCAGCCGAGTGAAAAACAATACCATTACACGTCAAAGCAATTATGGTGTTATCGTGTTGAAAAGAGCTCCGTACCAACTTATACAAAACCATAATGCCCTACAAACCAAAACAAGAGCATGAAATCGCAACCTTTATTCCACGAATCATTCAGAATCACAACTATATTGATGTAATTAGTTTCAGATTACTTTACTTCCTCGACCTGATAACTTTTGCCCTTAATGGTGTTCGATTAGTATTCGGAAGGTTGAAGAAAGGGTCGTATTTACGTGATTGAGGCTTGAGAAACTTATTGTTTAACTGGTTAATAATAAGATTACGTTGTTATGTTTTATAACAATGTAAACGCATTAATACTCTAACCCCTGTACTCACGGAATAGAAAAAACAGTGGAAGTGGCATGAGTTTCGCTTAGTATCAGACCTGTTGTCGCCATTAAATACTCAAACTATCATAAAAATAACACGCCAACATGGAAAATGTTTTTGGTGCGGCTATCGTTTTAATCCAAAATAGCACAATAAGGCATGCTTCTGGATTTATTTCCTATTTTAGAAATATCGAAATAAGCGATCGCGGCAAAAGTATGGTAGGTTATGCGGAACTCCGCATAACTATGCCACACTTTATACGCCCCTTGACACTTTTACTGTTTTTTCTGTTCTGTGCCCGTACTAATAAACGTTGAGTAACCGTGGTGTAGTTAAACCATGCTTTGTCCTTATCTGTCAAATTCAAATGTCACAATGACAGATAAGGACAGAGCATGGTTTAACTACACCACGGTTACTCAACGTTTATTAGTAAGGGGGTAAAAGTGTTTAATTAGGTCCTAAACCAAGGCTGTCTGTCTGTCCTAAAACTACTGAGGTATGATTCTCTCAAAAACGCGGTCGGACGAACGAACGAGTCAATGTCGCAGCGGCGAGTTAATTAGTCCCGTCAGAGCGAACAAAACACATTTTAGCGCGTGCATTTTCAATTTGGCAGCATGGCTTCTGTCGAAAAGATCGAACGTATAAGGCTGCCTAATTGAGAATCGTAATATAAATATTTACATACATACCATACATAAACTCAAACCTTCATTTCTAGAGTGGGGTAAGCAGAGCTACAAAATTACCAACCACTCGAAAAAAAAGAGAACCGAAGAAGAGAAGAGATCTGTAACCACATTTTGCACAGTTAGAAACTAGTTACTAATACACTGATACCTTGATGTTAACCTACCAGTGTATTAGTGACAGGTTGCAAGCCCATCGCCTAACAGTACCTACTACAAGCCTTTATTCCCTTAGTTGCCTCTTACGACATCCACAGGAAGACATGGAGTGGCACTATTCTAACCCGGCAACCACACAGGACCTATTCACATAGTAATTATTTACTAACAAAATAATAAAAACAAAAAAACACATATTGCATTTTTGTACGGGCTTATTGGCAAATGTAGGTCTAATATGATCATGTTTATCGATGTGGTTAAGACATCCGTCACTTTCTGACTTGTATGTAAGTACAGTCGCCCACACACTTAACTGACCATTAAAGACGGAGCTGAGAATAAGTGTCAATGCTTGAAAGGGATGTAAATATATTTAATATGAAAAAAATATCTACATCCCTATCAAGCATTGATATTTTCTCTCTGCTCTGCCTCCAATGGTTAGTTAGGTGTGTTGTTGTGTGTACAAGAGTGACGGATGCTTTATCCACCAAACTAAAAGCGACCATAAGACGTGCCACAAAAATTTTGCAGCTCCATAAAAGTTAATCACAAGAAACCTCGGAGTTTTTGTTCGTATTCAACTACTGCATCAAACAAAAAATCAATAACAACTCTTAGAATACCACAAAGATTAGTTCGTTATGTTATTAAAAAAACCTTTTACCGTTTATACATAATAAACATGATAAAATTTGACCAGTGAAAGTGAATATAACCAAAAACAATTGCGTTTTTGTTAAGTAAGGAACTTTCACGTAGTTACCAAAACGGCGTAAAGCGGTTGCTTGTAAAATATGGATTTGGATATTAAAACCACTAATTGATCTACGCGCCAAAATTTGTGTTCAAAATAACGACCTTTATTACGTTTTCTTTAAAAACAGGGTGTCCTGTATTTAGAAGTTTACAATCAACCTGTTATATATACGAGTCTTAGATCTAACAAAACAGCCTAACATGGACCCAGTATAAGTCTAAAGCGGCCTGCACACGTAAAATTTGGACCGCGGAAAACGCCACGCGCCGTTCCAATCTTCGTTCCGAACCGTACGTGTAAATGCAACTGTAATAGTAAAATAGTAAGTATAAAATGCACGGTTCGGAACGAAGATTGGAACGACGCTTGGCGTTTCCCGTGGTCCGAACTTTACGTGTAATGGCCGCTTAAGAGTTTTTTAAATAATCGCAAATTGATGAAATTTCGATATAAGGGGATGTTTTTTTAATTTACTTATTTCAAAGATTGACTCGATTTAGTTATTGTAACAAACTTTAGTTAATTAGGAACAAAAAGCTATAAGCATCGAAATTCACTCAGTAAGTATTAATTTTGAACTAAGTCTCTGATTTAAGAAGTTATGCTTGCTTACAATTGTATGAACAAATGACGGAAGAGCAGGTATTTTTGCCGGTGAGTGTATTAGTAAGTAGTTTTTTTTTAATTCTATAAAATTCCCAGCAAACCTTGACAGCTGAATTTGTACATTATTTGAAAGCCCAATTTAAGGATCTAAGTTTGATTGTATTACAAAATTAGTCATAATTATGGTACGAAACTTTAAATCAACGCGTCCTGTTTTTAACCAAAATCATGAACCTAACTTAAAATACAGGGTGCTTGAATTCGGACTTGCTAGTCCTCGACAAGTTTACTTTGTTGCTAAAACAAAATCTTGAACATACTCGTGGTTGTCGCTAGGAGAGACTGCGTCATATTCAAAACACAGTTATTGACTAAAGGAAATTTTCAATTATTTTACAAAGTATTGAAAGTGACTCCGGAGGCACGCAACGACGCTTAAGTTTCACTCCAGGTTAGAGATTAGAATATTAACAGACGATACCGTGACCACTAAAGCGAGTCTTTTAAACAACTCGCTTTTCGGTTCGTCAACGAATTAACCAGCTAGTATAAGTTGTCCGTGAAAAATTCAAATTTTAAAGCGTGTATTTTTTTGGCCATAGAACATCTCGGCCAAAACTTGTTTCTTACTCTACCTTAGGTACTTGATGAATCGAAGCCCCAAAAAAGCATCTTTCTAAGCCCGGCTGTGTTTTTTTTAATAAAATTGATTTATCTTGATAAAGCCTACCGTCAGCTGGGTCTAGCTGCCTCCCCTCCCCCAATCCCAAAATCCTGAATCCGCCGGGGTAACTTTAATTCGCCGGTTAATACTTCGACCGCAAATTGATGAATTATATTTGAAATAATACAAACCAAGTTTAGTGAATGGGCTACTGCAGGCATTTATAAGAGTAGAAATAGGCTTTATGAGCTATATAGAGAGAGGGAAGACAATAAGAACGCTGACTTCCTAAATTATGTTAAAAATTATTCAAGGACCTTTAAGCAAGCTTGTTTAACTGCTAAGGCAAATTTTCTTAGTCTTAAACTCAAATCATCTGACAATAAAGTAAAAACTGTATGGAATATTATAAATAGAGAAACGGGAAAATCAAAAACTCGTGATAATCAAGTCACCATAAACACAGGTAACAAACAAATCACATCAAATAAAGACGTTGCCTTAGCATTCGAAGATTATTTTTCCAACATAGCCAGCAATACTACAAAATGTCTTAAATCATCCGAGGTTGAAGCTAAATCATTACTTTGCACTAATGTCAGTAAATGTAATATAAACTTTGAATTCAGCCCTGTAAATTCAGATTCAATAGTCAAGGTATTTAAATCGCTTAGTTTAAAAAAGACTGAGGATTTGTGGGGCACATCAGTTAAAGTAGTTTTTCATATCATAGATGTAATTGCACCCCACCTAGCATTAATTTACAATAACTGCATATCAGAGGGGACCTTTCCAGATCTCATGAAATATAGTAAAGTCATACCTCTTTTTAAATCGGGCGACATGAGTGATATAACGAACTTCCGTCCCATTTCCATACTACCGGTTTTAAGTAAAGTCTTTGAGAAACTAATGCTGAATGATATGTTAGGTCACTTTAATAGAAATAAACTACTTAATAGTAACCAGTTTGGGTTTACCAGAGGTCGATCAACAATTGATGCGGCATCTGTTCTCATTAAATACATATATAACAGTTGGGAGAAATCTTGTGATGCGGTAGGAATATTTTGTGATCTTTCCAAAGCTTTTGATTGCGTGGATCATTCGACCCTTATTTTAAAATTAAAACACTATGGATTGTCCAATAAAGCTTTAAGTCTTATGTCTTCTTATCTAAGTGACAGAACTCAAACAGTGGTTGTAAACAAAACGCAATCAATTGGAGCTACAGTGAAACTAGGTGTACCTCAAGGCTCCATTTTAGGTCCTTTTCTATTTCTCGTTTATATAAATGACTTACCACCAACAGTAGATAAACTTTGTGATATTGTGCTTTTTGCTGATGATACTTCATTAATTTTCAAGGTAGATAGAAAGTCCGTAGACTACAGTATGATAAACGCCATACTAGTTAAAGTACTTAATTGGTTTACTAGTAACAATTTACTACTAAATGCTAAGAAAACTAAATGTGTTAGATTCGCTTTGCCTAATGTTAAACCGGTAGATTCTAGTATTTTTATAAATGACGAGTGTCTGCAAATGGTAGATAAGGCAGTTTTTCTAGGCATAACAATAGATAAAAATTTGCAATGGGGTCCCCATATAGCTGTACTGGCAGGTAAACTAAGTTCGGCAGCTTATGCCGTTAGGAAAATTAGACAGCTAACTAATGTTGAAACAGCTCGCTTAGTTTATTATAGTTATTTCCATAGTGTCATGTCGTACGGTATTCTGGTTTGGGGTAAGGCAGCTGAAATACAAACTATATTTGTTTTACAAAAAAGGGCCATTCGTTCTATTTATAACTTAAATACTCGTGACTCCTTAAGAGAACTATTTAAAGAAATTAATATCTTAACTGTAGCATCTCAATTTATTTATGAGAATATTATTTATGTTATTAAAAATTTAGATTCTTTCACCAAAAATTCTGATATACATAATTTAAATACAAGAAATAAAAATAAAATTGCTATTAGAAAATTTCGCGTACGTAAAGTATATAAATCATTTGTTGGTCAATGCATTCATTTCTATAATAAATTACCTGACGTAGTTTTAAAGTTACCCTTTTCAGCACTTAAAAATTACTTGAAAAAGTCGTTAATGTCTAAAGCGTATTATAGGGTCGAGGATTATCTAGCAGACAAAAATGCATGGCCTAAACTCGAAACTTAGTCAATAATAATTTGTTCAAATGTAAAACCTTTATCTTGTCTAGGGGACACTGTTGATGTAGGAAAACATGTCGAAACTTTGTTTATTTTTAATTTTTTTGTTTTTGCCTTTTTCTCCGTCTCTCCTAATATTTTTGCCATGTTTTCCTGCTGATCTACGCATGATATTTGATATTATATTTAAATTAATATTTATAGCTTTATATAATACTAGACTAAGTTGTATCATTGTAATAGGAAATATGGTTAAAAAATGACTGACTGCTGAGTTTCTTGCGGCGTTTCTTCTCGGCAGTGGTCTCCTCTTGGGAAGCGCTGGTAGACTCCTGACGTGTAAAGGTGCCCGTGCGGCCTACTTACTGAATAAATGACTTTTATCTTTTATCTTTTTTATTCTAGATAAATGTTTATCGAGTTAATTTGTAAAATTTCATCCACGTGGTTTTGTGGTTTGTTGAGTGAGTCGACAACTAATAAATTAAAGCATTCGAAAAACCGATGAAGGACGATTACTAATTAGTTGTACTAAATATCATTACTTTATACTGTTAAAATGTTATGTAATCTTCTACTTATTTTAAAACCGGCAATTTGTTTAGTTAAAGGTTAATGTTAGATATTACATTTTATGTTGTTATCAAGTTTATTAAAAAAAAAAAGAAATTATTTTGACTCTGTGTGGTCGCCGTTTGCTAGGTGCAATCTTGCAAGAAGTGTCGCTTCTAGAAATCCTTTACTCTTTACCCGCCGTCACTTTCTAGAGCAATCACAGAAAGATTGGTATTTTAACTTGAAACTTGTGACCGATATATTTAGTACATAATGATTAATGATGCGAAGAAATGCACCATAATTGCATCAAATTGGATTGGCAGCGCAAGTCAGGATGCAGGTGCAATTTGTTTGATACCGAAGTTTATTTCGTAGAATATTTCAATTAGAATTTCCAAAAAGTTCACTTTTTTGCAACATTTTCGCAGAACTGCAATTAAATAGCATTTTTGTGTTGCCATGGTTTTATACGATACGATAAATAAATTTTATGAACACAACAAAAGGGTTCCACAGGGTGGTGTGTATTATTTATCACAGAACAGAAAAAACAGTAGAAGTGTCAAGTGGGCGTGTAACGTGTAGCATAGTTAGGTATGCGGAGTTCCGCGCAACCCTACCATACTTATGCCGCGATCGCTTATTTCGATATTTCGGTATTTCTAAAATAGGAACTAAATCCATAAGCATGCCTTATTGTGCTATTTTGGGGTTTAAAAACGATAGCCGCACCAAAAACATTTTCCATGGTGGCGTGTTGTTTTTACGATAGTTTGAGTATTGGCGACAACAGGTCTGATACTAAGCGAAGCTCATGCCACTTCCACCGTTTTTTCTATTCCGTGATTATTTATAGTATTAAAAAATAGTCCTTCTTAATTTTATAACCTAGTACTCACCACACCGGCAGACTATGTCACACAAACTTAAGCCATGCGATGTGATGTTTAATACGTCACTTTATTGCGAAATGGTTTCTACGGTGCTATGCTATACAGGAATATTTTGTTGACTGTGAAATTTTTAAAACATATCTGTTTAAAAATATTCTGTCAAATATATGGGTACACACGTTTTATTTACCATTCACATAAAAGAGCGTCGGTGGCCTAGTGGCTTAGGGGGTCGACTCGTGATCGTAAGGTACCGAGTTCGAACCCCCGCGGTCACCATGTACCAATGAGTTTTTCTTACTTAAGTACATTACCTGACGCTCTTACGGTGAAGGAAAAACATCGTGAGGAAACCTGCACATTCGAACAACTGAGTGTGTAAGAGGGTAATTGCACAAAAGATCCTAAAGGGTCGAAGTGTATCCGAAAGGGCCCATCTATAAGATAAGATAAGATAAGATACCATTCACATAGGCATATACTTAACTTGAAGGTGGATTTACCTTATATTTTGTTTTTGAGCTTCCGCAGCTAAACCACTAATCCGATTTTAATGAAATTTGAAATGGAGATAGCACTGGAAAAGGACAAAGGGTAAAACCCGGAAAATTACATTTTACATAAGTAAACAACTTCTACGTGGATGGATTTGCGGGAAAAAGCTAGTAATTTACACACAAAAAATGTCCAGGTATAAAAAATATCCTTACATTGTTTTGACATTTACAATATCTTACTGCGGTGCGATAAATTGTAAAGCATCACAATAATGTAAAGCTATTTTTTATCCCTAGCAATTTAAGATGTGTGTGTATAAATATTGGTCCAAACATTTTACGTGCGTAAGCCTATTTTTATAGCACCTTCATACGTTGCTCCGTAAACTAAGTTATTGTTTTCCTCTGTGGTAATAAATTCAGTGTTCGACAATAAAGTTACCGAAAAGAAAATATTGACACGGGTTTTTGTTTATTACGCTGTTATTTAATGTATGGTTTTTCTTTTACAATACGGTTATGGACTAGGATGAAAAAATATTTCGCCCTTTATGGTATTCTTTAATTACGTTTATTGCGATTAAATTTTATAATTAGACATGTTACATTTATATCAAAAAACTTTAGGTTGTTTTGCTTCGAGTCCAATTAAAATACAATAAAATAGTAAAATATTTTATTACCATATTGACAATAAAATAAAATATAAAATAAAATAAAATATAAAATAAAATAAAATATACAAAATAATAAAATATACAAAATAATAAAATATACAAAATAATAAAATATACAAAATAATAAAATAATTGTATAATATAATATAAAATAGTTGATATTTTTTCGATTTTCTCCCTACTTCATAATATAGTCCGCGACAGCGCCGATTCTAAAATTCGATTTCACCACTTACAAACGATAATGACTTAAAAGGTGATTTTATTTATCAACTTCACACCTATAGAAGTTAATTTTAATTCCAAAACCAATCCATTAAAATCAAAAATAAAGAATCGAAAATAAAATGGGTCGGTTTATGCAATTAAGACCACTGAGATTTTTTTTCAGTGACTAGTGATTGAACACCCTGTATTATGGTATATACGTCAAAACGCAAATAACGTAAAAAATATTAAATACAAATATAGTTATAAAGTTGAAAGTATCAATATACGTTTTATTCAATTTTAGTTTTATATCCAGAGGTAACAAACATTTTTTTTTATAAAAATAGAAACAAAGCATTTTTTCTTCAATCAAATAAACAATAGTTTCATTGGCGTCGTATTTTATTGTATTTCGCATTTTATTTAAAAAAACATCTTATTATTATGACGTCAAAAATTTGTTGAAAAAGTAATTATTATACCCAATGCATTTAGCCTGGTGGCATGTTAATTGAATTGAATTTTTGAAACATTTTATTGCAATACGTTCTTACTTTTAACAATGTTTACATTCATAATATTTCTTAATATTTCTATGTTATTTAGCCATTTTATCGCGTCTATATCGCGCGTCAAATGTGGATAAAGCATCCGTCACTCTCGTACTTATTTACGTGTCAGAAGGTGATGGATGTCTTATCCAAACTTTGTCACGCGATAAACGCAACCATATTAGGGCCCCAGAGGTGTTATTCCCTTAAAATCGTCTTCTCTTCGATCGAGTGAGCTGACCCGGGAAAGTTTAAACCAATCAATTAAAAATGCATGCGCGAAAATGTGAATTGAGACAAGAATAACATGGTTGCTCTCAAGAAGAATAATTACTGTAGATTTGAATAATTACAAAAGAAACTGTATTATAATACTTTAAAAAAATACAAACTTTTACAGTTCTCAATATCTTTTTTTTTTTTTTGTAATCGCCTGAAGGGCCAAAGACAAAAGTCCTTGCTTTTGTTTACTATTTTTTAAAACATTACTTTGAGAAAAAGAAAAAGGGCAGAGGTGAAAATCCCTTCCGGAGACCTGGGAATGGAGGGCCCAGGTACTGCCGGGCTCGCACCGGCTAAAAACACCAATGCCCCTATTACCATCTAGAATTTAGACTCCCGCGGATACTACCCCAGCCAGTGCTGAAAGGCCGGAGTAGAAAGTCCTTCCTCCGTTTACTTATCCGCGGGGTTTTTCCAAAAAGGGGGATAGGAGTGGGGGTTGGGATGGGGGGGAGACTTATATCTATGTGAGTCGCGGAGTGGGAATCCTGACGCATGCATGCTTACGGACTACGGGCTTCCTTTCTTTTGCCCGACAATGGAAGGGTTGGGTCGGAGATCTTTTCTGGACCGCTTGTGTGGCTGTGGACACCATCTTTATGGGTGGGGCTACCCTTTTTTGAGGCTTGGTCTTTTGCCTGGAGATACTATCTTTGCGCGTGTCTCCTTGCGCTGCCCTCTTTTGTGACCTCTTCCATTGCGATTTAGCCTAAACATCTGCTATAATTAAGGGGGGAGGGGCAGGTGTCAGTTTGACGAGGGACCGGTGAATCGCGAGCGGAGCCTTACCCCAGCCAGTGCTGAAGGGCCGGGAGAGAAAATCATTCTCCCGTTTAGGAGGCCGCAGGATTCCCCATCCCCCGTCCCACCAACACCCCTTAGGTGTTCGGGTGGTGCGTGCGTCAGGAGGTTGCTTAACATAGGTACACTTAAGATCAGAGTTAGCTTTAAACAAAGAGATTGTACAGAGGTGCTTTAGGGAATGCTCAATATCTTATTTGTCGATGGTTAGAAATCGCCGAGTTACATTTTGTCGCAAATTTTGTCAACACGGCAGCTTCATCAAAATGGCAAGGGTAGATTACTCGGTCGTATGTCTCTAGAAGCCCGAGGGACAGCTTAAGTTCGGTTAATACTTACGACGAATTGTAACACCCAAGGGAATTAGCCTTTCTTACTGCAACGTAACCATAAGCCTTTTCAAAAATTTATTAGCTGGCCAGCATAAATTGTCTCGTCGAATCATTTTAGAACATGTATTTTTAAATTAGTCGTATATTTTATTTGGTAAGGTAACAGGGGCAAGCAAAAAGTTTGTAGTCAGAAGACTAATAATAAATTATGAAAATGTCTTTTATAATGTAATTTTCTTCTCCTATTTTATTTATGGTGGTTCCTTACTAAATTTGCAAATGCTAATCATTAGTTAATCAGTAATTAAGATAAACCAACACTAAATTTTTTTTTTTTTAATTGCGATTCATCTGCAATTTGATAATTGATGCCACATTGATACGTCATGTTTTAGTTCTTTTTGAACAACATAAAAACCGGTAATTTACCTGTTAACCAGGTTTTCCAATAAGGCTAGTAATTGCAATCCCGAGTACATACCGCAAAACATTTTTATATTCTTCTTTCAGTAAACAGAAAATGTCGTCCCAATAAATAATGTTTCCAACCGCGTGTACTGCTGGGTAATAAATTTGCAATCTGAAAGGGATTTATTTAAAATCCCTTTGGATACAGGAGTTTTCCGTTTACTCCGTCTGGGAAATAATTCGTATTAGCATTTGTTTGTTTTTGATGAATGATTAGTTAAATTTCCTTGGAGATTTTGAAATAAAGATAATTAGGAGTAGGTAATAAAAAGACAAAGTAACGAAAACTTCTTAAAAGTGGTTAAAGTGTGCAACTTCTAAATGCCAACTAATTTTATTACTTATAATTTTGATTACTGTTTTTTTAGACCGATAGGAGAAAGAATGCGAGCGAAAAAAGTTGCAAGGTTCGAAAAATGAAACACTCTAACCTCTACCTGTTGAAACTGTGCCGTGTATTTTTTGTTGTTTTCATGTTACAATAAATCTTTTTTTTACCTCGATTTACCTTAATACAGGACAGTGGAAAATACAGTGCCAAGGATACCTAGTGGAGTGAAAAATTAAAAAGCGTTTTTATTTGGATCCACTGGCATCGCAACATGACTCGCTACTGTCCGATCGGTTTACACTACTGTGCTGTCCACTGTCAATGTCCACTGTCCTTAATCAATGTAAATCGGGCTTTAGACATTGATCCACAAAAAACCCCGCCTAAATTTTTTTTTGTACTGATGGTTAAGTATTAGATAAAACATTTAGTGGTCGCTGGAGCTTAACCAGGGATCATCCGGATCACTGCTAACTATCTTACCCGCAAAATGATACTGCACTAAGACTAACAAAAATGAGTCATTTATTATTGTCGTAGAATACCTACTACTTTTGCCAAGCTGCTTTTGAGTGCTTCATCGATGAAAAATGCGTTTTAAGTCAAAATATACGCATTAAAATTAATGTTACTATACGTTTTGAATGGCCAGAGTTAAAAAATACGTCGCTTAAAATAATAACAACCTAATAAATAACAAGGCTTAATTGCTTAAATTTTGTTAAAACTATAAGAATTTCAGATTTTACCGGTAGTATTATGCAGTCATGCGCAGATTCTTAGGTTGAAATAGCCCTATATTTTGCTATCCTGAAATTATAAAGTTTAAAACGGTCTTAGAGAAGATGAAAATTTCATTAAAACGCATTAAAGAATAGCTGAGCACCAAAGGTTACCGATTCATCTTGTGGGAAGCAGCGTACCCACGCTCGTAGTAATAATAAAACTTTAGCATTCCTAAAGCCCAGTTTAGTGACTTTAACCGGAGTTCAAATTACCGTGCTCCCCGGTCAAACCAACATCAAACCTTTTTATACCCGTTTTCTATAAAGCCCCTTGTTGTGGAAAATAGCGTTTAACATATTTTTTCTCGGTTCCACGAACTTGATTTATACTTTGACGTTAAAACTGGCTTAAATAATGATGGGACTTTAAAAAGGCTTTTGTAAAAAATGTTGTGCGCCCCTGCCTTATTATTAGGGTATCGAGCCTGATTTAACAAGTCCCTAAAGTTCAGAATTAATAACCTTTTAATACCACTGGTAAATTATGGAAAATTATTGGTGTATTAGTAGGGTTCATTATCTTCATATTTTATGTTGTATACTAATTGCTTTATAGCATTGTTGTGTTCCGGTGAGGGGATAGGATAACCGGTAAAATTACTAGCATAGAGGCATTCCATCTTAGTTAGTTGGCAACGCAATTGCGGTCCTTCGATTACAGTCTTCAAATTGTAGTTTTGAAAATGCAAATATCTACATATGGGTCACAGTTCCTACATACAATCAGGTGGCAGGTGAGCTCATTTGCCAGCTCCATGACATTAAATAACGTTGTAGAAAGCAATATTTCCAAGGTCGCTCCAAAGCCTGGCTCGCCCATTAAATGCAGCTCATCCACCTGACGTTAGATAGCAAAGTGCAAGCTTTAAAAAACCCGACTGTTGCTAGGCAACTTTAAATCGTTAGAAATCCTAAATGATCATTCAAAATGAAAAATGATAAAAGAACCCTAAAGATGATTTTTAAAAACCTACTCAACGATACCCCACTTATCATAATTTGTAGACTTTTTTTTTCACAAAATGGCGTCTGGTATGTATGTATTTTTTTTACTCGTGTCAGCCTTTTTTTTTAAACTTGGCTTGACGCACTACCGTGCAACATTTGATTAAATCTGTGTTTTGCGTAATACTTTGACTGTCATTCGTTTGAGTATATTAAATTCTGAATGTCAAAGGCGCCAATGGCAATTATGGCAAAGGAGCATTGAAAACAGAACCAGATTTGTTTGTTTACAATTTTAAATCATCATTTTCATTTTTACATAATGATGTTTGTTTTTTTTTTCATTTATAAACTTGGCTTGACGCACTACCGTGCAACATTTAATTAAACCTGCGTAATACATTGACCTTCGTTTGAGTGTTTTAAATTCTGATTAAAAATATGTTTGTTTCTGTTTATAATTAGAGTTAAAGGTGCCAATGGTATTATGGCAAAGAAAGATTAAAAAAAGAAACAGATTTGTTTGTTTACAGTTACTCGGTGATTTCACATTTTTACATAGGTAATGATGTTTTTTTTTTCATTTGTCAGCATTTATTATAAACTTGGCTTGACGCACTACCGTGCAAAATTTAATTAAACCTGCGTAATATATTGACCTTCGTTCGAGTATTTTAAATTCTGATTAAAAATATGTTTGTTTCTGTTTATAATTAGAGTTAAAGGTGCCAATGGCATTATGGCAAAGGAGGATTGAAAACAGAACCAGATTTGTTTGTTTATGTTGGTAACTCCGTGATTTTACTTTTTTAGCTTTATGGATACCTTTTGCATTACGAGTATTTCCAGACCCCATTATTTTGTTTGGTTACCAGTACCTACTTCTTCTTTATCCTTAAATAGTATAACAGCAAAGTCGCTTTGTACGTCTGTCTGTATATTCGCCAACTCCTCTTAAATGTTTTTGATGTGATTTTCACCATCAGAGGCCCGTTTCACGAAGCGGAACTCTCTTTCTAGCAAAAGTAGTTAGAAGGATACTTCTGCTTGTAATTTGTAACTTGTAGCTTCGTGAAACGAGTTAGATAATTTATCACGGCAGGTTTTTATAGACATACATACATTAAATCACGCCTGTTACCCAGAGGGGTAGGCAGAGACCACTTCTTTCCACCTGCTACGATCTTGACAAATCTCTTTCGCTTCTTCCACATTCATACATCGAGTCATGCATGCACGTCGGTTTCGGGTACTCAAGATTCGGCCCATATCCAGTACCTATTTCTCCGATTTGATTCGAAAAAGTACGCCTAGGACGGCCCCTTACGTCCCTCCCACTCACTTTCGCTCTGTACATCTCATTCGTCAATCTTCTTTCATCCATTCCTTCCAAATGACCAAACCATCGCTGCATGCCCTTTTCAATCTCAGTCACTACATCTTCTTTTTAACCCCCGACGCAAAACAGAGGGGTGTTATAAGTTTGACGTGTAAGTGTGTGTGTGTGTGTGTGTGTGTGTGTGTGTCTCTGTCTGTGGCACCGTAGCTCTTAAACGGGTGAACCGAATTGGATACGTTTTTTTTTATTTGAAAGCAGGTTTTCTAGCGGTGGTTCTTAGACATTTTATATCCAAATCGGTTCAGCCGTTTTTGAAGTATTGAACTTTGAAATGACAATGTTGGGGGTTTTCCAACTTTTTGTTGGTTACGTTATAGTCCACATTTCTCTCCGACCTTTTGTCATAAGAATAAATACTTCTTTTGTTTCCTTATTCTATCAATCAGTTTCACACCACACATACACATACGGCAGGTTTTTATGTATAAGTAATTATGGTTTTTGTACGGGTGTTACGAAAAAGACACATAAAACGAAGCGAAGCGAGGGCGGGTTAGTAGTATTATAAGTTAAGTAAGAGTGTAGAGTTTTGTAGCTAGAGGTGTCGACTCGTGACCACAAGGTATCAAGTTCGATCACCAGTTGGTGCCGTATACCAAAGAGCTTTTCTAATCTAAATTTACTAATTACCTAAGCGGTTAGTGTGAGACAAAAACATCGTGAGTAAACCTGCACATTACGCTCACTGAATTTTTTCTTATATTATAGACGCTAAAGTGTGATGTTTTGCTCCGTCTTCACGGTGTTACGCCTAAAACGATTTATGTAAATTGAAATACATTCTTGTAAAACACCAGAGATTAGAATTATTTCATATCCTGGAAAGATATTGCGTTAAACAAACAGAACACAACAAGATACGTTTAGTTAAACTCTAACTTAAAAAAAAAAAGAATAAAATGTTTCTTTAGTAAGTAAGCCACTCGGGAACTTGTACGGTTGGCCTTATAAGAAGCTGCACACTTTAGTGCTTTGTCACTTTAACGTCATGTTTGAACTGCTGTACTAATCTGTCAAAGGCGTTAAAGCCACAAGGTACAAAAGTGTGCAGTTTATTGTAAGGCTGACTGTACACGTGAAACTGATAGTTGAACTCGTTCTTGAACTCGACGAACCAAATAATAACCGGTGAGTTGTAGCTATCGCGTCAGAGCGTGAAAACAACATTTGGGAGTGAGGGAGTGCATTATTCTCAGCTTACCCGCATTACCCGTCGAGTAAGCTAGCTTAAATGACTTGACTCACTCTATAGACCGTTCGAGAGAGACGTTTTTGAGAGAACAATACAAACTTACACACACACTCACTTACACTTACACTATTCACTCTCACTCACACACACTTACTCACATTCACACACACACTCACACAACACTCACACTACACATCACTCACAATCACACACACACACTTACACCATTCACTCTCACTCACACACACTTACTCACACTCACTCACAGTCACACACACACTCACACCACACTCACACTCTCACTGATAAAATAATGTGTTTCTTGAAATTGTAGTGGACCAAATAAAGAAGCGGATACTCTAAACACCTACCCCGTTACTAATAAACGTTGAGTAACAGTGATATTATTATAGCTATACAATGTTTTTTCCTCATCTGTCATTGTGACATTTGGATTCGACAGATAACGACAAAAAATTGTATAGATATACCACCGTTACTCAACGTTTATTAGTAAGGGGGCTAGTGTAAAAAGAGTACTTTGACCCTAGAGAACGGTGTTATTGGTTTAGCTGTAGCGTATTTATAAAGTTTCATAGTAAAACAAATTATTTTCCCAATAGTATCCCCGCGTACCTATTTAAACGATTAGAAAACATATTATTTCAATCACGGCCCCATCCCAGACCGATGCCTAAAAATAAAATAAACACGCCTGTTTAAAAATCTAAACTGTAAATTTATTGATCCCAAACGGTTTTCGATCTCTGATTCATATATTGTTTACGTTCTAACGCTCGCTCGCTTCAAGGTAGGCGATATGGACTGGCGTTTGGGAGGTAAGGTATTGTGAAACAATTTCAGTATTTTGTTTTACGTTGGTGTATTTGAGTCAAAATGTTGCTTTAAATGGAAAAAATCCCATTTATGAGTGGCCAGTGCGCTTGCGTTGCATTCTGACTAAAAGCAAGTGGTCACTTGCAGTAAACATAAACCTTTTTTTTTCTTAAATCTAGTTAATCTAGTACTAGCTTCTGCTACGACTTCGTCCGCGTATATTTTAACTACCGTAATTCCCTCGGGAACTTATAAATTTTCTGTGTTGAAAAGTAGCCTGTCTTAAACCAGGGTATAAGCTATCTCCATTTAAAATTTCACACAAATCCGTCCAGCGGTTGCAGCCGTGCCGCGCCGTTATCGTTGTAGCGTTGCGTTGAAGGAGAAACTAACTAACACACAAACTTTTGCATTTATAATATTAGTAAGATATCTAGACCCTTGTACGGGGGTAAACATTAAAACAACCGGTGGAATGAGTACAACTGCAGCATAAGGCATTTCATGTAACTCCTCAGGGTTGGCAACGCATTTGCAGTCTTAGAATTGTAACGTAAGATTGAAATCTCGATATTGAAAATGTCTATGGGCTTCATAGTCCACTTAGGTACTACTTTGTATTTGTTTGCCTTCTCCATGCATACACATAAAGTAGCTGCGTAGGTGATACTCGAATACCGCGTAACTAACAATTTAAAGAAGGTGCAAATCAACCTTAGCATCTAAATCAATAAGGTACACTTTGCAACTAATAGAATTTTTAACTTACGCGGTATTGTAGTATCACCGACGATAAGGCTGATAATTCTATACAATTTTGACAAAAGTTAACTGAACTTAAGTATAAAACTAGATTAGTCTGTTTCGTGAAAATGGCCCTTAGTATCCTGACTTCAAGTTTTGATTCTGTCGTGTATATAGTGTGGATATTTTTACCTATGTATGGGGAAATTCAAAACTGACCAAAAAATGTAAAACCAAAAATACCTAATTTTCTATAGGTTAGGATTTCCCAACACCAACCAAGTAAAAAAAACTGTTTTTAAATTCCGCCATTTTGGTATTTAGCTTAAAGTAACACATTAGGTTCCCACTTACAAAGCTAACAAATGTACCATTCAAATCAACAATTAAAATATTAACATAACCTTCCTCTTGGGTAAAAAAAGTAAGGTGCCTACAAGAAAACAAACACCTTAAATTGTCTGTCGGCAAAATGGCCTATCTTAATTAGGTATTTAATATTTTATAAAAAACAATTCTAATGGCTCCACTAATGATTATGACATTGATGGTGGTGGTCAACTCTAAAGGTTGACTTCCATGGGTGGCGGCTGATGCGACAGACGCGTGCGTTTGACGTGCGCGATCGTAGCGCGCGTCTCGCGACAGTAGTAAACACTTAGTCTCAACTTTTTTTTTTTCAGTATATCTGGTCCTCGTTCTCCTGTCAAACGTCTCTTCGTCAAGATATCGTCACCGTAAAACTCTTAAAAATTACCCAAAGGACACGAGGTTTTGGGCCACCGATTTTTTCGTGTACGGGTGCAGGACCTTTTTGCATAAATGTCCAAAGTCATACAAGTAAGTATTTTTTTAAGGCAGGTCTATAATATCTGTCTTTTTTTTAATCATTATGTGTCGTGCTATATTTATCGCTAATCATAACGTACTTTTTTTAGAAACTGTTACTTTTTACGTTTTTTAAAAATTAAACCTTACTTTACCTACCCTTGTCTACACATTAGATATTTAAGAAGTTCTGGAAAGTTTATGGTTACAGCGATATAAAAATCATGACTGACAATAATTATGACAGCTATGACCAAAATAAAATGGGAAACAAGGTATATTTACGGCACTGCAAGGTACCATGACGTGTAAAGCTGGGCATTCACAACCGCTCCAACAAGCCGAATAGAGCAGCGCCGCGCCAATATCGATCCGTGAATGTCAAAACTGTAGCGCTTATACTTAGCGTGGTTCGTTGAATTTCCAAATGGACGGAAAGCCAGCGTGACGCGCCAACGCACAATCCGAATGGAACTATCGTGAATGTCAAAATTCAACGTTGGAACACGCCTTGCCTCCGCGCCTAGCCAAATGGCGTCGTCATGAAAGCTTTCTCTGTATGCCATTTTCTAATCAGTCTGCTCCGTGATGTCGCACCGTTGAGGCGTGGCGTGGCGCGCCCGTGAATGTGGTCAAAATATTACGTTCATCCAGTTGTATACTGTCCATCTGTCGCCGAGACAAACGGCGCGACATAAATGTAGTGACTAAGATTGAAAGGGCATGCTTCGATGGTGCGGTCATTTGGAAAGGATGGATGAAAGAAGATTGACAAAAGAGATATACAGAGCGAAAGTGAGTGGGAGGGTCGGAAGGGCCGCCCTAGGCGTACTTTTTCGAATCAAATCGGAGGAATACTGGAAAAGGGCCGAATCTTAAGTACCCGAAACTGACGTGCATGCATGACTCGAACGTATGAATGTGGAAGAAGCGAAAGAGATTTGTCAGAATCGTAGCAGGTGGAAAGAAGTGGTCTCTGCCTACCCTTCTGGGAAACAGGCGTGATTTAATGTAGCATGAAACTATCTATAGGTCCAAATTGGTATTCCTTAATTTTGTTTCTTTACCCCACTTTTATATGTATTAGGACCTTAATGGGCTTAGCAAAATTACTTTTGGTTCCGTAGCTTTTAATATGGCTACGTTATTCTTGGTGGACGAAAAGAGTGTTACAAAAACTAAGACAATTGGTAGTAAAGTTCGGGTAAAGGCGGTAAGACTCTCATAAGAGCATTGTAATTAGAGCAAATGAGAGACAGGTACAAACACAAAAGCCTTTTTAAGAAGTATCACGCTGTACATTTACATAGTAGAAAATAAATGGTTTTTTTTTCAAATGAAGCGAATACACGGATAATCTTGTGAATTAAGTTTTTTGTAACAAAATCATATCTTTATTAAGAATTTGTAATTTATAAGTATCAGATAAAACTTGGTGTGGGAGGGTTTTTACACCTTCCTCCTGCGATTATGAAACAAATAGCGATAAATCTATGGTTAAAATTATTTATCTTGGCCCGGTAAGCGTTAAGGTGCAACATCTATCTACTTACAATGTACATTCTTCATTAAGTATGTAATTTTGTAGATTTTTAACTCAAACACCTAGTTACTTTAACTTTTTACGGTATCGTCTTGGGTCGTCCCATTAGTTTTTTGTCAAGTTCTTAATTCGTCTCATTCTGCTTTCGTCATCCATTCTTCATTCGTCACTTTCGCTGTTAGTCATTGTCATCTTGGGTCATAGTTGTTGTTTGTCTTGTTCTTATTCGTCTCTTCTTCTTTTGACATGTTCGGTGTTAGTCTTTTTATTTTTTAGTCTCATTCGTTACTCGTCACATTTTTTTTCGACACATTCGTTATTGGTCTCATTAGCAGTAAGTCACTTTCGTTTTTAGGTCTATTCATAATTCGTCATGTTCGGTTTTCGTCTCAATTCCCGCTTTAGCGAATAACCTATCCAACAAAAAGTTGGAAAACCCCCGATACCTAAGTTCAATACCTCAAAAACGGCTGAACCGATTTCATGTCAATGATATAAAATGTCTAAGAACCATCGCTAGAAGACTCTGTCCTCCAGTTTAAGAGCTAAGGTGCCACAGACAGACACGCAGACAGACAGACAGACACATATTGCGGTCAAACTTATAACACCCCTCTTTTTGCATGCGGACTTAGAGCCTGTCACAATAGTTCGAAAAATGCGGCGAACGCTTATGTCCCTTTCATACATTTTGTCGATAACAAATTTCGACAACGGATATCGAAGCATTTTGTCTAGAACCCCAGATCACTATTTACCTAGGAGCCGAATTTTCTCGTACAAAGTAGTGGAACCCCCTGACTTGGTATAGTAGACAATTTTATACTTCATAATTTTCGTAATTTCTCTTTTCGTGATTTTCGTGATTTTAGTCGCCTGAAAGAAAACAAGTCAAATTGCGAATATCAAACGGAACAAATACTTAGTGAATGTGTCCAATAAAGAATGAGATCAATTTCTAAAGAGGCCAAATAAGAAAAATACGAACTTAGAATAAGACCAAAGACGATAGGACGAATAACGAATGAGACTAAAAAAGAGATAGACTAACACCGATCATGACCAAAAAATATGAAGACTAATAACAGAATGACCCGGAATAAGAAAAAGACAAACAACGAATATGACCAAAGACGACAAAGACTTCCACCGAAAGTGACGAATGAAGAATGGATGACGAAATCAGAATGAGACGAGTTAAGAACTTGACAAAAATCGAATGGGACGACCCAAGACGATACCCTTTTTACAATGGAAAATTACCATTACTATGCGTTTGACATGATTTTATTTATATTTCGTTGGAACAGTACTACCATGAGTTACAATAAATTACCATACTCACTATCGAGTCGAATGAAGTGCATTTTCAATTTGGCAGCATGGCTTCTGTCGATAAGATCGAACGTATAAGGCTGCCTAATTGAGAATGCACGCGCTAAAATGTGTTTGGTCCGCTCTGACGGGACTACTTAAACTCGCCGCTGCGTCATTCACTCGTTCGTTCGTCCGACCGCGTTTTTGAGAGAATCATACTCCAGGAGGTTTAATCCCGTATCCGGTGTTTCTTTATTATTTTGGAACTTACCCTTAACATCGTGAAACCAGAATAGCTCTGCAATTATTATCTTCGTGTAATATTTCTTCAGAAGCGGATGCAGGGAATTCCTAAATGAGTAATGTAAATAATTTGTAGCGGATGTTTATTTTCAGTCTGTTTATAAATTACAAAAAAACCGGACTACAGTTTGATAGGATACCGAATTCAATCGTTTAAACAAAAAGGTTTTATAAATAGTTCCCTTTGTACAACTTTTAGTGTTAGCTTTATGGTATTGTATGTGTATGTCACAGTGTTTTCTATCTAAGAAGGTCCGCCGCGTTAGTCAATTTGACATTACACAGGATTTTGGGCTCTTATAGTCTACTCTCTTATGCTACATAACAGGACCATGACGATTTCGCTTCTTTATTGCATTCATTTTTATTTTTACAGAGAGCAGTTCGTGTGCGCTCGCTCTTACGGCAACGAATACAAGAACTTTCCTAACTATTGTGAGATGCAATACGAAAACTGCAACACGTGGAGAAGTAAGAATATTAAAATTACTTTTAAAATGCTCTTCTTTCAAAGCTTATATATTTTTTCAAATATAAGGCTAAGAACCATCCCGTTTTTATTTATATGTTGACTATAATAATATAATAAATCATTAGTATTATGAAAAAAGGCACGATTTTTTTTTGATGTCTTTGTTAACGTATATTATTATTAATGGCTGGCTATATCATGCGATTTGTAACAACCCTGGCGGCGGCACTCTTAGATTTACAACGACATAATAGGTATTTGTGACACGGTGTTTTCAGGGTTGGCAACGCATTTATAATCCTGGCATTCTCCAACTCGTTGTTAAGTTTGAAAATATTAAACAACAAAATACTCGTGTGTTACAATTTCAAGTGTTATTTACAAATGTCAGATTTGACTAAACCTAATTAATGGCTTTGAAAAAAAAATATTATTAACGTTGACTTTATATTAGCCCTTATTCACTTGGCAGTAAGAGCTATCAGAAAGTGAACAGTGTGATTACGATATCGAACCAAGATAAAACAAAGTGAAATAAAAACTCCGGTCATATTTGACCAAAGTGCTCTCCGTGTTCGCGTTCTTTAATGCTCATAAATACTAAATATTAAGATTTATCAGCCCTTTAAAAATTACAACTTATTAATAACATAATTTGGGAATATTAAAAGCCAAAGATGGTGATGTGTGTACTGAACTCCAAACTCAGCCCACGTTCGAAACTTCTCCCATTTACCAATAACTCATTAGAATGTTGATGAAGTCTTTTAAGAAAATTAATCGCACAACAAACATCGAAGTAATTTCGAATGAGAAGACGTTAAAATGTTCACCGCAAAAGTCAAACTTGTTTAACAAGATAATAAAATTGAACAAAGAAACTATCAGAGACAGACGCTTAACAAATGTTGTTTTAATCTTCATATTCGTTTTAAATAAAATATGTCTTGGTGAACATTATTTATGTTTTACGAATCATGCGATTTTATACGAAATTATGGCATACAGAATAAATTTATTGGTATTCCCTCGAGTTTTCTTTGGTTTTTTTGATCAATTTATTGAATCTATTTGATACAATATAATCTGACGTGTTATTCTTCGAGAAAAGGTTTGATTGTAATTAGATATACCTAGACTTAAATTCATTGGCCTTTTTTCTTATTTCACTTTCATGATGTCAGCCAATTTGCCTGTATTTCGTTTCGTTTTTTTCAAGAACAGTATAAGTGACCGTTATTTTTTGCACACGTTTAAAAGAAATAAAACGTTCTATTTAAAACTACTTTTGCTCTCTTTTCAAGAAAATTAGGTATTTATACTATTGTAAAGAATAGTTTTCAAACGTTGCATTTCCATGAAAAAAAAGACGTTTTTACAACTCTGTCACAATACCTAGAACCTGACCTTATGTTTATCATTGTCTGGGTCCCAAATCTAGTAAAAGCCTACCGCTTAATTTAGGATTAGGTCAATTTGATATTTTTAAATGTTTAAATTTTAATTTCGTTACAGATTGGAAAATATTCAAACGCGAACGATGCTGAAAACAAAATTTACGACACGACAAGACGGGTTCCACTTTATTTTTATCCCTATTGCAATTGCATTGTTTACGATTCGGCAGCTATTATGTCAAAATATTGAGAGATATAATGACGTATCAATGCGATAACAATAGGGGTAAAGACGATGTCAAATGGAAGCCCAGGAACTTTTTTTGGTCATTTAAGGATTAATTACATCATACAACATTAAAGAGTTTAAAATTATTTTCTATCGAAGTATTGTTTTTGAAACTTAAAACCAGAGCGTTTACCTCTACCTACTTAATTTCAAACCAGATACCATAGAAATATTTTTTTTATTACATTTTATGTCTTAATTGAAAATTGAAACCTAATACAAAGATTTAAAAAAAAACAAAAAACCGCCTTCAAAAACGCAAAAAATAACTTCTACTACTAGGTACTTAGTACCTAGTAGGTACCTATCCTGTTAGGTTAGTCCAACTGAAGTCGGCTTTTTGTTGAAAATATTGTGGTCGCCGACTTCAGTTAGACTAACCTAATAGGATAGGTACCTACTAGGTACTAAGTACCTAGTAGTAGAAGTTATTTTTTGCGTTTTTGAAGGCGGTTTTTTGTTTTTTAAAACATTTATTTTACGTACCTATCGTATACTTAGTTATTGAAATAAATGAATACTATTGTTAGGTTTTTAATAATTTTTGATGACTATTTTATGTTTTTTTATTATTAGTAAAAAAATTGTCTCAATTCATTTATCAAACCTTACTTTCAAGTAGGTAGTTTCAAAGAAGTACTAGGTAATGTAACCCACCATTTTAGATTGAAACCATATTTTGCCGAAAAACTGAACGTGATTCTAGACATATGGTATACCGTAAGAATGGTCAGGAACTGGAGAAGTTTTTATGATGTTGGAAGATCTGAGGAGCGTCTACTTTTTTTTTAATTGTGCCGTAAAGTTGACCTTGACGATTTTTATTTTCTGTCCTTCACACTTTGTCGGCTAATATTTTTTTATTAGTTTACTATATGAATAAAAATAACATTTCATTAGAATACGCATACATTAGAGATTAAAAAAATACAAATACTTTTGCGCTGTCGCATTTAAAAAAAAGATAGGTAAACAAAATGGTTAACTTTTGGAAGATACCGAGATTTTATTTAAAAAAAATATTAAAAAAACACCGTGGGCAGGATGAGTGTTAATTGGCCCAAAACGTGTTGCAAGTGACCCTAGCTACCCCCCCTTCTCATTTGGCACTCGACTTGCATTACACCCTGTATATTCAACCTTTTTAATAAACTAATTAGAGGTAACATTATTCTCATCACTATTCAATCTTAAGACAAAAACAGTCAGGGGCCTGTTTTATAAAGCTACAAATTACAATTTACAGGTTACAAGTTTCCATTTGACACAACCTCGACCAATGACGATCAGCCATTTGAGCAGTGTTGCCAGTTTAGACCTGTAAAATTGTAACTTGTAGCTTTATAAAACGTGCCCCAGGTATAATACATTTGCTGGAGCGAAGCGAAGCGAGCTTCCCCGATTCGGATTTTCGTTTGTCTGCATACTCCTCCCAAACTATTAGAGATATCAGGATCAAATTTAGCCCGTAACACGACATCTAGCCATAGATCGTATAGAAAAAATAAAATTGTAAATCCGACAAACCACGGAGGAATAATCACCGAAAATCTCCCACAGACTTTCAATGGGAAAAATGGGAAAAGTGCCGATACTTCGATTTTAAGCGGCGCTCTTCGCTCATAACCTATTTGAAGCTTCATCTTTAGCTTTAGTTACAGACATGATGAGAAATCTGTAGCAGAGCTTACGATTGACAGCTGTCACGTTTGATGTAAGGTTGTTTGTTGTAGTATGTTATATTAGCAAACCGCTTTGCTCCATTTAAGCCTGCTTTACATTTGGCTAAATTCAGTGTGCTGAATGAAAAAGTGTAAAGGCAGTTAGCATGTTAGTCAAGAGGATGCGCTTATCCCCTCCACGCCGCCTGTCTAAATTTAGCACATTGAATTTAGCCAAATGTAAAGAGGGCTTTAGACTTGCCCGGGGACGGCAAGTGCACCAATTTGGTTATTTAATAGTCATCGGCAGTATGAAAATGAAAAGACTATAACTTAAAGGAATAGGAAACACAAGAACTGAGTTCTGAGTACTTAGATCGTGTACAGGGTAATAAAGACTTTACGACGGCACAGAAGTATTTTATGACGTCCAAGTTTAACATTAACGAATTTAATTAAAAAGTTACTTTGAATACTAGAAGAAAAAACGTAATAAGGTTTATAAAAGTCGGCGGTTAAAATTTAATAGAAATTATTTTTAACCGACTTCAAAAAAGGAGGAGGTTATACGTTCCACAGTATGTTTTTTTTTTTTTTTTTTTATGTATGTTCATCGATTACTCCGTCAATTGTGGACCGATTTTAAAAATTCTTTTTTGGTTTGATAGAGTATACTTCCGAGGTGGTCCCATTGTCAGCAAATCTGAATCTGATGAAGGGATCAGTGAGGAATTGAGGGAACTCCTCAAATATTGTATGCAAACATATAGCGATTTTAGTATTTTTAGTAACAAATGTAGCATTTGCATTCAGAAAGTGTCACTTGGTGAAGCGGAACTGATGATGAAGACCACAGATGGCCACCGGAACTCCTCAACGGTACCGATTTCAAGGGTGGCGATAAGATATCTCGATTAAGATAGTTGAGCGACTACAACGATGCACATTTAATTGTTTTAAAATGACTATGATTTTCCCGCGGCGTTGCTTGCGGCGAGCTTGAAATGTCTTAAAGTTTCATATATCAACTAAGAAGTGGGACTACATAAGCTTATTATGATCACCAAAAAGTGTAAAATAAAATAAATGTTTTAAAAAACAAAAAACCGCCTTCAAAAACGCAAAAAATAACTTCTACTACTAGGTACTTAGTACCTAGTAGGTACCTATCCTGTTAGGTTAGTCCAACTGAAGTCGGCTTTTTGTTGAAAATATTGTGGTCGCCGACTTCTTAGTTGATATATGAAACTTTAAGACATTTCAAGCTCGCCGCAAGCAACGCCGCGGGAAAATCATAGTCATTTTAAAACAATTAAATGTGCATCGTTGTAGTCGCTCAACTATCTTAATCGAGATATCTTATCGCCACCCTTGAAATCGGTACCGTTGAGGAGTTCCGGTGGCCATCTGTGGTCTTCATCATCAGTTCCGCTTCACCAAGTGACACTTTCTGAATGCAAATGCTACATTTGTTACTAAAAATACTAAAATCGCTATATGTTTGCATACAATATTTGAGGAGTTCCCTCAATTCCTCACTGATCCCTTCATCAGATTCAGATTTGCTGACAATGGGACCACCTCGAAAGTATACTCTATCAAACCAAAAAAGAATTTTTAAAATCGGTCCACAATTGACGGAGTAATCGATGAACATACATAAAAAAAAAAAAAAAAAAACATACAGTGGAACGTATAACCTCCTCCTTTTTTGAAGTCGGTTAAAAATAATTTCTATTAAATTTTAACCGCCGACTTTTATAAACCTTATTACGTTTTTTCTTCTAGTATTCAAAGTAACTTTTTAATTAAATTCGTTAATGTTAAACTTGGACGTCATAAAATACTTCTGTGCCGTCGTAAAGTCTTTATTACCCTGTACACGATCTAAGTACTCAGAACTCAGTTCTTGTGTTTCCTATACCTTTAAGTATAGTCTTTTCCTATTCAGGACTGCCGCCGATGACAATTAAATAACCAAATTGGTGCACTTGCCGTCCCCGGGCAAGTCTAAAGCCCGAGCCCTCTTTACATTTGGCTAAATTCAGTGTGCTAAATTTAGACAGGCGGCGTGGAGGGGATAAACGCGTCCTCTTGACTAACATGCTAACTGCCTTTACACTAAACTTGTCTTTTTTAGTCTTTTTCATTCATTCAGCACACTGAATTTAGCCAAATGTAAAGCAGGCTTAAATGGAGCAAAGCGGTTTGCTAATATAACATACTACAACAAACAACCTTACATCAAACGTGACAGCTGTCAATCGTAAGCTCTGCTACAGATTTCTCATCATGTCTGTAACTAAAGCTAAAGATGAAGCTTCAAATAGGTTACGAGCGGAGAGCGCCGCTTAAAATCGAAGTATCGGCACATTCCCATTTTTTCCCATTGAAGTCTATGGGAACAGATTTTCGGTGATTATTCCTCCGTGGTTTGTCGGATTTTCAATTTTATTTTTTCTATACGATCTATGGCTAGGCTAGATGTCGTGTTACGGGCTAAATTTGATCCTGATATCTCTAATAGTTTGGGAGGAGTATGCGGACAAACGAAAATCCGAATCGGGGAAGCTCGCTTCGCTTCGCTCCAGCAAATGTATTATACCTGGGGCACGTTTTATAAAGCTACAAGTTACAATTTTACAGATCTAAACTGGCAACACTGCTCAAATGACTGATCGCCATTGGTCGAGGTTGTGTCAAATGGAAACTTGTAACCTGTAAATTGTAATTTGTAGCTTTATAAAACAGGCCCCTGACTGTAATTGTTTTAAGATTGAATAGTGATGAGAATAATGTTACCTCTAATTAGTTTATTAAAAAGGTTGAATATATTATATTCATCATCATTATCGTATTATTATGCTGGGTGCGAGAGAGACGAAATCCTCTCTTATCAATCAAATCTATCAAAACATCACTACATTTTTATGTGAAATATATTTCGCATAAACAAAATGTAAGACAAGCATCTGTCAGTGTCATTGTATTTTCATCGAAAGTGCTTTTTATCAAAAAATACAAGATTAAATAGACATTACTACCTCAAAATAAAAAAAAGACAAGATTAAGTGTATAAATAAATAATAATGACGATGCTCAAACTTCAAAAGTATGCGAATATGGAGTAATAATGGTAAATTAATTTGTTTATATGAGTGACGGAATGAAAAGGTCCCGACTCTAAACTCTTTCACCACTTTTCGACTTAATTTGTATGACGCAAGGTCCAAAAGTAGTAAAGGAATTTATTGGTCGACTATACTATACTATACACTTGTAAGTAGGGGAGACCGGGTATGGTTGTCACACGGGTTGGTTGTCACAGCGGCCATAACAAAAAAAAAGAACGACCGAATGAGTTCATCGACCGGTGTCAAAAGACCGCGAGCGCTATATCTCCCTCCCTACTTCACCTCAGTCCGCTCGAGAAATTCTGGATGACCGGAGGATGGCCTGAGGATGGCCGCTGGGACAACCAACCCCTGTGACAACCATACCCGGTCTCCCCTAAATCATTTATAACAGCGCAAAAAATGGTAAGATCAGCTGTTAATTATTGTAGGAGTAACCCAGATTGACTTCACACAAGGTAAAAAAACACAAAAGTAAAATTGAAATGTAAAACTTGATTGGATATAAAAATATTGTATTTAAGTAAATCAGTGTTAAATCACAGTACTAAGTGCAGTGACCAACAATTAAACGGACGGTTAGCGGTTTGACGGTTGTCAAATGTATGGACTAACAGCTGATTAAGACTTAACCGTCTGTTAAATTGGTTGGTGAACTCGGCCCTTAGTCTAGTGAATTTTTCATAACTTTTAACATTTCAAAACATGATTAACGAGGTGAAAAAGGTGATAATTAAAGATAAAATTGGTTTTAAGAATTTGACGAAGCCAATTTTGAATGTAGCTCAACGAAATTGGCCAAAGGGTTAATTTAAGAATGATCAACAAATTCTAGGACAAATTGCTACCTTTGTTTTTATAAATTAAGTTAACCTTTAAACTGTTAGCAGAACAAAAAGCATACCAATTATACCTGAGAGTAGGTATTAATTAAACTTTTCTTTCGATTTTATAGCAATTTTAATAATTATTTTACCTTTGCTCTACTGTGAGTAGAAAGTTTTTTCTTCAGAGTATTCTTTTTACAAAATCACTTTACCTACTCCTTAGGGATGGAAATGTCATTTGATTCCGCATTAAGATTTGGTAAACCTTTCTTTTCTTTTTGAGAAACATGATTTATTTACTCAATTTGTTGAAAAATTTAGTTAGTTTGATAGTTAGTTATTTTGTAATATACAGCTAATTTTTAAGCAATTAAAAAAAGTCTACCCGATTATCACGAGGTCCCAGATTTGGACCTAAGACTTACACTCTGAGGCGTTTGTTTGCTGTTACTATTTTTAAGGCACTAAGACCTTGGATTCCTATTTATTAACAATTTTGTTTACATAATTAAATCCTTACATATAAAATTAGCGTTTTGTTGAACTGGCCACTTTGATTCAAAATATCTGGTGTATGGCTAAGAATTCTAAATTAAAAAATTTAACTCATGTATTTGTGCTTTGAATGTAGTGATTCATTTGTTATCGCGTCATTTGTTTTTTCTTTAACATCATCAGCACTCGGAATCGCAATCGACTTAAAAGTGGAACAATTGTTTTCATTTTGTATGCAGACAAGCCTTCGATTTTCAAAATGAAAACGATTGCCATTGCGAGTGCGTTAGGCAATAGCCCCTCTGTTCACAATATGGACAACTTAAAATATCGCGTTATTTACGAATACGAGTTCCACCGTAGCACCAGTGCTGTAGAAACGGCTCAAAGGTTGAATGATGTGTATGAGGCTTCCATATTCGTCCTCGTGTCTGGGCTACGTACATACGCATTTGCGGTTTTAGGATTGCAGTCTTTAGATTGTGTAGTCTTGAAATGCAAATGTCTATGGGTCACAGATCCTATACTTACTATTAGGTTGCCTGTGCTCGTACGCATTCACCAATTTCACCATGCCAATTTTTTTTTACAGAAAATTATGTCAACAACAACTAACTCAAACTAACGCAGTAAAACAAATTTCCATATAAATTAAAGTTTCTTCCGTAAAAAACGAAACGCGGAATGAATTGCCCTGAAACAAAAGCGACAGGAAGCAATTTAGTAGCAATAAGCCTGCTCGGAATACAGATAAGTAGGTTGCCAAAAATATTAAATATTTTTTTTCTACAAGGATCTTAAGCCTCCATTATTGTACTTGTCAGTTCCCTTCCGAGTAAGACTTCACGTCTATTTTCTTTTAATGCGAAATATTTCTTGTTTTGTATTTTTATTTTCTTTGGCAAAAATGGCCTAAGGCCAGATGAAAGCATGATAAGTTTTGGCATTTACGGAAAACTTTTGCCATAGATGTCACAGGGATTGGATTCGAAAACCGTCCGAGAGGAAAGATGGCCGATTAGAAATATCAGGATTAAACTTTTGTTTTGTTTTATTTACTGATTATACTCTCACTCACTTTACATTGGCAAAATCACTACGAAACTGCAATGTGGTAGTCGAATAAGTACTCTCTTTATAGCCGCATTAAGTTTTAAATCCTTCTACTATTACCATGCACTTAGTCGCCTTCTTATTCAAATGCCTAAAGTTTCTCATGCCATTTCACATTCCTAATGTTAGTCGAATAATTATAATTCTAAAATGTTCTTTTTCCCAAAACTATGTTACTGGACCTAAGCTGGCAAGCACCCCTGGCCTTGATGAAATCACGAAACATTTTTCTTTTCTATAACTCAAAATGTATGGGATTACAGTTGACCACGTGGTTTCTCGCAACGCACGATAATGTCATCCCATACATTTTGAGTGATAGAAACGAAAAACGTTAGTAGCGTTTGCATCTTGGCTAAGGCTTCTATCCAACTTCAACTCGATCACGACTCACGACCGATAGAAAACTCAACTAAATGATCTCTTTACCTTTGGCCTAGCTTACAATGCGACCGCTAATAAAAAGTTAGCCTTATTTCCATGAAGATAACGTATAAACTGGGGAGAATGGTTGCTTAAATTTTGTATCCACAACAACAACAATCCAAAACCAAGTTTTATACACTCGGCGTCAAAAATATCGCACCTAGACGAAAATCAGATTCAAGCAAATCTAGCCCTTAGTAAAATTATGCCACCTCGTAAATATTAGTATCAATCGAAAGCACGTTTAATGTGTTTTAAATTAACAATATTTAATTTAAATAAAAAAAAATGTTTTCGCAATCTGAGAGTTTCGAAAAAAAAGTGCCAAATTACGCATTTGAAGGGTCGCGAGTTGTGCCATGTTCCAGGCGTATAAAAAGTCTGGTAAAGGTCAAATGTCAATTATTCGCTATCCAGACGTTGCAGAGAATACATCTAAGGAGCTCAAGCAAAAAAACGACCCTCAAAAATGGAAACCACTGCTGCTGAATCAGCCCAGGTGGTCGCACAGCTCCAAGCAGGAGTTCAGCAGTGTGACACTGGGTTGTCTTCTCGACCCCGTAAGGGGTCGGGGAGGCTGGCCTGGGTTGGTACCCCACTTCCAGCGGTATATGGCGCTGTCCGCGACTACGGACAGGTCAATGTGTTGGGCGATTTAGTCCCGATGTTTGTTGGATTCACCGATATCTCCTAACCGATCCGGCGACGAGGTCAAACCTGTTTGTCCGAGGACTTGCAGGCGTCCATCGGTCATCGGTGGTAGGAGTCAGGTTTTATTTTATGTTGGCGGCTGCTCACGGACTAGGTCACGTGGCAGTGGCTTCCTGTCGGGTGGTCGAGCATGGAGCGGGGCCAGCTCGCGTAGGTGGTGGAATCGCGATCTGTCGGCCGTTGCGAACAGCCTTGTGGCTAGCCGAGACACGAACTCGTCTAGGGATTCGATCGCTAGGTCCCTGGCGATCGTGGAGTTTCTTACGTATCTCGGCGCACCCACAATCGTTCTCAACGACTGCGACTGCTGGGACTGGAGCCTTTTCCTATTCCCAGCGCTGGCCAGCGCGTACCACGCTGGTGCTGCGTAGGTTAGGCGAGTTCTTATGTACGCCTTGTAGATGCCTATCTTTGCCCTCGTTGGTAGACCGGAGTTCAATACCGGTTTGAGGAGTGCTCTGGCCGCTCTCGTCTGGTCGATGGTTTTCTTGATGTGCTGTGCCATGGTCAGTCGACGGTCTAATGTGACCCCTAGGTACTTTACCGTGGGGGACCAGTCGACTTCCAGGCCCATGAGCTTCAATTTGGGAGGGAGGATTGTCTTGTGGGAGAAGGCGATGGCTTGCGTCTTCCCCACGTTGACCGATAGTCTCCACTTCTCAAGCCATGGAGGGAGAGCGTCCAGAGTCCGCTGGATCTTCTTTGCGGCATGAGGGAGCTTTATAGAGGCGGCGTAGTACGCAGCGTCGTCGGCGAAAAGGGCCAGGGATGACCCGGGCTCCAGGGGGATGTCATCGGTGTATCTAGCGTAGCAGGCAGGGGAGAGGCAGCTGCCCTGGGGGACGCCAGCCCTGATGGGGCGTTCCGAGGACAGCGCCTTCTCGACCGCTACCTGGAATCGGCGATCTTGGAGGAAGGAGGCCACTGTCTTGACTACTCGACGTGGAGTAGTAGATGTGGCCAGCTTGTGGATGAGTCCCTGGTGCCATACTCGGTCGAAAGCCTTTTCCATGTCCAGCATGACCGCTACCGTGTGTTCTCGTTTGTTGAGGGCGACGGCCGCGTCATGCAGGACTCTGGCGACTTGCTGGGTGGTGGAGTGTTCGGCCCTGAAGCCGAATTGTTCCTCGCGTGGGAGAATGTGAGGTGCGAGGTGCTGCAGTAGCAGCCTCTCAAAGACCTTGGAGGTGGTACTGAGCAGGGTGATGGGGCGATAACTTTCCGGCTTCAGGATGTTCTTCCCTGGTTTTGGCAGCATTATGACTCGCCCCAGTTTCCAGGGGCGAGGGAAGTGGCTGGTCCTGAGAATCCCGTTGAACAGCCTTGTGAAGGCGGCGACGGAACGCGGCGGTAAATGTGCCAGCGCCTCGTTGGGGACTCTATCAGGACCTGGAGCTTTCCTCTTCTTGGTCCGCTGGAAGGCCCTAGCGACTTGGCCGGGAGTGAATGTCACCGGGTCCTCGTCGGGGGGTATCTGCTCCCTGAAGTAGTCGGACAGGTGGTCGGCTATTTCTGCTTCAGGCAGGGGGTCCGTGGTTGGGTTTGGGCTGAACTGGATCTCCAGGTGGTTGGCGAAGATTTCCGCCCTGTCCTCTGCTCTGTACCTGGGGGTACCGTCGCTTGCTAAGAGGGGGCGGACTGGGGGTGGTTTGTTATTTAGGCGCCTGCACAGACGGTGGATGCTGTTCCACTCGCTGCCGGCCGCCTCCACGTCCTCTAGCCATGAGATCCTCGGGATGTCGGCTAGCTTGTTACTTATTTTGTCAGCCAGTTTGTTCAGGCGGGTTTTCATACTGGGGCAACGGGTCCTCTGGTACTGGCGTCTCAGTTTTCTTTTTTCCTCCAGTAGTGCGACAATGGCTGCCGGGGTTTCCTTGCGGGATGGTTGTCTGGTCGTCCTGACCGTTGAGGCTTCCAGCGCTGCTGCGATGGTGCCTGATAGCTCTTCGGCCAGTCGGTCAACCTCTTCCGGCTCAGATAGAGGAAAGGACGGCGTGTGGTTTGCCATGTGGTCGCTGAATTTGCCCCAGTCGTGAATGGTTTTGCTGGGGGGTGGGGCGGTCCTCGATGGTGATGCTGTCAGTGTCGCCAGCACTGGCTGGTGGTCCGACATAAGATGTTCGTCCAGGACCTCCAGCGTGGGCCAAGATGTTAGGCCATGCACCAGCATGAGGTCGATGACGTCGGGGGCGTGGGCTGCGTTGTGTGGGTAGTGCGTGGGAACCTCGGGTCCGAGCACTGTATAGCCTCTTTTCTCGGCGTCGTTGAAGAGGTAGTTGCCGTCGGGACAGTTCTTAACCGAGTTCCACGCCGTGTGCTTACAATTGAAGTCCCCCGCTACAATTGTAGGCAACGGTGAATCCAGGAGTGAGTGGATGTCTGCCACCGCCAGGCGTTTTTGGGGCGGCTTGTATAAGGAGAAAATGCGCATGGGGATTCTGTCGAAGCAGACCTCCACTCCTATGGCGTAGATGGTACGCAGGGGGAGGGTGGGCGTAGGTAGAGGTTGGTGAATTACCACCCTCCTGACCAAGATAGCCAGGCCACGGAAGGGATTCCCTAGTGCAGCAGTGTGATTTCGCTCGGCAACTGAATTTAAGCCGGTTTGCTGTCCGCCGAGTATACCTGCGGTTCCAGGAGACTGGAGGCTTCATACGGAGGCATGGAGGTGGCCGCCGACGCTGCACATCTGAAAGAGACGACCGCTTCATTGTGTCGTCGTCTCTACGCAATCGCTTCTTTAATGCTGTTGAGGTGCAACAGCGTCTCCGAGAAGCTCGGCGACCTCTGTTAGCACCTCCACCATTAGGAGAAGGTTGCGGGAGAAGAAGATTGTGGCCTGCAGGGCTGCTACAGGTCCCCAACTGACCACACAGCATCGCAGGGACCGCCTGCAGTTTGCTCTTGACCACGTCGATTGGACATTCGACCAGTGGAGGCAGGTTCTCTTCTCCGATGAGACGAGGGTCTGTCTCTATTGCAACGACAGGCGTAGAAGAGTCTACAGAAGGTTGGGAGAACGATTTGCTCAAGCCTGCATTGAAGAAACGGTGGCCTACGGAGGTGGTTCGTGCATGTTCTGGGGCGGTATGTCCACAGATGGCAAGACCGACCTTGTGTGCGTCTCCCGGACGGGGGGCACTCGCGGACAGGGGTCTCTGACTGCTCACCGGTACGTCACGGAGATCCTGGAAGAGCATGTGGTCCCATATGCGGGTTTTATCGGCACTGGATTCACTTTAATGCACGACAACGCCCGCAGCCACACTGCAATGATCGATCGTCGTTTACCTGGGAGAGGTTGGGACCCGTGTTATGCAGTGGCCAGCGAGAAGTCCCGACTTGAACCCAATCGAACACCTTTGGGACGAGCTGAAGCGACGTGTTCGGTCACGTGATGCCATCCCTACCACTCTCCAAGACCTCCAGGACGCCGTGATCGAAGAATGGGACCTCATTCCTCAGTCGGACTTAGTGGAGTTGGTTCGGTCAATGAAAGATCGCATGGAAGCAGTAATTAGGGCAAGGGGGGGTAACACTAGGTTTTAGGTTACTTTTAAGTGTCTTTTTTGTTATTTTGTTAACCATTTCATTGATGTTAATTTAAGATTTAATAAACATTTGTCTTGTTTTCGCATTAAACTTCTTTTTTTTTAAACCTGGTTACAATAATGATTTTTTATTTTAGCTTTATTAAAAAGTCCATTTTATTACCTTTCAAATAATACCTAACAGTCATACCTTTACCCTTGATTAAATAGGGTATAATGTCGGTTGAACATATTTTTCCCGAAGGTGCGATATTTTTGACGCCGAGTGTAGACGATAATCCCCAAAAAGGTTTGTTTGAAATATAAATACCAGGATCAATCTTATCTGTTTGCTGGCATTAAGCAAACAGATAAGATAGATCTATCTATTGGTATTTGCTAAACAATAAGGAAATCTACAGATGCCTTGTGAAGACGAAGGTAAGGTAAAAGGAAGTTTTTAGCATTATTTCAGAAATCAGATACATAAACATAGTACCTAAACTCAATGGGATTATCTTCTTAAGACACTTCACTCTGAATGATATCATCCCTCAGTATCTTGTCTCAGTTGAGACACAAAATAGATAGGTACAGAAGTCAATCTACATACAAAGCGCGCTCGAGCAACGCACACATAGACACTGCTCACGGACACGATATCTCGGACCGGTTAGGACCAGTGCGAGCGCGAGTGCCATCCGCTTGAGTCCCGCGTCTGTGAACTTTTTTGTGCAATAATGGAGCAACAAAAAAATAGTAATTATAACTGTTCAGTGGACGGTTGTTTAAATTCAATATTAAACGGTGTAAGATCCATTTATATAATAGTTTCCTATTTTGAATCAGTATAAACGAAGTAACTAAATTTTTGTAAGGTAAATTCACGCCACCTTACGTAAGTTGAAAATATGTTTTTTTTGTTTGTCTAGATATTGTGTTGTTTTTAGTGTCATTTGACAGGTTTAGTTCTAAAACGGATAGGGCAATATAAATTGTGTAACTAGGGTAATCCGTTTAGAAGTTAATAGAGATTTTCGACGGTCAAATTTGTAATAACATAACAATGACATTAAAATAAAAATATTTTAGTTGTTATTAATTTATATTTTCATTCTTCCCGTTTAATTCTCAACGATAAATCAAAAAACTAGATACCTACGAGTGCCACTACCACGATAGTTTTTTGTGCATAAGCCATAGTTGACAACCATAGAGCGACCGCCGAACGTAGGTATGAAAAGTGAAGTACATACATGTGATTGACTTTTGTACCTATCTATTTTGTGGTTGAGATGCCAGCCCTTTAAGAGTCGATCGGCATTTCTAGAAATTATGGTAAGAGACCTGACGGAATGTCTTTGGTTCCATGGAAATAGTGTGGGATGCAACCTGTGTATACGCCACTAATAGGGCTGGTGCGGCAGCTGAAGCGGCTGAGAGCATCAAGGTTGTTAAATACGGTGGTCTCGGCCCAGAATAATTCCGTTCTGCATCGATACCCTTGGTCCGTTGAATCCTAGCGCTATTAGCCTTTTCAAAGAGATTTTGAAGATTCTCATTGACGTCACGGGAGAAAAAAGAACTGGCGCTTTCCTCGCTCGCTTTCCTAGCAAGATGGGCTAAAACCAAGGTTTCAAATTAGCGCGCTTCCCAAGGGCGGTGCGACGGCATACTGTTGGGGGCGCGTACTTAAATTCTTAAAACTTAAAATGCGTCTAAATAAACTCAAGAGCAATGAAAACGGGTCACTTTCTATGAAAATTCTATACAAAGTCACTCGCTTTCATTACTTTTGAGTATAGGTACATAGTAATAAAATAGCTTATTTAATTCGTAGGTAGGTAACTACCTACTAGATAAGTAATCTTTGAATACCGTCGCTAGCCGTTGAAACGTCAAAAAAGGGGGAAAGAGGGTAGTTATTTTTCTTTGAAACAAAGGGAAAATATAACTATGGGAATCACAGGTCAAAAATGACTACTTAAAGACTTCAGTGAAACCAGCCTTGGCAGCCAAAAAGCTATCAAAGTCGGCGCATTTTCCAACCAGATGGTAATTTTTTCTCCCACAGAAGGGATCCCTTTGAATATCATTAATGAAACAGATGGTTAAAAATTATTCTTTTTTTTTTTGCTTTATAAATTCTCTATTGTTAAAAGTCTACAATCGACTTTCAAGCGTTCAGTGCCTTGAACTAACGTTTGAATGTTATTTTGTGTCGATGGCATTTAACAATGATATATTATAGCTGTAACCTCCAAGAAAATATAAAATCTTTCTGCAATTTACAACCAAATCATAATAAACCAACTTAAGGTACATTAAGGTAGCATTTTCAGAACGAGTCCTGTAGAACATGCGTCGTTTTTGCTAAAAGGGCAGAACTTGTTTATGATATGCGAGATATACCAAATTGTGTTTCAAACTCGCGTCTGAGTGATTTTCTGTATTGTGCTTTAAAAAGAGATATTCGGTATCTGAAATTTCAATTTGTGAGTCAATTTACTCAGTGGGGTCACTCGAGTTACTTTAGCCAGGGGGTATCTTTAGTTCACCCCTGAAAATTGAATTTGAATGATACTTGATGGAATTGATTTCAGGTATTTACTATGCTTTATTATTTACTCAACATGATTGATTATTGTTTGTACTTAAGTTAATATCATTTTTAGATCAAATATTGAAGATGATATTTTAGAACTCCAAACTTTACGTTAAGAATAGTGCCGATCCCGTAGCTACGAGTATCTTCCGACTCCACCAAAAGGTCAGATTTTAAAAACCGTGATAATGCATTGACATCTGCAATAATAATGAACTTATTCTAAATTCCAGTCAATTCCAATGACATAATTTAAAATTTACTTACCTACTAGATTTAAAGCTTGCTATAGTTTGCATGACCTAATGAGCATGTTAGGTAAACAGGAAATTTATAAAAACGTACGGAACCCTCTCCATGCGAGTTTAACTCGTACTTGACCGGTTTTTAAGTATACCCTTACATTAAGTTCTAATTTATAAGTACTAATGTGTATTTATTTAGGGTTGAGTTTAAGCTCGCCTTATTATAAAAGCACTTTAGCCAAAGCCCATTTCAGCTAAGAGCTTTCTGACAGTCTTGTCAAAACTTTCCCTGACCTACAAACAAATAAATTAACTGTCAGCAATGATAATTAACAAGTATAAGAATTAATAAACATTTTTGCACTAAAAGTAATTAAAGATATCACCGACAACCAGATAATGGGCTTCACCATCAACAGTACTGGCAAAAGATACGCTGGATGTAACGTTGGCTAACATGTTCGTAGGTATGTTTCTACCAGGGTATTGATTCTCTCAAAAGCAAAGGTGAGCAAATGCAGGAGTGAAGTCCAAGCGGCGAGTTTAAGTAGTCCCGTCAGAGCGAGCAAAACACATATAATATTAGCGCGTGCATTCTCAATTAGGCAGCCTTATACCTACGTTCGAGAAGCCATGCTGCCAAATTGAATACACGCGCTGAAATGTGTTTTGTTTGCTTTGACGGGACTACTTAAACTCGCCGCTTGGACCTTCACTCCTGCGTTCGCTCACCTTTGCTTTTAAAAGAATCATTACTCTTGCTGAAGATACGCTGGATAATAATGTTGGCTATGTTTGTAGGTATGTTTCTACCAGGCGGGGCGTACACTGCAGCTATATTTAAGTTTCATGAAGAGCCGTGCAATGAGCGAGAAGGTACGGTCAACCATAAGCTGGGTTCACATTTGTATCATTTCGTCGTATCTTATCTCCGTCGCGTTGCACCGACGCGTATCAAGATCGCTAGTGTGGACGCAAAAACAGCGCGATCATGCGGCGCGCCGTATCTGATCGCTCGGGATCGATGTTGACACGCGTTTATTATATACCCCGCACACTCGCGATCGGATATGCGTATGAAGATCGGTAAGTATGGACGTGTTTTGATACTGTATCACGATACGAAGTTATGATTTGATACGCGATACGCCGTGATCGCTCTCGAGGCGGTTTTTCCCCGATCATTAAAGGGGATACGGCTAGCGTCCACACTTAATGATACGGCGTTATGATACGATACGCTGTTACGCTACGGTTACTATGGACGCATTTTTTCACGCGACAATGGTAGTGATACGGTGTGCCCAAAGTGAGCGTCCATACTTGGGATACCCGAGCTTGATACGATACGCGTGATAGTGATCGGTAAAATGATACAAATGTGGACCCAGTATAGGCACTCTGGGACAGACAATTCGGGTCTCGAGAACGCACTTAGCGATCGCAGAACAAAAATCATAACTCCACCTCCATCAGCCTTACCTGAAGTAAAACTATCGCGGTCAAGTCTAAAAATTTCATAGGTACCTATCGTCACATAATTCAGAGTCCAGAACGCCATCGCACAACCAAGTTTCAGTGATAATAATTATACTAAAACTAGAATTAGAAATACTACGATATAACCATGAGTTTTGGATCTAAGACCGCGAATATTTTAATAATAAACACTTAGACTTTTATTAATAAAAAGTATTAACGTATGTGTGTAATGATAAATATACTTATTTTAGGTAATAGTGTTCATTGTACTTATAATTTAATTAGTGTACATACCTAATTTGTAATTGTAGGTCTATGTTAATGTTAGGGTATTGGGACACTATATTAGGCAAATTAATAATTAATTCATGAATTAATGAATTTATTAATAATTTAACTAATTAATTAATGCTTCAGTCATGGCGAGAGACGAGCTTTGTACTTCAGTCTTGATTTGGACGCGGGAGCGGACGCACGTCCAAACGCCTCTTGCGCCCTATTACGATCGTTTGCTGATCCTTATTCTAACTCTAATTTTACCCTAGCTTTACTCTAATTTTAGTGTTTTTTTTATAATGTAACTTATAGGCCACGTATTTTACACATAATTGTGTGATTTTCGGTATGTTAAGTGGTTTTTTTTTTCACAAACGTTGAGTTTTTAAATAATTAAAAAGGTGAAAACTGGTCAAAATAGGTAGACTAAGGGAAGTGCCCAGCTATGCCAGGCTGTATGAGCATTGAGCAGCCTTCATGCAAAGAGGTCAACGTGAACTGGACTTTATGCCATAAGAATAAATAACAACTACGTAGAAGCGAAACTCCCGGCTCCCGACGCGCGCTCCTTGCGTTAAATATCTATTCTTCTACAATTCTGGCGTTAACCGCAGATTCAATCAGTTGGGTATTCTAGGCACTCTAGATTTCCTGTCTCAAAGCTCGGGGTATCAATCATCAGATTTCTCTAAAAACATCCCCTGGCAAGGAACCAAGGCTTTGAAATAGCCTCTTTAGTATGAAAAACGCACTCTGACCCGTTTTTTTTGCCCCTGAGTGTATTTGGCTGTAAAAATAAACACCAATCTCTCGATAATCCAAAACTTCAGCAAGAAACATTTAGCCAAAAATATGACCGGTGTGATGTAGTAACTAGCTACTGTTTATATTATGTCAGTCACTATGTAACTACGATCTAATTATTATTAAGACTTGGCCGTTTTTTTGTGAAAATAAACAAACACACTATTGCATTCTAAATATTAGTACGAATGCAGATAGCAAATATTATACTTCCTAGTTATCATTCTGCTCTAATAAAAAATTTTTTTGTTACAGCGTGGAGGCAGTATGAACATAACGTTAAAAAATGAATCAGCAATATGGCTGTTACAGGCGTCCAGAGATCTTCAGAAAATAAGCGCGATAGAAAAGTTCTTCCAGAACCGAACTATGGATGAACCCACTAGTAGCCTGCTCCTCATAATCTATGGTACCCTGGTAGTCATTGGGGCTACTGGAAATGCGTTGATTGTTATCTCTGTAAGTATTATAAATGTATTAATTAATACTATTGTTATAAATGTGAAGATCAGTTTTGTTAGTAATGTTTTTCCGTGACTGACTAACGGCCAAACTCTATATTCAATCCGCGGATAGATAAGGCTTACTTCGGGTTAAAATTTGACACTTGCCCATACAAAATGTGTCAAATTTTAATCCGAAGTAAGCCTATCTATCCGCGGTTTGAATATAGAGTTCGGCCATAAGAGACAATGCACAGCCTAATCCGTTGTTCTTATGGACTTGAAATTTAGAGGAAATATTCCTTGGGGTGTAATAAGCTTGAAGAATTTTCAAATCATCATCTAACGGAAAAAATAGAAGGAGTAGCGGGAAAGTAGTTCTACGTGTACGAACAATGAAGCGGATAATAATTACTATTACATTTATATTCCCGCTTTCATTCCCTTATTTTATGCCGTTGTCTGATTCTGTCTTGAAGCCCTGGGGTATTCATCAAATATTTTCACAATTACATTCTCAAGATTACAATTTCAAGGTTGCAAGCATTGCCAATTATCCTTGAGCACTAGGATAGTATGCCTCAGTGCTAGTAATTTCATCATTTATTTTATCCTAACATTGGAACACAACAAAGCAAACGTTGTTGCTTAGTTAAGTGAAATAAACAAGATGGTGGTAGCGATTCGGATGGACCCTACTTAAGGTCCTACCACCACAAAAAGTTCTTAAACATTAACCTTCCTTCTTTTTCAGGTAGTCCGCAAACCCGTCATGCGCACAGCCCGCAACATGTTCATAGTGAACCTCGCCGTGTCTGATGCCCTGGTCTGCTGCGTCGGAACACCTCTGACCCTCATGGAACTCTTGACCAAACACTGGCCCCTTCCCGACTGGCCAAACCTTTGTAAAGCTTGCGGTGCGATACAGGCTATATCAATATTTGTGTCCACTATATCCATTACTGCAATTGCCTTGGACAGATATCAGGTGAATTGATTGCTTTAAGTGTTTGTCTGAAAGGTTTTTCAGATTTGTTTGTATTGAAATTATGTAGCTGAGTTTTATAATTTTCAGTAGCAACTGACTGGCTGATCGACCAACGCACATCCAAAACTGCTGGACCTAGGGACTTGAAATTTGGTGGGAATATTCCTTGGATATCCTAGGGATGCCTAAGTAGAACTTTTTGGAAGTTCATCTCGTAAGGGGTTAAAATAGGGGGAGTAATGGGAAACTAATTCTACGCGTACGAAATCGCTTTCGTCCTCAACATGGTCATCATTTTCGCAGGAATATTTTTTAAGAATTAGACCTAACCTTCTAGTTTTTACGACGACTCTAATCTTTCAACGACGTTCCTGATATGCCTTCTCTTCGTGAACGTTTAAACATCACTTTTAAAGCGTCTGCTAAAAACTTTAATGTTGTCCACATAAACGCACAGAGCGTACCAGCTCACTATCCTGAATTACTTGCTCCCTTCACTTCTAATAACATTCATGCGATTCTTGTTTCAGAATCATGGCTTAAACCTTCACTTTCATCTACCCTCTATCCATTATGTTACCCTGTTACCGTCTTTTTTGCAATGACAGTACCTACTAGGGAAGGCGGATGTGCGATGGTTCGAGGTGGCGCTGTTGCCATCTATATAAGAGACGATTTTGCTTGTCAAGTAGTTTCTCACTCTCCCTCTGTTTACTCGAACTCCCCTGGATATCTCTTTCTTGGTGTTACCCTTCCCTTCCCTTCCCTTCATAACGGGTTGAACTGGCAACACCAGCCGGTTTAGACGTCAAAATGGAGTTCCAGTTTTGATAAATTCTTTTTAAGTAGTTTTAATGTTTAAATTGTTAATTTTTTCGACTAAAACCCAAGATAAACACATGAATATTAAGTGTACATGTTATCACGGCTATATTTGCTGTGAAGAAAGTATTATCACGAATGCAAAATTTGACAAGTAAATGGGTCAACGACTTCGTGATTTGAAAATGTCTTGAAAATTACACCGTCTGCTGTACTGATTTATCATCAACAACACCAGGGGAGTGTTCATTTTGTATAATTTCGTTATTACATTTACTTCTGCATTAAATTTTAACGAATATACTGTAGTTGTAACAAAGTATTTTGATCAAATTATGTGACATTGACAGCACGAAAAGGTTTTAGTTTTTAAAATGTTTTGGTAAAAGTGTGGCTTATTTAAAGCTTTAGTTAATAGTATTGTAATAGTAAAATTATTGCAGTCATTAATATACCTACATTTCCATAAGAAATTAGTTTATTTTTGTGACATTGTCACTTTTAAGGCAATTAACATATAATTTAGGCTAACTATTGATAGGTATATCTTGTTTAACTGTTTTTGTGTTCTAGTACTGTACTCTGTCACCATGATTTCAGCCACTACCAAGCCCACTACCAGACTTTTTTTTTACCGATCATCTGTAGCTTTAAACCCTGACACTGGCAAAGTTGTCCATATGGACAGAAGCCATTCCGAGGAAAAATTTAAATTGAAGCCCACAACCCGTCGGGATGTCCTGGTGAACAAACTCCAGAATACTCAGTCTGAGCTTAAGACAGTCAACGAGCTCAATGCACGGCTGTTGCAGGAGCGCGACGAGAGTGAAGAGGAGGTCCTGCGCGTCATCAATAATAACAAAACCCTCAAGCCGGACTTAGAGTACGATGACATGCGGGAACAGCGAAACCGCCTGCAGGCCAACGTGGACCAGTTCCAGCAGTGCCGCGAGACGCACGAGGAGGCGCTTCAGCGCATCCGGGATCTAGAATAATTACTGGAGGCGCAGCAAGTGAAGCAGGAATATTAAGCAGTCCATACCTTTAGTATATATTACACACCAAGTATTGTATCTATCTCCCTAATGCTGACTTCACGATGCCTGAATTCGGGTTGGCTCCACCTCCCGTCTCTCCCTTCATATCGACTGCAAACCCTACACTCCTATCCTATCTACTTGGCTCTCCGGTATCTCGGGCAGGTGCGCTGCTGCCTGCGGCGGGCGGAGATGGTTGGTGCAGCAAAGGCGACGAAGCTCGCCTACCCTAATCGGTTTAGTATTGGTGGCTGGTCGGTGCGGGTTAAGGTTCTCGTGCTCTGCCGGCTATACGCTACTCCTACCGGACCGAGTGGGGCGGGCGTGCTTTTCCCCGCTAGCCTAATCTAACATCTCCTCTCCGTCGCTGTCAGCGCGTACGGGTCCTTGCAGCAGAACTGCTGGCTGGAGATGTCACCAGAACAGAACAGAACAGAACTTGGTGTTACCCTTCATAACTCTAATATCCTTCTGGAAGTTTTCTACAGCCCTTCCTCTAATGTTTCCTTCTTCGATACATTGGTGAATGCTATAATTGATTTCGGCCCGAATTTCGATCACCAAATTGTTATGGATGACTTCAACACTTGTTGATGATATTGAGGAAGCAAGAGTTGTATGTTTAGACCAGTGCACCTGGCGTTCCATAGTATCTGCTTACCCTATTGGGAGATAGGCGTGAAGTTATATGTGTATGTATGTGATGTAGGTAACAAGTTTTACGATTACACCTTTTTAGCATTTTCGAGATTCTCAATAATATCCTTCGTCCACAGCTGATCGTGTACCCTACAAGACGCGGTCTTCAAACCATGGGAGCTCTCATCACAATGAGCTTCATTTGGGTAACCGCCTTTACTCTCGCCTCTCCTCTCTACATGATTCGAAGCCTGAAGATGCACAATATCGGTCTTAGCTTTTGCATCGAAGACTGGCCGATCGACAACGGACGAGCTATCTACTCTGTATTTAGTCTTATATTCCAATATTTGCTACCTGTTCTAGTCGTAGTTCTAGCACATATTCAAATACACAGAAGGTTAAGAGGTCGGCAACGAAAGACCAGAAAGACTCCAGCGATTCTTATAGCTATAGCAGTGACGTACGTCATAAGTTGGCTACCTTTGAACGCGTTTAATCTAGTTGCTGATTTTACTTCTGGACCCATATTTAGTGATGAAAAATCAATAATAATCACTTTTGCAATTTGCCATATCTGCGGAATGTCCAGCGCTGTTTCCAATCCTCTTCTGTATGGATGGTTGAATGATAACTTTAGGAAGGAGTTCGAGGAGATTATCTGCTGCTGTCGTAAGAAAGGACAGTTGAAAGATAGAAGGAATAAAAATAGGAAGATGGATACTTAATTAACGATTCTGGCAGCACTGGAACATACTGTCACGACTAACACAAAAACCTCTCACTGCTCGTAGATTTTCTGACTTAAAAACTGTTGCAATTAGCATGAGCATAACAGCATAGAAATGCAAAGCATTTAGAATGTTTGGTGTCAATTTGAACTGACTGTTTTATTTTTAAGGTGTAAAAAGTTCCGTTAAACGTTTTGATTTGTGTTACTGTTAAGTTAGTATTTATGTGAATAATTTGTTTAATAAAGCTTGAACACGCCAAAAAGTGGGCACGCATAAGTATTTATATTTTTAATTTTCATAGTATAGAAAATATTTAGTAATATAACTATAAAATCCTTGGTATGATACACAAACATACAGAAAAACCCCATTTAAGCTATAGCGCACTATAAGGGGAGTTTCAAAAAAATAGCACACCTTTGACTTTTTCTTTAGATTTGGGAAAAAATTTGCACGTTGGTTGGGATCATTATTCTGAACTAGAAAAAATTGTATCCCAATATGTCCCCAAAAATGTGTATGGAATTGTTCCGTTTTGTTATCAAAATCCAATACGTTTCTTGGTAACAAAACGGACAATACCATCTGAAGAAAAAGTCAAAGGTGTGCTATTTTTTTGAAACTCCCCATCAAAACTATTAAAATATCCACAATCCACCGTAAGTTTGCTTTTAAAAAAGTTCCGAGCACATTTGACAATAGAACGGAAGTCGGTTAGTGGTGGAAAACAAGGAGTAAAGGACAAAAAAAAAGAAGCTCGAGTCTTGCAGCTTTTTACAGCGAATCCGAAGTTATCATCATGATGTCGCAAGAAAGGTACACCACCACAAAACTTATAAAGAAAACTTCACGTCAAATACAAAATTAACTTTAGTATTAGTAGTTCATGCAAGAGATCCTTCCTTTTTCTTAAGAGTTTCTTACCGATCTGTAACAGATCCCCCTTTTTTATAGCACACGGGCCACCTGAGGCACGTTTTATAAAGCTACAAGTAATAAGTTTACTGGTCTAATCTGGCAACACTGCTCAAATGGCTAGTCGTCATTGGTCGAGGTTGTGTCAAATGGAAACTTGTAACATGTATACATATTGTAATTTGTAGCTTTATAGAATAGAGGGCTTATTGTCTAACGCACTCGCAATCACGATCGTTTTCATTTTGAAAACCGAAGGCTTGTCTGCATACAAAATGAAAACAATTTCTCCACTTTGAAGCCGGTTGCGATTGCGAGTGCGTTAGACAATAGCCTCTCAGGCCACTGATTGCAAGCGAGTTCCGTTAAGCTTTCTCCGGTTAATAAACAGTCAGAATTTTCAAACATGGATTTAAGGAAATTTTACTTTTTAACCCTTCAGACCATTTTCTACACCACCTCACCACACCACCACCCACGATTTAAGTCTATCAAATTGTTACAACATACAATGTTTTACAGTAAACATCTCGTTATTTGTGATTTTGTAACTAAAAATAAATACCTTCTACTTCTTTGGAAAGGATAACAAATTTCCAAAAGGTAAATGTTATTGAAAAAGGCACAAATAACGTTTGATATTCTATATTTCCAATTTACTGGCTGAAAATAATGTCATACGTGTTCGGGGAAAAAGAAAAAAGTGTTCCATGCTTCAGCCATTGCGAGCGACGAGCTTCGTACTTCAGTCTTGATTTGGATGCGGGAGAGGTCGCACGTTCGAACGCCTCTTGCGCCCTAAATTACGATCGCTCGCTGAAACTTTCCGTTTCTAACTCCGACTTCATATTCATTTTAGTGATTATGTACTAGTTTTTTTTTTGATAAAACTTAAAGAACACGTATTTTTAACATCATTGTGTGATTTTCGGTTTTTAAGTGTTTTCTTTTCACAAGTGTTGAGTTTTTAAATGGTTAAAAAGGTTAAAACTGGTCAAAATAGGTGGACTAAGGGAAGTTACCAACCATGCCAGGCTGTATGAGCAGCCTTCGTGCAACGGTGTCAACGTGAACTGGACGTTATGTTTATTCCACCTGAGGCGCGTCATAGCCATCCTAATGCCGTTTTATAATGATATGGTAAGTTTTAAGTTAAATTTAGTAATCGAGCTAATAGTTAAAACATACAGGGTTTATTTTTTATTTTTTAAGGACCGTCAATCTTTTTTAGGCTATTTATATGACTAATGACAGGCGCTTTTAAAAAATATACTTTTTAATAGTAATGAACATGCATTTTTAACACCTGGGTATTTCCTTGACAAATCGAAATAAGTAATAACAATGTGGAAAAAGTAAGGAACGCCATTTTATTTCCGCAACTTACGTATAAACTGACAATAGTTTCCGGGATAATATTTTTTATTTTTCTTCTAACCGATAAAATATCCTCTTACCAAAACCGTGAATGAACTCATTATTTTATTTAAACAAAGTGATGCGATATTTATAATAAATTTATGAGAGAAAGAAAAAATACATACAACTTTTTGTAAAGGAAAATTTACTAAAATTTACAAAAATAATAATATGGTAAAAATAATTAAGTACCTACCTATGACATGACAAAAGGAAGTAGGTTCTGGTAAGTAAGACTAGTAATACTTCCTTTTATTACTTACAGCTACCATTTTTTTATTATTATTACTCACTACAAAATAGTAAAATCAAAAATAAAACAGGTAATTATTATTGACACATCCTTTTTGTAATTTTAAGAGGATTGTGAATTGACGCATAAATTGCGTAGGTTTTTACTCCGGTCATTTTACTCCGGGTGGTAATGTTTCTCACCCTCTAAAATTAAGTCCAATTTCTGTTTTTTAATATGATGTAGTTATTATGAAGAACTAAGTCCTTAAATTTCAGTTTTTTTATTGTATTTGTGTCTTGTCAAGAAATATTGTCTTAGAAAGGAAACGTATAAACCTAGTTTTTCTTAACATTTTTCAAAAATCGACAAAATTATTAATTTTGAACCAGTTTCCGTTAGTGGAATGGGCTGAACCCAATTATAATGCAATATTATGGTATCTAACAGCTTATCTGATGATGGAGTGAAGATGGACGGAAGGTGGCATTTATTTGTTTTCTCAAAAATGATTTTTTTGACGAAAACTTATTTATCCGGTCATCAAAAAGCCTCCTGAGCCACGTATGCGACATGTAAAGGATTTTTTAAAACTACGTAATCATATTATAAAGGTTATGAAATATTTAATCCCAAATACAATACCACGATCCTTTCCGTCAACGAAGCAATTTCATTTCATACTCATATGGATTGTTGTACCAGACCACAATAAACATTTTGTTTAAGATCTCGCTTTGATCTCTCCAAACAATCAAAATGAGGAAATAGAAAATACTTCTATATCTGTGTCGACGTCCCGGAATGTCTTTTATTGTATGGATTACTATATAGTTCACATTCCTCTTAAGATATTGGGTTCTAAGTAATAAAAGTGCGCATTCACAATTTTATTGCAAGCCTTTTCTATCTATTTTCTATCTATACAATACAAATGGGACACGTCTACGACTGAATGACTCACGGTAAAGTCACAGTCTAAATCAATATCTAAACTAGGCACTTGATTTTTGAATTTCGGGAAAATAGTCCTATGGTACCATAGAGGTGTAAAGGGTTTTTTGGAAATCCGTCGAAGATAACCTATCTTCTATCTATACAATACATATGAGACACGTCTGCGACTGAATTACTGACGGATAAGCCACAGCCTTCACTGAAACTAAGCCTTTGATTTTTTAATTTCGGGGAAATATTCCTACGGAAATATAAAATATAACTATTTTTGAAAATTGTCATTTTTGATAACAGAAAGAAATAGGGTGTTAGTACAGTCGACTACAAAGGGTTCCGTATCAGAACGCCTAAAATTAATAAGCCTAATGTGTATAATGTATATAAATGAATATCCCTAAAAATCATAATACCTAATGGGTTTTTTGTGAAGCCGTACACTTCAGAATTTTGAAAAAGGCCGTTGTTGAGAACATATTAGGTTAGGTTAGTTTTGGTTTGTAACAATCCTGAAAATTTTACGGTTTTAGAAAAAATAAACCATTAGGTATAAATACATTTTATAAACTTTTAAGGATTATATACATTATGCTTATTAATTTTTGGCATTCTGATACGTAACCGTTGTTTTCTAATATTTCCCAATCGCTCAAAAGTTATCTGACTGGAAACCTCTTGTGTTTCTATTTGTTGTTTATTATTTAGTGTAAAAATTCACTACGACTTGTCCTTAGCGCGCTGCGGTTACTATACAACAAAGTATTATACATTACATTACAATATTTTTCTGGGAATTACTATGTGACCATTTTAAGAATTACTTTGTAAAAGAACGAAAGATAGTGTACATTTTACTTCTCTTCTCGTATACTATGTTATGAATCTGCGGTTATTGGAAGATCTTACTTTGTTTCTTTTTTAACATCTTTCCTTTTGTTCAATAAAAATGTCATTAACAAAAAGGTTTTGTTACTTACTTTTTAAAATAGCAAAACAAAGGCACATCGATTTTTACTTAATGTAACTTCGTAACATCAAAACGAATATTTCTTTATCATATTTCCTTTAACTTTTTGAGCACTTCGACTCAAAAACTTTATTTTTGTGTAGTTTCCGTGTCGTAAATTTGCATTTACCTCTCAAGGTACCTAAACCTTATTTACGACCCTAGGCGAGTAAACCATTTTTTATGGAGATCGGTTGTTGAGTTACAACGTGGAAATGGATCCGTCCTACTTTATGGCATATGGAGTTATTGAAATGGAATCTTGCAGGCGTATTCGATATTATCTGGTTAACACTGAAAGGGAAAATGAATATACAGGTTCGAGGTGATGTCCTGCCCTTCCTCGATCATTGTTTTACTTAAATAAAGGTTCATATCGAGTAACATAATCATAGTTTGTCCCGATTTATTTCTTAGTGGAAAATCGTTAGGTCCTAAAGGATTTTTACAACTGAAACGGTTTTTTTATTATTCTAAAGACTAAACTTACCTTACTTATCTAATCTACACTAATTATTGTTGTTTATTCAATTCTGTAATTTTAGCCTAGAAGAATGTTAGTTTTAGTTGAGAAGAGATTTAGGCCCAAACAAACAATTTTATACATTTCCAAAGGGTACCATAATGATAAAATAAACAAAAACCCTCGATATAACTAAATGGCGACCCATGCTTTGTCTCTAAAGCTGATTACTCTGTAATGATCAAACCAACTAGTAATTAAATTAGCTTTAAAATAGACGCCGCTTTTTTCTTATTTATTTTACAGTTGCGCATTTTCCGCACTGTTATTACTGACCTATTTGAATCACTACCTTGTAAGTTTTAATTACGCCATGAAATCTCCAATCAGAAACCCACATTTCAATCATTTTTCTCGACGTTGCTGGCAGAAAAAATCGGCTTGAAAACATAACTATACTTGTGTTCAGTATAATTAAATTATGTACTATAGTGGTAGAAATATTATTCACTTTTAACTGCGACTTCAGGCGGAAGTTCATCGATATAAAAGTAGGTACTAATTATTTCCATCTTCGAACTAAAGACTTTTTGAATAAATAAATAATAAAATATCAGGGAACAAATTTCACACCAATTGACCTAGTCCCAAACTTAGCTGTAGGCTTGTACTATGGGTACTAGACAACGATATAAATACTTATAGTTATAGAGAAATATATACCTAAATGAGAGCGCATTTTTTCACACAACTTTTTTATTCATAATCATTTATTTTTTTCGTAAAATTGTTATTCATACTTTTTATTATCACTGGAACCGTAAACTTTTCAGAAGTTCTTAGATATTCAACGTGTAGATAACGCTAGGTTAGGCTAGGTTTGATTTATAAAAATCCTGAAAAAGTAACAGTTTACTGATGAATTCTGATGATTATGACTTAAATCACTTTATGAGTAAAAATTATAATGAAAGTCAAAATGGACCCTACCTAAATACATAGAAAACATCACAAATATATCTAAATAACTGAATACTGAAGTACACTTCGATCGATTGAGGCGTTGATTCGTGAAGACGGAATGAAACTAAGTCCCCTGCCTCACCGGGACGCCATGGCGACGTCGCCGGCCACCGTAGCCTAACAATTCATATTGAAAAGTAGACGGCCTCACTCACTTGGCGACGGTTTGGCTACGTTAATTTCTATGGGATCCATGTACTGTATGTGATGTTGATGGAGTAAAATGGGTTTTGTTGACAAAATACTTTCATTTTCTTTTTAAAATCATTAAGTGACAACTCAGTTACCTTAAAGGGCAGTAAATTGTACATATTAATTTTAAGCGGAATCCCTTGTTTATAATATTTCTTAGTTCTCGTTTTAGGTATGCATAACATTATGTTTATTTCGTGTGTTAAAATTGACGTCTTTCCTTGTTTTCATAATATCTTTTTGTGTATGGATTTCTACTAAGCTGTTAAATATGTACAATGAAATAACTGTCATTATTCCATCCTTTTTGAAGTATTTCCTGGCGGATTCGTACCTGTGTAAATTATGCATGAAACCTGTAAGGAGGGTTTCACGGCTAAGAATAGACCAAATATATAATTGTTTGACGAATGTTTTGTTGTAAATTAATCAATTTACAACAAAACATTCGTCAAACAATTATATATTTGGTAAATTTGGTATATTCGGTAAAGTAATCACTTTGTATTATGATAAAGTCAACGATCCGTATAATTTAATAATAACAATTTTAACGGCTTCTTCATTGTTATAGTTGGCTTTGAGAGCATTTCGGTGTATGAAAATAATTATGTTTCAGCAAATGTATTTCACGCAACAACTATTTTGTTACTATAGTTAAACAAGGCTCTAATTAACGTTTTGACGGCAGGTTAAATTTACTTGTTTAACTAACCGAGGTTTGAACGACACTTAACCTCGTTGGCTTGTGAAGGTATAATTAACTTTTTACGTTTAACTAATATAACTTGTACCCGGGATTCTGCTGAAACAAAAAAATGTCTACAAAACCGATCAGTGTTGATTTGGAGAATAATATAAAAGGCAATGGGTAAATATTTGTCTCAAATATATAGTGGACAAATGAATGTATAACTTTAACCCTTTAAACTTATATTGTATAGTTAAAATACATCTATCTATCTTTATCTTTATTTGTAAATAGGTGAAAACAAAAAATGTTACAATTTGAGTTTTGAGTGTATTTTTTATTTCTCGAATTCAAGCCGCAAATGCACTGACAGCGGAGGCGGTGCGATGCGGCGCGTCCCCAAACCAAAATCGCCGTTGTCATGCTTTGAAAACGTGTTTTAATATAATAGTTTTGATTCGCTGTTAAACGAGGCCACGTGTTCTGGTTTGTGTACGACTGGTCAATTTTCATTTACGTAAGGTTATGTGCGTCCATTTTATAATTGAACTCATTGAATCGCTCTCGTCATGGTTACGCCATTATATCAAAGAAACGTCTCCAACCAAAGTGATTGAAACCTAACTATACGTTTGCTGGCTCCAAATTGTAAAGAAATCCACACGTGGCATTGAATTTAGAAACGACGTCAACACAATCGTAATAAGTACTAATAATTCTATTGCGTATTGTTTGTATATTGATTTGAATAATAATAACTGGAAGACGTTTTGATACTAGGAAGTGAATTAATGTGAGCATTGACCCATTATAATAATAATTTCTCATCAATTATTATGGTTGTTGGTTAATTTGATAAATTGTTTATTTTGTATGACATATTGGAATAAGAGATTAACTCATTATCATATAGGGCCGTTATTTGATATTTGCTTACAAATTTCCGAACGTCGCTTTTTGATCGTCGATTTATCGCTTTATTAATCTAGAATGGGACAAATAAGGTTTTTTTTATTTATATCAAAATATTGATGGTCTACAGATCGATTGTTGAAAATCGATTGCTAGAAACGATATAGGCGAGCGAGATATGGACATCCTTAATTACTTTCTGGTGGTTACTTATCTGGTTTTAGTTTTGTTATACTTTACTGATTGGATATCTTTTAACGAGTCTTGAAATTGCTCTGGCATCAATCTTTCGTATTTTTTACCAATTAGAAGGTATTTTGCCGCACAGCGTCTGTACAATGAGAATAACCGAAGGCCCATTTACGTTTTAGTTTATTCTTGTGAAATTGAGTAAACCCTAATAAGCAGAGATCGGAATAGGCAGAGCTAATTTGCCTAAACTTGACGCATATTCATTAATGCGTGAGTGAGAAGGGAATACATTATTGAATGAACATGCATCAAGTTTAGGCAAATTAGCTCTGCCTATTCCGATCTCTGCTAATAAGGCTTGAAGCCACTCTTTCACATACCTACTAAATGGCCAGGGGGCCTAATATGGCTGCATTTATCGCATGGAAAAATGTAGATTAAACACCCGTCACTTTCTAACACGTATATAAATACGAGAGTGACGGATGTTTTATCCACATTTTGTCACGCGATAAACGTAACCGTACTACGACCGTAGAAAGAGACAGATGTTTAATTGGCTCACTTTATTTTATAAGAATGTGTATTATACAATATTTTGTCATGATATGGAGTTAATTTACACATTTAAATAACACCAAATAAACAGACTTAAAGTTTTTTTTTCACTCAATTTTATTTGATTATTCTTGAGAAACGAAATATGAAACCAATTAACAAATCTTTATTTAAAATTAAAATGGAATAATAACGTTATACAGTAACGTTAGGGTACTTTATTAATTAGAATTATACCGTGTGATGGTACGCAACTCTCAGAGTGCGAGTCTAGCAAGCACTTGATCGGTTTTGTAGACATTTTTTTGTTTCAGCAGAATCCCGGGTACAAGTTATATTAGTTAAACGTAAAAAGTTAATTATACCTTCACAAGCCAACGAGGTTAAGTGTCGTTCAAACCTCGGTTAGTTAAACAAGTAAATTTAACCTGCCGTCAAAACGTTAATTAGAGCCTTGTTTAACTATAGTAACAAAATAGTTGTTGCGTGAAATACATTTGCTGAAACATAATTATTTTCATACACCGAAATGCTCTCAAAGCCAACTATAACAATGAAGAATGTTTTGTTGTAAATTAATCAATTTACAACAAAACATTCGTCAAACAATTATATATTTGGTAAATTTGGTATATTCGGTAAAGTAATCACTTTGTATTATGATAAAGTCAACGATCCGTATAATTTAATAATAACAATTTTAACGGCTTCTTCATTGTTATAGTTGGCTTTGAGAGCATTTCGGTGTATGAAAATAATTATGTTTCAGCAAATGTATTTCACGCAACAACTATTTTGTTACTATAGTTAAACAAGGCTCTAATTAACGTTTTGACGGCAGGTTAAATTTACTTGTTTAACTAACCGAGGTTTGAACGACACTTAACCTCGTTGGCTTGTGAAGGTATAATTAACTTTTTACGTTTAACTAATATAACTTGTACCCGGGATTCTGCTGAAACAAAAAAATGTCTACAAAACCGATCAAGTGCTTGCTAGACTCGCACTCTGAGAGTTGCGTACCATCACACGGTATAATTCTAATTAATAAAGTACCCTAACGTTACTGTATAACGTTATTATTCCATTTTAATTTTAAATAAAGATTTGTTAATTGGTTTCATATTTCGTTTCTCAAGAATAATCAAATAAAATTGAGTGAAAAAAAAACTTTAAGTCTGTTTATTTGGTGTTATTTAAATGTGTAAATTAACTCCATATCATGACAAAATATTGTATAATACACATTCTTATAAAATAAAGTGAGCCAATTAAACATCTGTCTCTTTCTACGGTCGTAGTACGGTTACGTTTATCGCGTGACAAAATGTGGATAAAACATCCGTCACTCTCGTATTTATATACGTGTTAGAAAGTGACGGGTGTTTAATCTACATTTTTCCATGCGATAAATGCAGCCATATTAGGCCCCCTGGCCATTTAGTAGGTATGTGAAAGAGTGGCTTCAAGCCTTATTAGCAGAGATCGGAATAGGCAGAGCTAATTTGCCTAAACTTGATGCATGTTCATTCAATAATGTATTCCCTTCTCACTCACGCATTAATGAATATGCGTCAAGTTTAGGCAAATTAGCTCTGCCTATTCCGATCTCTGCTTATTAGGGTTTACTCAATTTCACAAGAATAAACTAAAACGTAAATGGGCCTTCGGTTATTCTCATTGTACAGACGCTGTGCGGCAAAATACCTTCTAATTGGTAAAAAATACGAAAGATTGATGCCAGAGCAATTTCAAGACTCGTTAAAAGATATCCAATCAGTAAAGTATAACAAAACTAAAACCAGATAAGTAACCACCAGAAAGTAATTAAGGATGTCCATATCTCGCTCGCCTATATCGTTTCTAGCAATCGATTTTCAACAATCGATCTGTAGACCATCAATATTTTGATATAAATAAAAAAAACCTTATTTGTCCCATTCTAGATTAATAAAGCGATAAATCGACGATCAAAAAGCGACGTTCGGAAATTTGTAAGCAAATATCAAATAACGGCCCTATATGATAATGAGTTAATCTCTTATTCCAATATGTCATACAAAATAAACAATTTATCAAATTAACCAACAACCATAATAATTGATGAGAAATTATTATTATAATGGGTCAATGCTCACATTAATTCACTTCCTAGTATCAAAACGTCTTCCAGTTATTATTATTCAAATCAATATACAAACAATACGCAATAGAATTATTAGTACTTATTACGATTGTGTTGACGTCGTTTCTAAATTCAATGCCACGTGTGGATTTCTTTACAATTTGGAGCCAGCAAACGTATAGTTAGGTTTCAATCACTTTGGTTGGAGACGTTTCTTTGATATAATGGCGTAACCATGACGAGAGCGATTCAATGAGTTCAATTATAAAATGGACGCACATAACCTTACGTAAATGAAAATTGACCAGTCGTACACAAACCAGAACACGTGGCCTCGTTTAACAGCGAATCAAAACTATTATATTAAAACACGTTTTCAAAGCATGACAACGGCGATTTTGGTTTGGGGACGCGCCGCATCGCACCGCCTCCGCTGTCAGTGCATTTGCGGCTTGAATTCGAGAAATAAAAAATACACTCAAAACTCAAATTGTAACATTTTTTGTTTTCACCTATTTACAAATAAAGATAAAGATAGATAGATGTATTTTAACTATACAATATAAGTTTAAAGGGTTAAAGTTATACATTCATTTGTCCACTATATATTTGAGACAAATATTTACCCATTGCCTTTTATATTATTCTCCAAATCAACACTGCCAATACTGCTGATTTTACCCTTGAAATAATACTAAGTCCAAATAAAAACCCATATAATTGTATTGTCTGAAACTAAGATGGTTGACTGAATAATACATGAAGTCACGAACTTTCAGTTAAGAAATGTTCGAGTAAACTCAAGACGCATCACCCAATACATTTAAGATGGAACAGAAAATCTAATCTGCTCTGAGACCCTTGCCAAGATGCACTACGCTAACTAGCGTTTCTATTCGTTTCGTTTTTAAACCAATCGTGTCACTGGTAGAGACGTGATACGAAAAGTCACGTGATCTACCGGTGACGCGATTGGTTTCAAAACGAAACGTATAGAAACGCTAGTTAGAGTAACGCATTTTGGCAAGTGCCTCTGGGAGGTGTTTTATTAAAGGAATTTATTTAACTTGCTTCGTTCAAAATTTCTTTCATCCCGGAACTCATTTCGTTCGTATGTTGGTTTTTTGCAGCTTGTCACATTTTACACATTGAGGTACAGACGGCGGGAAACGACTTTGATTTATACTATGAAAAGATATATAAATCATGGCATGTTTTTAAATTTAACATGAACTTTTATGGTTATGGAATCTGTCACACTTTTTAACTAATCGTCATCATAATATTGTCAAGTTACAAGAAGCTTTAACTAACCTGACAAATAAGGTGGATGTAAACACCTCAATCTCTATATGAAAACCAACCGTGTCACTTTTTGCTACCAACTGGGACCCACCAAGAAAAGAAAATTTTCCGTTTTCCGCGCAAAATCGACTCAAAGTCGTCGCTTTTTTGGGTTATTGCAGTTTATTATTACGCAACGAGGCGTTTTCTTAATTTTCACGGTTGACAGGCTGCAACAACAGGCGCGCGGAACGTCAGTAGCTACGGTCAACCCCGACGCTTGGTCGGGGTTTAAGTCCGGATTCGAACACGCGAAGTACATGCATTGGCGTTGTCTATGTGTATTTATATCTGTGGCTGTATCGTTGACTATTATGTTTACAATAATAATAATAAGTAAAGTTGAATAGAGGCTCTAAAGGCTTGGTCTATTTAAATTATTATTATTGTCAGTGTGTAAACTTAATTGCAAAAAGGACCTTCTACTAGAGTTTCTTGCAGCGCTTCTTATCTGCAATGATGGATGGCAGTCTCACCCTACATTTCCTTTCCAAACTTTTTACCGCGCGCGACAGTTTTATAAAATCAGCTTGTTGTGGCGGTATTTCCGGACCGCTACGACTTAGGACCTTCAAAGACGAGCATACTCTTTTCTCAAAGGCCAGCAACGCAGCTGCAATGGAGACAGGACATTTAAAAAACGTCTACCTTATCTCCTGAACAGATTACCAGCCGATATTGTTCTGGAAACCAACAAACTTTGATTTAAATCTAGGTTACATATGCATCTCCTGGATTCATTGTGAATACGATGCTCACCTATAATTATATAATTATGGGTGAGCATGAGTAAAATCGTATCATTTATATATTAGTACTAATATATTAGTGTATCTAATTAAGTACCGCTTTTATGTTACGTGTAGTGATCAAAAAGCTGGACCGAAGATTCCGCAGTCAAACTGTGTCAACAGTTTTGTGAAACAATTCATAATAATTATGTAAACTTTGTGTTTGCTATAATAATAAATAAATAAATAAAAAATAAAGAATAATAATAATATTGGTCGTGCAAAATGTGGTCACAGAATTATCAACAAGTTTTTGGAGTTGTTGGTGAGTCTGTGGCTCTGCCTACCCCACTCTAGGAATGAAGGCGTGAGTTTATGTTATGTTATGTGAATAATAATAATACCCTATCATAACCCTGATATATTGACAGCGTCAAGTCATAAGAAATAAATTACATCAAAATTAACGATTGTCTTTCTGCGACAGGGTACTATAGGTGCTCAACAATTAAGGTTCAAGTACATGGGGGGCGGTGATCACTTAACATGACGTGACCCGCCTGCTCTGGGTTGTGATTCTCTCAACAACGCCAAACGGACGGACGAACGAATGAATGTCCAAGCGGCGAGTTTAAGTAGTCCCTTCAGAGCGAACAAAACACATTTTAACGCGTGTATTCAATTTGGCAGCATGGCCTCTCGAACGTATAAGGCTGCCTAATTGAGAATGCACGCGCTAAAATGTGTTGTCGCGTTCGTTTTCGCTCGTTCGCGTGCGTTTTCGCTCGTTCGTTCGACCGACCGCCGTTTTTAAGAGAATAACACGTGGCGTAAAGAAAAGGTCTTGTCGGAAGCGCTGGTAGATTCATTCCATATTACCGATGTGTACCTTTAAAAGGGCCCAGAAGTAGCCAATTTGCTGAATAAATTATTTCATTTCATTTCCCGGGTTCAATTCCCTACTAAATATTTACACGATTCCCGTGTTCTACATATCTACAAAGATATACTTGAGAAGTTAGATGTTATCAGACTGATACAGTGGTCACACGATATTACAACACATAAGTGCTGATTTTCAACAACCAATTTCTCCGTAATCTTTGATTATTCTAGTGTCAAGTGTCTTTAGTTTAAGATAAGTTTTATCAAAACTAGATAAAATGGTATCAGATAAAATATCGATGAGAAAATCTATGGTATTAGAGTTAGTGGGTAAAGGTTAAACAACAAATGGCAAAGTGAGCAATTTGTAAGGTTAAAGTGGTATACAATATACAATTTATGCTTGGAATTAATTGAGGTTTTATAACAAACACAGTTTTGTAGTGAGTTTATTATTATTTTAACTGATTATTTTTACGGATAAAGACCAAACAATATACAGAAAAAAAGTTCTTTTTTTAATTTACCTTGTCCGGGACATTTGCGATACTGACGACGCGTTAGCCTGGTTCGTAACTATCCTGCCTACGAAGCTAGAGGTCCCGGGTTAAAATCTCGGTAAGGGCAGATATTTGTATGATGAGCTCGATTATCTATTCCTGTATCTCGTATATTTTCTATAATTTAAGTATTGTTTTTCTCCATAATGACCTGGAAATGGCCGCGTCATGAAAATGTAGTTAACAACAAGATTATTATTATCTTAGTGTAAAAAGTTAAGTCACGAAAGGTGTTTGACAGATATACTTATCTCGGCTGTAAAAGACTTTAGATTATCTACTTAGCGCCACAAGGCTATTTCTGGCAAACTTGAAATGGCTAAATATGTCGATAATGTCAGCTATAGAACTCTTTTTTTTACCAATAATGGGTTTGCGTTTGATCTCAGTCTCACCTGATATTAAGTGTCGACGAGGTCAAAGGTGGTACACGCTTATCCAGAAAATGCCTATTCACTCTTGCCTTGAGACGCAGGAGAGCGTTCAACTCCTTGGCAGTGCGAATAAGAAACGTCGCAGCAAACCGCTGCGTGCCAACCATTGGGTATTCTACTACATGCAGATGGAAGCCTTCCCAGCGTCTAGAAGACGAAGGAAAGTCTAGAAAGTGGAGGGTGGGATAAGGTCATGTAGTTCCTGGGCACCTTGTAAAATACCGAGAGACAAGCGACTTTACGCCGATGCTCCAAACTCTGAAGCTTGGTATTAGCGAATGAGTTGTCACCGATGAATTTTACTGTATCATCAACGTATATCAATAAACGAGCATATAAATAAGCTTATAGCTACAGAGCTGCTCTAGCATGAACTTTTCAATCATTGTCACATTTTGAAGAGCCTTAACAGAACTATTCCTAAACGTGGCCAATACTTTTACGAAATCTATTATTAGCACAAACCCCCTGAATTAGATTCACATTTCCTTACATTTATTTTAAAGTACTTTATCTCAGACAAATTAACCTAGTCCCAAACTAAGCTCTAGGCCTGTACTATGGGTACTAGACAACGATATAAATACTTATATAGGTATTGAGAAATGAATATTAAATCCATAGAAAACATACAAGACTCAGAAACAAATGCTATTTGCCCATATAGTAGGAGATCCGAATAGGAGACGACCTTCAACCAGCTGTTTATTCGATAATAAGTACGTTATATCAAATTTAATATGGTAAGTAATATATGGCGAATAGGTTGACTGAAAAAAATTAGTAACCAGTCCGCGACGCTTTTAGGCAGGCTTGGTCTATAGTTAATAAGAGTCACTATTGCAAATTCACAATCTATTCGTAACTGGGCCATTCTACTTTTCTTTATACAAAAGTTTTTAGCCACAAAAAACGGTAAAGTGCAGCGTTTTCTAACTTGAAACTCGAAAAGAGACGTAAATAAGCTTATATTTAAAATCATCCTAATTCCTAAAAATTCATTCATATTTGTAATAACTATAAAGTAAAAGTAATAGTGATGATTCTTCAACGAAAAAAGAGTAATTTGAGAGTTGTTTTTTTGGAAACCATTAAACTTGACATTCTAAGTTTATGTTATTTATTTAGAAGCGGATTCATAATTTGGTATACTTTTTATCGGACGATAACGAAATATGTACACTGAAAAGTAGAATGGCCCAACTACCTACTACATTATTCATAGTTCGTATAAACAACGGACCGGGTATTGAAGATCCGTTGATCCGTGTCCGGGTAGAAACACGGTTACCCGGGTACCCGTTTGGAACGGCTTATAAACACGTGGCTTGATCCGTGTACATGAAACCCGGATACGACCGCAAACCCTTGTTAAAACGTTACCCTTTTACTCGATAAAAGAAAAAAAATGTATTGAAAGTAATGAGGCGCATGGCATTATTCACAATCCCAAGATTGCCAAATTATACACAGAAAGATGAACACAATATCAATCCGGAAATCACCACATTAAAATACTAAAATGACAAAGTGTCTTCAAGAAAATTTACTTGCAAGATAAAGACAATATGAGTCAAATTCTGCGTTAAATTACTTTCAAAAGCTTAGAAAACAATGACGTTAACCGCGCAGAAGTTATTCAATTGCAAATTTCCTCAAATAGAAGAAGTACCCTTAATCTGCAAAATCAGTGATGCTTCACGTAATACCGAAGTGTTCTAAGCCGGAGAGCAAAACAATGGAAAGCTACACTTAAAGGCACTGAAAACGGAGTATAGTGTACGTAAACCTGTACGCAGAGTGATCCGTTTTCGTTGCTCTCGGGTGTACGTTAATTCCGAAAAGATTGCGAAGTTATTTCGCCAAAACCCGCTTTCAAACGCTTTTATTACAACGTAATTTTGAAGAGTAATAATTTTGTCTTGAACCGGTGGCTGATTAAGTTTCTTGTTTTGGTTTGCAATTTAAATGTCAATCTGGAGAAATAAATGGCGCTGCCACAAAGATTATATTTTTATTATGTCAGGTAAAGAATAAAATTTATATGGATTAAAAACAGAACGTCAATTTAAAACTGTCATGTAGTAAGTTGATTTAATTACCTACGTTCTTATTTGTTCGAACAACGAATCAACAAGTAATTAATCATAATGCGTAGGAATTATGCCATAACACGTTTTATGCTAATCTTCTGGGTAAAATCATATTGCCTTTGATATGTTATCGTATTGTATTTTTTCGATAGCTCTTTACTAGTAGGAGATCCGAATAGGAGACGATTTGCACCTAGCTGTTTATTCGATAAAAAGTATTTTATATCAAATTGAATATGGTAAGTAATATATGGCGAATAGGTAGGCTGAACAATTTCAGTCCAGTACTAATATACAGGGTGGGGCCTGTAACTAAAGCAAAAAATTAAAACGTAGATTGTACTCCTCAAACTAGACAACTTTCGTTTAGCAACTTTTTAAAATCATAAAGTTTTTAGATTGTTCATTTTTCAAACAAAGTAAATAGTATTTTCAATGTACTTAAAACTCCGTCTAATTGACATCGCCTGTCAGTCTAGTCACTCTACAGACATCACCAATTTCATAGTACATTGCGTGTTCGAATTAACTTGATAATGTAATAAAATTCAAACCGCAAGTTTTTTTTCAAAGTCGTCAAACAAACGTTGCGTAGTTTGAGGAGAAGAATGTACATTTTAATTTTTTGCTTTAGTTACAAGCCCCACCGTGTATTAAAAATTAACTTTATTTTAAAATTGCAAATGCTTGTTTAATAGACAAATTACATACTAATCGCAAGTATGAGGCCTATAGAATATGCAAAAGTTAGGTTAGTATCTCCTACTAGTAAGAGCTATTGAAAAATTACGTTTTTTTTAACTTTATTAAAAGTACAGTCGACTGCAAAAGTGATGATATTATTTAAAGAGAAAACATTTAATAACATTGGTGAGATGCTTTATGTTAGTTATTATAAACTTAATTGAAAACAACAGTTATCTAGAAAACAATAACACTATGTTATCGCTCGATAACGACCTTTCCCAGACAGCCCGTTGCGGTTCCTCTATCAGACATCAAAAGCTAATCTCTGATATGGAAGATTATCCTGGCTGTAAACATCTACTGAACGGTGTTGTAAACGTTTTTACATTGCTGTTTTTTTTATCTTTTCTAGTTCTAGGTAATATTGTACGCTCGAAAAACTTCTCAAATTGATAAACTATCCAATGAGAAATTCTCAGGATTTTCAAGAGTACGTTTTTTATGGAAAGAAACATTCTTAACGTTCCTTAATGATTTCCAGAACGTTTTTATAACAGGAAGACATCACCATCATCATCATCATCATCATCATCATATTATAGAGTATGGATCCCTTTGAAACGCATAAACTTTTTACGCATAACGTATCATTACATTACGCATTTTTTTTTCGCATAAACACCCTTTAGGCTGACATTTCAAAATTTAATAAACGTCTATTGTGTAGATTAGGTTAGGTTAGGTTAGGTTAGATTTATAAAATAATTAAAATAAAACGTTTTCTATTGTAAAAACCGTTTTAGGTCAAACGATTTTATGCGTAAAGATACGTTATGCGTAAAAAAATATGCGATCCAATAGAGACCCTATAGAGTATTATTGTAGCCGACTATTTCCAGTCTTCCACCAATGTGTCCCGACGCACAATTATGTTTCTACAACTATCAACCATAATTAGATTGAAACTAGATAATTATTTGATTCTGTAATAATTAATATCTGACAGAAACTTACCTCGAGTTTAAACTAGTTGAGAACTAAATCTAACGAAGGCAGCAACGCACAGTTAAAGTTATGCATTAATTTGGACTCCGGTCCGCAATCAAATAACCACTGAAGGAAAACCCCTCTGCAGTAAGTCACAAAATATGCCGGAGGGAATTTATCCCTAGATCCTACGCTGACACATATTAAATGAATACTACTGCATTCTGCAAACAACAGTAAACTTTGCAATGAGTAATATCGGGTATCCCTCACAAACTCACAATCACTAACAACGTTTGTCCTAACACATCGTTTGTCCGAATTTTCATTTGCCCTAAACTGGTTTTCAGATGAGGCAGGCCTCTTTTTAAGTTTTCCAATTATATCTGCGGTTCGGTTAGGTTAGGGTTGTATTACAACAACACTAAACAGTTTTAAAATTTTAGCACAAATGGCTTTAGGATAAACGAAAATTCGGACAAACGATACATTAGGACAAATGACGATTTGGGATTCCATAGGAGCCCCAGTAATATCCGAGGCCGTATTATGAATTATTTAAATCTGTCAAGTCCCGGACAGTGAAAATATCAGATATACGGGGTAACTTCAAATGGGTAATACATAAATCAATGTTTTAATCATGTCTTATTTAAACTAAACGTCTCTTCCAAGTCTCATGCTGCTAATTTAAGAGGATTTTAAAGCTAAACATTTCCATACAAAATCCGATTTTTACGATTTTTGAATATGTTGTAGATATCATGAAAAACTATGTCTGTACGTTTTCCTTTTCGAGAAAATATTTCTTAGAATGAAAGAAATCATCGATATTAAGGTCCCTTTTCATAGATAACGCCACAAATATGCACGAAATATCCTGTAAACAAAAAGGTACGTCAACGGATATTCTGTATTTGTAAAAAAATATTGAAACATTTGAATGGCTGCCACACAACAAATATTCGCCATTGTGTGTTGATGATTTAATTTACTTTGCTTTATGAACCGGATGTTTGAAAAATTTAATAAACTGAGTGAAATATGTCCTAGTCAGAATAAATTTTAATCAAAAACGATTGCCGTGCTACAAAATCACCCTCGCTTTTAAATTTTGCCTGAATTTTGTTTTAAAGTAGACTAGGATGTTATTTTACGGCTGAATAAAGTTAGGGAATTTTGTAGCAATTTGGTTATTTAAAAAAAACTTTTTGTTCACGTATCTGCAATAATTTGTGAAAGCAAACGCGAAATTTACAAGATTAACTGTTGGCAAGTTTAAGTTGTTCCTACAAAGATTCGTCTAGGCGAACGAGTCTGTGAGGCTAGACAAGTTGCTTAACGCAATCGTAAACGATTTTCGAAAACTGACAAAATGTATGTGATTGACGTAGGCGCCCGACGCGACCGTCTGACAGCTTACGTTAATTCTATACATTTTGGATAACGATAACGAACGCCGAATGCATCTTGTCTAGGGCCTCTGTATCAAGCGGTAAACAAGCCCTAACCACCGTAGCCTATGCCGTAGTAGATATCTGTATGTATCTATAACTACATACATACATATTATACTACATACCAATTGACTTGTTTGATTTACTAAACACCCTTATAACCTCAAATCAAAATGCAAATTTTTGGCTAAAATTGACTTTTTCTGCTGAAAAAAACAACTAGAGACCACATTTTGCACATCATTTTCCTGATTTTACATCATGAATGTCTGTTTCGCCTACTGTTTGACTTTTGGTATAGTATTATTAAGTTTAAATAAAGAATAATTCTTAAATAAATAACACTGGCCACATATACACCTCCTACAACGCCAGAAAACCTCGGTTTCTTGGTCGTTAACTTTCTTTTTCATTCATGGCATTATACGACCCGTGCGTGACTTCGACACAAAACTGAAAGACATAAAATTCAAGTGGTATCTTCGCGTCATAAAATGTTACTGTTTCCTTAAATTCATGTTCAACCCTAAAGCCAGGGGTAAATGTGAATAATTGATGTGGTAACTATAAATGAATGTAGGTTAGGGTTGCTGATTTATTTACGCGGCTATGTTTTATTTATACTTGTTTCCAATATTCAAAAAAGGAATAGATTTGACTACTTACGATTAACATTTGGTTTGTTTCGGTCAGTGTGGAAGATTCGGAAGTGAGTGGAAGAGTAGGAAGGGGCCACCATAGGGTTTTTTCGAATCAAATCGGAGAAATACTGGATAGGGGCCGAATATTACGACTAAGTATTCGAAACCGACGTGCATGCATGACTCGATGTATGAATGTGGAAGAAGCGAAAGAAATCTGTCAGGGTCGCAACAGGTGGCAAGAAGTTGCCCCTGCCTACCCCTCTTGGAAAGATTCAATGTATGTATTATGTATCAAACATTTGATATTAAATTTGCTATATTTACAATGTGAATAAATTTTTAATTTGAGTTGCCAAATCTACTTGTATTTGAGTATTTTGAACTATAATAAGCCTTTTAGATGTTAAAAAATAATAGAATGAGGATACCAATGTAAAAAAGCGTGCGCTAAATATTTCTCTTCCAAAGTAGGTAATGTAAAAAACGTCTCTCTCTACGAGTAAGTATTTTCATATCACATGTTACCTCGACAGCTCAAACCAATTTCTTTTCAAATGGCGTTATTAAATGATCAATTTGCCTATCTCATTCCAGCAATAAGTCGATGTAATGCCATTTTCATTTCATCGCGAGCACATAATGACTTATTTTACACTTAGTTAAGCAACCATTATAACATTTCGACGCAATGAACTGTTCATTAAACTCTTGTCCCTTGATATTTATTTATTTATTTATCTTCACTCATCTCAATGCAATGATAAGTTTTGATGGAAAATAATCTAAATACAAATGGATTTTCATACAATTATCACAAATTTCAAACAGTCTAAATATTGTGTTTGATCTTCAAAATGCGGTCCGGAGTTAAGTCTTAAGATATATTAATGTTACCTTTGCTATAATATTTACAGTTTTAGAAAAAAAGCATTTGCCCAAATGAAACAGTTGGGAAATGAACCAGTTTGTGAAACGTTTGTTTGGCGAAACGGCAGATAACCCATAATCAAACAAAAAACAAAGGGCACAAATGAAAAACATGTTATGTCTCAAGAGAGTCTTAGCTAAAAAAAACTAAATAAATAAAATAATAATAATATAAATACTGTTTTCAACCCAGGAACGCGCCCTATCACCCGAATACCCAGTACCCAGTCTATTCGGTAAATGAGTATATGAAACTTGACTTATAAAATAAGATTGACTTTTAATTTTTTAATTTTTTATTGTACTTTATATTTGTGTTGACTTTTACTATTTTTATTATTATAATTTAATTCTATTTCTGACGACCTCAATGTAACTGCATATAATTTGACATGTAATGTAATTTATACTGTGTTATATTGAGTAATAAAATCTGAATCTGAATCTGAATCTGAATTCACATCGCACAGTTGCATCAATGTACAGTCAACCAATTTGATTCCTAGGCCACTTAACTATTGAACTTGTCAATGTGACGTTGTAAACCAAATCATAAGAAGTCTGTAACGTTTGGTTGTCAACGTCACTTTAACATAGTCCAAAGTGGCCTAGAAATCAAATTGGTTGACTGTACGTACGTAAAACTTAGTAGTGGGGTGGATCTTTGTAAATTAAAAACACCTCAGTACACAATAGACTACTGATAAGGGAAAATATAATATTCACGTTAATATCAAACATTCATGACTTAGGCAACCGTTAATATTTGAAATATTTTGTTCAAATTTGCCTGTAGCGGAATTCCAACATGATTATCGTAGTGGTAAGCAGATTGAATATCGTTATAATTTCCACGTAAAAGAGGAGTAATTAATTTATGAAATGATAATAAGATTTGTTTGTGATTACTTTTCCGAAAACGGCATTAACGACAACAGAAAACTTTATTTTGATTAAAACCACGTGAATTTAGTAGCAATTCATCTACATCCTGTCCCGGAGAAACTTTCTTTTTAACACTATTAATAAATTTAATTATTCACACAAAATGTAGTAACCTGCAATTTGCAAGATGCAAAATAATTTCCAAAAGTTTGAAAATCTCTTCAAGAAAGCGTTGAAAATGTTCACGTATTCTAAGAACTTACCGAGAGTTTCTGAAAAGACAATTTCTCCCACAAAACTAACAGTAACTACTTAAAATAGATCCTTTGTTCTCCATCAATACCGAATCAATTAATGACCATCTATAACCGCGGTTTAAACAGTTTACTGCCGATATCAAAGGCAATCCGTTGATTAACGATAAAATAAAGATTAAACTAGGCCAGACGGTAAAGTTCCAACGGAAAGTCTGCTCCAGTTTTAATAGGGTTGCCTGGCTTACGTCGTGCTCGGTTATCCCTCGTTTGACTTGGCTAATACTGATTATCTTTGAAAAGCAGTTTTTAAAGCATTGTTAACTTAAGTAGGTTCCAACATTATAAATTAAAAAAAGTACTTTGACGACACGGATATAGTAACCTACGAAGCTAGATTGCCCTAGGTTATTTATTTATTAACTTTGAAACAATCTTCAATGTATCAAACATCAATCGCAAATGATATATTCAAAACTTCAAAGTGCTTAAAAACTTTCTCATAAACGTTTCTAAATAATTGTTGTGAAAGATTGTGTCCTGTTTACGCACAATATTGTAATTACATAACTTCTTATAATAACATTAGAATCATTAAATTATTATAAAATAATTAAATTATCATTAAATTATTATTAAATTATTTTAAGTAGGTTACATTAGTTCTTAATTATTTTAATTATTATTGTATAGTGTAACATATTTTTTGTATTTTTATTTCATTTTACTATTTAAATGTATTTTTCCTCCGAATAAAAATAATAAGTAATATTTCAATAAAATATTTTATAAAAGATAAAAGATAAATATTTTCTGTCTTCTCATCTCCTAGTAAAATAATAATTTTCTTAACATTTTCATCTTTCCTCGTTATAATAATGATTCGATGACGCGACAGAATCATCAATTTATAGGATTATTCAGACGTTATGATAATAATATGAGATGTATAATATTTCCTTGCCTCTGCTTTTCCAATGTAAGAATAATCTTACATTGGAAAAGCAGAGGCAAGGAAATATTATACATATTATAAAATTACATTACATTTCCAAATTTCTCATAAATATAAATTCTTTATAGCACGCATCGTTACATGCACGTATCCATATTGTCCAGAAATTTGAATGAAAACAAAATGTATGGAAATATAATTTGGAGGTAAAACTAAAATACACACTACAGAAACAAATTATAAAAATTTCACCCATTCACTACTTACCACCAAATGGCAACTTTGTTTCACTTGATACAATGGGTCCCTAGGCAAGATGCATAACCGCGCTAGAGTACCTAACTTATATTTTATCAAAACACCTTTCAACGTACGTACGTTACGCAGAATCATCATTTCATGAAAAGGCATTTCTCGCCGGTATGAGTTATTGTTGGTAGTTACAATTCTAACCTAACCTAACCTAACCTAACCTAACCTAACCTACGTACAGAGCGATAGGTCTTAGAAGGTCCTACGGGTTTGTACTTGTCTCTAACTCGCTCTCATGTTCTCTTATTAAGAGCGAGTGAGAGAGAACAACCTGGAAGCACCTTCTAAGTGCTCACAGACTGTAATTAATGTTCAAGATGCTGGTTTTTAATAAAGTATTGTACGTAGCTTTTCCCATGATGATATATTCCTGTAAGATGGTTGCATGTAGGATAACGATCATTGTTTTATTTATACAAGTCTTTCGTGTAATTATGGTTGGGATATCGAATTAAAAAAAGATATCCTAAAAGCATTTTAATTTCAGCAAAAAATAGCGCTCGATGTAATGAAATTCAATGAAATGAATTCTATAAATTCAGAGGTTACCATAACGCTTACGTAAACGATTTTCGACAACTGTCAAATTGTATAGAATTAGCGACATTAGCACTCTTCGCAACCGTCACTACAGATGTAGCTAATAAAGATTTTCCATAGTTTTTTGTCGGAAAAGTTCGTTTTTATCTTGCTGTCTCAGTCAACTTAAGTAAGGTGAAGTCTTGTAATTGCAACTATCTGGTTATTGCAACTAACTTAAATAACTTCTCTTAGGATCACTGTTTTGAACAACGACAAGCGTGATATCGTTCTTTCTTACTAAGAATTACAATATCACGCCTGTTGTAGTTCAAAACAGTGATCCTAGAGGAGTTATTTAAGTTAGTTGCAATAACCAGATAGTTGCAATTACAAGACTTCACCTTACCGACCGATAAGCTAATTGAGAAAGCAAGATCAATACGAACTTATCCGACAAGAAACTATGGCAAAACATTATTCATTACATCTGTGCATCAATACATTTTGACAACCATTACGTTCGTGGAATGCATCTTGTGTATAATCTTGGACTCTATTTTACTTTGTCATTTTTCGTTAATGTTATTTTTTAGGATTGATCAATCTTCCCTCCCTGTCTAGTTAATAGACGCTTCTCAATCAATCTACTAGAGAACGTTTGTGACTGTATGTAGACGTAATTAGTTTACCTAGGATCAGCGGTTTAGGCTTCGCATTGTTTGTCAGATTGACGGCAGAGTTATATTATTCACAAAATGGTGACAGCAAAAGTTTCGTGTTGTAAAACACTTTTTTTTAATGCCTTGTTTTCATATTTTGTTTTTTTCTTAGCAAAACAATAATAGAGCAAGACGCATTATTGCAGAATACGGCTGGAAACAATATGACTAACGATTCCGCGTCACAGTCACTTAATGTATTAATAAATAATTTCCTTCACGTCTAAACCTTCACTTTGAACAGTTAAAAGCTGAAGATCCCGAAGCATTTAAATATTAAATGCTTAATCGAGTCTTTTCGGATAAAAGTCTGACTGTTTCTCTTCGTATTTTAAGATGTACATCTATAATGCGTCATGACGTTCATGGCCCAAGACCTGACGGCATTGACATGGAAATGCTTTCAAAACTTTATTTTCTGCAAGAATTTTAAGTTATATACGAGTGACGGAGTGAGTATCAGCATGCTCTTTGGATATAATGAGTTTCCGATAGCAATGAAATATTTTTTGTGCTTCATTATGAGCATTTGCGGTGTTACCAAACAGGTTATATATTGTAATATTTTGACGACAATGAACTAAATTATGTTCTTTTGTATACTGTGAGCAAAATAGGACGTTATTTTACTTCATGATTACTCAATCAATGTTGCTTCTGTCTGTTGCTTTATTTATATAGGCAGAAATATCATTTTGCATTACCGTTAATGACGGTTTTGTTTGAAATTAGAGCAATAAGGTGTATTTTTTGTCAAAGAAAAAATAATTTAACATACAAAACGACTTGTATTTTTCCTCGATGAATTAAAATTATCTCAACATAATTCTGTCACACATGTCATTAACCAATTACTCCCACATCACCACCCACTCCGTTATCAAAAAATAAATAAATCCAATGTTCGAATGGGAAACATGCAAAAATTAACACACAACAGACGCGCGCTATCTCAACAGAACTGTTCTCGTCGATATTTTCCGTTTACTGTTTGTTTAATTTGTTGCACTGAATGTTATGATGTGCTTGTCGTTAAGAGCATTTTTATTGGCAAAACATGGATAGTTTTAAAGTCTAGGAGCGATGTACTCGCCAGTAATGGTGGGTGTTTACGTACAAACTTGCTCGACAAATTAAGGTTTCAGATTCGACACTATACACCGAGTTTAAGTTTATAAACGCTAGTGCTTCTAGTGTATACGCTTAGTGTTTTGGCGTTCATATTACAATACTCAGTGTAATTACCTATAACAACGTAGGCGATCAATGTATGTGTTAACATAGATAGGTACTTAAATACGTTTCACCAAGCACTTTTTGCCTCGTACAGTGAAACCGTGGAACGAACTCCCTTTATGACATGGATGCCTTATTCAAAAAAATAACTTCTTCTTATTCTTTTTCTCGGCACATACTCGAGCTTACATTTCCCTAATTGGCCGGCAACGCACCGACATGCACTGACAACTCGTCTTGAGTTGCTGGTGTTTATCGGCGGTGGTAGCTACTTCCCATGAGGTCGCCCACAAACTTGAGATGGTTGTCTCTGCAATAGACTCAAGTCCCGTATCGCGGAGACCAGTTAATACATAATAATTATATTACTTTAAAAATGCATAAAACGTTTGCATTGAGTGTTTGGTGTATAGTGTCGATATTATATTTAATAATAATAATAGTAGTTTAGTAAGTTTAGTGTATTTATTCACTAATTTAATATTACAATGTAAATTGCATCTGTATTTTTTCAAGCTTGAACGAGTAAGAGACTTATGTTTTATTGCGCACCGTATATTAAAAAGGTATTTCATGAAACTATATTTGGTACACCAACTAAATTAAAACTGTTATGAATTTAATTTAAACAATTTAAAACATTCCCATTAACTTCATCAACAAATTTAATCCCAGACTGATTCTGTATGCTAAACCAAACAGGAAGTTTACCCTTGCTCTATAAATACTCTGTCGAAGGACACAAATTGGTCCCGCATACCATTAAACTCTAAAGCAATTTAGACATGTCACAGTAATACCACTTGACTCGAATACAAGCCCCGAGGCCCAAATAGTTCACGTCGATCCAGTCGGTAAGTTATTTTGCATGTTTACTCTAATAGGGTACAAACGCTTTGTTAGATCCCTTGTGTTAACTAACTTTAGAACGTACCTTTTCACAAGCAGGACTTGATTGCCAAGCCACAGGCATTATTGTTTATTTATTCAATTTTTATTGCATAAAAGAATATACTTAGTATACAAAAGGCGAACTTAATGCTGTAAGGCATTCTCTACGAAATAACCTTTAGGCAAAGCAGAAATTTTAGTGGCGGTGCAACATTGGGTCTGACTATGCATATCTATACACTAAGGAATGCAATTTAACCGGTTAATAACCGTTTTTGTATGAAAATAACCGGTTAAAAGCGGTTATAACCGGTTATTTGCATTCCCTATTATACACTACAAATCGATTATATTGTATTAATATTAATATTATAACGCTTAGAATTAAATGCATGCATATCATAATTATATGAAGACAAGCATAAAACAATACAGATAACGCAATTATAAAATCAAAATGATGTCAATTCTACCTGCAAAGAAATTCGAATTCATTTTTGAAATTTCGTAAATTTTTACAATTTTATCTCTCTGTAGTACAGCAATTTCTAGTCGTTGTTCAGACAAATTTCTTGCACTTATACACTTAGGATCCATTAATATTATATTGAATAGAAAATCAGAAAGACGTGAGCTAGATTCGACAGGTCGAACTCAATTATTTATCTCAAAGAAAATAATCGACATCGAAATTCCAGGCCATTACAGCCACATTTTATTTGATAGCCTCTTACGGCCTTTTCGATTGTCAAAGTTAATCTCAAGATGGAGGATTCACATTTAAGTAATTTGCTGTCTGTAGGAGCTAGTTAGCCCTTACTTTTGCTTGTGGGTGTTGGAGTTTGTTGAAAGAACGAAGATGTTGAGTTGAAGTAGTAATAATAGTCTAGTATAGTCAAAGAGATCCAAAATAAAAGGTAAAATAATTGGTCTTTCCTTCTGTTGATGTTTGTCTTGCGAGTATCAAGTTGACACTAACTTTAATATGTTATTTTGTAATGTAAATTCGCGCGGCCTTAAGTCGGTCACAACGTAAGCTAAAAACATGTGCAGTTGGAACTGTACACTGTCGTATGTTTTTTGGTATAATACTTTATTTGACACTGTTGTAAAATGTATTGCGGTGCCCGGAAATCGGTTGATATTTAAACTGGTTTCGATTATGACCCCTAACCCGGCTACCGGTTAACGAACCAGTTACTTGAAAAACCGGTTTTTCACAACTTTCGTTGTGTTGAGCGAAATAAACCGGTTAATTTGAACATGACACGGTTGTGTATTATAATAGATAGAGAGCGACGTATGCTATCTCTTTTACACATTATATTTGATTTTAGTGATTATACGTTACGTTACGTCACTGGAATTTGACCACGTAGCTGGTTGGGTGGACCATTTGACGGTGTGAGTCTGAGTGTAACCGGTTAATACAGGTTTATAGTAATTATTCAATTTCGGTAACCTAAATAATTTTGTTTAAACCATTCTTCTCATTAACCGGTTAAGAGATGAACGACATTATACCGGTTTTTAAGAACAATATTAACCGATATCTTGAAACCGGTTCTGAGCACTGAAGAGAACATAAGTACTTTTATTAAATAAGAATTTGAAAAAAAGTGTGATTAGGTTATCGCAAATAATGCCAAATCTATTCATGAAAACGGCGACTACTATCTAACCTATTTGAACCCTTGTCACATTGAAACTAGATTAATTGGACGTGGTTACACAAGTTACCTAAAAGCGAAGGTTCCCCGCAATGTTATCTCTCTAAATCATGATTTCCCATTCTATTTCGGATTGAAAAAAGGAATTTGTTTATATAGCATAAGAATGAAAAAATATCATAGCTCTAAAAATAGCGTAAGGAACGTTTAAACCATGTTTTTTAAATTCCAAATATCTTCAACAAGCAATTTACATGTAATGCAGCCAGAGCACCAGCGAATGCTCGGATTTATCGGCGCCTTTACGACCTGTGCCAGACGGCGTAAAGGACTTAAAGCGTGTGCAAGTTGTATTTACACCATTCCAACTAAACCCAAAATTAAACTAAATGGGGCAAACTCGGGCTTGCTCAAATTTTAATTACTTACAAGATTTTTGTATAACGGATTTTAAAATGTATAATTTTAATAAGAAGTGGGATAATTTATTAAAATTTTCTTAAAATTATTTTTTCCTTAATAAATTATTAACTTTACCCATTAGAGTTCTCTTATTGAATTTCTTTCTCTCTTTATAAAATAAAGGTTTGAAAATTATTTAACTATTTTTTCAAGTTATTTTTTGCGAAAAAACAGACTTCCTTTTGAATTGTTGATACGCCATCGTATAATTTTAGTCATATTTTTAGAAAAGTTATTTAATATTGCTTTACGCAGGTAAGGTTAGAAATATAGGCAATATCAGGAAGTAAAGTTTTTAATAGAAAAATAACGTAATCGGGATATCAAACAATTCAGACCCACGTAATAGGAGGACTCTCTTTGTTGATTGAAAACACTACATTTCTTAGGTCAAGGCTATTATGCAAATATATTTTATGAAGTTTTCGTGATTTTCGTGACAGTTCGTATTGGCACCAGCTGGTACCGTTCTCGAGATTATAAAGTAGATCCCTGAAACTGCTTTTAACCTCGCTATGGTGTCATTTACGTCAACTGGGTTAAACTGGAGACCTGAATGATGGCTGCTTAGATTATACAAGACTAAGTTTCTGCTTATCTTGACCAAAATAAGTATAATCATTTTGTTAAATTACGTGTTTTTGAAGTCCGTTATCAATGTTTAAAATTACTGAGTAAAAACGAATCATTGAGATAAAGACTACACTAAGACTATAAAGTCTATAGTCTAAAAAGACTATATTATGACCGTGACGCGTTCAAATATCAAAATATTTGTTATTTTGCTCAATACCGATCAAATCATTTATTTTTTGTAGCGCCATGCTCATTTTAATATAATAATATCATAATATCAATAGTAGTCAATAGAACTTGTGAACGATGTAAACAAATTAGTACTGTTTGACACATCACCTCAAATATTCACTAAGCGTGTTTTTATTAAAAATAACATATAATTAATAGTTATTTCATCTTAAACTTAATATGAAAATAATGATCTAGTGTATAAATCATTGCAAAGACCTCACTTGATCTTTAAAAGTACGTGATTATCGAGTAATCATGGTGAATTTGGTTCGTTTGGTTTTGGTTTACATCTTTTGAGAGTTCGATTTTGATCTTTTGACGGCGACTTTACAACTTTTGATCAAATCCCACTTTTTGTCGTTTCCCTGCGAAATACATACATAGGTAACTTATGTTTAGTAATATAGACCTTGTAGATATTTTGACCTCTTGGGAACCCATAGATATTTATAACTTATACTGAACTGCTTGTTAAAGAAATAAATACCCTTAGTATGAATCACTAACCACATAGAATTCTGAGGAATTCTGGCCGAGGGGTCTCATATTTCGGCAATTGGAATTGTTCATCTTTTTACAATTATTCTAATCATTTCGAGGAATAGGGTTTTAAAGCCGTTCTGCATTATTAAGTTTTTGAAATATTTATCGGTTTGGGATATTTCGACAAAAGTATATTTAACCTTTATTTGACCTGTATTTTCCAGATTAGGCGAAAACCGCTTGAAAAATTATATTTTAACACACTATTACAATCACTTTTTATCAGTAAATATCATTTAATTTATTAGAAAATACCAAACCAAATTTAAAATTCTCATGTCATCCATAAAATATCTGCTAAAAATATTAAAACAAAACTACTGGTTCAAATAGACAATTAATGAAATGGGTCTCTATTCTTTCGAAATAGAATGTAAAAACCGTGGGTTATTTTTTTGGTCTCTCCAATTTCGTGGCCGCCGGCTAGCTGACTTCGCGAAAGTGTTAATTTTAAGTTATATATTATTATGCTAAGCTATTATTAGACTAAGCTATTAAGCTATTATTAGACTAAGTTGCATCATTGTAATAAGAAATATGGTTAAAAAAATGACTGACTGCTGAGTTTCTTGCGGCGTTTCTTCTCGGCAGTGGTCTCCTCTTGGGAAGCGCTGGTAGACTCCTGACGTGTAAAAGTGCCCGTACGGCCTACTTACTGAACAAATGTCTTTTATCTTTTTATCTTTATCTTTATGTTATTGTTGTGTATTGTCTGTAAAATGGACCTTTTTGCCTGAAATAAATTTACTCTATTCTATTATAAAGCTTCAATTTCAGCCGTTAATGCCATACAGCAAACAGGTCGATAGCCGTTAATTCTCTTTACTTAAAGTTACTGGCACCAGGGAACTGGGTCAAGTCACTCAGCCACAAGAGCTCTTGAGAGCGGTTAGGTGATCCCGTAGTCAAGTCTTGAGTCTTTGACTCGTTGAATATGCTTCGATACAGACTTGACAATGGAAAATCTTGGGTTTAGTACAAACATGCTAAGTGTGGGTATTTGGATGTAAGGATGTTATGCACATAAAATATTATTTCGCTGTTTTTAACCCTAACCGCAAAGAGATATTTTGATAAACAGGGTCTAACATTTAAATCGGTCACTATGGGAAAGTCTGAAACTATAAGCTAAGGTAATCGTAAAGAACCCATTGTACAAGCATAGAGTTTAGTTTGGGACTAGGTCAATTTGTGATATTGTCCCATGATATATTAAATATTATTAAATTAAATAATGTTGTACCAGCTGCTGCTGTGCAGTTTAATCTGTAATGTTACATTGAGCAATAAATAATGTAATCTAATCTAATCTATACTGCGTGAGTAATCCAAATAAGTCAGTATGGGGAGTTCGAAAACTACTTAAAGGGTCAGGGTATTTTATTTAATAGCAAGGAGAAGGCACACTAGCACTCAGGCCGAACTAGCAAACAATGACACAATCAAAATGTATATGTGTTGCATTTAAATTCGGAATGATATTTACATTAAGTTTCAAATCAAACTATATTAAACTTTAAACATAAAACATTTTTACGTGAGTAACCTGTGTGATCTTCTTAATATGTCAAACTATAAGTATTTATTTTTAATTTGTGGCGCTTTTGTATTTAAGCAGCGAAATGCAAATTAAAATATCTCATTTATTTGTTCGAATATATAATGGAGACAAGTGACTTAATTCACGACTATTCTACTTATTTTGTCGAACGGAAAATAACAGGCTTTGATAAAAAAATATAAAACTCCCGAATGAATAAAGATAATCAAGTCTACGTCGACAAACTAATATAATTAATTATATTTGAAATTCATGAACGGAGACGCCATTCTAATTAACTGTCAAATCTGAGGTTGACTTTGATTTTAATTTGTTAATAGAGTGACGGATTTATTAACCACTCTCTTTTGCCCGTGATTTTATTCGTGTGGAAGTTGTTTATTTCTATTTTCTCGGGAACTATTAAATTTTCTACGGTGAAAAGGACCCGATTGCCGTCTCTGGGCTATATGTCGATTAGCATTGACATTGACGCGTGAATAAAAATATTATTGAGGGTTAAACTTTTTTTTTGCAAACATACCTACCTACTTATACATATACAATATAGGTAGGCAGATACTATGCAACGCCAGGTGCATCGTTCTAAACATACGACTTTCGCTTTCTCTACATTCACCAATCTCTATACTACCAATCGTACCCTACTTATGTCATTTGTATAATATACATAATAACACGAAAAATTGCCAAATGCGAGTCGGACGATACGAAGGGTTTCGTACCACGCCGTAAAAACACGTTTATTGTATGAATATATACGTCCTTTAATTTTAACATTTGTAATTTGCAGTCTTAGGATTGTAGTATTGATAATACAAATTTAATGTCTATGGGTCTCAGATCCAACATAACATACATAACATATACTTATGGCATAAAAACATGTACAGACACTAAGAGCGCGACCAGAGGGCTTATTGCCTAACGCACTCGCAATCGCAACCGGCTTCAAAATGGAGCAATTGTTTTCATTTTGTATGCAGATAAGCCTTCGATTTTCGAAATGAAAACTATCGTGATTGCGAGTGCGTTAGACAATAAGCCCTCAACTCAGTAAAAATGATCCCGCATAATGATATGAATGACATGAATGAACGCTCTCACTGAGAGCATTCGCGTGAATATTCGAGTGGCGTGGACGTTGAGCCGAGCGTTACAAAGCTTGTACACCACTCGATGTTCACGCCGAATGCTCATTACTCGCGAATGCTCTCAGTGAGTATGCTCCTTAATGCACAAAATGATGCTCTACGTGAATTAAAATTCAAGGTATCTTATGTAGGGTAACGGCATTAATGTTGGACACTTTTAGATGAAGGCACCAATTACGGATACCTTAACTCTTTACTCAAAGATCATAAGGTTATAAATTGATTTTCTCAAAAAATAGCCCGCATCTTATTTGTTCTTCCTTATCTTATTTGTCTTATTTGGTTTATTTTATTTTATTTGTTCTTCTAAATAAATTTGTACACTTGCTTACTCGATACACAACCTTTCACTGTTCTCAATCTCTCAAGGGTTAACTGGAAGAGATCACTTAAAGGGATAAGTTCGCGTTTGAACATATTTTTATATTAATTGTATTGTTCTGGTTTTTCTTTTGTACAATCAAGGACTTTAATTGTTATGCCACTATGGAACCATAATGACAGCGTCAAACCACATGAAAGAAATTACGCCAAAATTAATTATTAACGTTATGCGACAGGGTTCCATAGTGGCATAACAATTAATGTCCTTGACTGTACAATAAAGTGTTTACATACATACATACATAGGTACATACATACATACATACATCTTCTGTACCATAGGAACCAAGTGTCCATTACTGAGGGCTTATTGTCTAACGCACTCGCAATCACGCTAGTTTTCATTTAGAAAATCGAAGGCTTGTCTGCATACAAAATGAAAACAATTGCTCCACTTTGAAGCCGGTTGCGATTGCGAGTGCGTTAGACAATAGCCCCTCAGGTTCCATCACCCTATAGCCACAGCGCTCCTTTTCAGCTGGACCCAACGATACGGCATTGATGATTACATGCGGAAGGAAGGCAGACAATTACAGGGTTTCGAGAGAGCTCGGGCGTACATCCTTTACGAGCTTTTATTTACATTTGTTTGTTCGTAAAGTCGGTGTCAATTGGAATTGGCAAAGATGTTAACAAAAGGAACCGATTACGATTTACTCGATAATATATCGATATTTGAGGTCCTATTAATAATTTACACTAGATCAATACATTAATAATATTAAATTTAAGGTTTAATAATTATTAATTACTAGCTCATCCAATGGGAACCGTACATTTTTCCGGGATAAAAAGTAGCCAATGTGCTATTTCCAGACTATAATCTGTTTCTGTACCAAATTTCATCCAAATCCGTTCAGCTGTTCTGAGATGATTGAATAACAAACATCCAAACTTTTGCATTTATACCATTAGTAAAATAACATATAATATAATAATAATATCACGCTGAATAAAAATTTAAGGTTCCGAGTCAAACAGTAATAATTTTGTTTACATCAAATTGCATGGCCTGTGTGCTCAAATGCTATAAAGAATTGGTAGAAAAATAGATTTCTCTATTTTTACCAATTATAACATGTTATACCCAAGCAAAATTTTTTAAGCGCTTATTTTAGATTTAAAATTGTGGTATTAAAACGCTATCCAACTCTTATCGTGTCATTAAAGCTCTAAAAATAGCGATGGAGCAGGTTATAACCCTGATATACCCCCGATTTGGCATAACTTTTTAGATGCTATGGGTCTATAATGGCGGTCCCATTGTATTCCAAACCGCAATAAGATACAACGTTAATTACACCACTCAAAAAACCCGACGCACATTTCACAATACAACCCTCTACCCCTCTTATTGTTTTCGTAAAATCAGGCCACTCCTTAAATCCAACATGAACTCATACCAGTTATTATGGAGCTGGCTTACTTTTAAAGCCAAGTTGAGAAATGAAATGGTACCCCAGTTTCGGGGCACAATAAGCGAGCATCAATTCCGACATTTATTCTCGTTTCCCTCAATTCAGAGTGCATGAAACTGCATTAGGTATGAGGGGGTAACGGGAGCAATTTATTTGTAAAACAAGGCCGGTATTCTAGGCTAACCATACCATCTTTGATCTGTTATCGTATTGTCAACGTTTTGAATTTTTATCTTGTTTGTTTGCCATCTGTTTCCTGTGACCGCTGTTGTTATCTTGTGGATGATTTCTTGTTTCTCCGAGTATATCGTATTCATTTATATTAATATGCATCTTGTACAGGGCCCCTTACTTTCTGCGGGCCTAGTATGGCTGCGTTTAACGCGTGACAAAATGTGGACAAAGCATCCGTCACTCTCGTACTTATGTACATGTCCTTATGTAACTAAAAACAGCTGTATCTTTTGAACCATAATAAAATTGATAGCGGGTTGTTTTTTTCATAATATGTGTTATTACGGCGGATTTATTAGCAAATATAAAAAAAAAAAAAAAAGTGAAATAATAAAGGAAACGTTTTAATTCAACTTTTTTTTTCGCATCCTATAAACGGTAACATACAAGCATCAAATTTGCTATGATTATTATAGTACAAAGAAGAAAGAAAAACACCTTGACGAAAAAGAACAGATATGAAAAATAGTCAAGTGCGAAATCGAATTCAAATCTGAATATAAAAATACCTACTGCTCTGCGTACGGAACCCTCGATGCGCGATTCCGACTCGCACTTGACCGGTTTTTTGCGCTAGTTCTCACAAAATTATCAAAATTCAGGTGCTTGGATTTAAAAATATGTTTGTTTAGACTAGTCTTATATTATTTATAGATGACTTTAGCCATAGTTGACAAGTGAGTGAAAAAAATGTCACAACTATCGTGGAATCTATTTTATGACCTATAAAAGTCCCAGCGGCACCCGATGTCACCTTGGTTACAATTTATCTCTTGATACATTTTATGTCACTGTAAACTTCTCGATATAGATCTTTGATTACGTTATTAGTCTGGTCCACGTCCGCTTTTTGATGTTTTAGCATCTTCTTTTTAATTTTACGTTTTTAAGATAGGAAAGGTGAGGTCTTGTTATTAGTCTAGCTTGACTAAAATTAGGATGCAATTTGGAGTGACATCGGCAACATTTAAATCAAAGTTCCTTTAGTTTAGGTTTAAGTGGTTCTCTGTTTGACATTGTTTGGTATTTCATTGTTTTTAAGTTCTTTCACTTTTTATGAATTTATCTTTCTCTTTGTATTTTCTTTCTTTCTATTTTTCTTTTTTTTCTGTATTTTTTTCAAGTTTAACCTAAAAACTGCAGCTAAGTATGTAAATACATTAGTACTGTTTGCAAATTAGGAATATTGTAGTTCAACCTGTCACTTGATGTAATTTGATGTTGTAGAATAGTAATTGCAAGGAGATGCCCTTGTCATTCAAGTGCATACTTATGTTGCAAGCTTATTTCAAGTAGTTACTGATTGATAATTAAGTACCATGACTTCGCCTTTCAAGCATTTAACTATACGTGTAAAACAAATAAAAAAAACAGAGAAAAAACTCTATAAGTTGTTTTTTTATTATTTTGAAAAAGTAAAAAATTATATGAGCCACTTGATGGAAAATTAAGTTTTTAGTAGACTATACCGCCAGAATACAAGTCTTGACTCGTAATTAAAAAACCGTCTTGAATTTGGTTTGGAGCCCAGGAGATGACAGACACAATCACACATTGTTTTTAATTTCTTCATATTTTTGACTTGAATCTAACCCGCTACCTACCATCAAACAGCAGGGTATTGATTCTCTCAAAAGCAAAGGTGAGCGAACGCAGGAGTGAAGTCCAAGCGGCGAGTTTAAGTAGTCCCGTCAGAGCGCGCAAAACACATTTTAGCGCGTGCATTCTCAATTAGGCAGCCTTATACGTTCGAGAAGCCACGCTGCCAAATTGAATACACGCGCTGAAATGTATTTTGTTCGCTTTGACGGGACTACTTAAACTCGCCGCTTGGACATCACTCCTGCGTTCGCTCACCTTTGCTTTTGAAAGAATCACTACCCAGTACATATGGACATTGTTGTATTTCCCTGTGTAGAAGGTAAAAAATCGGGTCAAATGACTAGCATTACGTACATTGTATCACAGCATTTGCATTCTAGCTATCCTGTTTACACCCAGGGGCCAACGTATTTGAAATGATATTGCAAATGCTCGTTAAGCTGGGCATACACGGTCACGCCGTTTGTCTCGTCGACAGATGGAGAGTATACAACTGGATGGGCGTAATATTTTGACCACATTCACGGGCGCGTCACGCCATTTTGTTTTAGCTTCTTTACGTTCTCAACGGTGCGACATTACGGAGCAGACTGATTAGAAAATGTCAGCCAGAGAACGCATTCACAACGACACCTTTGGCTTGGCGCGGTGGCGGTGGTTCTTATGTTGAATTTTGACATTCACGATAGTACCCACAGAATAGAAAAAACAGTGGAAGTGGCATAGCTTCGCTTAGTATTAGACCTGTTGTCGCCAATACTCAAACTATCATAAAAACAACACGCCACCATGGAAAATGTTTTTGGTGCGGCTATCGTTGTTACATGCCAAAATAGCACAATAAGACATGCTTCTGGATTTATTTCCTATTTTAAAAATATCGAAATATTGAAATAAGCGATCGCGGCAAAATTATGGTAGGTTATGCGGAACTCCGCATAACTATGCCACACATTACACGCCCACTTGACACTTCTACTGTTTTTTCTGTTCTGTGATAGTACCATTCGTATTGCGCGTTGGCACGTCGCGCTGGCTTTCCATCCATTTGGAAATCCAACGAATCGCGCCAAGTACTTTTAAACGCAACTGTTTTGACATTCACGGATCGATTTTTGATTTTCGGCTTTTTGGAGCGGTCGTGAATGCCCAGCTTAAGTCAGAGTCCAATTACCGCCAGTTAGATTGGCTATGCTAGCCACATGCAATTGGAGTTGAAAGCCGTCGTGTTCGTTATCAGGAGTAATTATGATGATTGTACAAAATGTGATTACAGAATTAACAACAAGTTTTTAGAGATGGTAGTAATTCTGTAGCTCTGCCTACCCCACTCTGGAAATTTGCGAGTGTATATATCGCACTGCTAGATAAAAACAGTACCAACTCAAAATCCTTGCTAGTTTTGTTTCAAGTTCATAGAAGTTGTATTAAAGTTGGTTTTAAAATACAGTTGTATTTTGAGTTACTACTGTTTTGATCTAGCAGTGCGATATGTATGATCATCAGTCGGCTTTGTTTCCTGGTTTGCCTTGGGATAAGGTTATTTTTTTTATTTTTTTTGCCTATTAATCTAAAAACATGTTTTTTTAATAATGTTAATATTAAGCCCTCTAATACTTGTATTTATATACGCTTTTGGCAGTAATAACATTACTTTTGTTTTCAACCCCGCATTTTAGACTCCAATAACTTAAAAGAATAAGTTTTTTTTACTAAAGACGAAATCTGTACCCGTACCAGGAGTTGCAATTACCATACTCGCTATAGCGAGTCGAATGGTCTATCCCTCGCAGACCTCGCAGTATTCTTATCGAGTAACAGGGACGGAGCATTCGACTCGCTAGCGAGTACGGTAATTGTAACTCATGGTAAGGGATGAAGGCACTTGAAAACGGCCTCGTATTGATTTCCCCCAATAACGTATGTGTAACGTATGTTCGTCCGTAGGTGCTCAAAACCCATTGAACCCTTCTTAGAAACGTACCCTACTTCGTAAATGATATAGTACGACCGATAATGTAATTCCCTGGAAGGATCTCTCTAACGAAATTATTAAATTACTTGAAGATGTTTCACATGAGGCACGAGTAATTTTATTTACCCATTTATTTATTTTGAACTATTTTACAGCCTTACAATGAATACCAAGACGCTGTACAATTCAGTTAATAATACAATAAACCTTCATCAATATATATTTATAAGAAACCAAAGTAAATTATTAAACACACTTTTGATTACACTTAAATTACATTTACATTTACAAATTATGAACAAGTGAAAAAGAAAATAATAAAAAAAAATTCAGATAAAAAAACGTCACTGCCATTCATCGCTTAACAATAGCTGAGGCACTCAGATCACGACATACACTTCAGCATCGACTCGCAAATAAATCGCATTCAGCAGTTACTTAACCCGAGTCATAGCGTGATGAAACATCAGTATTATATTTGATGGTTGTTTCATCATCATCTTCATCATCACCTCGAGCATCTATCCGTTCAATACTGGACATATACCTTCGCTCATTTTCTTCCAGTGATTCTCAGTGATGGGGTCTCTCTTCTGCACTTCTTCCCGGCTGTTGGCACAATGTCGTCGGTCCACCTAGCTTCAGGTCTACTAGGTCTTCGATTACCTGTTCTCGGCCTCCAATCTGTAATTTAAAGATGGTTGCTTACCAAGGAATACAAAATATCAATGTTCACGTTTGTTTATTAAAACTGTATGGAATTTACGTAACCTAGCGTGTGCTAAGTATATTGATGTCTTCCTTGACGAATCCGTCAACGGCAAAGACATTACGTATACAGTCGTCGTAGTATAACATAAAAGGAGTCCTGTCTAATTTACGTTTTTCGGGAGTTTGGAAGTATTTGTTGGATTTTATTTTTATTGTTATGTCGACTTATCTATCTCCTCCTTTAAAAGCGGCTTAAAATGAGTAGGTATTCACTGAAAGACAGCAACTTGGCTATGCCCCTGGTATTGCTGACGTTTCTGGGCGACGACGATGACGCTTACCATCAGGGGCTGTCTGTGAGCTCGTCTACTTTTTACGGCTTTAAAAAATCCTCACTTATCTTTGTCTTTACTAGAATTATAAATTTTAAAGTGTGTTTGTTTGCTTGTTTATGCTTCAACGCCTCAACCGACCAACATAAAATTTACACTGAAAAAGCGAAATTTTATTATAGAAAATTTAACAGATCCTGCGGGCCAAGCATGGTTAAGTATAAAAAGTTTAGTATAAAACATCCGTCACTTTCTGACACGTATATAAGTACGAAAGTGACGGATGCTTTATCCTTATTTTGTCACGCGATAAACGCAGCCATATTTGACCCCCTGGAGGAACAGCGGTAAACGACTTTTACACGGACGGAGTCGTGTGAAAAAGCTAGTATATTTTAGAAACCACAAAAAATTGCTTGACCAATTTTCATCAACCCACTCAAATAACTTTTCGTTCGTTCTATAAATCCCGCTTCCATATCTGTATCCCTTTCCCTTATAGCCTCTCAACCTACGCAATTTGTCAGTATTACTACCAGCAGCGGGACACTTCTCACAAAACTGCCCATTAAAATGCTTTTACTACACCCAAAACCTTACGGGCTGAGTAGCACTGTCGACTCCCACTGGCCTTTGACCTACTTATAACGATGTAATAGGACTTTTCAGAGCAAAAACTAGGTTTCTGCAGGTTTAAACATAGTGTTTAAAAACTTAGTGGACGTACAGAGATGGAAATTCACAGTGAAGTGATTGTCTCTTGTTATTTTTTTGTCAGTTGCTTTTGTACGCCGTAAGAAAGATCACAGAGGTCCATTCTCAATTAATTTTATGAATATCACCTGAAATAACCAGTGTTTGACAAAATAAATAATTACTGATTACAATATTGACACGGTAAGAGACGGGGATTTGTAAAAGAAACTATAACTTGTAAAGGTAGTAGATACACACTAGTATAAAAATAAAAGAGTGTATAATTCGCCGACAAACTGCTAAGCAGCTTGCTTGAATCCATAGAGATATTTGGCTTGGTAATAGTTCGCATGATTCTGATCAATCTGGTTTAGTTCATTAAGTGTTAATAAAATATTGTTTAGTTACTTTAATTTCTTGGTCACTGGTGAGATAATGTTGCCCTTGACATTTGGATGTTGATTAGGTAGCCTACATGCTAGTTTGCCTCCAACTCCTATAAAAAAAATGCTTTTTGTTTCTAATTGTGTAGTAATGTTCCTCAGTAAGATCTAAATCTTTAAGGTTTCGCGTCCTTAAGTTCCAGTAAAATGCTCAATGAAAACTTAGATCAAACAAATTTGAAGCCAGCATTTTGTTTGAAGTTTATAACGATGCTTAAGTTGTTTCTTATCTCCAAGTATCGAAACCAATAAATCATACTTAAAGGACCTATAATGAACTTTAAAACGTTGTACAAACTTGTACGTGGAGAAAAAGCAAGATTGTCAACAGACTTAAGTATACTAAAAAAGTTTGTAAATTCAACCGTTCATTTTAGTTTTATGTCAGATTTGAATAATTTGATGTTGGTACAAAACAATGTCACAATAGTTGAAATATCAGAACACATAAACTACAAACAAGATGTTATTGCGAAAGCCCGTCGTTTTCCTTTTTTTGTGGTCGTAATGCCAGTTAACATAATTATTGAGGGTCATAATACAAAAAGACAAAATAGGTACCCAAAAAAAGGCAGTTTCTTACAGTATACGTTATGACTTGCGATAATTATGGCAGATAATAATAATATAGGCTAGTTATCGCCATAGAAATTTAGTTACGAATAAATTAAATGAAAGACGAACTTATCCCTCTAAGGGATCTCTTCCAGCTAACCATCCTAAGATTGATAAAGGTATTTTTTTTAAACTAACCAGTAAAATCCACAAATCATAAATTCCACAATTAAATTTAATATCTTTATAAATAGATACATTTATAGAGTCAAGCCAGAATGTCTTTGATGTGTCTTTTATGGAATTTACTGATTGTGACGTTATCTACTAGTCATTGTACAAGTCTAGATCTTACTTTGGAACAAAGGTCAATAAAAGTGTGAGAATAATGTCTCCTGATGTTTAATGTTGAGATACAGCTCTCAGCTTCAAAATTGGGATGTTCTTTGGTTTTAACAACTTGAATTAATTAACGAAGCGGTTGGTTAGCACTTGAAGTGACCTTGCCTTTACATCTAGCGGTCCCGATTACGATAAAGTATGGGCAAATATTTATTTGATAAGCGTGAACATTGGTTTCTAAGTTTTGTTTTTTTTTTATTTATTTTTTATTAATATAAGTAGATACATATTTAATATAATATAATTAAAAGTTAAAACTAAACTTATTTAGATTAAAATAAAAACTAAGCTACTCAAATATTAAAGACGTACCTAAATAATAATCACCACTGTAAAAAGAACACCCCCTCTAGCAGGTCCGCTCGCGGCATGGTCCCTATGACACTGGCTGCGTTACCTCTCTGGATAGCTAGCCCAATCCTTTGGGAGAGGTTTGAATGTATTTTTATGTATTTCAGTATTTATTTCTCTTCGTATGTTGAAACTTGTATTTTACCCATTTGTTAATAAAAAAACCTGTCACAAAAAAGTTCTATTTAAAATACTCTCAACCTCTCTCCTATCTCTCTCTTTGTATAACTACAAATGTTTTTTTTACTTGTAAAATTATGATTATTTTGTATAATGTATTCAGCATAAAATAATACAATTACATTATTGTATATTTCTTTTATTTTTGCAATTTTCTATATTATCTATACCGCATCTACCGTATAATGCTCATTATTTATATTAAGTAACCATTATTTTTCTAGCAGAGAATATGCTTAAACGATTCACATAAAATGTTAACATTATATAATTTGCCATCCATCTTCTTCACCCGAAAACCGTTCGACATAGATTCTAAAGAACACGACCGACATGTTTTTCATTACAAAGCAAAAGAAAAGAGCCCTATCTATACCTATTCAAGCCATCACACAAAATTACCTTATTTGAAAAGCGTGGAATAGGAAAGCATTTCTAGAACACGGCAAAAATATCAGCTTTCATACGCCATTCAGCGTAAAAAGGTTACCCGTTATATAATTTTCATTATGTCACCGCAGCGAAATATTTTGCGAGCGAAATAATCTAAAATGACTGTGAATTGAGTGCTGCTGTAATACGAGTTATCGTGTTGTCAGACCATATACTACACTTTATCGTTGCGTATTAATATCGTCTGTTTTATCTCTTTTTTTGGTAATGAAATACGTAAATTAGAATCGTAATGTTTCCAACGCCTGTAACGAGTTTGATTATGTAGCTATAATACGATTTTTTTAATTGTAAAACTAACAACTAGTATTGGAAATTGAATACTAGAATTTACACATTACTGTGGACTTTCCGGGATGATTAGTGAGCAAATTCACAAACTTACAAACAATAAAAACCTCTTTGTAATGTGAATAGAAGTATATTGACATTCAAAAAGGTTTTTCAAATAGTTCACAGAATAGTGAAAACAGAAAATGAACTCGTTAAAACTGTTACCACTTGCGTACTAAATTCAATCAATTGTTAGATCTGTATAACTGATACTTACCTACCAAACATCATTATTATTACTTTTATTTTTCGTTAATTACTATCATTAATATCCTGTACAGCAGTTATTATAAGCGTCTACCCGCAGAGATTAAGAATGAATCTTCGGGTGAGAAATTTGGTCGCCGACTTAAAAATCTGTTAGTGACGAAATCATTTATCATCATATTCATCATTCATTGGAATCATTCATTAGATATTTACCTACATTGAGTTGTTATTTTATTTTTATTACTTTTATTTAAATTCCGCATTTTGACATATTTAATATTATTGTACTCTTGACTTTTTATGACTGTAGCATTTGAGCTATATTTATTTTGTTTTTTTTACTCTTTTTATTTTGTTTCATTATTATTATTACTTTACATTGACATGATTTGATTTTTACTTTTTTCATTTATATATTTTTTTTACACTTACGATCTTAAAGTCTAGATCCGAATTTTCACGGGTTCGGGTCGGATTCGGATCGGCGAAGTGCGCAACCGCTCCAACTGTTAAATTTTCCGACTACACCCGTGATTTGACTCAGTAATTGACATACTAAAGTCAGAAATCCTATTTCCACAGTCAACACGTGATTTCTGACGTTTGAGGACGTCTGGTTTTTTATTTCACAAGTAATACCCATCACGTGTCGCATAAATTTTTTGACAGCACCATAATCTTGAAATAGCGACGGTGAATTGTCATCTCGGCTAGAAATATCTCATGTCAACATTTTAAAGATCAGAGAAACATGGTTTTTTAAAAGACTTCCTGTTTTTGTTTGTGTCAACAAATTCTGTTTGTGGTTGTAATGTGTTTTGTAAAGTAATCCTTGACGTCTGAAATTATTATTATAAACGTAACTGTTTTAACGTCTGAAATTATTATTATAAACGTAACTGTTTTAAGAAATGCGTTTTATTTCGCGTAATACTTTCAACAATTTAAGAACATCTCAGTTTATGAATCTTGAATGCTTGAAACTTCAGGTTTTTAGGAGTAATTAAAACGATTGAATAAATATTACTATCTAACAATTAGAACGTTTTCATTACTGAAATGGAATAAATATTTTTAAAAAATCACTTGTCAAAAACTTCATTCTAGATTATTTCATTCTTCCAAATTTCAAATTTAAATATCATACGATAAATTCTTGCTTACACAAAACGTGTATATTGTTATAAACGTCCTCAAATATACGATATAAAATAAAAACGTCCTAAAAAAAATTGTAATCCGATCTTCTTCATTAACCAGTCAACTTATTTGGAATCCGGATCTTCCCAATTAGGTTGACTTCATTATTTAGGCTTCGGTTCCATTACCGTATTGCCACAAGATTTATTACTGAAATCCTGACCAAGCCGGAATTTCAAAGGACTTTCCAATAATCGATAGTAGGATTTTAACGAAACTCTGATCCAATCGGAATATGTAACAAAGGGTTCCGTTGACAATTCACCTTTTTTATCCTTTAAGTAATTGAGAATTTTAAGGATGTAATGTAATTTAAAACTTTGAAAAACTGGTAATCTCTGCTTTGCCCAAAAGTTAACTGGTAGAGAATGTCTTACGGCATTAACTTCGTCTTTAAATAATAAATAAAATTTAATAATGACCGTTATAAGGAAACAATGAATTGAATTTGTGGCGCTTGCAGTGGAAACCATGGGACCTTGGTCAGCTGATATGAAAAGCTTTATTAAGGCCCTGTCATCCCGGCTCATAGAAACCTCCGGAGATCCTAGAGCTGGTGCTTACCTCTCTCAAAGGATTGGGCTAGCTATCCAGAGAGGTAATGCAGCCAGTGTCATAGGGACCATGCCGCGAGCGGACCTGCTAGAGGGGGTGTTCTTTTTATAGTGGTGATTATTATTTACGTCTTTAATATTTGAGTAGCTTAGTTTTTATTTTAATTTAAATAAGTTTAGTTTTAACTTTTAATTGTATTATATTAAATATGTATCTATGTAATTGAAGGAAACATAATTTTCTTAACCTTAAAAAACATATAAGAAATTTCTAGCGTTGTATGTAACGTTTAACAATCTCGACGTAAATGAACTCATTAGCAAAAACATAACAAGTAGGTTTTTTTTTTGTAAATAATTATAATGTTCTTTGCTTTGTTTTATTTCTTTCTTTTTCTGACTTTTGTTTGGGTCTGTATGATTATATGGTTGACTAGTAGAAAATATCATTAGGCTTTAAGTCCGTCATGTGTGCTTTTTTTTAATTGCACAAAAAAAGAAAAAGAGAAAGATTAAATAAATTAATTAATTTTGGTAAAGTAATTTTAATAGATGCATCTTATAAACTAAAAAAGTATGAAAATCATTATTTCAGCTGAAAGACGTTTAATGCTAGACACAGACCTTATCCACCGGTCTCCACCATGATAATATTGTTTCTTATCAAAACTATTAGTTTCCCGCTATCTTATAACTCCCGCAGACTAATAATTAACTTCCAGTCCCAAGTTTGTCAGATAGCCTGACAGTCCCAAATCAGTTAAAAAAAATGTAACCTTAAGAGAGAGTGATAATAGCCGACAGACTGTTAGTCTGTCTGTATAGCCGCGACCGTCGGCATATACGTTGTGAGAGAACCACCAACACTTTTATTTCGTATTTTATTTTATTGTTACCTCTAATTAAAACATTTGTTATTTTTATTTTATATTCCGCCAACTGTAGGTACCTGCTTTCTGTATCATGGAATAAAGTTTAAATAAATACATAATACAGTCACAGAAATGCTTGCGTGTTCGCCTGCGGAACCCTTTTGCAAAGACAGGGCATATCACTTAGCACATTAAGCGTTGCCGCGTTTTACACGACAATAATTTTTTCAAATATTTTATCGAATTATTCGTTGTTTTTCTGCAATCTTTGGATCGGTCAGATATATATGTGTAATTTATTTGCATTGAGTTTACAGCTATCAAAATGGGTCGTGAAAATATTTTAGCAGATGACATTAAAAAATAGGCCGACATAAATTATGATCAAATTTAATTAATAAATCCTCTCAAAACTTGACCTCAAATGAAAAATGAATAAATTTATTGCGTTTCTATTTTCCTTATAGATATTAAAAAATATTCGTCTAGAGCCTTAAAATCCTCTTGAACACGCAATATTTAAATTCATACAAAATTTAATATCGCCTGCGGAACCCTAAAGATGGTAACAAAGGCTCGGTTTTTAAATCTACTTAGTACGCAAGCTGGTACAGGCTGATATTATAGGGGATTATTAAATTTTTCATAAATACCAGAAGTTGGTCGGGTAACCAAGTCGCTCGCTCCGCTCGGGCGAATTATGTAGACGACATAAGTGGAGTTATTATGTTCTCGTACTCGTATTCAGTAGGGTGTTTCATTTTTCAAAGTTTGTTTTTTTAACGAGTTCACTTGAATCTTTTGTAGTAGTAATGGACGAGGACTAATGATGGATACCTTGTTTTCAGAAGAACAGGATTATTCATTTGTTTTGCAACAATCAATAATAATAATGTTTGAATTAAGAGTTAAGTGAACGTTATTGGTACCTGTCCGCTTAAAGTGTCCATATTGGTGCCATTACCCTACGTATCTTAAAGACCAACCAGAGCCCGTATTATGGTTGCGTTTATAGCGGTGGAGTAGGCATCCGTCTCTCTCACGCTAACATACTCTTCAGAAAGTGACAGTAGTATTTATCCTCGTTTATCCGCATAGATAAACAAGACCATTAATTGCCCGCTGTATTAGAAAAATGGTAATTGAATTGGTTCCCCTATGGCATCCCAAATCGTCATTTGTCCTAAATTCGTAATGCATCGTTTGTCCTAATTTTCGCTTATCTTAAAACTTTTTAGGGTTGCTATTAATACAACCCTCACCTAACCGAACCGCAGATATAATTGGAAAACTTGAAATGTTGCCTGATTCATCTGAAACCAGTTTATGGCAAATAAAAAATCGGACAAACGATGCCTTAGGACAAACGTTGTTAGGGATTCCGAGGGACACTCAATACGTACTTAGACATCTTTTAAATAGATTTTCACGTTTATGCAATTCACCGAAGCTGCAATAGGCCGAAAAAATGGTAACCATGACCGCTAACATCAGTGTTTGACAGAAAAGTTAGTGATTCAATCCTACACTTATACATAAACTCACTATAGCTAAAGTGTGCTTGAAATATGCTTTGTACTTAACTGTCCGTGTGACATTTCCATTTGGCAGAAAGGGACTAGGCATACTTTCGCTAAACAGTTTTATTGTACGTTTATGAATATAATAAGAATTCATGAACATAAATCCATAAAGCATTGATCTAGATAGGTTAAAAAAAACAGTTCACCCACTTGCAAATCCAGCTTATTCCAACAGACGCCACTTGGTCACGTTTGCGAGCAAACTCGGATGAAACTTACATGTATGAATATGAATAGGGAGGAGCCATTAGCAGAATTTAATTAAATGCATTGGTGGTGGTTTATTGTCGACTCATGATTGCAAAGTTGGAATTATTTAGATCACCATGTACAATCGCCAACAATAATTATATTTTATAGGATGTTCTGTATTTAGAGTTAAAAAATCCCTTATTCTATCTAAACTCTAACATAGGTCTTGTTAAGTTTTACAGTTTTCAAGATAGATTTAGATAGTTTCCGAGATTTTTATTATTTAAAAAACAATTCCATAGTTAATTTAATTTGAACTCTGTCACCTTAACTTAAAGCATTATTTACTAAGAAATTGATTAAATTAATAATGCTTTAGGTTAAGGTGACAGAGTTCAAATTAAATTAACTATGGAATTGTTTTTTAAATAATAAAAATCTCGGAAATTATGCGTTATTGGACTACATGTTATAGGTACCACATTATATGCTCCAAATAGGGTCTAGAATCGATGGTTAAAATCCTTCGGGTAATGATTGAAGTTACATCATTTTTATTCATACACGTACAATTCTCCGGTGATCGCAACATATTACGTGACTCTTGTATCCCTGCTTATGATATAAAAGTATCGATATCATTTTCTTCCGTACGTTTGACTTTTTACCATAATCAGACGTTTGAAAGGATGTCATGCAAACGACCTTTTCCGATTAAAAATAATTCAGTCTCCTTCGTTCCCAGATTAAAGAAGGAATTTTTCAACAAAGGCTTTTTGCCGTTAGCTTTGCAAAATCTTTTCTTTACAAAATCCCTTTCAATCTTTGTATGGGCTGTGATGGATACTTCAACTTAATGTTTAATGATGTATGAACATGTTAATGGAGATAGCAGCCTGCAGCAGTGTATAGAGATTTATTATTTGTTGGTTTTCACTTGTACGTTTTATAATAGACCATTTCTTATGATTGACCTTTTCCAAGTTTGGTTAGTTATAAAGAATATGTTGCCGTCATTAAATATTGCTTGGATAAATAAAAGAAGAGCAAAATCACACGAGATAAAAATATGGTTGATGTGACAGTAAGACACACGGTCGCGCTCTATTTATTTTAGCTTTTTGCTTGCTACAGAATATAGCACAATTTTTCGATAACGTTTTTCCTTTACACGATGTAGTTTAGGTAGTTTGCTTTTTACGCTGTCAATTATTCCAGTGAAATCGTGTCAGTAAATTTTAAAACACATTTGAAATTCGATATAAAAAATCCGAGGAAAATGCTATATTAAGGCGGTTAGGAGCTGATCTTTTGTATTCGGAAGGTGACAACAATGATTTCCGCTATACTTGCTGAAGATCCATATAATTCAGATGGTTTAGTCTGGTATTAGTAGCAGATGACTATACAAAAAGATACAGTTGGTCACAAAAGTTTGTCTCAATACTATACAGAAACATAATGAATTTTAAGTACAGTCAAGGACATTGATTAGACCACTTTGGACTATGTCAAAGTCAAGTAATCAATCAAAACGTAAGAGACTTTTTATGATTTTATTGACAGTGTCACTTTGACTTAGTCCAAATTGGTCTACAAATCAATTTCCTTGACTGTATACATCATATCGTCGTACATCATATCTTCACGCCTATGACCCAATGGGGTAGGCAGAGAATTTGGAACGCCAGGTGCACCGGTCTAAATGTACACCTTTCACTTCATCTACATTCTTCAAACTCTTCATACACGGACGTCGGTTTCGGGTGCTTTTGATTTGGCCCTTATTCAGTACATCGTGAATCTCATAACCGTATGTGCGTCTTAGGCGTCCCCTATCGACATCTCCTTCTCCTCACTCTCACTCGCCATATCTCTTTCGTAACTCTACTTTCGTCCATCCTTTCTAAATGTTTATACAATTTTAGCATTCCCTTTTCGATCTTGGTCACTACATCTTCTTTTAATCCACTTCACGATCTCGCTATTTCTTTATGTATCATCCTAACTCCACACATATTTCTCAGAGTTTTTATTATTAATTTGATCGTGTGTTTTTTGCAAAAAAGGGCTCCCGACCTTTTTGTATTTTGCGCTACAGTTATTGTAGTATTTTCTAATCTTGTATTATCATTTATATAATTCTAACTGCGGTCACCTTTGTTATTCTGAGTCTGTTGCCCTTGGCTACCAGTAGAATTAAAGTATTTTTCTCGACATCCACGATAATTAATAAGTCTAATAAAAAGAAAGTTCTAGAAACCCGCCTGCTTTTTACGATATGAATATTGACCCATGCAGTATCAGAATTGAGGAGTTTCAACTTGAAAAGTTTTTGAACACGACTATTTATTTACTATTGTCAATCAGTACCCATTTTAAATATAAACCCAGTCAATGTTTTTTTTAAAGTATCCAGTGATATTCGCCTCGTTAAAATCCACTAACAACACCACGCTTGTCGTAATCAAGCTATCTATTCAGCCACTTAGAATGACAAACCATACTGAAACATATATTCACATCCATACACATATACATGCAATCGCCCGCCCTCTATAGTCTCCCACTACACAATAATTTCACTCTTTGTATATTTTGACGCAATCCTTCAAATAAATCAAACCAAAAGTTTTTTTTCGATAGTTTGATCTAAAATTTGTTGCTACACGACATCTCTTCAGCTCTTCAGTCGGTCAAAAATATTCTGTCATCCGTAGGATGAATTTCTTTTGCACATCTCTAAGAAACAAGTGTCGATTCGAAGTATCAAACCTAGCGATATTTTGGTTTTATCCAGAAAGTTGTATCACAGGGGAAAACCTTTTTCTTTGCCGAACGTGACAAATTATCGCTACAGACATAACATGTGTTAGAAAACTCTTGCTACTTTTATACGAAAATGTTTGTTATTTCCGGGTGACGCTTCAATTCAATATGATTTCAAACTCGTGGGTCAATAAAAGTTAATACATTAATCTTACAACCTAAGTTTTAGTTTAATGAATGCAAAAAATATTACAAATTGAAATATAAAAAAATTAGAATGTCAAATGGTTTACAATTTTAATTCTTTATTTACATTGAATATGACGGGTTTGTCAGCCATAAGCACGAAATTCCAGTGCTTCATCACAATCGAACTTATCCAGTAAGTCATTAGTATTTATAATTAGAATAAATATGTGTGTAGTTAGTGATGAAATAGATAAAACAGACAAACTATAAAAATATGTAAGACCTCCACGACTGTATTAAAATATTTGCCAAAATACACCCTCCCAAAGTATAAAAAATTCTATGGGAAGCGTACTTGGGAATATTTGTTGCCATATATAATGAACGAGTTACCCTCAGATATATGCGAAAGAATTTGTAACAAGCCTAACAAATGTTTCAACATTATGAAAGCTGCCTACATGGGTAGCTCATAATAATCATAATTATTTTTTTTTAAAGAGTAAACGAGTGATACCAGCGGCAGAAAAACTCTGCGTAGTTTGCGCCCGCTGTAAATGCTAAATTTTTTAATGTATTTTTTGATTGTAAATAAACTAAATAAAAAAAAGTACCTAACTCATGAGGCCGTTGGTACTGCCTCGTACTCTACTCATCAACGTGGCAACTCGTTTCGGCACTATTGCCTTAAAGCCATCCGTGTTAATCTCTAGAAACATTCTTAATGCTCTGCACCAGAGAGGCAACCCCAACAGCATACTGTAAGCCTAGACAAATAGCTTGACGCTAACGTAAATGATTTTCGAAAACTGACAAAATGTATGGATTACACGTAGGCGTTCGACGCAACGTCTGACATTCCTATACATATTAGCGGCCAGCACGTGTAAATGCAACTGTAAAATAGTAAAAAATCTACGGTTCGAATCGAAGATTAGAACGGCGCGTGGCATTTCCCGCGATCCGAACTTTACGTGTAAAGGCCGCTATCGGATAAAGATAACAAACGCCGAATTCATCTTGTCTTAGGGCCTCTGAAAGTCACTTCACTTGGCAGTATTTGCCAAATACTGGTCTTATATTTCGTGCATTTGACGTCCAGAAGGATAGGGCAACTAAAATATTTGACAAAACACTTGAGTGGAGTGCCGCCACGAGATGTTAGGATTGTTAACGCCATATTTCTTTACTCAATCCGGAACTGTGCATAAAATTTTACCGCAAGAATATTCTGCAGAAACGTGACAATAGCTCTTTAGAAAATCAAGGTCAAATTCAGTAGATGTAGTACAGTAAATCAATGATTGTTAAGCACTTTAGCACGGAATAAATACAAGTGATTTTAGCGCCGTTTCATATTAAACTTAAAATTTAACATAGAATAAATAGAATCCGGCTAATGAAAGATTGGTAAATATTTACATACGGTTTTTTTACGGACGGTTTTATCCGCCGGCAGAAAGAAGTTATGTCATATTTTGTTTGGCACCTACATTCTAATTTCCTAACTAAGATAAAGCTGTACGTATGTTTGTTTGTATACATGGATCTTTGTTTTCTCGAAGACCTTGAACGGATGACCCGATTTAGACACTCGTGGTGTTGTTAGAATTATCATAGCGTAGCCAGTGTCACTGAGAAATTTGATAAGAACAATACAGTAGGTTATGTTACATAATTTATTAATGAATACACACATTCGAATTATTAGAAATAGCTATAAAAAAACAGAGTACAATATCACACCGATTGGCCTAGTCCCAAACTAAGCTCTAGGCTTGTACTATGGGTACTAGACAACGATATAAATACTTGTATAGAGAAATATTATATTTCAATAGATAGAAAACATCCATGACTCAGGAACAAGTATTCGCGCTCATCACACAAATATCTGCCCTAACCGGGATTTGAACCCAGGACCGCCAGTTTCGTAGGCAGGGCCAATTCCAACTAAACCAGCGCGTCACCTAAATCTTATTAGTAATGTTTTTATTATAGTAGTAATACCTATAAGTACTTACCTCCTAAGGCCCTGTGTACAAAAAATTGGGCTGATACGGCCATTTGAATTAATATCCATTGCAAGGAGATAAAGTAAAATTTCCGTTATTTTTATGTTTGACAATCAAGTTATAAAAATAAATCCGTAAATGTTTCTTTTCCATTGGCCAATTTTATTGTAAGCCGAAAGAGGCTAAGGTATAGTAGTCCGTCACTCTATTTCATCCAATCAGCCTGTATGGGAGGTAGGGGACCATTGGGCAGTCAGGAGGTTTGGGCAATACCTTGGGTTAATGGTCCCTCACCTCCCCTATGTACCCACTATTGGGTAATGGGTAAATGTGTCTTCTTTATCACGTTACTTTTCTCACTTCTAATGGCAGAATCCTTCTAATGATTATGCTTACTATATCTAAATTCATTTCATGGATATTCAAGATCCATATATATTATGGTAAATATGGTGATACTGTGATCTATGAACAAAAAGGTAAAGATTCAACCTGATCACGCTACGCTCTTAACTACAGGATGATATTTAAATTTTAAGCGTTCGCAACTTTATCGAGAGGTTTAAAAACTCGAAACATCGAAAGCTTGATTTTCCGACGTCGAATGAAATTCCGAGCTCAAATTTACAGACTCGTGAGTTGGGTGAAGCATTTTTTTCAGTCGCCGAATCGCCTCTCAATTTAAGTCGCTGGGAAAAGCACATTTAAAACGCTTACAAGACCTTGTTCATTCGTCATTGACTGTGGAATCTTTTGATACTCACATGCGTAATAGTTACGACTGTAAATTATTTTGCTCTTGGGTTGTAATGAGCATTATATAGCGAGAATGCGATAGACGGTACCTAACAGCTTAATGAAAGGCACATAATAATTTTAACATTTTAGACGAGTCCATGATCATGACGCATATAACGGTGTTGAAATATTGGAACTCAAAACAACTCTCGTTAAATATATCGTACTATCGTTTCATCTTGTTGAAATATGTTTTGCAGGTGCATTCATTTCGCAACTCAGTTGATCTCTGCAGCCGTTTTGTATTAAGGATATTTACGCCGCTCATTACATTTCTACGAATAAGTTACGTTATCATTTCTAATATAACCATTATCAATAATATTTCTTAAAACCTTATTCAAAGTATAAATATAAAGGTAGTTCGGTACAAGTTTCCATTACTTATTGTCTCTGAGGGTAGTGTTTCTTTCAAAAGCAAAGGTGAGCGAACGCAGGAGTGAATGTCCAAGCGGCGAGTTTAAGTAGTCCCGTCAAAGCGAACAAAACACATTTCAGCGCTTGTATTCAATTTGGCAGCATGACTTCTCGAACGTATAAGGCTGCCTAATTGAGAATGCACACGATAAAATGTGTTTTGCTCGCTTTGACGGGACTACTTACACTCGCCGCTTGGACATTCACTCCTGCATTCGCTCACTTTTGCTTTTGAGAGAATCATTACCCAGGAGCTAGGGTTGCGTCGATGCGCGTCGCTTCATTCTTAATAATGTATTATTATGCTCGCAACCAAGCGCGTCGATTTAGAGCGTCGGTGGCTTAGTGGCTTAGGGAGTCGACTCGTGATCGTAAGGTACCGAGTTCGAACCCCCACGGTCACCATGTACCAATGAGTTTTTCTAACTTAAGGGCATTACCCGACGCTCTAACGGTGAAGGAAAAACATCGTGCGCAAACCTGCACATTCGAACAGCTGAGTGTGTAAGAGGGTAATTGTACAAAAGATCTTAAAGGGTCGAAGTGTATCCGAAAGGGCCCATCTGCAAGATAAGATAAGATAAGCGTGGCGATAGTGCGGCCCTGGCTAAACCGGCTTGGTCCGTCCTGATGAGTTTACTTTTCGGGGCGCGTACGGACAAGCCACGCACACATGCATGCCAAACGTATATCTTTTTGTTCTTGTTCTTGTTTTTGTTTGTTTTTGTTCTGTATGTTACTAAGTTATTAATAAACGTGCTAATTCCGCCTTTTTGAACGAAGCGCTTTGCAATATCCTTCATAATGCGTACTGCAAAAGAGTGTAATGAGCTTCCGCCGTCTGTATTTCCGAGTGCATACTATTTAAACCTATTTATAGCTAGGATGAATAAGCTTAATAAATAATCTTTATGAATAATCTTCTCGCTCGCTTCATCGTCGACAAAATCTCCGTCCTAAGGGCAAGAGTTAGTAAAGGCACGAGTACGAACGCAGATAGTAAAGATAAAGTATACTTACTGTGTATTATTCAACTCTAATAATTTATTTATTTTGTTACAGCGGGGAGGCAGTATGAACACTACGTTAAACAATGAATCGGCAAGATGGCTATTAGAGGCATCCAGAGATCTTCAGAACCCAAACACTTTGATAGAAAAGTTCTCACAGAACAGAGCTATAGACGAACCCACTAGGGGCCTGCTCCTCATGTTCTATGGTATCCTGGTGGTCATTGGGGCTGCTGGAAATGCGCTGGTTGTTATTTCTGTAAGTATTATTAATGTATTAATTAATACTATTGTTATAAATGTGAAGATCGGTTTTGTTAGTAATATTATATTGTAGTTTCTATAAAAAAAAAACCGCGACTGACTGAGAGACAGCGTTCAGCCTAATCTGTTCAATTTAAGGAATTGTTGGAGGGAACATTCTTTGGGGTGTATAAGTTTGAGGTTTTTTAAAATCATCATTCAATGGTAAAAAAATAAGGAATTCTACGTGTACGAACATTGTCGCGGGTTATAATTATTATTTTATTTACGAGTATATTATTATTACCGCTTCATCTCCTTTTTTTCCTAATGGGGATCAAATTCTTTCTTAGTGGAGCTTATCTATGCCTCTAGGTTTAGCGGTTTACTGCCGTACTCAGAGACGTCAATTAAATTTCATGTTTGATTAAAGTAGGCTGCTGTCATTTTCTTTGCTATAGCAATAAAATAAGACAACACGTTTCTTAACAAGCATTAAATTTAATTGACGTCTCTGAGTACGGCAGTTAGACTATGCATTTGTTTGTTAGTCAGTCAGTCACGAAATATTTTAATATGTTGTTATGTGTATCTTCTACCTATATAACATATTTGGAATACTTTCCACGTGCATAATGCACGTTGAAAGTATTCCACTTGTCACCTCCCTTAAAATATGTAACTCATAAGTAGTAAAACTATAGTAAACGGATAAAGACAAGCATCCATAGTTAAATACCTTACTGAAAACTAAGAAATGAAAGCAGCTGTCTTCTTGCGAACAAAAACTCAGTTTAAAATTTAAATAGCTATCCGCTAACAAGAATCTAATCTGGTCCAGACTAAAACTACCTTTCCTCTGTCGATCAAAATGTTTACATCAAACTGTTTGAAATACGCCATGTTGCTTCGTCGCAGTACACGAACGAAAAGCTATAATCAATCAAATAATGACGTATATACCGGTACACCTGTTTTACGTGACCTGTTATTAATTTTAGATTACTTACTCATTTTAAAGAAATGAAGTGAGAAAAAATTATGTAGTTACCTAACCATGCCTGGTGATAGAATTCCCCTTGTCATGAAATTTAATAAAGGTAAATATTAGAAGATCGCGGGAACGCGGTGGTTGCAAAAAGCACAAGACCAGTCTGAGTGGAGAGCCTTGGGGGAGGCCTATGTCCAGCAGTGGACGTCTTTCGGCTGTCATGATGATGATGATGATGAAGTATTCATGTTATTCTCATTTTTATGCAAAAAAGAATTTTTGGTAAATTTGAAACGTGTGCCATGTTTAAAAATGGAAATACCTAAGTCTTATCAGTGACAACAAATCAATCATTGTACGATTGTACAGCATAGTAATCCTTACAAATAAAAGGAAACAGAACTTAACGTTGATAAGAGTTTTTTTTAGAACACGCTGTAATAATTTAAAGCAGTTTTTTGCATTCAAATCACACTTCCATAATAAAAACGTTAAGTGTCATGAAAAAACACGTGTAATAAACGCTTTGCAAATTTTTACGTGGCCTTTAACGTCATTTTTATTCAAAACCAGCAATTAATTTTAATGTTTCGCAACCAAAACTGCCACGCGAGATTAAACCAGCTGCGTTTGTTGAAACATGTTGTACCATTAAAAAATACGAGGTGTGGACACCACTCGACGCTGATAATGTAGACGTTTCAGAAGATTAAATGTGTTTTGGGTGTCGTAAAAATATAAACGATTACACCGGAAACCTATTAAGTACTTCATGTTTATACTATACTATATATTTTCTCCTTTTCGCTGTATCAATTAGTTATGCTCTTATGCAAGTCTGAGTCTACCCAACCCCGAAAGACTTTATTTTAAGTCTTTTTGTGCACCTGTTAATCTATTCTAACTTTCTTTGCTTTTATGTTCACTGTTATTTCAAAGGGTTGTTTGAAAATTTAAAATAAGTTAAAACTATATAAAGTGTTTTAAATGTCAATGCATAAAATTGAAATGTTTTTTTTAATATGTCATAAGCACTGCTATAGATTTTAAATTATTACTATTAACGATCTTTAGTCTTTAAGGCTCTCAAATCTTTGTTATTTGTAAGAGCTGCATCAATAAACTACTGATCTTAGCCGAGAACCCATTTTTCAAGACACGTTAGAAATTACAGTTCTCGATCTATCTTGAGAAAGGCATCTCAACCAAGATCAAATATTTATACAGCCAGTACGTATAATTACACTCAGTACTTCTAAGACCACTGTTAAGACACTTAACTGTAATGATTACAAAAAAATCAACAGCATATTTTGTCCCGTTCAAGTTTCTGCAAAGTTATTTAATGAACATACCTGCCACCTTATGGTTAGTGGAATCTGAGACTCAAAAACAATTGCATTCTCAGCACTATAATCCCAAGACTTCAATCCCAAGGCTGCAAACGTTGCCAACCTTGAGAATTAAGATAGTTTGCCTCTATCCTAGCAATTTCACCGGTTGCCTTATCCCCACACTGGATCACAACCATATACGAACCCTGTTACTTGGTGGTAGGTTAAAGAATAAGATGGTGGTGGTAGGTAGCGATCCTTAAAGACCCTGCATAAGGTCTGACCACCACGCAATATTCTTAAATATTCTATCGTAACCTAACTTTGCTTCTTTTTCAGGTAGTCCGCAAACCCGTGATGCGCACAGCCCGCAACATGTTCATAGTGAACCTCGCCGTGTCTGATGCCCTGGTCTGCTGCGTCGGAACACCTCTGACCCTCATGGAACTCTTGACCAAACACTGGCCCCTTCCCGACTGGCCAAGCCTTTGTAAAGCTTGCGGTGCGATACAGGCTATATCAATATTTGTGTCCACCATATCCATTACTGCAATTGCCTTGGACAGATATCAGGTGAATTGATTGATTTAAGTGTTTGTCTGAAAGGTTTTTCAGCTTTGTTTGTATTGAAATTGAGTTGCCGAGTTTTATCATTTTAAGTATTTTATTCAGCGTCAAAGTTTTATATTTTAGTATAGTTATCTCTTTTATCTTCGACATGCGAAGCACATGCATCCGCTATGTAAAATTGATAATTTTGGCCAATGTTTTTTCGACCTATATTATGTTGCGTATTTATTTATTCGTATTTTTGCACAAGACATAACAGTAGTGACGTAAGGCATCCTTAACTAAATACTCGACCATTTGGCCAAACAGAACACTAAGGTCGTTCTTCAAATGAAGATCAAAATCATAAAATATAATAAATGTATTGTTAATTAATTTATCAAGTCTACATCAAATGAAATCAAACGAGATGGATTTACGTCAGACAGTAAAGATGTTATTAATAATCCAATTCCTAGACGCTGTATTATTACATCGCTATTGGGTTTTTACGTGTATAAAATCCTATTGAGTTCCGGGAACTAGTTTAAGAACGAAACATGTTTACAGGTAAAGTTAAAAATAACTTTTCCCTGTAGGGCTTCGTCGCTGCCGGATAAAATTACGATTTAATTGAATTTCATTATTTACAATTATGTGAGGGGACCATACTTATAGAAATGTATGTTATCCTAAATGAAACATCTAGATTAACATACCTTGTAAATATAAATGACTAAATACTTGAATTATCATATCTGGCAAAAACGTGTAATGATGTTCGCCTAGGATCTCTAATGGCTGATTTACATTGGTCTAACAAAATCATGCCAGTAGAAGTACATTGACGAGTTAGTTTTCACGTTTGAGGCGAGAGCTATTGTAACGACGCAATGTTCTTCTACTGGCATATTTTTGCTGGACTAATGTAAATCAGCCGTAAGACGGTCAGTTTTGTGCTACTCGCAGAATTGCCAACATAGTGGTAATAGGACCTCGTGCAAGGTCCACCATCTTACCCTTCAAACTACCACCAAGCATGAGTACGAGCACACACGCCACCCTGATGGTATGTGGGATCTGTAAACCATAGAAAGCGTTCTCGAGACTACAATCTTAAGACTGCTATCCTAAAACAGCAAATGCTTTACCAACCCTGACGGCTGGCTTCTCGATATTTCATGTGGTCTTATCTTCACACTGGAACACAATAATGCTGCTTGGTAGTAGGTTAAAGGACAAGATGGCGGTAGTAATCCCGGTAGACCCTGCATATGGTTCTGCCAAAAGTCAAACAAAGTAGTAGTCTTACAAAAGGTACGCTCAAACTTGACGACTCCTGCAATAATCAGTTGTGAGGAGGTTCTTTAGCCTTTATCTTGGGTGAATACGTAAAGAATGATAATTATATAGCATTCAGGAAGTCACAAAAAAATGCGAGTGAGTACATACGTACATCCCAAACATACTATCTCCTTTAAATTAAGTCGGGTAAACATAAACAAGCAACATTTCAATTAAGAAGATGTCATCGTTAGAAATCATTCTTCAGATGTTAATGATACAATTTTGAAAAAAAATATGTCGCAATCATTATAAATTACAAACTGACTGACCCAGACAAGTTCCAAGTTTTGAAAATGACCGATATTATATGACTCCTATAACTCTATCTCTTTCACTGACTAGAACTTAACAGGTTCTAGCAGCTAATACAGGTATCTTGTAGAACGGTTGTTTTATCTCACGAAAGCAGAGGTTTGTTGTACTTGTGTGTGTAGACGCATATGTGCACGTTGTCTCTGTGTGCGTAGCTGTCGTCACTAAATGACGCCGTAGTGTGCTTGTCTATACGTGTTACAACTACAAGTATGGCAAACCAGCTTGCGTTGATAAAACAACTGTAACTCAAATAATATATCCTCCAAGCTTTTAGAGTTAATAGGGTTAAACTAAATGTAGTTCGAATTGTTTACTCGTAAATTTGATGTAGTTTGAACGCGTGAATAGAAACCGTTTGATTGTATTGCACTGACGTCATCTTCGTTCGGTTAAGTAAATAATGAACGGGTAATTTAATATGGAATAAGTGGGATTTCGAAGAACATTGTATTAAAAATAACTCAAAAGGAACTGGAAATCTCGTCGTGATATTTCCTAGAACGCTGAGCTTATCACAGAGAATAAAAAAGAAACTTCAAAAAGAATACCGCCATAAATAAAATATCTTTTATTTGAAACTGTATTAGGTGTTTAATTTCTGAATGGGCAACTATTTTCAAATTGTTCTCATTATAACAAATGGTTCTCATTATAACAAATTGACCTTTACAATAGTTTTAAACTTATTGCTCAACTTTTTGTTTAGCAAAACGACTACAAACGTCACTAGCTTTAATATAAGACTCTTTAGTTAGGTACCGTTTAAATAACAGATAGGCAAGTAATAAATGCCTTAAAATAAAAATTAATAAATAATTAATATCAGGGGATAAGAAATTCTGAAAAGTGTACGGTTCCAGCGATAATATTTGTCTCTCAATAATTATGTAAACAAAGACATGCTAACTAAAATAAATAACGGGCTCCCCTTAAAACTCACCGCCAAATTAAATATACGTCCACAAAGACCATAAATTCCATGCATACAAAGTGTCGGATGTCCTCCAGTCATACATATTTGCAAGCATAATGCTCTCACTTGCATTAAAAACCACTGGAAACTTTAAATTAACTAAGTTTATAAATCCATCCTCATTCATATTTCATAAACCTTCCATACATTTAAAGCATGGGTGTTTTAATTCATCTTATAACATTGAGTAAAGTATCGTTAAATAAGTAACAATAAAAAACCAGATTTGGATGTTATAGTCCATTTTTAGATTTTGAGGACTGTTTTAAAAGTATTAATCTCTTACAGTGATAATTTTGCTTTTACAATTCTGTTTCCAGCATGTCTACATAATATACTTACCTATATAACGAAATTGGTTAATAATGAGCGTTCAAAATACGTGTTTACTTTTGCTTGTTTTGTCCTTGACAATACTAGTGAATAATAAACACACTTATTTTATTAAAAAATAAACATTCATTATCTGTCAGACCAATTCGCTAATGCTTCTAAGTAACAATTCCAATTCATTATCTCCCGTATTGCACGTCGGATTTTAGAAACAAATATAAGTCGCGGATTTGGAAACAATGACAAACAAAAACAATTCAGAAGTTAAGAAACTTTCACTGAAACTCCTAATCGTAAGCCGATATCCGAATTGCCCGAGACATACCCAAATTTTGTGTAAAGCCTGATTTTTGTTACAGAAGAAAAACAAAACAATCACTTGGTATTTATTTAGAATAATTATCGATTCTCCTGTTTTCTTGAGGACAGCAACCTTTAAGTTGCAGAACATTCCTAGAAAATTGGAAATCTTTTCAAAAAAGAATTTTGAGATTTTTTCCGGAAACGAGGTCAGTATGTTCTCATTCCATACAACGAACAAAAATATTCGTAGAATTTGAGAAGTTTCTCGTCGTTTCAGACAGTAGCAAAGGTAGGTAGGACAGTCAAAGAGCTTAAAATAATCTATTCACTATTTCATACATACTTACCTTCACCCCTGTAATCCTAGAGTGGGGTAGGCAGAGCTACAGAATTACCTACAACTCTAAAAACTTGTTGATAATTATATTGACCACATTTTGCACAATTAGGCTAAGATGATTACCGTGATTAGTGACAGGTTGCAAGCCCACCCCCAGCCCAGCCCACTAACAGCCTTTATTCCCTTAGTCGTCTCTTACGACATCCACGGGAAGACATGGAATGGCACTATTCTAACCCGGCAACCACACGGAATTTTCAATGTCTAGATAATAAGAGCGTGTGTAGATAATTTTACGCTCTTTTACTGTGCATCTACTTCTGCTGCTGACTGTACAATTCTAGTTGCAATCTTTGGTAAATTTCAAATATTCGAAGTGTAGATAAATTGTTTGATATTAATCCAAAGATCTTTTACCGTATGGTGCATTATTAAAATTCTTTTCACTTCTCATGCTCTTAAAATGTTACTTTAGTCTCTGCACATCGGGACTAAAGTTCCTTTTTAATCTCTAGGGATTAAAGTAAAATTGTTTTAATTTACTTTGGAATCCCCTTAACATCCAATCACGGTGTTTGTGAATGGAGGATTTATTGCTATTTTCAGTCTTTTTGTATAGACACTTGAGATATAAATGAAATATAGCTTAAAACATTAATAAGATTTATTCAAACGTTAAGCAATACCAACGTCTCTTAACACAGAACCGCCATGACACCCAGAGAGAGAGCAGTACAACTATGACATTTTGTCTCACTCTATCATGTCACCATAGATATTACATTGCATACTTATTACACCCCCCTTCAATGTAATAATTACTTCAATATTTATACAAAATAACATTATGAGGAACCATACAATAAACAGCAAAATAAAACAACAGTAACTAACCGCTTACTGACCTACACCACACATGTTTACAAATTTCTGCAACTTGTCCTTCTTTAAAGCTTTCGTAAACATGTCTGCAATTTGTTCCTCTGTCCCCACATGTTTTACACATAACTTTCCACTTTCTATCAGATCCCTAACAAAATGAAACTTAATATCAATATGTTTCAGTCTTTTCACACTGTTAGTGTTAGCAATCATAATGGCAGACTGATTATCACACAGTATGACAGCCGGAGGCTCATTCTTTATATTGAAATCATGTACTAACACATTAGTAAGCCAACATGCCTCAGAGCCTGCCATAGCCATTGCTACATATTCTGCTTCTGTAGACGAAATACTTACTGTGCTTTGTTTCTTAGAGCACCAAGATACCAAACAATTATTAAATTTGAAACAATATCCAGTGGTAGACTTCCTATCCCTGAGATCACCCCCCCAGTCAGCATCACAATAACCTACTAGCTTTTCATCATTACATTTAAACACTAAATTATAATCTAATGTGTGCTTAATGTATCGCAAAACTCTCTTTAAGGCCACTAACAATAAGTCACTTGCACGGTCTTGATACCTGCTTAGTATAGATACAGCAACACAAAGATCTGGCCTCGTACCTGATGCTGCGTACATCAAACACCCAATAATCTGTCTACACAGATTACTAGTATCTTTACTGGTATTCCCAACACATTTCTTATCCTCAAGGTCATTACTGTTAAAATTCTGATCCATGGGAGTACTTACTGGTTTACAGTCATACATTTTGAATCTTTTCAAGACATTTTCCAAATATTTCTTTTGACATAATTTAGTTACACCAGTCTTCAAATTCTGACTTACATTTATTCCTAAAAAGTTAGAAATCAACCCTAAATCCTTCATTTCAAACTCTTTGTTTAACATCGACCTTAAATCAGATATTTGCTTTTCATTCGTCCCAAAAAACAAAGTATCATCGACATAAATCAAAACATACATTTGCTCACCACTTTCACACTTCGTATACAAACAAGAGTCACACTTTGACCTTTTAAAACCTTCTCTAATCATAACAGAATTAAACTTTTCATTCCAATATTTGGGGGATTTCTTAAGCCCATACAAAGCTTTATTTAGCTTTACAATATTTTTATTACCATTATAGGCTCCTTCTGGTAACCTAATATACACATTTTCTTTAATTTCTCCATACAAGAAAGCTCCTGTTACATCCATATGATAGACAGGTAAGTTTAACTTGGTTGCTATAGACAAAAACAATCTAAAAGTTGCTAACTTTGCTACGGGAGCATAAATTTCATTAAGACTTAAGACCTCATTCTGCTCAAAACCCCTTGCAACCAACCTAGCTTTGTATTTAATTACACCATTATTATTCTTAATTTTAAATACCCACTTACTGCTAATTACTTGTTCGCCATGTGGTGGATCACATGTATTCCATGTCTTATTATCTTCAAGGGTCTGTAACTCTTTTTGAATAGCTTCCTTCCACTTAGACGCATCTGCCCTTTTCATGGCCTCTTTAAATGTTTTTGGTTCATCGTCTAGTTCAACATTGTTACAGCTGTAAAATACGGTCTGCTTCCTCACACGCTTAGGACGTTCTTCCATATTTTCATCCCCACCACTGTCTTCGGTCTCACTCTGTATGGTACACTCTGTAGGGTCAAAGTCAGGGTCCTGTTCTTGATTGTCAGATGACTGGCTGTAATCGCTTTCACTGGTCATTTCTTGCTCTTGAACATTGCCATCAGCTGCTGTTGCCACCACTGGACACTCCTGACTCTGTTCAACAGATTGTTCATACACCTCTACATCCCTTGTAGTAGTCACATCCAAACACTCCTTTTGTCCTTGTACAAAAATAATGTCTCGTTTAGTCTCAACATCCTTCTTATGTGGAAAATAAATTCTATAACCTTTGGTAGTTTCGCCATATCCCACCATAATGCCTTTTTCTCCTTTGGGATCCCACTTACATCTCTTCACCTTGGGTATGTGGACAAACACTGCAGTTCCAAATACTTTGAGGTTATTGATATCAAAACTTTTATTACACCACAGCTCATATGGAGATTTTTCTATCACAGAGCTTCTTCCAGTCCTGTTTATTACATAAGCTGCTGTATTAATCGCTTCTGCCCACAGGTTTTTTGGTAGGTTTTTAGCAAATAACATAGTTCTGGCTGCCTCTACCAAGGTCCTATTCTCCCTTTCTGCTTGGCCATTTTGTTCTGGGGTATAACTCACAGTCGTTTGGTGAACTATTCCCTTTGCTTCAAACATCTCTCGAACCTCTTTATTAATGAATTCACTTCCATTATCGCTCCTGAAAATCTTGATTCTATTCCCAGTTTCATTCTCTGCCTGATTAATGAACTTCTTTATGCAAAGTTTAATTTCGTGTTTTCCCTTCACAAAAAAAACTTTTCTATACTTCGAATAGTCATCTTTAAATACCACGAAGTACCGAGCACCTCCGAGTGATGACTCCTCCATCGGCCCGCACGTATCTGCACTAATTATTTCGCACGTCTTTGAACTGATATTCTCACTTACTGGATAAGGCAAGCGGTGAATTTTGCCCTTCAGACAACTCTCGCACTGTAAATGAGATTCGTTTATATCAATATTGTTCTTCTTCAGCACATTTTTTACATACACGACGTTTTGGTGTGCCAATCTTTCGTGCCAATCATGAAGATTTGAGCTTTCAACAGCTACGTTTGCCGTACATGCTTTAAAATACCGAAAATCCAAATAATACATGCTTCCGCATCGCTCAGCAATAGCCATCAATCTTTCATCTTTATAAAACTTACATGCATTTTCGCTTGTTACAACAACATAACCTTTATTTGTGGCACAGTTGACAGAAAACAAATTTGTTTTCAAATCGGGAACATAAAGAACATCGTCTATGGTCGTGTCAACCCATTCTCTGCCATTTGACACTTGAACTGTCACCTGCCCACAGCCTTTGACACTAATCTGCGATCCGTTTCCTACAATTACCGTTTTGTTCTTTACTTCCGAAAATGACGTAAATAGTTCATAATCGCAACACATATGTTCGCTCGCACCCGAATCGACCAACCATTTCGTTTTCTGAAAGTGTTCGTCCGATGCACTATTAATCACAAACGCACTACTTTTACCGTCTTTGTCCTTCTTGTAACGACACTGGCTCTTAAAGTGTCCCGGTTTGTTACAATAATAACACCTCACTTCAGGGCGACTGTCCTTGTTATGAACACTACTCTCCGTATTCTTAGTGGACCTACACTCACTTTGATAGTGTCCCAGTCTATTACACTTAAAACATTTCACAACTTTCTTATCAGTTTTCCTTGCTACAAATGCTGCAGACGATTGCGAACACTCGCCTTTTTCTTTCGTTCTCTCTTCCTCTATCAATAATCTAGCAACTAAATTATCGTAAGTTTGTTTGTCGTCTGGAGCGGATTCCCACGCGCATATAAAATGCTTATACTCATCCGGTAACGACATCAAAATTTTTGTGATAACAAACTTATCCGATATTTCTTCACCCAGCTGCTTCAAGTGATTTTTCATCTCTTGTATTTTCGATAGATACACTGACATTTCTGAACCTTCTTCATACTTAAATTGGAAGAATCTTTGTTGCACGATATGAATGCTGGTCTCCGACTTCTGTTCGTAAACGCTTTGCAGCTTTCGCCACATCTCCGCCGAAGTACTGCACGAGATGATGTGCAACATGACTTGTTCTGTCATTCTTGTCACCAGCAGCGTTTGAGCCTTCGCATCCTTGACTTCCCAACTGGTACGTTCCTTCTCGTCTTCCTTTTCTCCCGGTTTTACTTTAGTCCCGTCAACGACGTCGTATAATCCTTGACCTCGTAATAAAACCGTTGTTTGAAATTTCCATACATTCCAGTTCCTGGAACCATCCAGTTTCATGACAAGTTGCCCAACTTGCCCGGTCTGTGTTGTATCCATTATTCCTTCCTGTAGACTTTCCTGCCTTTATCGAATTTTCTCGAAAAAGTAAATTTTCCTTCCCGGCGAACTACTCGTAATATGGCCGCAGCCAATTTTGCCGATATATTTTTGGACTACAGTTTTACGTGTTTTAAGCGTACATTCATTTATCCACGCTAGTTTAGTGCCCTGGGCCCATAACCACTTGAGATATAAATGAAATATAGCTTAAAACATTAATAAGATTTATTCAAACGTTAAGCAATACCAACGTCTCTTAACACAGAACCGCCATGACACCCAGAGAGAGAGCAGTACAACTATGACATTTTGTCTCACTCTATCATGTCACCATAGATATTACATTGCATACTTATTACATAGACCACAGAATAAAGACTAAAGGCAAAGAAGCCGTGCAATAAGATGAACGTTACACCAGCTACTTGTCTCTACTTTATAGATTACATTTTGATAAGAGGAAAAGAAACAAAAACTAGGTGTCTTTTCTTCTTTAATCTGTCATGATCAGAAGGTGAAGAAACGTCAATTCAACGACCGGTCTTCTTTGGCGTTACTTTCTTCCACACTGGTGCTTAAAGGTCCAAATCACGCCTTGTGACGATCTCTTTCCAACTCACTATGAAAACCATAAGTAAAAGGAAGTCAACCATAATGTATTTTCTGCCTATTTAGTACGGTTTCTATGCCTCTAGTTTTTGTTCTGTGGTATAGACAATTTTTAGCGCGTGGAAATAACCTCAAAATGACAACTGAGAAAAAATACAAATAAAAATGATTTAATTTCGTGAAACACGATTAATGATTACGAATATGAATCTATTTAATTATATTAAGGATTAATTCATTTAATTATGCTTGGTCCAATTAGTTTTAAAACAGTTTTCAAGTTTGAACCTGTTGGCTAAATATGCAAGCATTTAAAGCGGCACTTAACAAAAAAATTATAAAAGAAAAGAAAAAACCGCGGAACAAATTTGTAAGAAACTTTCTTATAATCGATATTGTTAATGTGTATAGAACTTCGTCAGTGCTGGAATGAGCAAGCCCGTCGGGGTCCGTAGCAAATTCTATAAAGAGACCCCTGGGTTTGTTTTAGGTTACAGGTTGTGGCGGTCTTTTTTCCGCAACTGAGCGACTTAGATATGCACCTATTTTGCGTGGGTGTTTGTTTTTGGTTATTCTGGTAGAGAATACGACTGGATTATTTATCTTATCGTCAACCCTGATGCATATGAGTACACGCATACGCATACTGATGTAAGTACTAGCATTTTAGAGGTTAGACGTGGATGCGCGGGGCCCGTAGCATTTGCTACTATTGCTAGTTACGTGGCTAATCCGGCACTGAACGTTGTTTTTTTTCCTCGCATTCAAAGTGAAAAGTAGAGTGTTTAACGCGAGACTAAACAACCATAATGACACTCGAACTATAGCCACTCTCGCTCGCTGGCTCGCTCGCGTGGCTAAACATCTCGTGTCATTATGGCTTGTTTTAGTCCCTTGTTGAACAATCTACTATATTATTTCCAGTGCCATTGATATTTTTTCTTTAAATTTAACACCTCGAATGTACCTTCTGTTTTCTGTTGTTTCTACATCATACTGGTAGTAAAAGTAGAAAATTACTTCGGCAAGCGTCTGCCAAAGTTGTGTCCAACAACTTTTTAAGAGTCTTAACGTAGTTTACGCATTGTTAAACTCGTTTCTAAGTTAGAGTACTAAATACTAAGTCGAATTACACACTAAGAGTTTAAAGTACTCAACTTTTCTAGATATTCGACAACAAATCGTATTTGAGATCGGCTATTGGGTACTATTTTGGAGATACGGAGCCTTTTTTCCTAAAACTTGTGATAAGTACCTACTCAAATCAGGATTATTTATGCTAGGTAGATCACAAACAGCCAGTAGCATAAATGTTCATTACAGCTAATGTCCCTTTAGGACACTTTCCACTTGATTCAAGGTGACAGCATGTGATTTAAGGTGACGTTAACCTTGATGAAAGTAAGTGCCACTGAACATATTAAAACTGGAATGCACAGTAAAACCAAAGTATAGGCAGTACTCCACGGTCTGTGTCTGTCACTCTCTCGGATATATCAAATGTACTGACAGATGCCTGAGAGAGGGTATCCCATCATTCGCACCTTCAGAACAGTATAGTGACTTAATTCAAAATATCAGCTTTCTAACTTCAAGTCATAAATTTAATTTTAATAATAATTATTATTATAAATTTTAATAAGGTCAGGTTGGGGAAGTGAAACACCGGGGCAAGTGGAACCCTTTCAAATATCTCTTAAATAATAGCTTTATTATAAACACAGATGTGTCGGTAAAGCAGTTATTGTCATAATAGTTCTGGATTCAGAAAAGAGATGTTGCTACGGTTTGCGGGTCAAATATACAAACCATTACAAAATGTTAGTCAGTGAAAAAAATATATGCGAGTTCAACCCATCGTCAATTTTCTTATAATTTAACTGTTAAAACCTGACTTACGGAGCTGTAAAGAATGTAAGTAGGATAACTTTTAATTGTTTTTTCATCTGTGTGTATTTGTTTTCCACAAAAGCAACAGATTTAGCCAAGAATTGATTTAGAAAAATATAACCTAAAATTTTCATATTGAGGCAAGTGAAACAGTGCCGGCCGGGGCAAGTGAAACATACATTTCACTTGCCCCGGTTCAGCTGCTCTAAACATTTTTTAATCACGTGCTACTTTTCGCAAACTTTACTCCCAATTCCCTAAACATTATATAAACATATTACTGGTTGATAACAAATGTTTCTTTAACATTAAGACTGAAGTAAGGCCGTTTACTTCAAGATACTTAATTAAGTTAGTATTAAGTAAATTTGATAATGATTTCAGTGTTGACAATATTATAAATTCCTTTATAATATCTTAACTGATGCTAAGGCTGATTTTTTGTATTTTAGTTTATTTTAAATACATTATTTTGGAATTCCTAACCTGAAAATACGATAGTACCTATCTACTTCATTTTAATTTATTTTCAAATTCCGAATTTCTGTAACATCTAGAAGTACTAAAATAACTCTCGTTATTTTTTCTAATTTTTATGGTTACAAGTAAGTCAATAAATGCCATTTTTTTCCAACATCAATACTTATTTAACTCAAAGTCCATTATTAAACCGATATGTTGAGTACCCCTGGTTTTGGATATATGTTTCACTTGCCCCAAACTAACGTTTTTATCTTTTCTATGCAAAAATCCACTTAATTTCAAAGTTACGAAGATCAAAATAGCTTAATAACTTTCGTACAAAACGTCTTTTGCATCTAAAATAACTTTAAATGCAAGGACTGAACGACAAACACGACTGTTTCACTTGCCCCAATGGCGAGGCAAGTGAAACAGTTTTTTGTGTGCGTACATTTTCTTTAATATGTCTGTTCTAAAGGCATCTAGAGTAATATTTTGTTAGTTTTATAAATCTCCTTAATTTTGCAAAGATACACCTTACATTCTACCGTTATAGACCTAACATTTAAGTAAATCCGGTTGATTTTCTTTAGAAAAAAATAAAGTATGTTTCACTTACCCAACTTGACCTTAATTATTATTATTTTTAATTTATTATTATTAACTCGAAATTTAAAATTTCTGAATTAGGTCACTATTGTTCTGAAGGTGCGATTTTATCGAATTTAACTTCATTTATTGTATCACTTCATCCGATTTCATTTTATCGATTGCGGTTTCCTGCTGAAACCATGTTGTTTCAGCATATTTTAAACATTTATTACATACTAGCTTTTGCCCGCGACTCCGTCCACGTAGAAGTTGTTTATCGCTGCTCCCTCGGGACCTGTTCAATTTTCCAGGATAAAAACTATTATATGTCCTATTCCATGACCTAACCTATTATGTGTGCCAAGTTTCGTCCCGATCCGTTCAGTGGTTGAAGCGTGATTGAGTAACAAACATCCAAACATCCAAACTTTATAATATTAGTAAGATGTTAGGATAGGTTAGACGTGTAACTACCAAAAAAAAATTACTCATGTGGCGAGAAGTGCCTTTTAATGAAATGAAATTTCTGCGTAATGATACATTCGTTGAAAGATGTTTCGATCAAAAAAACCGAAAATAAAAGAGAGTGTGACCGCGATGGACAGACGAGTACTTTAAATACTGTTTCAATGTGCGTAATGAAATGTACAATGTTAGATTCCAAAACAAAACACTAACTGTGTAATTGCACGACTTAGAAGCAAACAGCAAATCCGAACCAAACAGTGCCTAAATATAGCGCAAGAGCAAATGCTTCATTGTAGTTGTTTAATACGTTAGATGAATAATATAGGGGCCGGTCTGGGCTCATTGAGTAAACTATTCTCTTAAAATGCTTACGAAAATATTCAGTTTTAGTGAATATTGAGAAGAAACGTTGCAAAATGATGCTTATACCGACACAATTGATATACATAATCTTTACAATCCTTCTGTATATCTACGTTTGCAAACAAAAAATAGCTTTTGTAATTTTGATAGTTATAGCAAAACGAAAACTAGTTTGACTACGGAACTCTAGAAAAACAACCATACCCTGTCGCCAAGCAGCAGTAGATAATATATGTTTTAAAGTAGGTCAAGAGAATAATAGCTACGAACGTTGAAGTATGACAATTGGCCAGTTTCAGTGTTGTACAGTACTACAATAGTTTACTGTAACATAAACGCATATTGCTTGTCGCAGCGTCAACCTAACATGCCATGTATAAATGCTATCACCCGGTAATAAAGAGTGTCTTTGATCATCATTTGGTGTTTCTTCCTCCTACATCCTCACGCTGCCCTCAGTAACCCCAAATAAATCACGATGATACAACGTTATCATCAACATTATTTTCATCACCATCATGAACATCATCATCATTCTTATCATTAACAACAATAAATAGTACCTAGTATCTCTACATGCCATAAAAGTATTTTTAGTAATATTATTGGTAGGGAAATTATTAAAGTTTAATTGATTCAAACAAATTGAATTCAGAAAAAAGGCGAATTCAACATAACATCTTTATCTCTAAGAAACGCTTCGTTCGTCATATGAAACTCCTATAACCATTTTTTGGTTATCTGTCACTTAATTATTGAGGCGACTAAGGGAATATAGGCTAGTACTGTTAGGCTAGGCTTACAACCTATCACTAATACGCTGGTAAACATCTAAGCCTATTTGTGCAAAATGTGGTTACTGAATTTTATTATCAACAAGTTTTTAAAGTTGTAGGTAATTCTGTAGCTCTGCCTACCCCATTTTGGGATAACAGGCGTGAAGGTATGTATGTATGTACCTTATGTATGTAATTATTGCAGCGCAACAAAGTAATAATCACGTTTAAATGATTCATGTTTTTTTAAAGGTTTCGATGTTATTTGCTTTTCTCTTTCCGACTATTCACATTCTCGTTACTTTCTGGCCGTTTTTCAACGCAGCGCAGTTTTCAAATTACACCAGCTTTAATTTCAGTTTCATTTGTTTTCTGTCAGTGAACCAATTAAAATGCGATTGGGCAATTTCATTTCAAAGGTTGCATGCCGGAGATTTTTCAAGAAAATTGGTTCGGTCAATCATGAGTTCTCGACTCTAAAATCTACAATATTGTTTTTTTTTTTTTCAATTTAACTTTTCATACAATAACTTTACCTACTAGGTACTGTTAAAAGAAGCAGTAAGATACCTGAACTAACTTATACTTGGTATACTGTTTAGTATACAGTCAACTTAATAACTATAGGTAGCTTAAAAAAAGCAGTCAATACTGAAGGTTTTTAATGATTTCTTTATTTTAATTACAATACTTAATAAAAAGTTACGTTTTAACACCTTAACGGCGGCACAATATTTAACTGTAGTTAACCATACTTATATCGGTCTGATTCGACCCGATACCGTACCGAATAATAATTTAATAATTCCAATATAAATGTTCTTAGCAATGATGGTTTGGCAAGGAATTACTCGCTAACTAACCTTAGGGTAAAAATCCCAGATATGACCAATTCAATATTTTTATGGCATTATTTAAAAATTCAATGTTTCCACGTACTTGGTCTGATATTAGAAAGATGTTCTATCCTTTATCATATAATCGGCCGGCGTTGTATACGGCATGTAACTGATACCTGAGTCCAACATGGTTTGTAAAAATAATTCAGATATGAATGAAGCCTTCCTGACACGAATATTATTAATTCAACAAAAGCTAATTTGACTTTTTGCGATTGCCTGTTCGAACTTTAAGGTATTGTTTACTTTTTATCTGTAATAAGTATTCTGATTTTGTCATCAACCATTTTTATCCATAGCTTTTATTATTTAAATAGTCGAGCTCAGCTGTTCAATTTCAGGCGCGGTTCATCTAGCTCTATTTACCAGCTCCAAAGTGGAAGGATGGGGCTCTACCTTAAGCGTTAACCATAATGCTTCCAAGCATTCTCTTAGTTTAGTTAAATCTTCACGCTAATAATTTAATTCCACGATAAACTCGTCATCTTTCTAAAAGATTTAGATTTATTCTTATCTCTTTATTGCTTTTTTTTTTCGTCTCTAGATAATCTAATTTGCTTTTAGATTTCTAGTCTTCTATGGATCGTTCATCACAGTTTCCCATCAAAAAAAAAGAACTTGGATTATTGTTCGGTTTCTAATGTAGGTTTCTTAATCCCTAAATGAACCACCCTAAAGGTTGACTTCCATGGATAGCGGCTGATGCGACAGACGCGTGCGGCTGACGTGCGCGACTGTCGCGCGCGTCTCGCGACAGTAGTAAACACTATGAAAACGTATGGCATATGGCACCGCTTCCGTGGTTAACGGCTGACGAATCTGCAAGCCGTGCGCGGCTGAGCCGCTTACTACGGAAGCGGTGCCATACGTTTTCATAGTGTTTACTACTGTCGCGAGACGCGCGTGACAGTCGCGCACGTCAGCCGCACGCGTCTGTCGCATCAGCCGCTATCCATGGAAGTCAACCTTTACCGTGAGTTACAAATTTCCGTACTCGATAGCGAGTCAAATACTCTGTCCCTCGCACTCTATAAGAATGTTGTGAGGGACAGAGCACGCTACTCGCTAGTGAGTACGGTAACTGTAACTCATGGGAGGTACTGGCCACTTCAATTCCATATATTTACTGAAATAAGTGTTTTTGGGAATAACGCGTTAGGGTAGGTTATGCCCTGTGGTATGGTACAACCAAATTATAATATTATTAAACCTGTAAGTGCTCGATATTCATTCTTTAATATTTCCCGAAAACCTAAAGCTTCCCAATCAATTAACTGCGGCAGAAAGTGATTCGTTATTGAAGTTTTAATAATCATTTTCAGCCTTGTGACCTTTCAATTACGAACCTCTTTTTTGTACGTGACTGAACAGTACTTGACCGGTTTCTCTTTTGGAGACACGTTTGTTGCCCACGATGACCTCAGCGCGCCAAAAATCTATACAAAATATCGAAAATAGGCACTGAACACTTAGATTTCTTATTTTTACTCTTAAATTGAACCCTATGTTCAGGCTTTGGATATCTTAAATACTGTTGACAAAGGCTGTCCTATCATCGGATATGAAAATGTATGCTTGCACAGATATTTTTGGGCGAATCTTCGGACAATCCTAATTGTGCAAAATGTGGTTACAGATTTTTTAGAGTTGTTAGTAATTATGTAGCTCTGATTACCCCCCTTTGGGAATGAAGGCGTGAAGGTATGTATGTATGTTACTTAGAATTTGCTTCTTGTTTGATATCGTTTGAGTATCTACATACATCACCTCGGTGGCTATTGGACGCAGAAAAGTCCCTTAATCTCACGACAGTCGTAACTTTTAAGTATGCAATTCAACGCAGGATGTAGGAAAACACCAGTTTTAGGTAGAACTTAGTGCAAAAGTTCGTACACAAGAATCTGTGCCAACAAAGTTTCTGCGCAAACAATGAATTACCTACAGATGTAGTGAATATAATAAAACGACATGGCATTTTATCGGTTATGTTTGTATTCATCTTGTTTCAGTAATGGGCAGTTATTTCTATTAGAACGGAGAAATTTATAATTTTCTTGTTTGAACATATACCTTCGTCCCTTGCGGTGTTTCAGTCTGAGTGTTATAAATATTTATCTGACAAAATACGATCTAGGTCTTTACTCCCCATTATGATAGCTCTTATTTACTCAACAATAATGGCAGTCAAGTTTAAAACAATACGATAACATGTCAATAGCAATATGACTTTACCTGTGTAAAATGTTAAATAGTAAGATCGTATATATCTTCATTCTTTGGTAACAATACTAACGATTCGAGGTCAATAGATTCTTCTGCTTCTATTTCTTTTAGTTACTACACTCTGGGTCATTTTGGTCATGCTTGGTTGTACATCATAAATATTATTTCCGTATCCACACAGATAATTGCTTGCCTTATTCTATATAATGTCATTAATCATGTCATTCGTTTGGGACATGGTCAATTTGCGTGAGATTGTCCCCTGATATTTATTTTTTTATATTATTATTAATAAATTAACCGTACTTAGAGTGTCCCTAACTTTTCTAAGAGCGGTTTATATACTGACGCCATTTTGCCTTTATTGATCTTTGCTATCGTCAGCTAGTTTCATCTAATATACAAATCTGTAACGCACACTTTAAGCACATCTTCAAGTTTTAGAAGACCTTTGCCTAACTAAACAGGACCATACAATTTCTCTCCACAATCAGCCACAATGTAACAAAAAAGGATTACTAAAACAAAGGAATGTCACCCCATCATTAATCACCTTTGAAGGTCGCCGGTCGTAAGTACACTACTGTTACACATATTGATTTTGTATGGAGTCCATATATCAGTTTATCATTGAAGAGTTAGGCGTAATGAAACAAATACCTACACACTAGAGATAACGCCACTTAATAAAGCGACGTGCCGCGTATAAAACATTCAATTCATGACATTGTGTGGAATACTACTGAAATGAACAAGTTGACCAGTGGAAATTACCAATCATTAACTTTTTGGTATACAAAATTCTGCTTGACTCAATATTCTTTATAATAATATTTTTTTCATATTAGCAGTGTAATTTGGCGTAATAATTAAAATTGGAATATGATCCCATCTTTACCAAAATTACTTTATTTACTTACTTTTGTAATGCTTTAAGTTTATGGTTATTAAATGTTCCTGTTTACGTAATTTCAGATTCTTCTTCATTAGAAATCTTAATACTTAATATCTATGTTTTCAGTACAACATCCATTTTGTACCTTTTTTTAATTGAGAGGTCACATTTGATAAAATCAGTTGAGTTCCACGATCTGGATCTTAATAACTAAAACGCCTTTGTGTCGGTTGGATACATGAAACTTGATCATATTTCCTTCAGACTATTAAATGTGAATTAGACGACGATAAGAAACCAAATCCTTGACAATTATTATTTAAGTGTACTCTTGAAACCTTTTCGCATGTTTAGGTTGAATCTTCGAATCTCTACAATCTTTAACGATAATCTTTGATTCAATAGTAGTACTTACAACTCCTTAAATCTGGTAAACCATTTTCTTAGTCAATATGTTGGTTTTAAAGTAACAGCAACTATTTGAATTTGACGTTGTCATCAAGGCGCGCGTAAACTATTTCTATCTCAGGCTCTTTACGCAGGAGCATATATGCCATCCCTTTTGATTCTTGTGTGGACGAGTTTTACGGTTATACCTTTTAGCATTTTCGAGATTCTCAATAACATCCTTTGTTCACAGCTGATCGTGTACCCTACAAGACGTGGTCTTCAAACCATGGGAGCTCTCATCACAATGTGCTTCATTTGGGCAACCGCCTTTACTCTCGCCTCTCCTCTCTACATGTTTCGAAGCCTGAAGACGCACAATATCGGTCTTGCAGAATTCGACTCCCTTAGCTTTTGCATCGAAGACTGGCCGATCGATGACGGACGAGCTATCTACTCTGTATTTAGTCTTATATTTCAATATTTGCTACCTGTTCTAGTTGTAGTTCTAGCACATATTCAAATACACAGAAGGTTAAGAGGTCGGCGACGAATGACCAGAAAGACTCCAGCGATTCTTATAGCTATAGCAGTGACGTACGTCATAAGTTGGCTACCGTTGAACGCGTTTAATCTAGTTGCTGATTTCACTTCTGGACCTATATTTAGTGATGAAAAATCTATAATAATTACTTACGCAATTTGCCATATCTGCGGAATGTCTAGCGCTGTTTCCAATCCTCTTCTGTATGGATGGTTGAATGATAACTTCAGAAAAGAGTTCGAGGAGATTCTTTGCTGCTGTCGTAAGAAAGGACAGTTGAAAGATATAAGGAATAAAAATAGGAAGATGGATACTGAATTAACGGCTCTGGCAGCACTGGAACACACTGTCACGACTAACACGAAAACCTCTCACTGCTCGCAGATTTTCTGACTAAAAAACTGCTGCAAATAGCATGAGCATAGCAGCATAGAAATGCAAAGCATTTAGAATGTTTGGTGTCAATTTGAACTGACTGTTTTAGTTTTAAGGTGTAAAAAGTTCCTTTAAATGTTTTGTTTTGTGTTAATACTGTTAGTTTTTATTTAAGTGAATAATTTGTGTAATATAATCTGTAAATATGTAAATGTATCTGACTGTACTCTGCGTTTTAGAGCCCAAAACGTGGAGTACTAATAAATACCCATAGTGTTAAGTTTTTTGTAATGAAATTAAATATTATATGGAAGAGATCTTGTATTATTAAGAAACCTTAATAGTCGAAACAGTTCCATTGCAAGATACCTAATTTCAGACTACGAGTAGGAAAAATATGTATTTGATTAAAGGTTTAAATCTCATACATTCATTAATTTCATACTTGAACATTGTTATATGCGAACACAAAAAACTGGGAGCCTGCCGTTTGGCCTGAATAAGTTTGCCAAAATGTATAGTTTCTCAAATGTTTCATTTGTCAACCCGATTTTTTCCTGTAACTTTATATATTTCCGGATTTATTTCAGTACCAACGTGTAGAAGCCTATAAGTTAGTTAAGGTAAGTTTTTATAAAATCCTGAAATATTTACGGTTACCGAAAACAAATGAAACGGTCGGGAAACGATACAATTTGGCAAACATATTACACCGAAACAAAGGTAACCCCAAAAAACTATAATCAATTGATAAAGATTTACTGTCATTAAGTAATTATACGTCAATTCGAAATAATACGTCAATTCAGAAAAAATACCGTTTGAAATACAAAAAAAAAGAAGATTGACCATTCTGCATAACGTCTAATATGGAATCATATCCCATGGTAAAATTGTCCACTATGATATAGGTCGAAAAAAAAATATGTACCTATATTTGTATTTACGTACACTCAGAAATATGACCAATTAAATTGTAAATACGTCCTACCTAAAATATGTACAATTTATATTATACTAGCCGACCCGACAAACTTAGTACCGCCTCACAATGTTTTTTTCGTATTTTTTTCGATGTTTTTATAGATATTCTGCTATTTGGGGCAGAGACAAATCCAACAAATCAAAGATCATAAAAATCGGTCTAGCCATTCTTGAGTTATAAAATTGGTCTTAATTCATTATAGACTACATTCACTTTGTGCGTATTTAATTTTGCTTATAATTTATAATGGACAAAATTTCATTCGGCCTTAATTAATTTATAACGAAAATGAATTTGGTTGTAAATATTTTTCAGCACAATTACATTTGATCCAACTTCCGAATGGTCATTTCAAGTGGATGATTTTCCATTTGTACCTAAATACAGTAAATCAATGACTCTAATGTAATTAACATACATTAAATTAATCACATGACATTTCAGTTGATCGTCACTTGTATTTTTTCTCAAGGAGTGGTCTACGTTCATACAAAATAGGCTATTTACAAAGATTTCAAACAAAATAAATTCCGTTTGAGAAGTAGGTATAAAAGGTATTTAATGGAATATCGTTAACTAATATTTATGACAATATTAACGACATAAACGGAATTTCGTTATCGACATTATTAAAGCGTTAATTAATAATCAACACGCGAAGAAACAAGATGCTGTTCTTGAAGTTTTTGACGGGTATGTTATTTTGATAATTATATAGAAAATACACCTCCTTACTATCTTAAATTAATGGTACTAAACATTTTAACAAGTTTCTCTATAAAATAAGCTTGTAACTCTACCTCAAGGGGAAAAACAAGGAGAAAAGGGAGGTGACTAAATAATATAAATAAAATATTCACCGCGACAAATTAGAAGGTTCGCGATAGGGGTATGAATGGAGGAGAGTAGAAAATACTCCACCGACAATATCATAGCTCTTAAATGGTTGATGATGATTATGAAGGTGGTGATGATGATGATGATCATGATGATAATGATCATGATGCTCATGATGATGATGATCATGATAGTGATGATCATGATGATGATGGTGATGATGATGATGATGATGATGATGATGATGATGATGATGATGATGATGATGATAAAATGTTATTAAGAAACCTCATTGCAAAAGAAAAAGATTAAAAAGTTAGAACATCACTTTCATTTTGACAGACGCGCTGGCCTAGTTAGTGACCCTGCCGACGAAGCTAGCGGTGCTGGGTTCAAATCCCAGTAAGGGCAGATATTTGTCTGATGAGCGCGAATATTTGTTCCTGATATGAGTCATGGATGTTTTCTATGTAATTAAAGTATATATTTCTCTATCTAAGTATTGATATCGTTATCTAGTTCCCATAGTACAAACCTTGAGCTTATTTTAGAACTAGGTCAAATTGGTGTGCAATTGTCCCTTGATATTTATTTATTTATTTAATTATTTAATAAAAAGCTCAAAAGTACTACGCGCTTTAAGCAGAGAATAATACCTTTATTTATGATAGTGCACACGGGAACACCTCAAAATTCCGAATTACTTTTTTCCGAATATTCATTTGTCCGAATTTTCATTTTTCCAAAAGCTATGTTACGCTGGAGCTGTTTTAGATTCAATGCGTAATTTAATTGTCATACGTAGGTTAGGCTAGGTTTGATTTATAAACTATAACAAAAAGTTAACTGTTCTATCAAAAAAATGCGTTCGGAATTATGAAAATTCGGAATTTTGATCAATTCGGAATTATGACTCTTCGGAATTATGTAGTGTACCCAGTGCACACATCTAATTAAGTGCGGTTAATATCATCAAATCTCAAGCCATATGGAATTAAGTATATTAAGCATCCCAGAACAGTAGCAAATATGTATGTGCAAATGTGTTAAGTGCAGATGAAAACGTAAATGTAAATTACGGCTCTGCGGCAACGCTAGGCTTGTGGATTTGTTCAGGAATCGAAGTAGAATAAAAGTATGTATGTATGCATGATGTATGTAAACACTGTATTATACAAACAAAAGAGATAACAATTATAAAATAGACAAAAATATAACAGGGATGTACAAAAGCGAACTTATCCCTTTAGGGGATCTCTTTCAGTTAACCTTTGAGCGATTGATAAATAATTAATGACAACGAATTTTTTTTTTATAAATAAATATCGATAATTAATATATATTATAAATATATAGGTACATATAAACAATATAACTAAAATAATAAATAAATATATAGAAATAAATCGACTAAAAGCAGTTGTGACGAACGTGTTACAATTAATGTTTCTTAAACGTTTGTCAGGTATAATCACTTAATTTATAATTTCATGTACCAAAAATAATTTGCCGAATGAACTAAATGCTCTTAGGATGCACGTTCATTTCGTCGATTGTAATCGTATCAATTTAAAGTCACTTATAATCAGGGATCGGAAATTCGGATCGATATTTACCTTAAGTTGGAAAAATCCCGGAAAAAGATAGACGAACATGGCGTCGGCTTCTTAAAAATATAATTTTAATAATATAAGTTCCGGGATTCCGGGATTCTACAAAACGTTAATAATAATTGTTTTACATAAAGGATAAAACGTTCCGTTTTGCTCCTATAAATTCGCTAGGCAAATGAGTTATAGGTAAATTTGGTAAATCTATACGTGGAAAATAACTTCAAATAGTTAATATAAATACTTAATTGTTAACTTATGCTGGCGTAATTTATTTATTTAGAAATCCCGGGTGTTTTATTTATGAGTAATATGATTGAGTCCACTTCCATACAATTGAATAACAACGCCGCCGCGAAAGTTTAGGTAAATATCGATCCGAATTTCCGATCCCTGCTTATAATATTCTTAAATAGCTTTTTGGCAAAATAATGGCCGTTAATATTATAATATAACTTACACTAAGTGTACTTAATACGATTGTGTTGTGTCACATTTTTTTATTAGGAAGAGGCTTTAAAGGTTTTGAAAAGAGAAAACAACGCAGCATTTAATTTTAATAACCACGGCAAACAAAAAAAATACTTTTATTTTTTATTAGTACGATTGTGAACTAAACCATGGATATGATAGACAATAATTCTTCCGTAGTGTTAGCATCACTAATAGTTGTCGGTGATACTCAATCTCCAACTACTCCTGATCCCGCCACCATGCCTACGACCTTGGGCCCATCATTACCAGTGTATGACGCCGTCCCACCCTACTGGGTACAAACAGTGCGACCAATACCTCCAGAGCTGGATGAAATGATCAAAAATGAAGAAAACCACCACACCACTTACTGCCTTAACGATTTTCGTGTGTGTATAAGAAAGGAGACGTAAGCATATTTTATATTAAAAAACCGGGTAAGTGCGAGTCGGACTCGCGCAACGAGGGTTCCAGGGCACAGTAGGTATTATTATATTCCGATTTGTAATCGATTTCAAATCGAATCAGTGCGAGCCCAACTTACACTAAACTATTTTTTATTCTTTGTGGTTTTTCTTCGGGGTTTGTACTATAATCGTACTAGGGAATGCAAATAACCGGTTATAACCGGTTTTAACCAGTTATTTTCATACAAAAACGGTTAATAACCGGTTAAATTGCATTCCCTAAATCGTATCAAATTTGACGCTTTGTATGTTTTACCGTTTTCACGATACAACAATAATAAAAATCGGTGTGCAGTCGACAGGACAGTACGGTTGTAATGCAGTTTTGATGCAGTTACGTCAACTGAATCAGAACTACCCTCGAACTGCCATTTTGCAGCTGGGTTGCAGTTAAAATGCTGACCGTCTGAACCGGCCCTTAGATCCATTTATCTCAAGGCTGCAATCCTAAGACTCCAAATGCGTTGCAAGGTCGAACCCTACCTAGTCGGTTCATAAGTTCTGTCACTGAGATTTATTATAATTTAAAAAATAAATAAAAGACTATTGTAAACCTGTACATGTATCAATCACTACCTTATTTGTTACAAAATAAAAAAAAAGCGTAATTTGGGTTCTTTACTATTGCAATAATTTGATATTCGGGCTTTATGCGTTCCCATTCGGGGCAGGGCATGGGTCAAAACACGCACGACCACGATACTGATAACGGCTACAACTTTTGTATGAGTTCTTGAATTGAGTCGAAATTTGCGTGACATATTTGACCAGACTTTTATCTTTAAAATCTGATACAAATGTATTCCAAGCAACTAAAGATCCGCTTATGCACCGGTCAATCTTCATGTCTCATTAAATCGACCTTACGATTTCACATCAATTTGCAGCAATAGGAAAACACGCCAAATTTCGTGCTTCATAAGCTGGTTTTTGATTATCGTTAAGAAAATAATGCTGATCTTTGAAAATACCCAGAGATGAGAGGTTTCATAACAATAAACAAAAAAAAACTTGAATAACAAAGACTAACCTTAAAAGCGTTTTCCAAAAGTGAAATTTTCAGAAGTTCGTACGTATTTTAAGTTACGCCCACACCGGTGCTTAAAATACGGTGACGGTACGGAATCGCAGTGACGCGTCGTATCAGCACCGTTTTTGACGCAACCCCCACAAACCAATGTTTAAAAAACGGTGACGGTACGGAATCGCAGTGACACGCAGTGTTTTTGAGGCACGCTCCCCACACCGCTGCTTAAAAAACGGTGTCGTTGCTTAAACAAACGACGTGGTCATAGTAACAACATGGCGCCGTTTTTGACGTACCGTAATTTACGCACCGTTAAGCATTGGTGTGGAGGGCATGCATCAAAAACGGTACGGATACGACGCGTCACTGCGATTCCGTACCGTCACCGTTTTTTAAGCATTGGTGTGTGGAGCTTGCGTCAAAAACGGTGCTGATACGACGCTTCACTGCGATTCCGTACCGTCATCGTATTTTAAGCACCGGTGTGGTCGCAGCTTTAATCGGTGCTATCCGTGAATGTTAAAAGGTCGTATAGGAAATTGCGGCTACTATATGGAATGATTAATAAGTTCTTAAAAATGGAAATTAACTTAGCTTTTAATTTTATATACGGGAATAAAAATTCCCAGTTTTTCGCAAACAACAACAACAAAGGGGTGCGGACAACTGGAATAAGCCCTACCAACAAAAGATGTTGATTCAACCTGTCAGTCCGGATCCCTTTTGCTGGACGATCGATAATGAATTTGCCGGACTAACCTAATATTGCCATATTTTAAAATATTTTCAGCCGAGAACCAGTCTGTGCGATAAACAAGCAAGGGAAAACCCAAGTTTTTGCAAACATATGTGATTTGATACTTGAAAATTGCAGAAATATGACAGGTAACAGGCAATTTTTATCTATTTTTTTTTTTTTATTTAATTTTTCTAGCGTGCCTAAGCGACATGGTGTCCCCTTAAAAAGGGTATACCAATTTAAATACCAGGAGCACTGGCTTACTAAGGGTCTCAAAGACGATCACAATATGGAGAGGGAGCGAAGGGGGCTATCAGTGAGGGTTTTTAGCCCGCAGGTTCACTCGTTGACTTTTATTAGAGGTAGAACCGTGCCCTGTAAAGCAAGTTTCTCCTTAACTTGGTTTGTGGCATATTATAAATAGAAAAAAGTTTTAGGACCTTTAGGACTTTCTGTTTCCTGTTGCCGCTCGGGCCAGGGTTGCGACGATACGCGTCGCTCAATACCAAAGCCGCGTATCCACTAGAGGCAGCCTCGGGTCGAGCGGCTGCCTCGCTCCGAGGCCGCGCAAGTGAAGGCACGCCGTGACACAAGGCAAATTCGTCGCCGCGAGCCGAGCCGTTTTTTGTCGGATTTTTTGCCGTGCTCAAAGGAGCCTCAGTCCGAGCCGTGCATTTGATGGAGACGGGCGTGTAAACTGCGCACATTGCGGATCAAGCTGAGGCGACTCGTTTCGAGCTGATCCGCAACATGTCTCGAGCCTTTGCCTCAGAGCGAGCAGCGCCAACCTGAGGCTGTTTGCCTCAGGTCGAGGCTGCTCGGCCTGAGTCTGCTCAAATCGATACACGGCTTTAAACGCATGCAATAAACGGCGCGGCCCAGTCTAAACAGTAGTTAGTCTTGAAACAAAGGTATATCGCGTGGCTTGCTTGTGTGCGTGCCTTGACCGTGCGCGCCGTGAGCCACCACAAACTTAATAGGATGCACAAAGTAGAGGGCTTATTTTCTAACGCTATCGCAATCGCAACCGGCTTCAAAATGGAGCAATTGTTTTCATTTTGTATGCAGACAAGCCGACGATTTTCAAAATGAAAACGATCGTGATTGCGAGTGCGTTAGGCAATAAGAACTCTGATGTTCTATTGTCTAACGCACTCACAATCGCAACCGGCTTCAAAGTGGAGCAATTGTTTTCATTTCGTATGCAGACAAGCCTTCGATTTTCAAAATGAAAACGATCGTGATTGCGAGTGCGTTAGACAATAAACCCTCGGGTCTATTGCTTAACGCACTCGCAATCGCAATTACCTTCAAAGTGGAACAATTGTTTTTATTTTGAAAGCAGACTCACCTTCGGACTGTCAAAATGAGAACAAGAAGTTAAAACAAGGAGTGAAAGCAAATAATTAATCAAACAAAAAAAAACATGTGTTTCCATAAATACTTTAAGCGAATTTGTTTGTGAAAAAGTGGATGTTAAGCGTCACCGGTTATATTTTAAGCAAATGGCGTGTCGCATAAGGGTACAGATTTTAGAGATGATACCAAATTTTGCAATATTTTAAGCGACAGCAAAGTCGTCATAATGGAATGAGACCCATGCTAGAACGACGCAGCAAAAAAAATGCTGATGTCAACGATATTAACCAGTTCAAAAATACTTTTGACAAACATTCTAAATTAGTGTGATATTCAGTGTAGTGAACAAAGATTTAGGCATATCAGTGTCAACTGCCTGTCTAAAATAAAATAATAATAATAATAATAATAATAATAATAATAATATTATATAACTCAATTTCACTCAAAGTGTCGCTTAAGTGATTCTTTCTTTCCACCGTCCAATTATTGACACAGCCCCATATCGTCTTATAAATAAAGCCTCTTTTTTTTCAGAGAGATGGCATTACTACAATGACCATGAGTTTTGCAAAAGCATGTATCTACGATCAAAGACAGATGAAGTCACAGAAACCGCTCCAATCCTTAAACGTAATAACGCACCCGTCAATATTCTTCGCAAACCTCCTGCGCCGGCGCCTTGGGCGTTTTTTGACGTGTAGTAGATATTAATGATAATAAAAAGCAAGCCGTAAATAAAACAAAACCCGACTTCATTTATTGATATTGTCACAGAACAGAAAAAACAGTAGAAGTGTCAAGTGGGCGTATAATGTGTGGCATAGTTATGCGGAGTTCCTCTTAACCTACCATACTTTTGCCCCGATCGATTATTTCGATATTTCTAAAATAGGAAATAAATCCATAAGCATGCCTTATTGTGCTATTTTGGAATGTAAAAACAATAGCAGCACCAAAAACATTTTCCATGGTGGCGTGTTGTTTTTATGATAGTTTGAGAATTGGCGACAACAGATCGGATACTAAGCGAAGCTCATGCCACTTCCACTGTTTTTTCTATTCCGTGGATACAGTCGCCAGTATATCTTCGTAAGGCCCAGTGTGCAATAGAATGTACATAATTAAGGCAATTTAATTTGAATAAAGTTTATTTTCCTTTCTTCATAATTTGAAAATGGCATTTTTGAACAAACTTAATGCCTGTAATATTTTAATCAATGTAAGGAGCAGCAATGTCAATGTCATTGTTGTATTCCGATGTGGTGATAAGGCAACCGGTGATTCAGATTCAGATACAGATTCAGATTTTATTACTCAATATAACACAGTATAAATTACATTACATGTCAAATTAAATGCAGTTACATTGAGGTGGTGAAATTACGCATAAAGTCATAGTATTTTATGTAACTGATACATAAAGAGGGTCCTTAAAATACGAGTGTGGTTTTATGAAACGAGCTGAAGGCGAGTTTCATAATAAGATCACACGAGTGTTTAAAGGCCTAATTATGTACAGTTACATACATTACTTTATCTACACACATATTATAAGTACTCTAAGATGCGTTCAGTAGGCGGCAGAACAAACATGGCGGCAAAGCTAACCTGTGTCACGAATATGAATGTTTTTTTTAAATCATAGATAAACTAACAAAGTCCCTATTCTAATGTCATTCGAAATCAAAATGGTGTACGAGACTTTACTTCAAATATACCGAGTCGTCGTTCAATTGATACTAGAATTGGCCCCCTGTTTGAATTTTGTTGGTTTTGGAAGATGTTCCAAATTTGAACAACATTACTTTATCAAAAGTTGTATCGTAATTTTAACTTTTCATTACAGCTACAGATAAGAAAACATATCATAGTAAAATTGTATCAAGTAATGCTGGTCATTGTCTACGGATTCTGAACGCATTATAGAGAACTTATGATATGAGTGTAGATAAATTCATTTTTAACCGACTCCAGAACAAAAAGGAGAACGTTCTATACGTTCTACTGTATGTAATTTTTTTTTATTTATGTTTACCGATTCCTCCGTCAATTACGGTTCAATTTCAAAATTTATTTTTTGTTTGATAGCGTATACGTCCGAGGGGGTCCCATTATCACCAAAATTTTAGTCTGATAAGATGATCCATGAGGAATTGAGGGAACTCCTCAAACATATAGAAGTAGTAATAGTATTTTTAATAACAAGTCTAGCATTTGTATTGAGAAAGTAACATTTCGTGAAGTGGAACTGATGATGAAGACCACAGATGGCCAACGGAACTCCTCAAGGGTACCTATTTCAAGGTTGGCGATAAGTTATCTCGAATAAGTTAGTTGAGCGACTATAACGAAGAACATTTAATTATGTAAATATGACTAAGACTTTCCCGCGGTGATGCTTGCGGCGAACTTGAAATGTCTTGAAGTTTCATATCAACTAAGAGGTGGAATCATAACTGCTTATTATGATTACTAAAAAGTATCAAATAAAATAAATGTTTTTAAAAAGCTAAAATGTGCCTTCAAAACGCAAAACAACTTTTTTTTTAACCGACTGCAAAAAAGGACGTTATACGTTCAACTGTATGTTTATTTTATGTATGTTTACCGATTTCTCCGTCAATTGTGAACCGGATTCAAAAATTCTTATTTAGTTTGATAGAGTATACTCTATCATCTTCCTGGACGAGTAAGTAAAGCAACCGTTTCACATAAAACACTTAAATGAATATAAATTACGTACGAAGGCGAACTTATCCCCTAAAGGGATCTCTTCCAGCTACTGAGTATAAGTTAAATACCGGAGCCGTCACGCGAGGGCTTTTATACATAGGTACAAGTCCAGGATGGCTCGTAATGGTCGGAGCGTGTATGTTTTCTCAAAAAAAAAACAAAAAGATTGAATAAAAAAACATCACAGTACATATTTGCTTGAAAAATGGCACTGGTCGGTTAAAAACTAAAGAAGTTACGAATTTTATTATAAAATTTCTAAAGTTTTACACACACACATGTAATACCTTCACGCCTGTAATCTCAGAGTGGGGTAGGCAGGCAGAGCTACCAACAACTCTAAAAATTGTTGATAATTCTGTAACCACATTTTGCACAAATAGGCTAAAATATTGACCAGTAAGTAAGTTTTTTGGCTCTCGTGTAAAAAAAAAAATTGTGGGTAATCGTCGTTATTTATATACACGACAAAACAATAAAATAAAATAAATATTTTTTAGGGTTGATTTCTATTTCATTTTTAACTGACTAGAAAAATAAAGAGATTCTCAAATCTTGTTTTTTTATGCAACCGATCGTTGGATGGCATTTTTTTTTTAGGTTTTAATCAATCATTAATTTTGGCATTTAAACCAAACGAGGAAAGAGGCCATAAAACAAACATAAATGGAATAGTTAAATAAAGGAAATGGAAAAGGTGTTTACTACTCTAAAATCTAATTATCGATTAGATAACTAAGCTTAAAGTGCTGCTTAATATGCTTGGGGAGCGAATATTCGTCTTAAAATGCATTGCACGTAAGTTTTGATTAATTATTTTGGTAATAGGAAACGCTTGCTTGCATAATAAAGCTGGAAATTCACGACCGCTCCAACAAGCCGAAGAGAGCAGGGTAGTGATTCACTCATAAGCAAAGGTGAGCGAATGCAAGAGTGAAGTCCAAGCGGCGAGTTTAAGTAGTCCCGTCAGAGCGAGCAAAACACATATTAGCGCGTGCATTCTCAATTAGGCAGCCTTATACGTTCGAGAAGCCATGCTGCCAAATTGAATACACGCGCTGAAATGTGTTTTGTTCGCTTTGACGGGACTACTTAAACTCGCCGCTTGCACATCACCCCTGCGTTCGCTCACCTTTGCTTATGACAGAATCACTACCCTGCGCCGCGCTAAAATCGATCCGTGAATGTCAAAACTGTAGCGTTTAAAAGTACTTGGCGCGATCCGTTAGATTTCCAAATGGACGGAATGCCAGCGCGACGTGCCAACGCGCAATCCGAATGGAACTATCGTAAATGTCGAAATTCAACGTTGGAACATGCCACGCCTCCGCTCTATGCCAAATGGCGTCGTCGTAAATGCGTTCCAGGCTACCATTTTCTAATCAGTCTGCTCCGTGATGTCGCACCGTTGAGGCGTGGCGTGGCGCGCCCGTGAATGCACTACATCTCTCGCCGAGACAAACAGCGCGTTTGTGAATGCCCAGGGTAGTGATTCTTTCAAAAGCAAAGGTGAGCGAACGCAGGAGTTCAAAATTATTATTTTTCTGAAACCGTCAAGTTCTGTTCAGATAGGTATATAATCATCTTTAAACATTTTAAAAAGTTAATGGGTACAAAAAAGTCTAACTCATGAAAATTCGGACAAACGATAATAACGAGTTAACGTTTTTCAGACCTGTGATGGGTAACTTTATAAACTGACAAACATACAACAAGTACGTGATTACGGAGTAATGATAGTATTTCAATTAATACCGAAATTACATAATTATTATATTTTCCGCAGTATATATTATAGCACTCCTGAAAATTGACAATGGCGTCGATACATTTAATACTGATGATGGCTTTAATTCATCTTATGAAGAAGACCTGACTGAAGTGCCGGAAATTAACATGGATATAAAAGAAGTTGTCTCAATAGAACTGGGGGACATAATCAGTCCAAAAGAAGAAAACGGTTTATATCTATGCCTTAATGAACGAAGTTCGTGTATGATAGTTAACTCGTAAGTATACTTCTTTGTTTACATAATTGTTAAAAGATTTTCATATGTGTGTAGAGTTATGACAGTGTAATGTATTGTATAAAAATACCTCGTATTTAATTTTGTGTAACTATACATTTTTTTTTAAATCTAAAATTAGTCATCCTTGCGGCATTTAAAAATATATGTAGGTATGAATGTATGTAAACACTTTATTGTACAAAACAAAAACAAAAACAATGAAAACTTACTGCTATTATTCGTCTTTACAGCTTTTGTTGAAAATTGATAGAATAATGCAAAACAACCAGTAGGGTAAAACCGGGATAGATGCCACACTTTTTAAAAAGGCCTCATAATTTCAAAACTATCAATATTCCATGAATATTTCCTTTCGATATAGCTAGTTTGGTCTTTAATCTTTCATTACGACTAGTTTTTGTTTACCTAATAATTACTGATTGTGTATAAATTGAGTTTTCGCAGACCCCTTTTTTTTAGGATAGATGCCTACCTATATGGATACATGCCCAACTATGAAAATTTTAAGAAGGATAGATGCTTGTGGTGTAGGATAGATGCCCTTTGGAATAAACTAAGTAAAAAATATGGTGTAGGATAGATGCTCTATGGAATAAAATAAGTATAAAATATAGTACTAAAATGATTAATTTGTAATTATAAAGGATAATTTGTAAGTATGGACTCTTAGTAGAACATAGAAACCTATCAATAGAAATCGATTCAAAAAGAATAAAAAGTATAACAAAACATAAACAAAATAAAAATATATACTGAGATTATATAGGGGGGATAGACGCCCCAAAGGCACGTATACCCACAAAAATCGGGGCGAGTATCCTTTTTGATACGGATAGGTGCCTTTTTATTTTTTATCTAAACTAAATACAAAAGAGCGATAATTAACACTTAGTTGTACACTTAATAAACCAGTATATTGATATAACAAAAAAAAGAACAGAAGTTAATACTAATTATAAAGTTATGAAACTGCAAATACTTACGTTTTAATTTTCGAGGCGTTTTTTGCGCTCGTCGCGGAGATTTTGACACACACGACCGAGACGCGTCCGGTCCTCACGATGGCCTGCGGGGGACTGAGGGGTATGGCCCTTGCGCTCCCTATTTAGACTATTAATTCTTTGCTGCGAATTTGGGAAGTTAGGTTTTTAAAAAATAGGCGTCTATCCCTTTGCGGCATCTATCCCGGATTTACCCTACCTGATTTTTTCTTAGGGCAATGTCATAGCTACGCGACTCTACTCTTTATGTATTTATTGTTTGGTTGAATCTCCAAGTTATACCATGTCGAGTTGACTTTTTAAAAATGAACCCTTGTCTTAAGCAAAAATCGTGCCGTTCCCATTAATATTTATTCCCCGGTAGGATTTTTATCATTACCGTGTTTATTTTAAGCCCCCGAGCACGGTTATATAACAGAATTTAAATCTTAAATCCGTTGAGAACTGTGCTATAATACGAATGAACACTATTCATTTTTGATTTTTCTTTGTTTTTTCTTAACGTAACAATATTATGACGTAACTTCAACCGCATTCTGTTTAACCGGATTCGTTTAACACAATGAAAAAAACCGTTTATATAAGACGGTAACCGAATGCGGGCTGCAGTTGAGTATGCCAACAACGAATATTGTAAACGCGCTTTTTGTTCAGAAATCTCTTTTACTACTCAGTATGTGCATTATTCTGATTCCAGCCTTCATAAAATCTGTGCTGTTAACTTGAAAAATGAGCAGAGAGTATTCGCGAACTATTGTGACATGTTATATGAAAACTGCAAAACACTAAATGGTACGAAGTACAGTCAAGGACTTTATTTGTTATGCCACTATGGAACCCTGTCATAATGACAGCGTCAAACGACATGAAAGAAATTACGCCAAAATTAATGATTAACGTTATGCGACAGGGTTCCATAGTGGCATAACAATTAAAGTCCTTGACTGTACAAATTGTTAAAATATTTATGTATTTAATACGATTTTCAAAGTTTATTTACAGAGTAAAGTTACGCCCACACCAATGCTTAAAAAACGGTGACGGTACGGAATCGCAGTGACGCGTCGTATCCGTACCGTTTTTGATGCATGCCCTCCACACCGCTGCTTAACGGTGCGTATATTACGGTACGTCAAAAACGGCGCCATGTTGTTACTATGACCCCGTCGTTTGTTTAAGCAACGACACCGTTTTTTAAGCAGCGGTGTGGGGAGCGTGCGTCAAAAACGGTGCTGATACGACGCGTCACTGCGATTCCGTACCGTCACCGTTGTTTAAGCATTGGTGTGTGGAGCATGCGTCAAAAACGGTGCTGATACGACGCGTCACTGCGATTCCGTACCGTCGCCGTATTTTAAGCAGCGTTGTGGTCGCAGCTTTAAAACTTTTTCATATTTCAATTTTATATCAATGAAATATTTTGGTCTTCGATCGTACCGTAGGTAAGTGACGAACCTTTTCATTTTGCAACTGTAACGACCAATTAAAGACCAAACCAATTCAATTGACTTTTAATAAAAATCAATATATAAACTTAACACACATAATGATTATAATAAGTAAGAATCATGTTAAATTAAACAAAATATTAAAATAAAAATTTATTACATTCATGCGCTCCATTCGGGTCTATATCGGAATCCATAATATCGTTTGTCCTAAAGGTCATTTGACCTAATTCATCGTTTGTCCTAAAAGCCATTTCCGCCTGAACTTTAAAACTTTTCAGTGTTGTTATAATATAACCCTAACCTAACCTAACCGCAGGTATTTTTGGAAAGCCTAAAAAGTTGTCTGACTCAGCTGAAAACCAGTTTAGGACAAACGATAAATTAGGTCAAATGACGATTAGGTCAAACGATATTATCGATCGCGAATGACACCCGCTCCATTCTACTCGGTGAAACCATGCGTTTGGCAGTTTATCGTATGGTTTAATAACTCGGCCGACAGTAGTCAAGTAAATAAAATAAAGAAAGAAAAAAGAAAGAAAATACATTTATTCAGAACACACAAAAAAAAACTACAGAAAGTTGGACAGTTGTTGTGAGTTGTTGTATTGTTGTGAAATAAGAGCTATGATAACGTTACACAATACGATAACATGTCAAGAGGAATATGGTTTCACAAAGTAGAATTCCCTGTTTTAAAGTAGCTCAAAAATGTATACTATCTTAATCTTGTTATTTATTTTACAGAAAATTGGCGTTTTTTAAATGATTACCTTTTTGAAGGTCAATGCAGCGATAAATTCCAGAAACCTTTGGAATCAATACTTGAAGGGAAAGAAAATAAAACCAAGACCGAAACAGAACTAACAACGACATCAACCTCGGTCAATTTTGCTAATATTACACCTATGTGGGTCTAGATAAGTTATACTTTAGACTCCTGGGGCCCTAATATGGCTGCGTTTATCGCGTGACAAAGTTTGGATAAGGCATCTGTCACCTTCGGACACGTAAATAAGTACGAGAGTGACGGATGCTTTATCCATACTTGACACGCGATACAGACGCAACCATACTAGGCCCGCAGGAGCCTCTATTCTACTAGGCAAAGCCATATTGCCTTTGACATTGAATTTTATTGTTTTTAAGTCGGTCGCGGATACGTAATTATAGCTATCGTAACGTTGACAATACGATAACATTTCAAAGGCCATATGATTTTACTGAGTAAAATAGAGACCCTGGGCCTAATATGGCTGCGTTTATCGCGTGACAAAGCTTCTGTCACTTTTTGACACGTATATAAGTGCGAGAGTGACGGATGCTTTATCCAAATTTTGTCACGCGATAAATGCAACCATACTAGGGCCGCAGAAGTGGTAGTGTATAAAATTGACGTAAGCTGTCAATTATCATGAGTTTACTTAGGGTGTTGGCATTAATAAAGGACAAGGATCAATCAATGTTACACATTTGTTTTTTTTAATCTCATAGATTAGGCAAACGACTGCATAGGGCACTTAAACGTTAACTTAGAAGTTAACTGAGAAGTTTGATTTTTTTCACAGCTTCAAGGGACTGTAGACCTGAGTATATAGCTTTAATTTCAATTTGATACCTCCATGCGTTACCGAGATAAAGGGTCTTGATAGACAGACGGACGGACGGCAAAATGATCCTATAAGGGATTAATTTTTTCCTTTTGAGGTACGGAACCCTAAAAAGAAGAATATGAGCTCTCGACGCGACCGTCCGGCAGCTTACGTCAATCCTTTGCATTTGGCCCCTCTTCACGTCGGCGGATCATGGGCGTAAGGGACGCATTTACACCTTAGAGGGAGCAACATATTCTTGCATCAGAAGATTCTTACTCTTACGTTTTCCTCGGTCCCTTACGTTGGCCCATGATCCGCCAACATGCACAGGAATGCATCTTGTTCAGGACCACAGATTAGCTTATGCCGGTGCATGCCATACTGCCCTCATTACAAAAAAGAACGTATGTCTCATAGAACCGCGTATGTATTAGTGACATTATTTCTTAAGATGGGGGTTTAGCTTTGACTAGTAAATTGCGCATGTGTCCTTTTAATATAGAAGGGCAGTGTAGGTACTGTAGTTTTACCGATCAGCATCTAACTTGCTTCACAACACTCCATTCTGAAATAAACACAGCAGAAAATTAGTAAATAAATCATGTCAAAAACGTTTGTGTTATGTATTTAAACACATAAGTAGATGTAAGTCCTTTGTCCATGCATATAATAATGTGTCTGTTTTGGATGTTTCGATGTGGTTGTTATACAGCCTTTTAGCGTCTAGGGTTTTTTTATACGATAGATCATTTAGTCGTGCTTAAAACGGAGTTAGGTGATGACAAAATTATTTTTTCAAAAATTTAACAGAGCTATTGGTAACCGAACTAAAAATATTATATTCTCAAAAGACAGATCATTTCGCTAGGACATTTTCCCTGCCGCGTGATCGAGAAGGTTGACCCTTGAACTTGGAGGCAACGTAATAGTACATTACTTAACAAGGGCTGTAAAAGAAAGAAAGCCTGAAATCGCAGGTATTTGAGACCCGAGCCGTAGTTGTAAATATGCGATAGAGGGCTTTCTTTTTTACTGCCCGTGATGAGTACACAATTTTACGTCTTCACCCGGCCACAATGCGAGTTTTACCGTGCGCGCAGCGTGCAATAAAACTCACATTATGGCCAGGTGTTACGTAAAATAATATTATTAGGTAGGTAGGTACTCACGTCTCCAACTATTGCAATTTTCATACTCCACCTCGCAAAAGTTATTGAACGTTTTAAAATAACCATCATAATGCCTGGCACAAACCACGTTCGCCCTGAAAAACAAAACGATACTTAATAATATAATGTATAACATTAGAAGAAGAAGAAACATTTATTTAGTGCTCATACAGTATTACATCCTTACTCTTTACTAATAATTATAAACCCCTTACTAATAAACGTAGTGTAGTTAAACCATGCTTTGTCCTTATCTGTCATTGTGACATTTGAATTTGACAGATAAGGACAAAGCATGGTTTAGCTACACCACCGTTACTTACCGTTTATTAGTAAGGGGGTAAACGTGAAAGTTCGTATGTCCGAATGTATAGACGTTTGTTACTCTTTCACGCTGCAACGGCTGGACGGAATTGGATTAAATTTGGAATAGAGACTGCTTACATACTGAATTAAAACATAGGCTACTTTTTATTCCGAAAATTTTTAAAGTTCCCTAGGGAATAACGATAATCGAAATCTACGCGAACGAAGTCGTGTTTTTTTTAAACTAAAAACGTACGACTAATAACATGCATTAAGCACCAAAAGGTCGATCAGCTCAGCAACATACTAGATTTCTAGTGAAAAAGGGTACAAGTCGACTTAACTCGTAATAAAAAGGGTATATACATTAACAGAGTATACTAGACTTAAGCTCTTTTTCACTTGATCTTCAGAAGACGTATACCCTTTTTCACTAGGACCCCAGCTTAGCATACTTGTACAACTGATTTTCAGACTACTTAACCGATGCTTAAGATAAACAAAAAACAAGAAGATTTTAGCAGAAACATACATACATACATACATACATAAACTCACGTCTTCATTCCCAGAGTAGGGTAGGCAGAGCCACAGACTCGCCAAAAACTCCAAAAACTTGTTGATAATTCTGTGACCACATATTGCACAACCAGGCTAAGATGTTATCCAGTGTATTAGTGACAGGTTGCAAACCCATCGCCTAACAGCACAACACAGCCTTTAGTCCCTTAGTCGTCTCTTACGACATCCAATGGAAGACATGGAGTGGCAACATTCTATACCCGGCACCACACGGGCAAATAAAACAGAAACATTAAGCTTTCTAAATAAGAATTCGGCATTGTAAAACATTATATGAAATGAGTGTCTAAATCGGCGATTGAAGGAGATCCCGATGACATGTCATAGTTCCGAAGATACATCAAACATGAATGCCCTTACTTATAACCTAACCAACAAAAAGTTGGAAAATCCCCGACATTGACATTTCAAAGTTCAATACTTCAAAAACGGCTGAACCGATTTCGATATAAAATATCTAAGAACCACCGCTAGAAAACCTGCTTTCAAATAAAAAAAACGCATCCAAATCGGTTCATGCTTTTAAGAGCTACGGTGCCACAGACAGACACACACACACACACACACACACACTCTTTTTTGCGTCGGGGGTTAATAAACTAGGAATAACCTTGGAGTAGCTATGCCATGTTTTGTCCTTACCTGTCGTTGTGACATTTGAATTCGACGGACGGACAAAGCATGGCTCGCAGAACTGATGGCCGATGGGGTCAGAAGGTTCTTGATTGACGACCGCGGATCGGGAGACGAGCTGTAGGTAGGCCTCCAACAAGATGGAGTGACGACATTGTAAAAATCGCGGGAACGCGGTGGATGCGAAAAGCACAAGACCGGTCTGAGTGGAGAGCCTTGGGGAGGCCTATGTCCAGCAGTGGACGTCTTTCGGCTGACATGATGATGATGATGATGGCTTAGCTACTCCATGGTTACGCCACGTTTATAAGGGCATGAGACAAATAATTTTAGGCATTTCAACGGGATAATGTTAAACATACTTACTTGTAAGTACTAGGACACTCTGAGATAAAAACTACACATCCTTTGTCAATGAGGTCAGATTTTTTGAATATAGATCCCCTGGGATAGAAGACCACCTTCCAAGGCCGGGTGTGGGACTTATTCGTGTACTCCGCAGCCATGTTCAATGAGAGAACTAAAAAATAAGAAGAAAAAATGACATACAGAAGAAAATGTCACAAGCACGCGAAAAAAAAGTCTGAACTTTTATGGTAATGTTTTTAACTCGGCCGCCATTACTATAACAGCGCCTCTATTTAACACAATTTAAAGATTCTCACTTCAAAACTGACGGAATTTCATACAAATTTTCATCCCCTTTTTTACCCCCTTAGTGGCGGAATTTCCAAAAATCCTCTGCACGGTGTAAGGTATCCATGTGCAAAATTTCAAGTCTCTAGGTCCAGCGGTTTGGGCTGTACGTTGATAAGAATTTAGAATTTTACATACTTATAATGCCAAAATTAAAAAATAAGATATCATTTTTTTTTTCATTATTATATATTTTGTTAAAAACACATTTCAATTTTTTTTACAAAGATTCATTGATTGTCCCTGGATTCGGAAGTATAAATCTTACGCTACTCCACTAATAGCTCTTATATAACTTGATAGTAATAGCAGCCAAGTTAAAAACAATATACTTTAATTTCAGCTCTATAGCAACAATTTTGCTGTCTTTTTCTTAACTTTACAGTTACAGTGAGACGGCAGTTAACTTTTGCAATTTTATTGCTAGTCTAAACCTCGCTTTACGTTGACGACACGATAACAGGTCAAAAGTAAAATTGATTTACCGTGTTGAATAGAAGGCCGGATACCATACTGACAACGCGACGTTAATGCGACAAGGTACTAAGATGTTCAGCTACTTCTGAGTTCGACTATACTTGTGTACAAAAAGATAAAATTTACAACAATCGATTCACGGAACTGAGAACTTTTTGTTTTTCCAATGAAGATTGATTTTTTAAACAGAACTACGTCTTTATTGTTCAGTTATAAACGAAACGTTATTTGATCTATGGAGTTGTTTACTCAGTCGGGTAATAATCAGTCTGGTAAGTAGATCATCCCTAAAGAGACAGTCTAACAGTTCGTTGGTCGATATTGACCTTTAACTTCATCGTATTAGAACACAGATTTAGTTTCTCTTAAGGTTCAAGACTGACATGTGCAAGATCTGGGGAGCGCGATGGTGCAGGTATCTTCTGATATTGAACAATCCAACTATTTTAAATGTCAGGCCACCGGGCGTTATTGGGATGACAGGTAAACTGTTAATTTGGGGGCACTTACGGCTTTTAAGATCTTTATGTCTTGGACAATGTTAAAAGAAATGAGATACAGAGGGAATTTTAGTCGCTTTACGAGTAGGTAATAGTTTGAACCAGAGAAGGCAAAATACGATGGAGAGTGAAGCATTTTCTTAAAAAAAAATGGTTCCTACAAATGGTGGAATGGCCTTTTTTTCTTGTGATAGTTAAAGATTAAATAATTAGAAAAAACAACTAAACTGATAACCTAGTTTTCAAATAAAAAGTAATAATACCGTGTTATGTTTTACATCTTTTTTTCATATCACATTTTTTTTCTATATTAAAAAATAAATAACTTACAAATACTTATCAGAAATATGACTCGTAACATAACTTTATTCGGATGCGTCGCAAAACCAATTTTTCTAGTAAATTCAATTATCATAAAAGTAAATTGATTGAAAGGTACTTGGAGTTAATTTCCGGAACAGACTTAAACAAAGACTTTTTACCAAGAAATATTTACATTGATACTTTGTGCGAGTTGTTTTTTTTGTGGTTCTTCAATAGGGAATATGAACTGATTATATTAACCAAATTTCTCAACAAAATGTGAAAATATCGTAAAAGAGATTACCAAAAGTGAAATTTAAATTGGCAAGAAAATACGGATGATACAAGCATTTTAAACTGCTAAGTAGACATCGATTTAACAGAGAGATCCCATACGCCGTGTGACGGCATGTAAAACGTCGGCCATATAAACACCATTTCAAATTCTATTTTGCTAGAAAGGTACCTATAGGAACAGATTTTTGTTGGCTTACATCTTGGTTGTTCTTATAGCTATTCAAAAAATGATTTTTCTCAACAGCTTTTATTGAAACTGTGAAAAAAAAACATGAATATTTCCTATTAAATTAATAATTCTTAAAATCAGGGCACGATAATTACTTATAGACCTTGTCATAAACAAAGCTTTAGGCTTGTACTATGGATACTATGCAACACATTATAATTACACAGAAATAGACAAGTACTTCAATACCAAAAAAACCGGTCAGTTGCGAGTCGGACTCTCGTACCGAGGATTCCGAACCGCTGCACAGTATGTAGGTATTATTATGTTTTGATTTCAATGGTATGTACCATAAGGCAGACATATTTCTTTGCCCAATAAAAATATTCGTCGTCATCGAACTTGACGAGGAGGACTAAACTAAAAAGTATAGCTATTTTATAATAATAACCGCCTGTTTCACAATCGACAAGTAAAGCGTATTTTTGACAGATAAATTTAGCCCTTTCTTTTTCTTACACTTGAAAATAGACAAGGCGAGAGCTAACTTTAAATAGCAGATAAATTTACTTGTCGATTGTGAAACAGGCCCTAACTTTAAGTACTTTATATAGCGTCATGCTTTATACCCAACTGCCTATTGTAAAAGGTATCTTAATTTAAAATATAAAATATACAACTTGTCTAATAATAAAATTTATTTAAGAAAATAATACAAAATTGATACAATCTTATTATTATTTTGACAATCACGATTTGAGCAAAAACAATAAGTCTTAAAATTAAGTTAAAGCACATGGCACTGTTTAGTAAGTCTTGTTTCTTTAATTAAGTTGAGTATTCATTGAAAGAGCAAGTATTTAAAAAGTTACAGATGAATAAAAAAAACAGAAATGAACTGTAACAAATAAATTGTACGTTTTTTTCACACCCTTTATAGTTACCCTTTAGTCACTTTCTTATTAGTTAAGGTAGAAAGTGACAGCAAGTGATTTAAGGCGATGTTAAGTTTAATGAACATTTTCTGCCACTGGGCAATACTATTGCATCCATGCTAAGGTTTAAAGGTAAACTTATATAAATGGTGTTCATATTTTGTTATCCTTTAGCAATAGCAGCAGCTTGACCGACCACGGCCACAGCAGGAGCGGCTTTGATAATTCCATCCCTAATGTTCTGTCCCACTCTTTCCTGGAATAAAAGAAAACATTAGTCAATATGATGGCACCTTGGATTTTTTTACGACTACTTTTTACAACCTTGGTTTTTTTTTAAGTTGGTATTAAAAACTTATTGGGAATTGTCAAGTTTTAGCAAGAAGGACGTCCAACAGTCAAACGGCTTTTGTCTTATAGCCATAAAGGATATCTGACAAAAAAGATGGAAAATCTTGGGTCTACGCAAAGTGCAATGGAGATCCTGTTACCACCGTCTGACTCCATCATCAGATCAGATCTTAGACATCATACATAATGTATTTCTAATTTCAGCCTATTTCAACATCAAAATGTCGTTAAAAATGCGCTTGTAAGAGGTACTTTTATGAGGTTTTATTTATACGGTTTTATTCATCCGAAAATGTATTTATTTATTTAAATACTTTATTGACAAAATAAAAATTGTGTACAGATGGCGAACTTAACGCTACAAGCATTCTCTACCAGTCTACCTTAAGGTGAAACAAAAAATCAAAAAGTAGGTAGGTATTTAAAATAAAATTTAAACCTTTTCCATTTAACTAATTAGAAATACAATATTTTAAGAGAAATAAACTGGTAAGGTTAACTTTACAACAATAAAAAAATTGCCAAATAAAACCGTTGTTAAACAAAGCTACGGATTTGTTTTTTTTTCTTAATTAATGGCTTTCACTCCTTATTTTAACAAGGTGTATTTCGCCAGTATCGAGTTTTAGACAATCGCCATGAACTTATTAGAGAAACAAGTCCATGGATATCACACGCGATGACAATTGTTCGGTTAAAGAGATTAACTCTGGTGGACTAAACGGTCTGGTGGACGTTATGGGGTTAGCTCCACGCGCTTCTGTCAAGTCGGACTTGAATTTAGTATCCCTTGTAAGATTTGCACTGAACACTGTCAAACAAGCCAGTAAAGTTACTATAAAAGCTTCTAAAAAAACTTACCAATTTTTTGAAAGGATTCCACCTAGGGTTTGGCGCTCCTGACACAGCCGACAAAGCCATGAAGCAGGCGAACACGAAAAACAAAACACGAGCAAAATTCATTTTGAATTTGAAATTTGAATTCGAATTCTTAATTTGAATGAGAAGTCTTCACGGTTGATGAGTGAATGATGCTTGAACGTTCGACTCTCCTTATATATAAACCGCTTGCCAAATTAGCCATGCGTGCGCTAAAACTACAATCACACTGAATTGAGCTATAATGTCTTAGTAATACGGTACCGAGTTAGTTTTATAACAGGAAATCGTTGAGATAAAAAGTTCAGCACGGGTCACTTCTCGCCGGGAACTACCTATCCCTGAGTCTGGTTGATTAAAGTGAATCCCCGTCAATTTTTACTTATCGAATATGGAATTCATAACAAAAAGCTAATTGGGTGAATCAACTTTTAAGGTACTCCTATTTTTCCGACATATTTCACAAGTTTTATGTATGTTTCTTAGAAAAAACTGTATATTTATTAACGACGTGGCTTACACGCTTATTAAATCAGACAAATAGGCTAACATTTTAAATGATTTGATTTAAAATAGTACAGTTTTAAATAATAATACAGTAAGTAACGCAGCGGACAATGTTGTCCCTAGGTTTTGTATGGAAAATTAGCATTTTCCCCTGAGTTACCAGGTTTTTTAGAGGATTAAAAAATATTTGAGGTGTTTAACATGTAAGGTCTGATTTTAATATTCATACATTATTATTAACCATAAGTCACCAGGAAAGATTTAATACCGCAAAAGAAAACGAGTTGATTAACCCAATTGTGGAATTTTTTGCGCACGTTTTTTTTATTGTTTACAGTCACGATGTTTATACAGAATATTGGTGACGTGATATGGCATGAAAGAAAATAAGCGTAGGTATTGTGTAAAATGTATACAGAGTGGTACTCGATAAACTGTACATATTGAAAGGGATGAAATTTTAGGTTAATTTATCGGTAAAACATTTTTTTTTTATATCAAAAACAAACCTGATATGATTGTGAGGATAGTAATTATTAAACAATTTGAAGACACCGACAGAACATACCTAGTCACCTTAGTAACTTTTTGAGACATCTTGATTTGTAATTTCGTGCGTAATTTTTGATTAGAGGTTTTTCTAAAGGTAAAAAAATAAAAGTTAGGTATATTAAGGTTTACTTACATCTGTATCTGAGTTATTGGTAATATTTCATTGTTCATTCTAAATTTTTGTGATTTAATTGGGTTTTTCAAGTCACTAGACATGGTCATGTACTTTCCATTACTCTTCATTTTGTTATAAACGGCGTGTAATCGGGAAGCTAACTGTCGATTTAGATCTATAAATGCCTAAACACGACAAATCTAACTCTCCCCCTTTTAAAGACTCAAAAACCAAGTTAGCATTTCACTTTTCAAAATGACAACACTCGTAATAGAAAGTATTATGCACTACAATGCAACTGTATACTATTTTAACAACAGCATGAGCAAGTTGGTGCGCGTAAAGTTCAGAGGTCCTTGGTGATAAGAAGGAAGTCCCGTTGTAATAGGTATATTACCCATGAATTATTATTGTACGTTTTATCAAATAGTGGTTTAAATAATGAAGAGGAATGTATACTAGTTATGTATAATTATATCATAAAGAGAAAATATTCTTATTTTTGTTTGTACCTAATGAATACACATATTTTATATTTTTTATTCCACAGTCAATGAAACATTTTCCTTGTAAACTAAAAAGATCTATGTAAATGACTGTTTGTGTTCCATATAAATAAATAAATGGCCTAATTACATATTAACGAAACTAAAAAATAAAAAATAATGCATTACAGGATTTTTTTTAAAAGGTTTTTTCGTAAGAATGATGCTTAGAGAGGTTCGTCTCAAAATCATACTATTTTTTTTAACTATTATTTACTGAGAAACAAAATATTCAATACTATTAGTGTTCGCTACGCCCACTTTGGATTAGTGGTCCGAATGACGTCATTTTGCTTGAAACCGCGTTTTGTTATTTAAATATAGCACTAGCTGTGACGTAGAAAAATACATTTGGTGTTTAAGTTCTTCAGTCATTAGTAGAAATTTGTTCATTTGTTTATTTATTTTACAATAATAAGTAGTTCGGAGACAAACCTTTATTAAGCATGTATTTTTTTCAGAACACCTTTTAAAAAAAATTGTCTACTCAATATGACATTTTATTTTATTTCAATACACCAGAAAAAATATAACGTTGTCAGCAGAATTTGGTAAAGTAAAGATAGATGACTCTAAAATTATAAAATTAGACCCTGATTTTCTTTTACCTTGTACTGCACGGTTTCTCCGAAATCGGTAAAAAACTCAAGTAAAGCCCCTCAGTAAAGTCAAAATTCAAATATAGAATGTCGAACGTTCTATACAGATGTGTTACAACTAGATGGAACAGGGACTTTACTTTTTTTTAAGTACCTATAGGTACTGTACCTACGTTTACTGTTAAATAAATAATTAATACCATAACGTTTTTGACACAATCAAAATGTTTAAGAGCATCTTTTAAAGGTTGTTTTTTTTTAAATATGTGTTATTACGGCGGATTTAGTATTTTTCACTTCTCATGCTCGTAAAGTCCTTCTTTATGCTGGGTATAGGCTGCATAAAATCGCATTTTATGCACTAGTGCACAAAGTGTTGTCGTCATCTAGACTAAGACAATTTTAAGCCCTACAGCCAGACAGACGAGGTGACTGCATTAAATAAACTAGTTATTTGAATGCATTTACTTTAATTTATTTGCCTTCTATGTTGCATCTAACAAAAAAGAAATTTAAAACTATTAAAAACAAGCAATATTAACAAAAACATTACAAAATCAAAGTATGAATTGGCAGTGTTGCGTTCGACCGTAGTCAAAAATATCATGAAGAATATTTTTTTTAAGTAATACAGTGGCGGGAATTAGGTTTTTGTCTATAGTTTGGATTATTAATTAGGTAGTAGTTTTCTTAGCAAAACTTGTGGTGTTACAGAATTGAGTGAAGAGGAAATAATGCTCACACATGACACACTAATAGAAAAAATGCAAAAGAACTTATTGAACAGGCATTGCTGCCTAAATTCAAGAAAAAATATTTTAAAACGTATGAAAATTTCAAAGTCTGGAGAAGCGGCAAACAACTCAATACATTCTCAGTCATGTACAGGTCGATTCACAAGAGTTGGCACGAATGGATTGAACGAATGTAATGTCACCTATCATTGTGCGAGTGCTGTCCTTTGAACCGATGTTCGAATTTCAAACCGAAAACCTGTTATTATTTTACACACTTGTATACTTTCGTTCACTCATTCAATCCATTCGTGCCAACTCTTGTGAATCGACCTGTAAGTTTTTTTACATTATCACTGTTTTATTTCCTCGTAATCGAAGTGAAAAGCAGAGTGTATAACTCGTCCATAAAACCCATTTTACACTCGACTTTATTTCCATGCTCGCTCGCAAGCTCGCTTGGATGGATAAACGTCTCGCGTAAAATGGTGCGTTTTATGCACTTGTTGTACAATCTACTATTTTTTAATGAATTTCAATAAAGAGGTCCCCATAAAAGAAAAGTTTTTATTTTATCGTCTACACGGTGTATTGTAAACATTATGACACGTGTTAAATTTAGTATAATTATAGCACAAACCCTGAAGAAAAAACACAAATAACAAAGAAACTTTTCCGAATCGACTTACTTAAAATTTGCCGTACCTTATACCAAATAAGTCGTCTAACTTTAATGTAGTCGTTAAAGCATTCTTGACTCTATTTACGACATAAAATTTAAAATGCTTATACTATTACTATGCAGTTATCCGCCTTCTTCGGTATAAGAAGAAATTGTTATTTTAGAAGCAAATTCTGTTACCATTTCCATACTTTTTTAGTGCGAATAAGTCTGAAACTATATTCCCCTATGGCACGTATGACATTACCAATCAACCTTTAACTATGTAAAAATGGAGCCATTTGAGATTAAATGTAAATAGCAAGCAGGTAAAATTATAAGCTAAGATTTTTATAGAACACTAATAAAGGAGTTTTTTGGAAATCGACCCCTAACGAGAAGAAATAGGGGGAGTAGGGAAAAACTAACTATACGTATGAAGTTCTATGTATTAACATAAATTATGCAATAAAAAATCCTTGCTTTTTTATTTTAACTGCCAACTCCAGTTAAATTACTTTCAAATGGCTCCACTTTTACGAAATACAAAAATACGAATCAAACAAAAACGCAATGAAAAAAAAGTGTGGCAGTGCGTGTCTTTACAATCCCATTTATAATTATAACAATACGTTTATTGCTCCGGCGGGAATTACCTAGAAGAAAAAGGTATTTTAAAATTATCACTTTAATTCAAGAGGCATACTTACTAATTATGTAGGTAATTAATCAAGAAAAGCCCCCTGAGAAACGCATGACCCTAACGTCTGCCATTCCAGCGCCGAATACAGCTGTTTAAACACAAAGCCAACCTTATGAACAAAGATCACAACTGCATAACTTATGCAGTTTTAACTGCATTTGTAGCATTGTAAAGTTCTACATATAAATATGGGCGGCGCTATCCCAACAGTATTCACTCGTTCAACGTGCCAGCTACAAAATTCCGTGTTCGAATTCTGTATTTGAATTTGAAAATGAAATTCTTCAAAGTTTTGTTTTTCTTTTTTACGTGCTTGATGGCACTGGCCAATAACGCTTCGGCAGCCCCTGGATTCGGAAGGGAGATAGTAAGTAAATTTTACAATTTTTATTAGCGTATTTTATATAGGGCCGATTTATTCATCTTTAGAGTAGTGACTGTTAAATTTTAGCTCTATCCTTTTCGTGCATATGACAGAGAAAAGGTGAGTGATAATTTTAGCTGAAAAATATTTTTACCGGGGGTCTAAGTGCTTCAAATAAAATTTGGTAAGAATTTATTTTGGTACACGGTCTTTTTTCTACTAAATAATTAAAGATCGCCTTTCACCACTTTAAATTCAAAATGTTTGGTGAATAAACGCAATGTTTTTTTAGCAATAACACTACTGACACGTTCTTATTCAGAATATTAAAATAAGTAGTTATTAATTTATGCCACAAATTGATTTTCAAACACAGGTGGACGATCTAAACGACGCGACACTTTAAAAAGTGATATTAATTTTTAATAAGTTACGAAGATAATTACATTAAGGGCCTGTTTCACAATCGACAAGTAAATTTATCTGTCAGACAGAGAAAGGGCTAAATTTATCTGTCAAATATGCTTTACTTGTCGATTGTGAAACAGGCGGTTATAAATAACAACTTTTGAATTTACTTTACTTTCTACAATTTTCAGGAGAAGATCGGCCAGCGAATCCGTGACAGCGTCATCAGCGCTGCTCCTGCCGTGGACGTCATCAAAGACGTGCACCGCATCTACCACGGGAAATATGATGACGATGACGATGATAAATAAGCTAGACAACCATCAATCATTAGGCCTAGCTAAGTTGCTTTCTATATATTGCCTAATGAGCTCCACCATACCAAAAACAGCGATAATAAAGTTCAATTACATTTGCTCTAAAATGCCATTTTTAATTTATAAACAACTAAAAATGAACGTTATCTCCGTGAGTATAATTAAATTGCATTATGTACGTCCTATGGCACTCTGGGTCTCGCGAGGATAGAGTAAAAAAGTTATAGAATGTAGAAAACACGTGTGATATTGGGATACCGCTTGAATTATCAACAAGGTTCATAAAATGTATAACATCACTAATTTTTATTTGACTCGGTGCAATTTCGTGCTAAAAAGAACAAATTTTCAGACAATCCTTAACATTGATTGCGTGTGTAACCTTGTCAATAGAATTATAATTCTACAAATTGATCTATATTCCATGTACACCAGGGTAAATCATAGTAACAATTTCATGACCTAGTTGAAACTTACTTCAATACCACACAATTTTCTATATTCTACATTATTTCCGATTGATAAAAATCACGAACGCTAAGCCTACTGTCTTAAGCAAAAGATCGTAACTGCAATTTAACAGCATTCCATGTTAAAACTTATGATATAAAAAATTAGGGGCTGATTCTTCATATTATAAACGGTGGATGCAACACTAATATATTAAAAGCGGCTATTGCCTCTGTGTTATGTGCTACCTATGTAATATATATATTTTTTAATAAACTTTTATTATAATACTTATTCCAAAGTGTTATTTTCTTTAATTTCTGACGATAATATAAAAATAAGTACCAATATTGCGATAGCGTTCAAAATACCCTTTGGGTTTCTACCGTCGGCCTTATAAGCACGTGCATACTTTTGTACCTTGTCACTTTAACGCCTTTGACAGATTAGTGCAACAGTTCAAACATGACGTTAAAGTGACAAAGCTCTAAAGTGTGCAGCAGATTATAAGGCTACTCTTATGCAAGTCTACTCTGACTGGCTCGAGCCCAAAATGTTTTTGAAAGGTAAGCATTACACTGTACGAACAATGTAGGTAAATCTATATAAATAAGGCAAACCTGACTTACTGACTTATACATCAACGCACAGCCGAAACTACTGTACCCAGAAACTTGAAATTTGGTACAGGGGTTCCTTTCATGATGTAAGTGAGCACTAAGAAAGGATTTTCCGAAAATCGACCCCCAACGGAAAGAAATAGGGGGAGTAGCGGGAAAATAATTCGACGCGTACGAAGTCGCGGGCGTCCTCTAGTAATATATATAATTTTAGGGTCTTATATCAAATACAGATGACTTTATTGTCCGTCCGTTAAAGTTATTGGGCTCATTCAGAAAGAAATGTAGTATTTAGTCCGCACAAACCGACGACTTTACTTCATAGATGGTTTTATGACGAAGTTATTATTTAAGGCATAAAAACGAGTATAATTTGAGGTTATGAGTGATTACTAAATAAGACAAATAAGATGGAATGGATTTTACGTGCCTCATAATGTAATTACGCCCTTTTTACTACATTGATTCCAAGATGAAACTCTTTTTTTACTCTATTTTTTTTGTGTGTGTCTAAAAGTAGTTTCTACATGAAATTAAACGTGATATCTCCTAAAATTCTTGCAAACTTCTGTTAACCTAACTCTACCCTTAATTTGTGTCATCATGTATATTTTTAACCTTGGTTCCTTCTTTATAGGTACAGTCGACAGCATAAGTGATCATTTATGTACCTTGTCGCTTTCCATCATTTCACATTTTTTTATAATATTTCAAACACGACGTTAAAGTGACAAGGTACATAAATGATCACATATTTATGCTGTTGACTGTACTTATCGTTGTTGGAGATGCGACTGTGTTTGGTTTCATTAAGTATTTTGAAATACAGGACAGGATGTGTATGTATATAGACCATCTATATACAGTTTTCACCAAAGGTTTTCTTATAACATAATTGTTTTATTTTGTTCTTAATTCTAATGATGAAAAAATAACCACTTAAAATTTATCTTGCCGTTTATTTAAATGTTCAAGGAGGTTCATGACTTGATGTTCGTACTGATGATTTCGGAAATTGTGCGCGCTGGCAGAGGTTCCTCTGAAATAAAAAGAATGGGAATTATCATGAAAAAAATTGAAACTTGACACTTATTAAACGAGACCCTATTAAACACAGAATAGAAAAATTTGTGGAAGTGGCATGAGCTTCGCTTAGTATCAGACCTGTTGTCGCCAATACTCAAACTATCATAAAAATAACACGCCACCATGGGAAATGTTTTTGATGATCGTTTTTACACTCCAAAATAGCCCAATAAGGCATGCGGGGTTTATTTCCTATTTTAGAAATATCGATCCACCAGAATATACATATTATGTCGTTATCTATGAAAAGGGACCTTATTGTAGATGTCGCTTCCACCATTATTAACGATGCTCCGATATGAATACATGACGCAATGCTGCGTAAGCGCCATCGACAATAATCCCTTTTCATAGATATAACGCCACATATAATTTTTTATCGAACAATTATTCTAGCGTGTGATATCGATGGACTATCTAGGTACACTATAATATAATTATCAGACATTTATTTAATTTTCTGTAAATTAGGTTTTTTATTATCAATATTCAAATATAAAAGTAAAATAACAATAGTAATACAAAAAATAAACATTATAAAAAACCTAACCTACGAGTGCCGCCGGCAGCTGGCAGGGCTCAAGCTACCGGTGGTTAGGGCTGCAGAAAGAGGAACCTCCTAACAATGCGTGTCGAGGAGTACCTGCCTTCTGTATCTGGCCCTTGATCCAGCCATCTAGCGAGAGTCTCTTGAGGTGTTGGTCGAGACTCTTCGCTTCCGTTTTCCAAAACAACTATCGGGACAATGATCGTCGAGTCAACATCCCACATGGGATATTATTATAATATTAGGTACTAGCTTCTGCCCGCGACTTCGTCCGCGTAGATTTCGATTATCGTTACTCCCTCGGGAACTTTAAATTTTTCCGGGATGAAAGGTAACCTTTTTGTTAATCCAAGATATAAGATATCTCCACTCCAAATTTCATCCAAAACTGTCTATCCGTTGCAGCGTGAACGAGTAACAAAGTAACACAAACAAAATTTTCGCATTTATAATGTTATAGTAGGAAGATTTGTATTTTTTGTCTACACTAATATTATAAAGAGGTAAAGTTTGTGACATTGTAGGGAGTAATTTCAGGATCCACTGAACTAATTTTGAAAATTCTTTTACCTATAGAAGGCCATGTTATTTGTGAGTGTCATAGGCTATATACCTAATAACCCAAAACAAAAAGGTTTATTGCCCAACAAAGTGGTCACAGAAACAGCTAATAGTAGGATAAAGAGAAAAGATTTGTATGTTGTATTTTTGTTGTATGTTTGTAACGAATAAACTCGAAAACTAATAGACAGATTTCAAAAATTCCTTCACCATTAGAATGCTACATTATCCCTGAGTACCATAGGCTGTCTTTTTGTTTTCTTTTTCTACGTGGACTGAGTCACGTGCGACAGCTAGTTTCTTTAATAAATTTATGTAACAAAATAAGTTTAGTATAAAATACTTACAGTAAGTAAATCCATCGCAAATTCGAAGCCAAAAATTTGCCTACAACCACACTAAATACATAACAACAACGACGAGAATTACTAAAAGTCCAGTTTTTTCCATTTTTTTTAACTTACTGAGTTGCTAGTCGGCGACTTTTGAAATGTAAATGAGAGATCGATGCTCGATTGTTATATATGCCTCAGACAAATGTTACTAAAATACACGTGCCATTTAATAATATTATAAGGCATGACGTTTGTGCCGTTCAATAACAAAGAAGTGTGTCATAAGAGCAAGGTTTTATAAGGCTTTAACACGAAATACCATGTCTATTACGTATTCAGGAGTTTATACAATCGTTGTGCCTACAATTACGAACACAATATAAAAAACCAGGCAAGAGTATGATGGTCATGCTCAGTGTTGGGTTCCAAAGTCGTTACTACAACACACAAAAATTGAAAAAAACCGGCCAAGTGCGAGTCGGACTCGCGCACGGATGGTTCCGTACAACATTAGCCAAAATCGGCAAAAAAACACGTTTGTTGTATGGGAGTTATTTTATTCTGTTTTTAGTATTTGTTGTTAAAGCGGGAACAGAAATACATCATCTGTGAAAATTTCAACTGTCTAGCTATCATGGTTCATGAGATACAGCCTGGTGACAGACAGACAGACGGACAGCGCAGTCTTAGTAATAGGGTCCCGTTTTTACCCTTTGGGTACGGAACCCTAAAAAAAACAACAAGTATGAATTAATTTTCTATTTCATAATTAATATGCTGTCTTAGATGATTTTTTGTTGGTATAAACACTTTATCTTCAAGAATCAATCAAGTCTACTTAGTCGTGATAATGTTCCTTTTAAGTTCGTTATAATGCTTTTATTTAAAGACTGTATCGTTAAGTATTACAAGTAAAATAACGTATCATACTTACACTGTTTTTATAATATTTATTAATAAAAAAAACCAATCGCGTCACTGATAGATGACGTGATACGAAAAGTCACGTGATCTACACCAGTGACGCGATTGGTTTTAAAACGAAACGAATAGAAACGCTAGAATTAGCGCATCTTGGCAGGAGCCTCTGATCATTAAGCTGGGCATTCACGGACGCGCCGATTGTCCCCGCGACAGATGGAGAGTATACAACTGGATGGGCGTAATATTTTGACCTCATTCACGGGCGCGCCATGCCATTTCACATCACGGCGCAGACTGATTAGAAAATGGCAGACACGCATTCACGACGTCGCCATTTGGCGCCATCGCGTGGCGTGTTCCAACGTTCAATTTCGACATTAACGATAGTTCCATTCGGATTGCGCGATGGCGCGTCGCGCTGGGTTTCAGTCCATTTGGAAATCCAACGGACCGTGCCAAGTACTTTTAAACGCTACAGTTTTGACATTCACGGATCGATTTTGGCGCGGCGCTGTTCTATTCGGCTTGTTGGAGCGGTCGTGAATGCCCAGCTTCACAAAACAATTTATTTGACACTTCTTACGACTTGAATCATAACATCATTGTGACTCAGTTCTATGTTGGATCAGGGCTCCATCCGGCTGATAAATAGTTAGTACTTAGTAGTAGTTGAGTTACAAACATTTAAACTTTCTCATTTATATTATTTAAACCCCATTATCTAACGCTCAGTTTGGGCGCAAGTGATGCAATTTCAATAATTTGAATCGATAGAAATGAAGTAGACTCACTCACTAACATATCAAAAGATTTGATTCATACTCAACAGAGCTCTGCTACAGTGATTTTTTAATTTTAATTTGTTTATTAATGTATATATTTATTCCAAATTATATGACGTCAAACTTGGTCGCCTGCTTGTAAATATCCATTTTAAAAATAAAAATGATTTTTCGACCTCTACAGATGTAACTGGCAAGAACTGTTGTTTTTTGTAATGCTCTATGCAGTTTTTGTTTACGATACTACTATCAATTTGAACTTCCTTATTTTCTATCAACTAATTAATATTTTTTACAGAATTAAATGCTGGATTTTTATTTAATATCACTTTTTTAGCGCGCCCCCAAACTGAGAGTTAGATAACGGAGTCTAAATATTAGTAAGATAAACAGAGCGTAACTATTTAAATATTAGGTATTCTGAATTTTATTAATATTAAACATAGTTTATGTACTTAACCATTTAAATATTAGATATTCTGTTTTATTTTTTATTGTAGGCCTTTCCCATCTCTTGTAACTCGTACACTAGAGGGCCTCAACTACGTTTCGGCCCTCTATATGACTCGTCCATAAATTGCACTTTCTACCGAGGCAGACAGTGCTTTTCACAACTACTGAGAGGAAATAAAATAAAAAATAATATTCAAAACTTTCAATTCACTTTCAACACACAATAGTGTTAGTCAATTGGCGTCGGTTTTTCAAAGGTAGTATAGAAGCTGTATCACTGCCTATTTTACCATAGATAACTTTGTTTTAAACTGGACCCCTATTCTCGTGGCACTCGAGATTAATAAACTAACATTCGAAATGAAGATGTCAACTCCATATAAAATTGTATTTGTGTCGCCATATCTCCCATGTAATTTCATCTCTAGTGGTTCGAGATTAGGGGGCAAGTTTGAATTACATTAAAAAAAAAGCAGTGACGTAGTTTTTAGTCTGTGTATCTTTTAGCAAAAATACACCTAATATTTTACGACACGAAATGGTGTGTTCTGTTTGGTCGATTTCAATTTTTCATCTTAAGGAGCTATGACACAAAAATTGATACATTGATTTTCATTGGTTTTTAAAGTTGGACAACAATGTTCTCGACCAATCAGCAAACACGCCGACAAAAACATTCTTGGTGTGTCCTTATAAGTGCCGTTTTGTGACCCCAAACAAGACCATCTATAGAAACAAGCAATCCCTAGTGTGAACATGAGTTTCTAGCATCTTTGAGCAGAGGGCTTATTGTCTAACGCACTCGCAATCACGATCGTTTTCATTTTGAAAATCGAAGGCTTGTCTGCATACAAAATGAAAACAATTGCTCCACTTTGATGCCGGTTGCGATTGCGAGTGCGTTAGACAATAGCCCCTCTGGTTATTAAAACGAAAGAAATATTTTTCAATAATATACCAAGTAATAAAAATATATCACTTTTCGTAACTGCTTATTAACAGGGAAACGGTAATTAAAAAAATGAGTTACCAATCGAGAAAAATATTTCCTATTTCGTAGTGGAACTAAAGGTTAGTCCTCTAATAATATGTGAGTAACCTTATCAACTTTACGTTAAGACGGGTACTCCCGTGTGTTATCGTGTGAACTTATGACCTTATTGGGTAATTAAAGAGATTATGATTGTCGCCCACTCGCAGGTTTACTAACAAAATGGAGCCCGAGTCGGCAAATGTGTTGAAATTATTTAAGAGGAGTATTTTGCTAACACTAAACTCTTAACAAGCATTCTGTGACTGTTGGAGGGTGGGGTCAGGGTCCATACAAAATCATCAATATACTTTGGCTGCTGCATAAAATTGTTGTGGGGGAAATTTTGAACGGCTTTTCAGGCTGGCTTTTTGTTAGAATTTTTCCCTTTTTTACAAGCTTTTATTTAACTTACGCTGTTCGTATGTACACGTATGTAAGTGAGTAGTCCGTTTAAAATTCTGTAAGTAAATTTTAAACCAGTTCCTGTTAGTGGAGTGGCCGAAATTTGGACCACATATTAATGGTCTAAGATCCGAATAGGAGGCGACCTTCACCCAGCTGTTTATTCGATAAAAAGTATTTTATATCAAATTTAATATGGTAAGTATTATATGGCGAATAGGTTCACTGAAAAAATTCAGTCCAGTACAGTCCATACTAAAAAAAAACTAAACATGAGCTTTTTTTTAAATTGCTACTGCTTGTTTAATAGACTAATTACATACTAATAAAACGTTTGCATATTTTATAGACTTCATACTTTAAATTATTATGTAAAAAGCAATTTAAAAAAAAGTTTTTTTTATTTATTTATTTTTTAGTATGGTCTGCACTGGACTGACATTTTTCAGTCAACCTATTCGCCATTAATTATTAATTACCATCTTAAGTTTGATATAAAATACTTTTTATCGAATAAACAGCTGGGTGAAGATCGTCTCCTATTCGGACCTACTATAATATAAACCCGATGACAGTGAAATATGATGGTATCTAAGACCTTATCTGATGATGGAGTTGGAAAGTGGCGACAAGCTATACTTTATGTAATGTAAACCCACCATGTTGGGACTCATTAGTTTGGTCTTGATAAGCATTAATGACTTTATAAAAACTTTTCCCTTTCGGCATTATAAACTTGTCCCAAATCTGTGACAGTAGATTTTTTTTAATTTTAAACAATTAAATATACTTACAAGCAGGGTATATAATACTAGAGGACGCCCGCGACTTCATAAGCCTAGAATTAGATTCCCTCTACTCTCCCCATTTTGAATAGAATATAATAGAATAGAAATCATTTATTCAACGCATACACATTTGAAAAAAAAAGATGACTGAAAACAAAACAATTTTTAATATAATATATAATAGAATAGAAATCATTTATTTAACGCATACACATTTGAAAAAAAAAGATGACTGAAAACAAAAAAACTTTAACATGGCGTTGAAAAGGGCCCCTCTCAGCTTTATGCCACACCAAGCCGCCATTTCTTCCCATTGGGGGTCGATTTTCGGATAATCCTTTCTTAGTGCTCACTTACATCATGTAGGGGAACCCCTGTAGGTACTAAATTTCAAGTTTGTAGGTACAGTAGTTTCGGCTTTGCGTTGATAGGTATATATAAGTCAGTCGTTTGCCTTTTATATATATATATATAGATTAAGCCTGCCCTTTTTACTCATTATGTATTTACAATATAGATATATGGATAGGGTCTAACCTTGTTAGAATAACCTAAGTTTGGCATCGATTTCCTTCAAGACGCGCCGTCTTGAGTGATTGCGGCGAGTCAAGTTACAGGAGTTACTTCATTAAAGGCTTATGTTATGTACCTATATACTAGCTGTCGCATAAGACTTCATCTGAGAAAAACTTATATCTTTAAACTAAAAAAATAATACCTTGAGCCTTGAGACTTGAACTGTGTCATAAACGTTCATTAAAAGATACCTCGTAATGCCCACCATACTACAAACAGAGAGTTTTAAGGCAATAAAGTTCAATGATAGAAGTGGATCCGAACAGGAGACGACCTTCACCCAGCTGTTTATTCGATAAAAAGTATTTTATATCGAATTTAATATGGTAAGTAATAAATGGCAAATAGATTGACTGAAAAATTTCAGTCCAGTACAGAACATAATTAAAAAAAAAATGTTTTTGTTTTAATTGCTATTGCTTATGAATAAAATAATGGAAAATATTAAGCATTTAGAATATGCAAACGTTTATGTTTATGTTAATATAGACAATTATTTGGGGTAGTATACTTACGTACTTTTCGTACATACGTAGAAAAGAAAAAGTCACAACCGCTTTATTTTATTTTATTTAAAAACATGACAGAAATTTACAATAAGTAGTTTTTTCTAAAATATTGTTCTTTATCACCAAATTACCCAACACTTTTAATTATCACATATCTTGCTTTACTCTTTATAAAATATCACAGAGCACCTTTACATTCCAAAATAGCACAATAAGGCATGCTTCTGAATTTATTTCTTATTTCAGAAATATCAAAATGTCGAAATATAATAAGCGATCAAGACCACACGTTACAAGTACACTTGACACTTCTACTGTTTTTTTCTGCTCTGTGCATTTTACAGTGGACAACTGGGCCTCTGAGATCCAACACGGTAAAAACCATATCGTTTTTGATCTCTAATCGTATTGTCACTGTTTTGATAGCTCTTATTTACTTGACAGTAATGGCGTCTGACGTCATAACAATACCATAACAGGTCAACTACGATATTGTTTTTACCGTCTTGAATAGAGGCCCAGTTGTCCACTGTAAAATGCTCAGAGCAGAAAAAACAGTAGAAGTGTCAAGTGGGCGTGTAACGTGTGGCATGGTTATGCGGAGTTCCGCACAACCTACCATACTTTTGCCGCGATCGCTTATTATATTTCGATATTTGTGAAATAGGAAATAAATCCAGAAGCATGCCCTATTGTGCTATTTTGGAATGTAAAAAACGATAGCCGCACCAAAACATATTCCATGGTGGCGTGTTGTTTTTATGATAGTTCAAGTATTGGCGACAACAGGTCTGTCTGAAACGAAGCTCATGCTACTTCCGCTGTTTTTTCTATTCCGTAGTAAAATGTATCGTACTAACACAGATCAAAGCTCAATTTTCAATGTCTCACTTTGACCTGATCCGATGACGAGTGGTTATGTTTACGCCGACGTTTAATCGTCTCTGAAGCTTTCGTAGAGGTCGTTGACATCGTCCAGCACCTTCATCGCTTCGTCAGATCTTAGAATGGTTTCGCGAATCGGTTTGCCAAGGTTCCTCTGAAATAAAAAAAGCATTAAATTAAAAAAACTAGGCACCAAATCGGGAGTCATGAAGATCAAAGGGGAGAGCTACTGATCCACTTTACTTAGGTATTTGTTCAAACCATTTAATATAGGTACACACTACTGTCAACCTACGATCTCTGTTCATTACTTCTTTTTTTTTGTGTATCTCAGTCACGTAAGAATAAAAACGTAAAATATAAATTGGAAGAGCTTGCAAAGTTAACATACAATAAAAACGATAGAGTTATAACTGGACATTAGAACATACACAATATATAAATACCAATCGTTTTTATATTCTTAATTGGACTTACTTTTTCTTGCCAATAAATGAAAATGAAGTAAGATACTTACTCGTACTACACACTTATTAAAAAAACTATGGACGACTAATGACGTGATATCTCGTATCGAGATAATTAGACAAGTAGAGAACTAAAGCTTATGTCCCGAGGAAAAACAAGAAAGTAAATAATTCTACGCGGAGTATGGGAGATTACATTTTACCCGTGTAACACGGAGTATGAAATGATTAAATGATCAAATTAAATGATAGTGATACAAAACTTACAAATAGTCGGTCCATGTCAATATTAAAATCTGCCGAAACATACGCCAAAGTCACAAAACAAATGGCGAAAAAAAATAAAACGTGGCAAGTATTCATGTTTCACACTTTCACAGATGATTTAAAATAAGAACACGAGGCAAAACGCTGAACGCTTTTTGAAATTTAAATATCGAACCGATGCTCGTTTGTTTTATATGACATCGGAACCGCGTTTAAAATGCAGTTCGAGAATACAGACTTAATCGAGAACAAAGAGCACATCTTCAATTTGAATGCTAAATCAAATTCAATTCTTCCCAGTTGTAAATAAGATGGCAATTATAATGGGAGTTTTACAACACATGTGTCCTCCGCTTTAAAATAATAATATTATGACGCTCGTTTTGTTACGGTGATGTTTGTTGAATTGAACTGAACCACAAGATAAGGCGGGAACTCCCGCCGTTTGAACTTATGACCTTTTCAGTTGAATCGTGATTATTAGTGGGCGTTCAATGCCAACTCTTAGATTTACTTACTAAATGGCTCCTGAATTGGAGATAAAAAAATATCTTAGATTTAGTTTTATTTTATTTAGGGCCTGTTTCACAATCGACAAGTAAATTTATGTGCCAGTTAAACTTAGCTCTCTCCTTGTCTTTGTTCAAGTGTAAGAAAAGAAAAGGGCTAAATTTATGTGTCAGATATGCTTGACTTGACGATTGTGAAACAGGCCCTTATAGTTTTAATTTAGAATAGAATAAAATCGAGTAGAAAAAAAATATTACTGTATTTACGTTTATTAATGTTTTGTATGTTAACATCGAATAAGTGACCATTCATTAAATGTTTAATTTTTGTTGTTTTATTTATTGTGTGTTATTTTTGTATTATTTTATTATTAGTATTTATATTGACGATCTCATTTTATATTGTAATATTACATTGATGAATAAACTAAACTAACTATTCATTTTCCTGTAAAACGTTTCCTGTATCAACAACGAATTGATGAGTCATTGTAACAAAGAAATAAATCATTAACATAATATTGATCGTTGATGACTAATGAAATGACTAACGGCGGTTACCCAAATTGAGCGGGTTCTTTACCGAGGTACAGCCGAATTCATAAATATGTATGTACAGTAGGGAATGCAATTTAACCGGTTATTAACAGTTTTTGTATGAAAATAACCGGTTAAAACCGGTTATAACCGGTTATTTGCATTCCCTAATGTACAGTCACCCAACAAAAATGTTGAGCATACTTAGAACCTTGTCATTGTGAATGTCATTGTCCTTGTCATGTGTGTCATTTGAAGTTTACTGTGACAACGCACTAAAGTGCTTAACATTTTCGTAGGGGTACTCAGTCTGTACCTATACATTTTATTACCTTGTCTATTTAACGTCATGTTTAAATTGTCAATTATGAATTGTCACAACGATTAAACAACAAACAAACAAGTGACAAGGTACTAAAGTGTATACATATTTATGAACTCGAATAAAGAACTTGAGGCCTTAGACAATATGCTATACGCTAACGTAAATGATTTTCGAAAACTGATTTCCTACAGCTGCGTTTATCACGTGACAAAATGTCGATAAAACATCCGTCACTTCTGACACGTATAAAAGTACGAGAGTGACGGATGCTTTATCCACATTTTATCACACGATAAACGCAACCATACTAGGGCCGCTGTCAGAATGTATGTAAATCCTCTATTTTTTTTTTAAACGATAACGTTCTCGTGTCTAGGGCCGCTGAAACATTAGTTTAAAAGTGATTATTCGACACATTTTGTTCTCATAATATTATACTAAGTTTTGTTTTTATCTTGACTTATTTTATTTATTTTTCTCATTATTACAACTTTTACCTATGAAAATTGATATGGAATAATATGAATAAAGTGCGTTTTTACCAGTAGGCCTAGTATGGTTGCGTCTATATCACGTGTCAAATGTGGATAAAACATCCGTCACTGTCGTACTTATTTACGTGTCAAAAGGTGACGGATGCCTTATCTAAACTTTGTCATGCGATAAACGCAGCCATGGATATTAATAGAGCATAAGTACTAAAAATAGTTATTTCTTGCTCTGCCCAACTGCCAAAAAATCAAGTAGGTAGTAGTTGGGATTTTTTAGTTTTAAATTCTACAGAGTTTATAGTATACACAAAATTATATCCTGTATGAAGTGTGTATGAAGAACATTTTTGTATAGATGATTTGAATTACCGGGCAGAACGTACTAAATAAAATAAAATTAAACTGTTTATTTCAAAAATAAAAATTGCGTTATTACAATACTTCTTGTTACAATCTTTACTATTTTTAAGATTATATTAACTAAGAAGGGGTTACCCTACTCCACAGATTACTTTAAATATTATTACTTACTTACTTTAAATCTATTTGTTCTTATTAAAAAACATTGGGCAAGACGAGAATATTTACATTGTAAACATTATCTCTAAGCTATAAGTATAACATCTTGTTTATCGGACTGCGAAATGGTGTCAATTAAAAATAAAAATCACATGAGCCTCACCTAATTGCGAAGTGTAGATTATCAGTTAAGAACTAATCAAACACCTTTATTTAACCACTTAGTGCTATAAGTGCTCGTGTTAATCTTATAAGAGTATTATTAGAAATGTTTACCTACTTTAAAAGGTTTCACAACGAGAACAGTAGAACAAATGCGAAAGTATGTCTGTCTTTGTAAAACCACTTTACCGATTTTATTACAATAAAACAGTTATGGAGTACCCAATGGGACACTAGTTTATGGACTACCAATGCTTTATTCAAAGAAGTTTGAATTACGACATTGCAATGCTTATGGTTTCACAAATCTGCTCGTACGTCACAATGACCATCATCTTGTAATCTTGCTTGCAAATCATTGTTTCTGATGTTACTCCTATTTTAGCCGACTTATCCAAGATGCTGAGATAGTCACTAACTCTTCGGAACTAGGGAATGCAAATAACCGGTTATAACCGGTTTTAACCGGTTATTTTCATACAAAAACGGTTAATACCCGGTTAAATTGCATTCCCTATTCGGAACTCAGCAAACCAGCGATATACCGACAGTCGTTGGGCTGGGTGCTTCGATATTTTAAAGAAGAACAAGCTCAGTGAGACATTCTTCTTAACATAATCCACGGTAAAAGTTATGTTATAGCCCTTTGGTTAACAAAACAATACCTTAAGGCCTTGTAAAGATGCATGACGCTAAGTTAGAGATGTTTGAAAATCGAAAATGTTGGATTGACGTTAGTTGATAACGGATCACTGTGAGCTTTTAATTTTAACTCTATACATTTCGGGTCGATAGAAAATAGAATCATAAACAACGTTTTCATCTTGGCTAGGCCTCTGACAATGAACAATAAGGTTATCGCATAGCATATTTAAGCGGGTTAAACTTTAGCTATTGTGCTGTTATGAATAAGTGAGTTAAGCTTCATCGTGCGACGCATATTAAATAGTTCTAGTAGAAACTGGCTGAAACTTACACGTACAGCCAACATACCATAATGCAATATTACAAAATGCTATTTATTAAATTTTCCGGCATAAAGAGTATCCTGTATCCTTACCAAATTTAATCAAAATCGGTTCAGCGACTTATTTCTTAAAGCATAACAAACAAACAGAGTTTCTTTCGCATTTATAATGTTTGTATGGATGCAAAAATCACCCTTTTTTGTTTTGATGTTAAAATGTGAGAGCAATATTAAATCCGTTGTACAACAGCGATCCATTATGAAAGAGTTATTGATGAAACAAACAAGGGAAAACCTTTTTTCTTTACTTCCGGTGCGCCTAAATGAAAATAATATTGGCGCAATGAAACCTCGAACATAATCTGCTTTATTATTTCAATGGTTTCTGCACGCGTGCCGCAAAGTGCCTTTATTCTACAGGGTGAAACCATCTTCCCTTTGACATACTATCGTATACAGGGTGTCCCAACGCCAAAACTGAGAAGGCTGATAGAGCAGCTAAAAATTTCGAAGATGTTGATCATTTTAATCTCAATTTTTGTAATTTTCCCTTATGTCACGAAAAATCCTTCATTTCATGTTTTATTTCAGAAGTTTTGCAGTGGTATCGTTAATTTTAGAATCATGACGAATCAACGGAGTTTTTAAACCCATTTGATCTTTTTTTAATATATTTTTTAAGTAATCACATGGTTGTTGCCTGGTTAGAATAGTGTTACTCCATGTCTTCCCGTGAATGTCGTAAGAGGCGACTAAGGGAATAAAGATTTGTAGTACTGTTAGGCGAAGGCTTGCAACCTGTCACTAATACGATGGTAAACATGTTAGCTCAATTGTGCAAAATGTGGTTACAGAATTCTCAACAATTTTTTAGAGTTGTAGGTAATTCTGTAGCTCTGCCTACCCCTCTTTGGGAGTGAAGGCGTGAGTATATATATATGTACATAAAGTTGTTTTCTCCATACAAAGTGAAAAGCAAACACGGAACACCTAGTATAGAGAAACAAACTTTATGGCAAAAATGATTAAAAAAAACATGCAAGTCGAGTTGAAAACTTCGCTAATTAGTAATGATTCTAATAATGTAAAATATCACTGTTAAAATTATGAAATAAAAAATGAAATTAATGATCTTTCGTGAGGGAAAATTACAAAAAATTCAGATTAAAATGATCAATATCTCCAAAACTAGTAAAAATATCTGAACATACATAGGGGTTAAATCGATTGCTTTTTAACTGCTCTATCAGGCCTCTAAGTTTTGGCGTTGGTTTTAAGGACACTTACCCCATTACTAATAAACGTTGAGTAACCGTGGTGTAGTTAAACCATGCTTTGTCCTTATTTGTCATTGTGACACTTGAATTTGACAGATAAGGACAAAGCATGGTTTAGCTACACCACTGTTACTCAACGTTTATTAGTAAGGGGGCCAGTATAGAACCATTAAACCCAGGTTGAGGGTTGGCAACGCATTTGCGGACTTAGGATTAAGTCTTAAGATTGCCGTCTCAAAACCCTCTTACCATCAGGACCTGATAGCCCGTGTGCTCGATTGACTCCTGAAAAACTGTAATGTGAATCCTGACATAAAAAGTGTAGTTAAAGTGACACGGGACAAAAGTAATCTCTTCCTTTGACCGTTACTAAACAATCCGGAGGGCTTATTGTCTAAAACACTCGCAATCACGATCGACTTCAAAGTGGAGCAATTGTTTTCATTTTGTATGCAGACAAGCCTTCGATTTTCAAAATGAAAACGATCGTGATTGCGAGTGCGTTAGACAATAAGCCCTCGGGTCAGCGTTTTGTTACCATCTTCCTGGTTGTGTTACTATTGTTACTAATCCTAAAGGAGATTACGATAAGGCAATGTCCTTTAATGTTATCCCCGTCTTTGTCTCGATCTTATATTGAGGTCGTGAAACAAAAAATAGTAATTGTTTTTTTACGCGGATTCTTCGAATTTCGAATCGAACTCGCGTCAGACCAAGCGATCGAACAAGAATTCTATGCATTATCTCTTACGTTTTCTTTGTAAAAATAAAGACAAAACATGTTCTAGAACATTCGCTCGTTTGGTCTAAACCCACCCTTAGCATCGGGCTCGAACAAAGATATGAAAACTAATTAAGTAACTATATGGTAAATAATGAAAGTGATTTTCGATTTCAGAAAACGTTTGGCAGCTTACAGATTCTTATTTACCTACTTTTGAATAGTTATGATAAAATTTATCATTTTATTACCTACTTAATGACAATGAGAACTTTTTTAAAAGGTGTTCTAAAAAAATCATGCTTGTAGAGGTTTGTCTCAAAAGCATACCATATTTTTTATTTTGTTTATTATTTACTGAGAAAATAAATAAATAAATTTCTGCTAATGGCTAAAAGCTGGTCTTTTCTACGTCACAGCTAGTGCTAAGTAACGCGGTTACAAACAAAATGACATCATTACGACCACTAGCCCAAAGCGCGCTAAAAAAATATCATTTCTCAATAAAATAATTATCAAAAAAAGCTTCCTCTATAGGAAGCTCAAAAGCGTACAACTAAGCGCATAGTGCTTATAGAAGTATAATTTTTATCAGAAAACTTCTTCAAAAAAAATCCTGTTCATTGTAAATTTTATTAGATTTTCTGATTTCAATTACTTGAGGAAACTTCCTAATCGTTCGCGCCCTAAAAAAATATGAAAACCGTTTACTTTTATTGAAATTAAAGTATAAAATAAAGGCGGTAATTCATCAGGCATCTAAAATAACCAACATTTTGGATGCCAACAATTTTAATGTTTGTATAAAATTACTTCTTTTTCCTTTTTATAATTTTACCTGCCACATGAAAATACACACACACTCATATAACACAGATTAGCGATAACCCCGTCTCTCGAGACCATTGATAAACTAATGAATACAATTCCTTTATCAAAATGTAAACTACTCGTGGCATTGAGGGGAACACCCTGCGTCTGCGCCGCGGTACTTAACCTCTATAACGGTTTCATTTACAGCCAGTACCAATCTTAGCACATTGGAATAAAGTTAACTTTGGCTTGTTCTTATGCTATTAAACTTGGTAATGTATAAACGTTTTAATCGTATATAAGGATTGGGATATGTTCGGAGCATCATTCTACATCCCAACGTGGTATAAGCTACATTCATTTGTTTTCAAAAACTAAACTAATCCCTCTCACAATGGATTTCTCCAAATTGTTCTTCTTGTTCTTCGCTTTCTTCGTTGCTTTGTGCTCGGTGAACGCCGCCCCTGAACCGAGATGGAAACCGTTCAAGAAACTTGTAAGTACAGAAAGTATTTCGACAGTTTAGTCAAAAACTTTAAACGTTGAGCCACCATGAAATCCCTGTCAAATTAATCATTACCTTAGAGCGACATGGTTATATAGTGAGTCGACAATAGGGAATATTCATAACTTGTTTTTACAGCGTCAATAAAATCTGATTCATGTAAGACAGTTGACAAATTATTATTTTTTGAAGAGCCATAAAAATAACCAAGATATAAGCCAAAAAAGATTTTTTCCTATCTCTTTCTAGAAAAACAGAATTTTACATAGAATTTATATGGCCGACCTGTTACATGATGTCACAGTGCATATCGGGTCTCTCTGTCTAATCGCTGTCTACCAGTTTAAAATGCTTGTATCATCCGTATTTCTTGACCGATTTTAATTTCAATAGACGGATAGACGAACATAGCGAAACTATAAGGGTTCCTTGTTGACTATGGAACCCAAAAAAGTAACGAGATTTACGAGGAAGTAAATATTTCGGGAAACGCACAGCTGTTTGTTAAATAAAAAAGTAGAAGAATTTTATTAATAACATTTCTCGCAATATTATGGAAATGGTACCGCTAGTAAATTAAATTTCTGGAAATGAGTCGACGATAAATTGATGATTCATTTATCCATGGATACCATTTCATTTTATTTTCTTGGTGTTAATGTATTACGTTGTCATAATAGTACATACACAATATAAAGTTGTATTGTTTGTGTTTTTTTATAACTTTTTGGATGCTATTTAATGCGAGGGTATTACACCTACTTAACTGTATTTTAATTTTGAAAAAGGCATCGTAAATGTTAAATATACTAGTCATGATCTAAATCGGTACGGTACAAAACACATTAACAATGCAATAGTTTAGTCTTGAAGTGAATTTATTCGCTTTTAGTCTTTTGACATACATACATACATAAACTCACGCCTTCATTCCCAGAGTGGGGTAGGCAGAGCCACAAACTCATCAACAACTCCAAAAACTTGTTGATAATTCTGTGACCACATTTTGCACAACCAGGCTAAGATGTTATCCAGTGTATTAGTGACAGGTTGCAAACCCATCGCCTAACAGCACTACACAGCCTTCTTAGTCGTCTCTTACGACATCCAATGGAAGACATGGAGTGGCAACATTCTAAACCCGGCACCACACGGGCACGGTAGTCTTTTGAAACATGCAAATAAGGAAAATTGAAGTGATATCACAGTCTTGTAAAGAACAGGACTACAGTTCAAAGAAAAACTAGTTTACAAAATAAATATTGATTTTGGCGTAACATGAACACAAAATTAATTAACAGCGTTTGTTTGGTTTCCGCTAGCTGAAGTGTTTTCGACAAACCGCACTCAATTCCAATTATCCAAACAGAATTCCGGAAATTGGTATTATTAAAGCAAGCAAACAGATTTTCCAACAACAATTACAATCTCCGCAAAATTTTGTTGTCACTCTAAATACTATCAATAATAGTGTCTTAGATATCAGATGATGGAGTTGGGAGGAGTCCAAAAGGCTCACAGCTGTATATAACGAAGACTCACCAAATATATTCGCTAGATCGATCTTAACGAGCAAAAGATGACTATGCAAATAAAGTACCGTTGTAAAAACCTTGGCTCATAATAATACATTACTTAACAAGGGCTGTAAAAGAAAGAAAGCCCGAAATCGCAGGTATTTGAGACCCGAGCCGTAGGCGAGGGTTGTAAATATGCGATAGAGGGCTTTCTTTTTTACTGCCCGTGATGAGTACACAATTTTACGTCTTCACCTGGCCACAATGCGAGTTTTACCGTGCGCGTAGCGTGCGATAAAACTCACATTATGGCCAGGTGTTACGTAAATTACGTTTATTACATCAACTTCTTGTTTTCAGGAGAGAGTTGGCCAGCACATTCGCGACGGAATAATCAAGGCTGGACCTGCTGTAGCAGTTGTTGGACAAGCAGCCGGTATTGCTAAAGGCTAAACAATATATCATACCTAGTCTATATTCGTAGGAGCCTTTGGCCTTAGACAAGATGCTTAACGTTAACGCTAAATGATTTTGAAAACTGTCTGAAATTGACATAAGCGTTCGACATGGCCATCTGGCTGCTTACGTCAATCCCATACATTTTCAATAACGATATCGTTCTCTCAATACATCTTGTATAGGGCCACTTGTCTGTTGAACATTGAACTGGGCATCAGTTCAATGATCTTGACATAGGCATTAAATTCAATACCACAAAAGTATAAAGTTAAAAAACAATGCGAGCAAGAAAAAACCATAGAACGTGTTTAGTTACAAGTACAGAAAGCGTTCTTCCTACTCTGAGCTTCCCTTTCTATCGTAGAAACGTTCGCAAGTTTGTATTCAATCGCACGCTAGCTAAGCCCATACAAAAATCACAACCGAAGAATTGTTACTTCACGTCTAAATTGTGAAGTGAGCTGGGCTGGACAAACCACTCTTTTGTAAGGTTTTGTAAAATCTTGAGAACGGCAACGCTTGATTGCTCTTAGGTTCCTGAATATCCTTAGGCAACGAAATCCTTTTTTAAGATGGTCAATCTTTGCCTATCATTTGGGTTTTTAGCTTTAGATTTTTGTGGTAGTGAATTTGGACAATTAGTTCTACGAAACTATTTATTTATTTGTTAACGTCTACTGCCATTGATAGTCGTAATTTACTTAATTATTATTGTTAATTTGTTCTCGAATTTAATCTTCTCAAATCTGTCTGCTGAGTAATGTAATGTTCTACTTCTTCCTCTTATTAAAATGTATTAAATAATTTATAATTTTCCATTTTCTGTAAAACTTTCAACACATTTCAATGTAAATAGGTATTATTAGTAAGTAAAATAAATATTTATTAATGTTAATGTTTTGTTATTATCACTTTAAGCCCTGAAGATCTATTTTAAATTTGGCAACTCTTTCTTAACATTTAAGATTTAAACAAAGATTAGTAAATCTCACTGTATTGTTTTAAGGTTTTTCAATAAACTAAATAATTATGTTTAAATTGAATTTGACACAAAGGTACCAGTCTGTTATCTGAACAAAAGATTATATTTTTCCTTGCAAAATGTAGGAGAACGGACTCGGAGAAAACAGTATTAAATGAGTTTCACGCGAACGTAGGGGCGGACAAAAGAAATAAACATTTTTATAGAAAAGCCCGCAAAATAATGGAACCCGTTTCAGAGCTGATATATCTAGAAAGGTCCAGCCGAGTTTTACCAAACCTATTGGTCTAAGATCCGAATGGAGACGACCTTCACCCAGCTGTTTATTCGATAAAAAGTATTTTATATCAAATTTAATATGGTAAGTAATATATGGCGAATAGGTTGACTGAAAATTTTCAGTCCAGTAGGTACAGTCCATAATAAAAAAAAACTGTTTTTTTTAAATTGATATTTCTTGTTTAATAGACCAATTACATACTAATCAAAAGTTTGAAGCCTATATAGAATATGCAAACGTTAGGTTTAGTGCAAATTATTAGTAACGACTTACCTACCTACCCAATGGTTACGATGGAAAAAAATAGTCAACCTAAGCGCATTCCTTGAGTACGGTTTAAAAAAACAACTTTATTTTAAATAGCCCGAATTACTTTTTTAGGTAAGACTTTTCAATAACTCAGAACAAAAGGTAAGTCAGGTCAGTTAGTAAAATAATAAATATCATTCGCACGGCGCTATTCACGAATGTACTTCAAAGGATAGTGGATCAAACTCCATGACAACGAATACCTGAGTATACTGAGTAATCCCGTTGATAGAAAAGGACCAGTTTATTTGTGTGTTTTGTTTACCTTGATTCGATTGCTATACACGAGGTTTATTTTATCAAGCGATAAGACTCACTCTGTATTTCTGTTTGAATTTACTTTCCGTGATGTTATTGTGTCTGGCGTTCACTAAATAACAGTTGTATACAATACAACAATACAATATTAATGTATTGTTGCTTGTTGTATTCAAGTAATAAAGATATATAAAACTGTACCTGATTGTGATTATTTCATAATTTATTGAATTAGGGGCACTTTCCGTAAAAGTTCAAAGATATCTCGATTTAGATTTATTTAGCTAGGCCGTAAGCATTTAAACAAGTGTAGAACAAGAATTTTTCTGGCCATAGGGAGGGCTTATTTCAACGCGCCTGAAATGGCTGCGTCAGCTTAGTTTTTATTTTAATTTATCTCGGGAACCCGTAAATGTATCGAGTTGAAATTTAAACCATATACTCAAATCTACAGTCCCTTGAAGCTGTGAAAAAATCAAACTTCTACATTTACGTAAAAAAAAGATACGGCCGTTTATGTCGCAAAAAACGTGTATTTAGACACTCTCGACGGAATCAAAATGTATAGGGTATTTCCCATTGACCTAGAACTATGAAATTTGGCAAGTAACACCGTCTTTTACTACAAGTATAGGAAAAAACTGAAATTTGTACATTTTTAGTTAAATCACAAATAAAAACAGGGTCTTTATGCAAGGAACGGCGGCGGTGCAAATTTTGAATTGAGTTGACCGTGTCATGTGCGGAACCCTCGGTGGGCGAGTCCGACTCGCCTTGTCCGGTTTTTTCTACCATGCCTCGATGTTTTTCTCATAAAATATAATGCTTCCGAGTACGATTTGTAAGCTCATCTGTGCCCATTTAACAAATTGCACTCTCTCGCTCTCTTTTGTGAGTTAAAAAGAGAGGAACGCGTTGAACTTGATGTTTGTACACATCGTGAATTTGTTATGACCTTTTTATGAAGTTGATCGAAGTCGTTTGATTCTTGTATGATGATGAAGGTGGCATTTTTGCAAATGCTGCAGCAAATGGAAAGTTATTAAATACTTTAGAGCATTATTAATAAGATATTTAATATTAGGATAATAATAAAAAAGTTTATTGCAATGTTTATGACACAGTCATATGATGAGATAGTTTCGGCAAAACAAAATGAGATAGTTTTGGCACATACGAGTACTTAGACAATATCCAGAGAAAACATTTGATTTTTAATTGAAAATTGTAAAATTAGAATATAATAGTGTCTTCGTAAAATTGCTGTCAAAGATGTGTATGATATATTCAAATTCTTTCCTATTTTTATCTTTTCTTTTGGTGAGACCATCGTAACATTGAACCAACGAGAAACTTCTCAAGTTGTAAAAGTTATTTATGAAAAATTCTCGTTAGCTTCTTAGAATATTCCTGAGTTTTGTACGGTACAAGAAGATTTACTGTCATTAGGTACAAATGGAAAATCGTCCACGTGAAATAACCATTCTGAAAATGGGTCAAAAGTAATAGTGTCCAAAGTGAATTTAGTCAAAATGTAATTGTGCTCAAAAGTATTTACAACCAAATTTATATTCGTTGTAAATGAATTAAGTCTCAATGGAATTTTGTCCATTATAAATTATGACCAAAATGAAATACGCACAAGTGAATGTAGTGTAATATGAATTAAGACCATATAATATAATATAAATTGTACAAATTTTCAGGTAGGACGTATTTACAATTGGTCATATTTCTGAGTGTACGTAAATACAAATGGACATATTTTTTTCGTCCAATGTCATATTGGACAATTTTACCATGGGACATGATTCCATTTTAGACGTTTTTCAAGATGGACAATTTTCCTTTTTGTTGTATTTCAAATGGTCATTTTTCTGAACTGACGTATAATTTCAAGTGGACGATTTTCCATTTGAACCTAATAACAGTAAATCTACAAGATCTATTGGAATTCTTTTAAATGTTTCCGAGAATGATGTTGGTATGTTTTGTCAAGATTTCTAAACTTTTGAGAATATTCTTCTCAGGGCCCGTATTATGGTCGCCTTTATCGCGGGGATAAAGCTTCCGTCACTCTCGCACTCACATACTGGTCAGAAAGTGACAGATGCTTTATCCACGCTTATCTACGTCGATAAACACGACCATAATCGGCCCGCAGAAGTAAAGTTCATCGATATAAGGCTGGAAGTTTTCCTCAAAGATGTTGATTTTTCTTTGGAACAACACCACGGAAGGTTCTTCTGATATGATACCATTTTTGTTATGAAGTAATAAATGTCCATTTTTTCATTTTCACTCTTTTATCGCTTGTCACATCTAAAGCATAATCAAACTATATTTTTATGAACCTTGACGCGATAAAAAAGGAGAAATCCTTACTTTTATAGATAAATAACTAATATTTTAAAAATATAGTTGGTATCACAGATTGCTGACTCGTCAATTTCGTTCTGATTCAAAATTATGTTGACTTTCAACTACAACCCTTGACAGCTGCAAGCAATTTCTAATTGATTTTGTTAAAATAACTAAAATCGGTTGTCGACACCTTCAACAACAAGACGAAGTCACGATGACGATGACGTCACGAGTGTCACGACCCCTCTTCGAGGTCCGACGCACCTGACTGGTCAGAATGTTGCGTACCACCGAAACGGCAACATAATTATATCAACCTATTTTGTTATTATAATCCAATGCTTTATTTGGGAATTAAATTCTGTTCAAACAATCCTACGTATCAATCTAAAGACCTTTCCTGTAGAGTACTGAGCATCGGTAAACAAAAGAAACACATCCTCGAAAGTAATGAAGTTACGAAATATTTCGACTTCATTTATACCTTTGATAAACCCAACACGCTTTAATTCGGCCATAGCGTGATACCTACCACTTATAAACAAGCGACGGCAAAAACTATCGCCCAGTTTTCTTCCGCAATTCTATGGGAACTGGGCTATATTACTTGCCAGTGACTTTTTATTTAACTGAAACATGCTTAGTATAACTCGATATAACGAAGCTTAGTTATTCATTTCGCCTGCGTGTTCTTTACCATTTCCGTCAACTGATGACGTGAGCCATATCTTTGACCATTTAACTCTAGATTTTTCAGTAGAGTTAAAATTATCAGCCGTCGTAAAAGTTATGAAACACTATTGCCATTAAAACCACATTTTACTTTTGTTTTTTTTTATTTCGTTGCTAAAGGTTACTGAGTAAAAACGAAAAATGATCAATTTTTTAGAACATGGGATCTCAAATCGTACCATGTGCAACCCGTTGCTCCTGAGACTTATTTAGTTAGTACAGTCAACAGCATAAATAAGTGATCATTTATGTACTTTGTCGCTTTCAATCTTGTATAACATTTCACAATTTTGTATTACATTTCAAAGACGACTTTAAAGTGACAAAGTACATAAATGATCACTTATTTATGCTGTTGACTGTACAAGAAATTAAAAAAAAAAACAAGTGTACTAATGCAGAATTGAATTCATCTGAAGCGGCTAACAACTTAAGAACTTAATGAATAAACATTGACAAGAAAGTATTGTTATCATAAAAACCAACCGGAAGCTAAAGATACGATAATTCATTTCATATTGAATGAATCCAGTGAGTATATTATACAATACAATTGATTATTTCAAACACACTGACTCGACTGACAATAACACGTTATGAAAAAAGAATTTCATTTAATTTATAATGGCATTTGACGTAAATTCCACATAGAAAGCAACCCACAGACCCACAGAAGAATCGATAACGACTGCTGCTGGCGAAATAAGGGTTATGTAGTCACTCGGGCCTGACATAGTTCGTCTTGACGAGTTGAACAGAGCGTGTAAATAGCCTTTGACGGTTAAATTTACTTGTTTGTTTGTGGAACAAATAAAGCCACTATACAGGGCAAGCAGTCCAATTGGGTTAGCAAGGAGAATACGGAAACTATAAACGTAAGGATAGTATAGTATAGTGTTGTTAGGAAACAAAGTCTCGATTTTAGAAAAATAAAGGTGCGTGAGTTACTAGCGTATTACGGATATGTGGAGTCAATTTTACGATACGGTATTGTATTCTGGGGTAATACAGTACAAAACTCGATCCAAAGTGTTTTTAAAGCGCAGAAGAAATGTATAAGAGCAATGTGCAATATTAAACGAACTGAATCATGTAAACCCCATTTTAAAACACTAGGCATATTGACCTTACCAAGTCTATACATCTTCGAAGTGTCAGTCTTCGTTAAATCGAATCCAGGTCTATTTCCACTTAAAAGCTCCTGCCCAAGCGGAAGACCGATTCGGCATAAATATAAAATAAATGTGGTACCTGGCAAAACTGTATTTTTAAGAAAAAGTATATTGGGAATGGCAACGAAAATCTATAACTTTTTACCAGATGCTCTTAAATGTCAAGATCTTCACATATTTAAAAAGAACCTGAAAAGCAAACTGGTCGAAAGAGCTTATTACACGCACAATGAATTTTTTAATGACAAAGTCTGATTGTAAATGGTTTGTATTTTTAAATCAGTTTGATGCATGTTTAATATAAGAACTTAATATGAGCTATGTCATAATAAACATGGCTACACGCCGTAGGCTACACTTAGCCTCACTCATGTTCGACATCGTGATTCGTCAGCTCCCCTCGTACCTTTACAGTAAACTGACGTGGGCACATAACTCCAGGTCTCTCGAGGTTAGATCCGCCAGGTGCCTCCAACTTGTCTGTCCGCCGCATCAGTCAGCCGCCTTCCGTGGTAGTTTTTCGGTACGCTGCTACAGCGTGCTGGAACAATCTGCCTCCACCTATTCGATCGCTGAAGACCATGTACAATTTTAAACTTAAATGCAAGGCTCTTCTATTTACGGTTCAATAATCGTAGTATGAGGGCTATGTCTTTTTACTTTTTAATAAAGTTACTTTTCTCAATAAGGCTAAGCATGTAACATATTAATAGTAAAATGTTTTGACTTACCTTGTCGGCATGCAGCACCTTGCATCGTGTATAATCTGTTATTTTATTTTGTAATATTCGTGTACTTGTAGAATTAGTTACTTTAAATTGTAGTTTAGTATCGTCGTTCGCTAATAGTTATTATACAGTATTTGTTCGTAATGTAACTGCTCGTGCAGCCTGCCTGGCCGGGCAACAGTGAACTCTGATTGGCCGGCGGATTCGCGCCACCAAAGACCGGAAACGGGCCACTGTACTAATTTAAAAGTTGTTTATTCATAAGGTGATGTCGGTTTCTGCTATGACTTTATATTACTCTAATTTTTATGGTGGACGCCACTATCAAAGATCATGATTTCTGTAATTGGCTCTGATTTGATACAACTCAACATTCAATATGTTGACTTGCTCAAGTGTTGCCATACAACAATAATTAGTAATAGTTGATTTCTAGTTATAATGTCTCCATTTATTTAACGTTTTTCTTTTTTGTATATTTACTGTAATTTTTAATTATGTCGGCGCCATAATGGAACCCTTTAGTAATTTGTTAATTTTTTTTTTTGTTGTTTTTGTACGCCGCAAGGCAGAACATAGAGGTCGCTTAAATTATTCTAAGAACTATTATGTATACCTGTGTTTCACAAAATAAAAAATATAAATAAATATAAATATAATATAATGAGTAGATTTATACACACTTAATTCGTTTTTGTTGGGAACCAAACATTTTCCCTTTTTTTAACGTTTTGAAGAACCTCGGGTTATTTTAAATACATAAAATAAATAAACATCAGGCGACAATGTCACACACATTGAACTAGTCCCAAACTAAGCTCAAGGCTTGTATTATACTAGATAACCATTTAAATATTTATAATAGAGAAATAAATAAATACATAGAAAACATCCAAGACTCAGAAACAAATACATACGCTCATCACACAAAACCGGGAATCGAACTCTGATGGTACGAAATTTAAAAAAGTAAATGTGTCATCAGACGAGCTAAATTTAACTGTCAAAACTCATATTTATTTCCGTAACATCACACTAGTACATCAACCCAATGTAAAACACGTCCACCCGTAGGGCGAGTTTGTATTGGGCCAAAGAAGCCAATGATTTGCAAATGTTACTACTATTGTAAATGCGAAAGTTTGATTGGATAAAATCTGGATGCAATTTGGCACAACGATAGGTAAGTAAGTAAGTAAATTATTTATTTACAAGAACATGAGTACATTACATGATAGTACAAGCAAGATATAAGGAGTTCCAACATGTTCTGCCATTAGACAGAGTGTAAATATCTAGTATTAAAAATAATAATGCGGCTTAGTTAATATGTCAAAGAAATAATATCAATTTTCAATTAAATAAGATTGTATAGCCTGGAATAGCACCAAGTTCGCAAGGCTAATTTTTATTCCGAAAAATATGGCAGTTTTCAAGGGAGTACTGGTAAACAACTTCTATGCAGGCGAAGTCACCGTCAACAGATATTTCTTCATAATAATAATAATACAGATTCCTTATAAAAATAATGATAATAGTGGAATAGAAATTTACTTTACAGCATTTCACACGATAGACGATGGGCTTAGCCTAAATACATTTTTAATTCCAGACTAATGGTTTTCAAACCAAATCGACCGGACAAAATATGACTCAACACAATTATTAATTTATTTTTTACCCTTGACCTTAGGTCATTCTAAACCATTGAACACGCAACGATAAGAGAGTTAAGGGCGACTCATTTTAGTAGGCTGATAAAATTAAGCAACGACGTAAAGAACAAAATCCAGAAATACTGGACATTAAATACTAGAAAAAAAGAAAAATTGAATAATGTTTTGAATGTTTCTGAGGGTCTCTATTGGATCGCATAATTTTTTTACGCATAAGGTATCTTTACGCATAAAATCGTTTGACCTAAAACGGTTTTTACAATAGAAAACGTTTTATTTTAATTATTTTAAAAATCTAACCTTACCTAACCTAACCTAATCTACACAATAGACGTTTATTTAATTTTGAAATGGCAGCCTAAAGGGAGTTTATGCGAAAAAAAAATATGCGTAAAAAGTTTATGCGTTTCAAAGGGATCCCGTTTCTTATGTTTTTTACTAAGCCCTAATGGATAATACAGGATGGTTACCAGTAGAGTGGAATGCCAAGACATTAACTCAGATTTATTTCAGAATTACTAGCCTGAAATTACAGGACAGACAGTCGGAAATCCGATGGAGAGATCAGAGGGCTTATTGTCTAACGCACTCGAAATCACAACCGGCTTCAAAGTGGAGCTATTGTGTTCATTTTGTATGCAGACAAGCCTTCGATTTTCAAAATGAAAACGATCGTGATTGCGAGTGCGTTAGATATGCCCTCTGATGACAGTTGAACGCCTTTGCCCGCGACTTCTTCCACATATAACCGAGTTGACCGCTACCACTTTTCCAGGAAAAAAAATCAATCTGTGCAAATTTTATCATTCATTGGTTGAGGCTTTGAGCGAGGGAAGAAATAAACAAAAAAACTTTTCCGAAATAGATAAATATTTCAAAAACTTAATAATGCAGAACGGCTTTAAAACCCTATTCCTCGAAACGGTTTTCGAATTAGAGTAATTGTTTATACAATCCCAACTTCGCTTCGTCATTTCAAGATAGCTCTTATCTGTCTTCAAAAACCCTTAGGTACTCTTGATGCCAGGTGTACACACTCGCGCGCGTCGAGATACATTGATGTTATTATAAAAGTTTTACAGTCCGTCTCGTATTTAAAGACGGCAGTGTATCTCGGCCTCGCGTTGGCTCGCGTGTGTGTAGACCTGAGGGGCTATTGTCTATCGCACTTGCAATCGTAACCGGATTCAAAGTGGAACAATTGTTTTCATTTTGTATGCAGCCAAAGCCTTCGATTTTAAAAATAAAAACGATCGTGATTGCGAGTAAGTTAGACAATAAGCCCTCTGGCATCAAGACATTTGCCCCGCAATTTGAAACAAGACTAAAAGTATAAATGGCTATCGTTATAACAAATTCTCTGTAAATATTTTTATTTAGTAACCAGTTAAGAGTCTAAAGGTGTATAAAATGAAAGCACCAGCTCTGAAATGTGTTCACTTTCACACGCTAACCTCAGCCTTGGTCTCGCATATTAAATACAATTAGGTATAAACTTTGTAAACGCTTTTTATGAACCTCAGCCTTCCTTGGTATAGCTCAGGTTTTTGTTAAAACAATGTTGCTAGGTTAAATTGAGGCATTTTTAGGGTTCCGTAACGCAAAGGATACTTTCGTTGCCCGTCTGTTCATTCTTACTTTAGAGAGCTGTATCTTTTAAATCATATTACAATAGTATAGATAGACTGTTGATTTTTTACAGAAAATATGAATATGAGTTCCGGATTCCTAACAAAAAAAATAAACGAGATTTAAAGCAGTTACTTTCGTTGCTATTTGCTTTTGTTCTAAAGTCAAAACGGTAGTAGGTACCGGGTTATGTATGTATGTATGAATGTAAACTCTTTATAATAAAAAAACTTAAAAAAAACAGAAATACAAAAAGGTATGTACAAAGGCGAATTTATCCCTTTAAGGGATCTCTTCCAGTTAACCTTTGGTTATATTCTACTCGGTAAAAACCATTATTGCTTTTGACATAGGTATTATCGCATTGTCAACGTTACGATAGTTCTTATTTACTTATCAGTAACAATGAAACAATACGATAGCATGTCAAAAGCAATATGGTTTCACCGAGTAGAATAGAGCCCCAGAAAACCAACGCTAATGTCATAATAAACTTCAAACAAAACAATTGATAGTGACATTCTCAAAGACGATTAAGAAAGAGACTTATCCAATTTTTTACCTTACTGCATTGTAATAGGGTCCAAAAGTGGATACATCTCTTTGTAGTTAACTGTACAGTCACCCAATAAAAATGTTAAGCATACTTAGAAACTTGTGTCTATTTTGTTGTTTGTTATTTTCCCGTTTTTACAATAAAGTCTAATTACATACATACATACAGTCTGTATTAGTATATTACTTAACAAGGGCTGTAAAAGAAAGAAAGCCCGAAATCGCAGGTATTTGAGACCCGAGCCGTAGGCGAGGGTTATAAATATGCGATAGAGGGCTTTCTTTTTTACTGCCCGTGATAATGAGTACACAATTTTACGTCTTCACCTGGCCACAATGCGAGTTTTACCGTGCGCGCAGCGTGCGATAAAACTCACATTACGGCCAGGTGAAGACGTAAAATATATTATCCAAAATCGGGCGTAAAAATATCAGACATGTCTCTATTACTAAAGAAATCAGAGCGTTTTAGATAATTTTGCGCCCGATGTTGGATAATATTATTGCCGGTGACTGTACATACAATTACAAGCGACAAATTAATATTGTGAGTCAGCGGCCCGTTTCACGAAGCTACAAGTTACAAATTACAAGCGCAAGTCTCTTTCTAACTCCTTTTGCTAGAAAGAGAGTTCCGCTGGTAATTTTTAACTTGTAGCTTCGTGAAACAGGCTGCAGGTAGTACAGAACCTGCGTAGAGTCAGGGTCGCACTTGACCGGTATTTTTTATCTCTTTTTGCTTGTTTTAGCACTCCTTTAATAAAGGATTTGTATAGGACATTCAAAGTTATGAACATGAAACGAGTTGTTTAGTATTATATTTACAGCCTTATCTTTGTTATATTTTGCTACTGGGGCTTTATTCTTGTAGGTAAAACTATATAACTTTCGTATTGTTTTTAAGTCGGCCTCTGTTACTGTCAAGTAAATAAGAGTTATCATAACGTTGATAATGCGATAAAATGACAAAAACAATATTGTTTAAGCTTGTAGAATAGAGCCATTGGTGTTTTTAGGGTTTCGTACCCAAAAGGTAAAAACGGGACCATATTACTAAGACTCCACTGCACACTGTCCGTCTGTCTGTCCGTCACCAGGCTGTATCTCATGAAATACTAAAAACAGAATAAAATATATACTTAAGTGTCCCATACAACAAAAGTGACTTTTAGCCGTTTTTTCTCGATATTAATAACGGCAACTGGTATAGTGTCTAATGTTTTATAGATAATGGTACGGAACCCTTCGTGCGCGAGTCAAACTCGCACTTGGCCGGTTTTTTAAAATGACGTGGAAAGACGACAAAACACATCAAACCCCATCAAATCAGATCAATATGTTGTAGATATTTACGTATTCGTTTCCTAGAAAAATAATAAATAACAAAAACAGAAACGTACAAAGCTAGATTTTCATAATAAGCACAACATATTAAAAAATCGTGGAAATCAGACTTGATTAGAGGTGAGAAACGTTATCGCCCGTCGATATTGAGCTAAATTTGTGTAGAAAACTTTTAACAGCTAAGCGATTTAAGAGTGGCTTCACAAATCTTCTTAACTATAATATCACAATAGTAATTTACTTGTTTAACGAGAATCACCCATTCATTTTTGTTTCTCAGGTTGTGAGTGAGCATTTCAGGTATTTTCCTAAAATAATAACAATTGGGGTTGTTCATATTTTTACAATTACTCTAATTCGAAAACCAGTTGGAGGATCAGGGTTTTAGAGCCGTTCTGCATTATTAAGTTGTTGAAATATTTATGTTTTTTGATATTTCGACAAAACTACCTTTAACCTTTGTTTGACTTTCGTTTTCGGCTTGAAGCCGTCCTAGGTGTATCTTACGGGTTAGGCGAAAAACCGCTTGAAATAGTAAGTTTTAATACACTATTACAATCACTTTTTATCATTATATATAATTTAATTGTTGTAATTTATTAGACGCCATATATATAATATAGATAAATGCCAACCCAAATTTTAAATAATCATGTCATCCATATAATGTCTGCTAAATAAATAAAGATATTACAACAAAACTTTTGATTCAAATACAAAATTAATTACCTATTCTTTCGAATTAGAATGTAAAAACTGTGAGTTATTTTTTTGTCTATCCAAATTTTGACAGCCGCTATGCTTAATGTCAATCCTTGCAATCCAAAATTAAACAGTCATTTCAATAGGATTTAATTTAGGTGCAACAAGAAATAGAATTCAATGCTGCACAATTTATATAACTAGTTTAATCCATTTCAGTGCCAAAGACTAGAATTGTGAGTCAATTTTGTACAGAAATAGGTAAGCTGGGCACGTGTAGTCGTTTGGATTTAGTCGATACGTTTTCCAATCGGACCCAAAAGCGTTGCAGGTGACAGCGTTTCAGTGGTAAGTGACAGGTTAACTTTACCTAACCGCAGAAGTTTGGCTCTATGCATACAATTTAATACAATACAAATCAGCTGTTTTCCTATAAATAAATAAATTTAATAGGTACTGTTTATTGAACACCACATACAATAACAGCATGGAAAGAAAATAGAAAATAAATATGTTACCTACATAGTAAGGCAACAGGCGCGGTTTCATCGATAAATAGTGACGTCTTCCAGACAACCCTATTAAGAAGCGAATTGTATAGATAAAAAATGCATATTCCAGGAATAATAAAAACCTCACCTCATTTTGGAAAAGATGACATATTATTTATTTCAGTACCTACCTAACACAAAAATATAATAGGTAGTCAAAAAATATTTATTTTTATTTTTACTCTAGTTCAAGTGATCTAAAAGTGGCTTAAGTGAAAAAGCTGATAAAAATTGTCGTATTAGTCTTATCGTATTTTTCAGAAGCATTGCTATGATTTTAAATTAGGCGTCTTTATAACAACGTCACTTTAGTGACATCTGACGCTAATTTGATCCAATAATGATATCAGCTCAGAATAATGCACCATAATCATCTTGTTTTGCCCTCAACAAGAAAAGAAAAGATCCAAATTAAATAATCAAGGCAAGGTCTGTTGATTTGACGCAAAATTGCTCTTTAATGATGAGAAAACCGCCATAAGCAGGTTTGGCAGCCGAACCGACAGAACCATTATTATGGCTTTCCAAACGAATATTACAAGTAATTTTATGTCACAGACGAGTAAAACACTGTTTAGTGATGGGACGCAAAAGTATCGATAAAATTCCCACGACGGTTACAATTCCAAGGCAGTCACTTACTCGACTGACGTTGATCAATTGGTCTTACTTGGGATAATGAGATGTCTGAATGACATCGGCAGACCTTACTTTTCAATCGATCACTGTCCAGTCCATTGTGAAGGAGTCGTAAAATACTCTGAGTAGCACGTTTTACAAATTGTGTTCTATTGAATAAACAAATTCTACAACTATTTTACTGCTAACAGAACCTGTGTTCAGACCTTATATCAATGACAGAATAAATGTATTTCGACTTTTTCTTTTACTAAAAAGTAAATAATTTTGAGGTCCACTTGCGGCATTGTAGGTATTACTATAGTTCTCATAACGCTGACTGCATTATCTCTCTGGATTACTGAGCTAGTCCTATCCTTTGATAAAGGTAAGCGCCAGCTCTTGGGATCCCCGGAGGCGTTTTTTAAGCGAGATGATAAAGCCTTCATGAAACAATAATTAAATTATACTCATTATTTAACGAGAACAATTTAAAGGGTCTAGTCCTTTGTTATTACATACTTATTGTAATTATTTGTATATACTCAGACATTTGTTATAAATTTATTCTCCCAGACTGTCCACAATCTTCAACCACAACAACTAACGAAACTATTAAAATAGTTAATTTGGAGATAGGATAAATACCAGTGAAGTTAACAAAGCATTTCAAGTCCTTTATCGGGGAAAACAATGTGATGGCTAGACAAAGTTCTGTTCTTAGGAATTTATTGGTATTCTTAGTGAGGTTGGACTACTAAGTGAAATTTAATTCGAAGGCGTGATCGGTCATTGACCAATTAGTTATATTATGGTAGTCTTTCTGTTTAAGGAGTTTTTCATTGAACTAATAAATTAACTTTATCTTAAACAAGGTTTCTGTTTGTGAGGTACCTTAACAAAATGAAAACTATATCAACGTTAAAGTAAGCACATGTCATATTTCTGTAAAAAGAAAAGTTGAGAGGTATCACACGGTCTGTAAGCTATATTTTTCAGTGTATAAGTTGCGGTATTTGACACCAATCAGATGCCAATTGCTTATTTTTAACCAACACGTGTGAATTCTAATAAACAAGGATACCAAGGTAGAGAAATCCATAAGTTTGGCAGACAAATGTTACGCCCGACGTCTTTAAATGTAGCAAAATAAAAATACATTAATTTAATCCTTTTTTGGTTTTAAAATATATAAAAAGAAAATATTATGTTGCATGGACACATTTTTCCATTTTAAATAACAATGTCCTAATGTAAGTCAAAGTTTCGTTTTGAAATCCCTTATATCAAGGTCTTACTTAGACTAATTAATAGTCTTCAACATTTTCTTTGACGTAGGTAACAAATAAGCTGGTTAAAATTTACTGTAAAAAAACAGCTTCAAAATATCGACAAAACTATGCCAAAGTCTGTGTCCCATCACTATTTAGTGCCATATGATTAGTGATACGATTCCTCTGAAAAATCAACGGAGCATACTACGTTCACTTTGCGTCGCCACCCGATATTTTGTCACGCCTCAGTCCTATTCGCGTTGTGGGTGTGTTACAGTGCCTTATTTTTATCATAATGTTATTGAAATAAAAATTATATTTTATTAGAGTGCACTTGATTTTTTCAAATCTTTATCGACTACCGCATGGGACAACACTTTGGCATCTTTTAAAGAAATTTAATTTTGGTTTGTTATGAGTTTGATGTGTGTGTGTTTTTGCTTGAAGCTGAAAAACAAGTGCCATCTTTGAGGTTTACTCTAAGAAAAAACAAAGTAATATTAGCTGGACGTCCTGAATTTTCAAAGGTAAGTAAAAACGTTAAATGTATCCTTTCAATCTTAAAAGTTTTCAGTTTTCAGCAAACACTATCCGATAATCCAAATTAAGGTTTTTTACGAGCTCATCGTTAAAATGTACAAAAAACAAGAAGTCATACACCGTTTATAATCTCAATAATACGAGTACATACTATATTTTCATAAATGATTTGAAAAAATCTATGGCCATAAAATGCATAGCGAAAACGACATAAAATGCATAGCGTAAGCTGCCGGACGGTCACGTCTAACACTTATGTCAATTCCATTACAAATAGGTAGTAAGTATTCAAATTGTATATGAATAGATTAAAACTAACATCAAGGTGACGAAACAGCGTAGTCTTTTTTTGCCAAAATTGGCGTTATGGTCGCTGCCGCTAGGTTGCCCCAAAACCGCCGGAACACGACACTTTTCGGCCAGAAGTCAGGACACTCGACGGCCCCCAGCATAAACCACGGCATGCGCACTACAAACGAACTGTAGTTCATGTAGCAAAGAGACCGCAGCTGGAACACCGTCAGACTGCATCCAACCTACATTAGCGGGCTGCACACGTAAAGTTCGGACCGCGGGAAACGCCACGCGCCGTTCCAATCTTCGTTCCGAACCGTACGTGTAAATGAAACTGTAATAGTAAAATAGTAAAAAATGTACGGTTCTGAACGAAGATTGGAACGGCGCGTGGCGTTTCCTGCGGTCCGAACTTTACGTGTAAAGGCCGCTATTATGTCTAGCAACACGGTGCAATGCGATAAGCTTGGATCCTGAGCTAATTTTTATCTATCATCATAGCGATATTTGCTACACTTTAGATGGTTAAACATATCAAAGTTAAACTGTGTTTCTTAAACTAAAACGAAAACAACCCCTAGAAATGTTTAGCATGCAAGTGGTAACTTCTCATTTTATTCGTGTAACCACTATAACCTTCCTTGAGTTTTTTTAAAACTGTTGAAAACGTCCACTATCAAACAATCCCTTTGTTCTTTTCAATAACCTTTGTCCTTTAATGTAAAAACCGTCATTACATCGAGTCATTACATTAAAATTCCACTTAATTGACGATGATAATGCCTAGGGTTTTTGAAATTTCGAAAACGGTTTTATAATTTTTCTACCAATAATTCTCAAAATGATCATTCGTTTCGGACAGTGTAAACGCATAAGCAATCTTATATATACAACAGAGACTTGTATTTGCACTGTCTGAAAATGCAAATGTGCCTTTTTTTACTTCAACAAGCTGAATTATAATAATTATCCGCCATCTTGCACCGCAAGTCTGTGGCACAAACAAAAGCACAAAAGGCGAGCCCATTGCTAGTTAAAAAACCTTTTCAATACAGTGCATACGTTCAGTACCAGGCCTCGGAATTTTCCTATTAAAATGACCCCTTTTTGTGTCCTTGGCTTGAAGACGGATAAACGAAAAGCCAATACGCCTACTTTATTTGGAACAAAATAACCGTTGGGTTTTAAACATACGCTTACAAAAGAGTCTGATATTATTTATACTTTCGCCATTTTCTTAGAGATTCCTTATTTCACCAAGTAAATGATAACTTTATTTTTTAAATAAAAAAACAGTACAGGTGTATTTGACTGATAATCTTACTAATTTTGCTGATATTATAAATGCGAAAGTTTGTGTGTTACTTTTTTAACCTTTTACTCTGCAACGGCTGGACGGATTTGGATAAAACCCTGGATTAAATAACGATAATCAAAATCTACGCGTATATTTTTTAATTTTTTGTCCGATTAAGACAATTTTTTTTAAGAAACCTATTTTAAAACGCTGGCATTGGAACCCTAACACTAAGCCTCCGCTGTCTGTCCATCCGTCTATCCGACAGCAGGCTGTATCTCCTAAATCGCAATAAGTAGAGTAAACACATGAAATTTTCACAAAGTGCGTATTTCTATTAGCGGGGTGCTTTTCAATCTGTCCAATAACATAAAAATAATAAACAAAAAATATATAATAAAAATAAGAATGAACTTTTAGCATAAAAACTAATTGTATAATTTTATCCAATTATTCCTTCTATCGGATCTCAGACCAATTGTGTAGTATTTAGTACCAATAGTAAGTTTGGGACCAGAGGGCTTATTGTCTAACGCACTCGCAATCGCAACCGGCTTCAAAGTGGAGCAATTGTTTTCATTTTGTAAGCAGACAAGCCTTCCATTTTTAAAATGAAAACGATCGTGATTGCGAGTGCGTTAGACAATAAGCCCTCAGATTATTTTTTATCAGTTTGTGCCCTGAGGCCCTATTAGTTAAGATACATAACGCAAATTTCGTTAATAGACAAACCTATACGTTATAGCGTTTTCATCTTGGCTTCGCCTGCTGATGTTCTTTTATTTCAGTTCATTGTTAAAAATAAATCTTTTCTTCGATCAATATACCACTATTAACTTCATAACTTTTGCTTTTTAATGCGTATATAGAGAAAGTACTTACGTGCTGTTCAATTAAAAGCCATATTGATAAGATAACGTAGCAATGTGAGTTATCTAGTGTAATAAACTCATCATTGTAATGTTTGAGTCACTTTCCTATTGTTACAAAAACAACCTATGATGACTGAGTTTACATTTTTTACCCAACTGCCGAAGGATTGAAATGTTTTGTCCTATATGTATGTATAAATGCATGTTTGTATATATATTTTATAAAAATTATAAAACTAAAGGACTTAAAATTAACCTTGTGGCGGGGCTCCAGTGTCGACCCTCAAGGTAAGTCTCCAAATCTACTCAGGGTTAAGATACCAACTCTTTAATATTATTTAAAAGAAATATGAAGAGCAAATATTAACTGTTATTATACTATCTGGAAATTGAAAGATAAACTTCTAGGCAGTGATAGAGTAATAGTGAACTGAAAAAAATACCGGTCGAGTGCGAGTCGGACTAGCGCACAGAGGGTTCCGTACCGCCGCAAAATAGGAATTATTACATTCCAGTTTGAATTCGATTGCGCTTCGAATCATCGCAGGCCCAACTCAATGTATTTTTTTTTAAATCACACTTGACCGTTTTTTAGTATTATTGTTTTTCTTCATGGTTTGTACTATAATCATACCAAACTTTACGCTTGTACGTTTTACTGTTTTTAACATGCAATAAAAATAAAACTATGTTGAAAATAAAACGTTTCTTGAATCCGCCGTAATAACACATATTATAAAAAAACGTCAAGTGCGAGTGGGACTCGCGCACCGAGAGTTCCGTATTTAAAATTTTCACAGGTCTCACATGACAAGGTTAACTCAATTCAAAAGGACCGCCGTTACTTGCATAAAGCCCTGTTTTTTGTAATTTAATTAAAAATGTCTGGTTTTCAGATTTGTCGCTATACCTGTAGTATAAAACGGTTTAAATTGCAAAATTTTATAGTTCTAGGTCAACGGAAAATATCCTATAAATTTTGATTCCCTTAAGAGCGTTGAAATATACGTTTTTTGCGGCATAAACGGCCGTATCTTATCTTTACGTTAACTTATAGATTTTTTCACAGTTTCAAAGGACTGTAGACCTGATTATTTGGTTTTAATTTCAACTCGATACCTCTACGCTTTCCCGAGATAAAGGGTCTTGACAGACAAATGGACGGACAAAAAAGTGATCCTATAAGGGATCCGTTTTTTCCTTTTGAGGTACGGAACCCTAAAAAATATATTAATATGGTCTAAATTTATCTTTCCAAAAACCATCCAGTAAAATGCTAAACATACCTACAAGAATATAATCTAAGATTAAATAAAAATAATAATCAAAACATAATATCTACATTACTTATATTGTTAATAAATTCTAAACTAAAAAACATTAAGAATTATGCCTTATAATCAACCATAGATCTTGGGCCATCCTGTATGTAGCTGGATAGTAAGACACAATATCAAGCTTGAGGATAAAATATTATCAATATAATGTAAGGCGGATGTGAGAAAAAATAGCACGTTAATAGGATATACTGTAAAAATAATTGAGCATCCTGTTAATAAAATTTATAATCTCTGTACTACAAATATTTTATTACGCTCTCAATTTTCTTGTTCTTCCAATTTCCTTTGCTACAACATTTCCAATAACAAAATGAAACATGACCTATTTCTTACGTAAGACATAAATAATGATGTTCAATGGAAAAAAGTACTGTGAAAACATTTTTATTTTAAAATTGCAGTCAAGTTTAAAATTATAAATTAACTTTTTTAAATACCTATTGAGGATACACTTAATCTATAGGTACTAATATTTTAAATGTAAACGTAACTTTGTTTCTCTGTTCGTGCCGGTTTCACGGATAAACCGCTGAACTGATTTCAATGAAATTTAGTATCGAGATAGTTTAAACCCCGGCAAGGACATTATAAGCACTTTTGATCCCGGGAAATTGGACAGTTGCCAAGAAAAGAGCGACAAACCCCTTTTATGTGGACGGATTCGCGGGCAACAACTATTATCTAAATACTTAAAAGAAGAAAGGGCTAAATCAAAAGCACCCGAAACCGACGTACGTGCATGAAGAGATTGATGAATGTAGAGGAAGCGAAAGTTGTATGTTTGGACCGGTTCACATGGCGTTCCATAGTCTCTGCCTACCCCATTGGGAGACAGGCGTGAAGGAAAAAAAAAGGTAGGTAGGTAGGTGAAAATATGTATGTAAAAGAAGAAACTGACTGACATATCTACGCACATCCCAAACCGCTGGTCTGGCGATTCCAAATTTGAAATGTAGATTCCTTATGAGGTCTAGGAGTGCACTAAGGGGTTTTGGGTTTTTTTTCCCTAAAGGGTTATAATAGGGGAAATGGCGGGAAACTAATTCTACGCGTACAAAGTCACGGGCTTCCTTTAGTATTATTATATTCGTCCCGGTCGTTTCCACCACTTTAGTCTCTAAAGAGCAAATTTAAGTTATCTTTTTTGATTTAAAGCTATTTCGACTATGACGGGGGCTTATCGATCGCTGAATGAAAGAAAGTCCAAAGTTTCATGTAAATCTAGTTTTTGTACAGTTTAGCATTAGTAACTTTTTAAAGGCGGCAATAGCAAAATCGGGTCCTCAATTATCCAACTCTACGCAAAATCCACAGATAAGAACGTCACCTTTTCTATGCTTCTCATATAGATTATATAATAACCGAAACAAATTAGTGAAATTAATATGTACCTAGTAATTATTAGTACCGCAATAATGTATAAAAAAACTTTAAATAAGTCTAACACAATTTAATCAGGGTAGTGATTCTTTCAAAAGCAAAGGTGAGCGAACGCAGGAGTGAAGTCCAAGCGGCGAGTTTATGTAGTCCCGTCAAAACGAACAAAACACATTGCAGCGCGTGTATTCAATTTGGCAGCATGGCTTCTCGAACGTATAAGGCTGCCTAATTGAGAATGCACGCGCTAAAATGTGTTTTGCTCGCTCTGACGGAACTACTTAAACTCGCCGCTTGGACATTCATTCCTGCATTAGCTCACCTTTGCTTTTGAGAGAATCACTACCCAGCATTAAATAATGCTAACTCAAGTGGAACTGCGCCGGTCACGTCTACCACATGCACCCGATCCGGTGAACCAGCGTGGCCGCCAAGTGGGTGCCGTAAAATGGGCGAAGTAGACGGGGAAGGCCTAGATGGAGATGGCAGAAAGACCTGGACGCGTTCCTCAGCAAACTGGCTGGACGTGCACCAAATAGGGATTCATGGAGACCATGGGGAGAGACCAGAAGAGGGACACTCATTATAAGCCGCGTATCCACCAAGCGCACGCGCTCGCGCGGCAGCCTCGCGAGCCAAATGCTCGGTCCGTGTGGACGTGCCTCAGGACTCGTTGCCTCGGCAACGTGCGCCCGAACAGTCCTGAGGCACGTCCACACGGACCGAGCATTTGGCTCGCGAGGATGCCGCGCGAGCGCCTGCGCTTGGTGGATACGCGGCTATAGGCTAGTAAAAAAAACACAATTTTATAGTTATCTTATATGAAATTACTAGAGGACGCCCGCGACTTCGTACGCGTAGAATTAGTTTCCCGATACTCCCCCCATTTCTTCTCGTTGTTGGGGATCTATTTTCGGAAAGTCCTTTCTTAGTACTCACTTACATCATGAAAGGAACATGTACCAAATTTCAAGTTACTGGGTACAGTAGTTTCGGCTGTGCGTTGATATTTAATTCAGAAAGTCACGTTTGCCTTTTATATGTATAGATTTGCACGATCTCATTTTCTCCAACATGACACGTCATCCATGCATAAGAGATCTCAATCGAGACAGTTCTTGAGGAACATAAAAAAGCAATAAACATCCCGTCCAATGGGCAAGTACCGTGTAATCATTCCGTCCGCGTTGCCCCGCGAGGGGAATGTACGATTAAATTACAAGAAATGTGGCGTGATGTCACTTTAATATAAGGAAAATATATTTCTAACCGTCAAAAAAATGAATAATAATTTCAAATATGCTGAGTTAATTTTGAAAAAAACAAGTTCTATTTTTAAAATATACTGTTTCGTGTTTTGTTTTTCTGGTGTTCAATAAAGAGTGTTTGTATTGTATTGTTCCCGTTAAATCACCATGTATGTTATCATACTATCATATATATCACATGTAAAAATGCAATAAGTATTACAATGTATGTTGAGCTGATCCGATGATAATTACCATCACTTTTTGCCCTGTTACTTTTGAGACTTTATGTAGTCGTCGGCATAAAAGATTAGGTACCTAACTACCTAAAATTTTTTTTACAGGATCTTATTATATTGCTGAATTGTATAAATATAAAATACAACGAGAAAATGCTGCCACAAACAATCTGGTTTAGTTTTATTATTTTTCACTGAATTTTAGCTTAGTTTGAATTTAGGTACGTAATTAAAAGCTTTAACTATTTCAATAATTTATTGTTTCGATAAGCATAATATAATTATAAATTACACACGTAGGTATACTTTGAAAGAATACAGGATGTCTTAACGGGTTATAGACGTCATACATGTTGAAAAATTCAAAATTAAATAAATTACGTGAAACTTTCTTTTTAAATTATTTAATAATGCTCATCAAAAATGATTGCTTCATTTTTCGAGGCTCATATTATTATAATTCGCTTTCATTTTCTACAATACGCATCTATATGCGTAATGTATGACATGTATAACTAAGGCATAATTCGTGACCTGACTTTATTCCACGAAGTACTTTCACTATACAACCGGACGAATATGATTATTTATTATAATATAATATACGGTAGGTATTGTGTTAGGTTTGATATTCATTCAGATTAATCTTTCCTCTCTGTAGTCGTGTTTTAATAGAACAGTCAGCAGAGATGTCATTATCTTAACCCCTGGAGCGTCGGCGAATTTAGACTTTCATGCATTTAGTATGGAGCATGCGGCAATAGCGGCCTTACACGTAAAGTTAGGACCGCGCGCGGGAAACGCCACGCGCCGTTCCAAATGTTCCAATCTTCGTTCCAAACCGTACATTTTTTACTATTTTACTTACGACAAGGAGCTCGAATCATTTCTCACTTCAGGCTATTCAAATGTTTTGTGCAAGATAGTTGCGGCTCCAGGGCGAGGGGGTGGGCAGGGGGGGCTATGGCGCCTCCCTGAACCAAAAATAAATGTTCGATAGGATGCTTAAATTAAGGCAGGTTACAATGTTAAATTGTAAAGCCACTGCTGCAACAATAATCCAAGATATAGAAAACAGATAAGGCAAGACATGATGAACAGCGCTAAAGATTAGCAATTTTTGAAAACTGACAAAATGTATGGAATATCATATGCATAAGACACTCAAAACTATCAAGTACTTTTAGCATTGTTTTTAAATCTTCTTCATGTTTCAGCCAAAATACTTATTAAAACATGGTTTTTAAATTATGACTACCTACACAATTCTCGATATTTTTTGATAATTTAAGAAAACAATATTTGAATATCACGTTAAATGTAATCGAAATCATGTAAATGATCCCCCTATTTATCTTACATCGATGCTTATGTGAAAGGGACTGATACTCTTGCGCGATAAAAACTAGTAGTGGAATGATAAGCCCTCCGGTAGTTTTAAATTATCGTAGAAAGCAAAGTTCAGCTTAACCTTATTTAGAAAATAATCAGACGCATCTTCTATGTTCTCTTTATGTAGACATGAATAAAAAGCCTAATTTTTGAGCTGCATAATAAAAATAAAAATTATGAGTTTATTATACGGGATCTCGAGAGTTAAATTCTATTACTTTACAGTCTAGAAAGTTTGTTTGAATAATGCAGTCTGGCTACTTTATTTAAGAGAATTAGGACTTTACTTTTGTAAATTTTTAGAGTTGCGTAGACAACAAGGAACTCTTATAGTTTCGGCATGTCCGTCTGTCCGTCCGTCCGTCTACGACAACTCAAAGACTCTTGGTACTACAAAACTGTAAATCGGCATAGTTATAAGTACTAACCACGCCGACGAAATAGTAAAATAAAACCTGTAAAAATGTCTTTGGGTACAAATCCATCTCCTCCCATACATGTAAAATGGGGAAGTTTTTTTATGCATTTAATTCATTGTGTGTGGTGTCATTACATACCTTTTAAAAAATAGTCGGGTATGTCAAGAACATTTTTCAATTCAGGCATCCGTCTCCGAAATAATAAGCTTAAAAGTGGTAATTTTTGTTAAAGTCAAATGTTCCTCCCACCAGCTAAACTGTTGTTTAATTATGTATACCTAATTAAGTAAACAAGAAAACTATCACAGCTAATTAAGCTTTACAAGTATAAGTTATAAACGGAACCCTATGTTTTTTTTTATTCTTTCAACACCCCGATCAGAAGCTCATACATTTATTATAAAAGTCACGATACTAAAATACGTGTGTTTTTAGTACACTTTTGGAAACTGATATTGTTAGTGAAATATACGCTTTTCCAATTCAGTTTCAAAGTAGAATTTACGAAAGTAGAATTCGTGTGATAAAAATTTACGTGTTAGAGATTGCTTAGTATTCATTTGCTGTTAATAATTTATAAGCGTGACCTTTTTACTGCGCTGTTTTAAATAACGTGTAGTGAGCGGGCACTTTATGGCGGTTGAAGGAAATGCTCCCTTGGGGCCAAACCGACATATTATAGGGTGAGCAGCGAAAATGAGGCAAGGATAAGTCCGAAACTATAAAATATTGGAAGATTTTGTTGTTTTGTGCTTATAGCGAGATCCGAGAACGATGTGGATTGAAAGAAGATGTAGTGACTAAAATCGAAAAGGGTATGCTAAGATGGTTTGGTCATTTAGAAAGGATGGACGAAAGAAGAGTTACGAAATATATATGGCGAGCGAGAGTTAGCGGAGATGTCGGTAGGGGACGTCCTAGACGGACGTCCGCGGTGATCAGATTCGTGATGTACTGAATAAGGGCCAAATCAAGAGCACCCGAAACCGACGTAAGTGCATGAAGAGATTGTTGAATGTAGAGGAAGCGAAAGTTGTACGTTTAGACCGGTGCACCTGGCGTTCCATATGATAGTCTCTGCCTTCCCCATTGGGAGTGAGGCGTGAAGGTATGTATGTGTTTATGTGTGTATTTTGTTCTTAGAGATTTTGTCTTTAATTTTAGAAGCAAAACTGCATGTACAGTCACCCAATAAAAATTATAAGCATACTTAGAACCTTGTCACTGTGACTGCCATTGTTATTGTCATACTTGTCATTTGATGTTCAGTTTGAAGTTTATTATGACAGTGCACTGAAGTGTCCATTCAGCGCGCCAATTGTTTTTATCAATGTGGATAAAAGTAGAGTAGCATGTAACAAGTGCGAGAGTGCTTTACGCACCGCGATGAAGGCGAACTTATTTTTTTAAGCCAAACTTTGGTTAACTTTGGTATACCAATAGTGTTTTTCATTAGAACTCCGCGAGCGTAATAAAAATATAACTAACATTAAAATTTTATTTTAGGCCACAGCCTTTTTTTTGCAATTAGAGTTGAAAAGTCTGCAGATTTCAGGTACTTCATGCATGTTATTAAAATTTGTTTGAAGCCACGTAGCACATAGAACTTTGGGGGGCACCATTTTCTGAAACGCGAGTCGCGAGATTTTAATTTCCGGTCGTTTGCCTATAGGTGTTTTGGTGAATCTATAAATGCAATATATCTTCATTCTAAAGGCAGAGGACATGGTTTGTGAAAGCAATTTCCGTTAAACCCGATCGTAAAGTGTCAGTCCTCCTCATACTGACCTATTTCAAAATAACCATCCTGTAGTTTTAAGTTTCAAGAGAGAATAAAGGGGGTACCTATTATTTTATCGAAACACTTTTCTACGAACGTATCATTACGCAGAATTTTCATTTCATCGAAAGGCATTTCTCATGCTTTTTTTTTAAGTTTGTCAATTCTAACCAAACCTAACCTACGTATTTAATGTTTAAGATATCCTGAAAACATCTTGATTTCAGCCGAAACTACCGTTCGACAAAATGAAATTCGATGAAATGATACAATCGATGAAGTGAAATTCGATAAAATGATGGGTTACCGAATAAAGGTCTTACCTTAGTATCTTGTTTTAGTGGCCGTAGTTTAACAAGCGTTTATGATTTTAATTTATTTCTCGTAAGGCCCCGTATGAAAAAAATTGTACATAAGACAGCCATTGGAAAAAGATCTATTGCAAATGACATTAAATGAACTTTCCTTTGTTTTTAAAACTGACAATCGAATTATAAAACTGAATCTATGGTATTGACAATAGGTTCATATTCCATTGACAAACGTTGGTCATAAGAGGATAATAATGATAGGAATTAGGATCTAGTTGTTTCCTTAAAAAAAAGTCGTAATGTTTACATAAATTATTGATATTCATATTTTTAATATCGCTGGAATCGTAAACTTTTTTCAGAATTTCTTAAATATCTAACGTGTAGTCAAAGCTGCATTTGATTCATATTTCTTTTGAAAAAGTAAGTTTCTTAAAGAAACACGTCATGACTTGCGATAAATATGAATTTAAACATGAAATTATTATAGCAGATAATTTAGACACGGATAATATACTTTTTTTACATGCTTATTTTATTACATTACGTTTCTTTTTAGGAAATGTTTTTAATATTCGCAACTCTCGACTAGGTTGTTGTCTTTTCCTCTCTTTTTCTCGATAATCTTCCTTCCCTGTATCTTTACTCATATTATGAATATTAAGGTTCAACTATAATTTGTTTATTTTGTTTCATTTATTGCTATTTCCCGAGGGTGTGTCCTATTTCTCGAAATAAAATGCTTAAACTATCCCTGTGTCAAAAGGCTTCGGAACCCCTACACCAGCATGGTCCAACGTGCTCTTGCCCGGTTTTTTTATTATTGTATGGTCGTGAGATTGTTTTGAAATTGTGTTACTGTAACTAAACACGCATCCGTTCGTGTTATATTGGGCCTGATTGCCCTCGGAAATTTTGAAGATGGAAGTTTTTCCGGAAATCGAAAAGCTTATTGAATAAGTAGCAGTAGTTTAGGATGTTATTTATTAGAAAAAAAATACACCCTTTAGGTTGAGTCAGTTTACTTACTTTTTGTGTTACCTTTGTAAGATAAAGGAAGGACACAATTAATGCAACCTTCGAAGCTATCGTTTCAAAATAATGTGCTATAAGTGAATGTTTGCTGAAAAAAATAAATTCAGCTTCTGTTACATGTATGGAGTGCAAGCTTATTTACTTTTGTTTTTTGACTACCAAACTAAGTAGTAGCGTATAAAAGACTTCTATGCTCCAATTTTCATCAGTTTTTGACTAAAATGCCTGTGACATTCGGACGGATGGACATCACAAATCTACATACTTAACGGCTCCGATTTTCCCGCTACGGAAGACTAAATATAGCAACGTTTCATGTAAACGGAACGCTGAATACTTATGAATTCAATTATAACAGGCAATATTCCCTCTTTACAAATATGGTTTTCAGTGCTGATTGCACTTTTAATACGCAGTCAAACTTGGTTTCAGAATGATTGGGTATTGATTTCAGTTCTGTTGATATTGCATTTAAATGGGAAAACTAAAAATAAGCGGAAATAAAGTTACTTGAGAGAACTTAGTACAAATATTTGACTGCTTTGAGTTGGGTTGGTAGTCCAAACACGGTTTTGAAAAGCAAAAAAAACTGTGATGTAATGAAATCACAAACATATATTTCCTGGCTGCTACGCGCTGCTTCGCGACAGTAATGACTTCGTTTCTTTTAACGTAGTCCTGCAATCAAAAACTTCGCGGGCTGCTTTTGCAACAGTAAATTAGAAATTTCCGAGCCTATTCGACAAAAGACCTTTGCCCTACCCGTCGCCTTAAGCTGGGAGTACCTGTACAGTCAACCAATTTGATTTCTAGGCCACTTTGGACTATGTTAAAGTGACGTTGACAACCAAAACGTTACAGATTTCTTATGATTTGGTTTACAACGTCACATTGACAAAGTCCATAGTGGCCTAGGAATCAAATTGGTTGACTGTACATTAACTGATTTACCTATAACGAATACCCGTTACTCGAAAAATGTGTTTGCTTTTACTTTTAACTCACGATTGCCGTCTTGCGTTCCCAAAACAAAAACAACCACTTACTTTCACTCGCAAATGTACTGTTTTGTCACACGGTATTCATTCCTCGTCAGCCATTAAGTACATATTATCAAAGGTATAATTTCTAATTTTTACTAATGTTTTCTCCTTTGTTTTTTTTGTGGCACATGACTAAGAGTTCATGATTTATGACGATGTCTTAAGAGTTCCTTGAACTGTTTAAAATGGCTTTCTTGTGTTTTCTGATTAGTGTTCAGTCTTACCAGATCGGTACCAACATCTTATCTATGAAACATGTGTCGGGAAAAGACAACCAATAACTTTTATTTTAGCTGTTGGCACTCTCAGGATTGCAGTTTTAAGATTGCAGACGGTTATGGACCTATATAAACCCACTTTTTCTAACTTAAGTACATTACCCGAAGCTCTTACGGTGAAGACAAAATATCGTGAGGAAACCTGCATTCTCGAACAGCTGAGTGTGTAAGAAGGTAATTGCACAAAAGATGCTAAAGGGATCAAAGTGAATCCGAAAGGGCCCATCTGTAAGATAAGATAAGATAAGATGGATAAACCCACTTACTGTCAGTTGGTTTGTGTGCTCGTTTGCCTTCCCCATGCCGGAAAGAAAAATTATACAAAAGAAAGGTTACCGTTTTTAGGTGTAGGTACCTATTTTACATCTATTTGCAATGAAAATAGGTGCTTACTAATAATCTGAGCAGTTAAAATATAGTGTAATGCTTAATGCTAAAAAATAATTAAAATATAATCTTAGGCCAAGACGGCGATGGCGGGACGCCTTGGACGCATATCTTAACTGTCCGAAGGAAGAGTCAGACGTGGACTCGTGGAGATTGAGGGAAGAAGCTTAATGCCCAAGAGCGGGTTACTAACGTGGACTAAAACTTTTAATAATAGTACCTTAATACCAAAAACTGCATAAAATCTTATTAATTTTTACTAAATAATAACCACTCGAAAATTTGTAAGTGACCGTTTTCTTTTATGTTTCTTTATGACCGTAGACTTACCGTTAACCGTTTGTTCCCACTAACTAGTAAATTAAAAAAAGCGATTAAAAAAAAAATGCATCAGTCGTATCATTATTTGGAACAAAATTCAACCTACGCAAATACGTGATATTAAATAATACTATTTTAGGAACAGGGTAATAATGGAGATACATATTTAATATAATACAATTAAAAGTTAACACTAAACTTATTTAAATTAAAATAAAAACTAAGCTACTCAAATATTAAAGACGTAAATAATAATCACCACTATAAAAAGAACACCCCCTCTAGCAGGTCCGCTCGCGGCATGGTCCCTATGACACTGGCTGCGTTACCTCGCTGAATAGCTAGCCCAATCCTTTGGGAGAGGTAAGCACCAGCTCTAGGATCTCCGGAGGTGTCTATGAGCCGGGATGACAGGGCCTTAATAAAGCTTTTCATATCAGCTGACCAAGGTCCCATGGTCTCCACTGCAAGCGCCACAAATTCATAATTATTTAATAATGATGAATATTTGCGGCGCTTGATGGTTTGGGCCTGATCAGCTGCTGCACCGGCCCGATTACGGGTTGACTGGACGTGGGACAGGGCGAATGTGTCAACACACGTCGCGTCCCACACCAGTGCCCTACCCAGTTTCCACGGCACCAATGTAGCTCCGTCTGGTCGCTTGCCATCGTCTCTATGTAAACCTGCTGGTTCCAGGACAGCTGGTACAGAGGCAGTGGCAAGCGAACGACGGATCAGATCATTAATTGTGCCATGGCGGTACAAACGGCCGGCACTTCTAAAGCATGAAAGGCCATGTCGTCCCAGCTCACTCACTTCCTTCCCGCACGTGCAAGTATGAGGTTCACAGATTCTAGCTCCAACCCGCAAGCTTATTGCTATGCGCAAGCAGCTTGGGTCCAAGACTGTGCCTATATTGCGGGAAGGAAGAGCGTGGAGCCAGTGACCTGACTCGCCTGCAGAGACAGCGAGAAGACGGGCGCGATCTGAATCGTCCGGACTATTTTGTATGAGAGATGTATGAATTGATATGAGGCGAGGAGTATCCCATGCTCTTTGGATATGCCTCTTGACTGGCATATCCACTCCGGGACACGACTCACACCAAGCATCCCTGGCCTCCACCAGGTTCGCAATCTCAACGTCAAGTATCTGTGGGACATTTAAGATAATACTGACGAGAGGCAACGAACCATAAGCGGAGGACAGGAAAGCTGGTAGTGCCTCGCTAGAAGAGCATCGAATACCAAGACCACCGAAACGAATTGGGAGAACCGCTTGAGTCCAAGGCCTTGAACTAAAATGAATGTTTAATAATTTAGACAGAGTTGATTGAAGGGTAATGTCTATAGAAGCCATTATGTCTGGAAATTTCCAGATTGAACAACTCCGTAACAAATACATGAATTTTGGAGTGAAAAGACAAAAACGAATAATAAAAAGCGCCATATGGGGGTTTATTTCGTACAAAAGGTTAGAAGTATTTTTAAACAGATTTAATTTACAATTTATAATGGGACCGATTGCATCGTCAAAAATCGGTGAACCTAATAGTGTTAAAGATGAATTTGAATGGACCGAAATGTTGGGTGAAGCTGCATTAAATTTAGTGACGATATCAATTTTTTTTTCTAAAGAAATGTGATCAGGTATATAAATTTCGCACTTAGTAAAGTTTAATGAGAGGCCTATATTAGAAAATTTAGTGATGATCGTTTGCAAGTCTTGTAGTACAGTTGACGCGTCCCCGCCAAGGGAACCGTCATCAAGGTACCACAGGTTGAATTTAGAATTTAGATCTGAAATAATTGGATGAATGGCTAAGCTAAAAATTACGGGCCCGAGCGGGTCTCCCTGTTGGCAACCCATGCATGAAGATATGATTTTGTCACCGAAAAGTAATTTTGATGGTGCCCCATAGCATTGCCACAAATAGCTATATAATTCTGGAACTTCTTTTTTGACAGCAGCTAGAAGGGTACCACGATCGACCGAATTAAAAGCATTTTTGACGTCAATTTTTACAAATACCTCGTAGTCCGGACGGCTCAGAAAAGAGCGCGCAGCATGGACAGCTGCCTCACAACGACGAGGTGGTCAAATCTTTGAGATGTTGTGGTGAAAGTCCGTCTAAGCCGCCGGCTGAACCATTAGGGAATGACATGATAGCCTGCTGGACGGCATCTTCGTTTACAGATAATACAATGTCATCAGACACGGGAGGGTCAGGAAGCAGGGAGGAGGCGGGGGGAATTGGGTGCTTCTCTCTGAATTAATAAATTAATTAATTATTAAATTCGTCTCTCTCAACAATTCCATTAAATTTGATGTCATTAACCACAAAATTCGTAAAGTAATTGATGGAGCTTTAAATCATTGATCAGTTTATAATTAATCTGACTGTATCCCACACACGGGTCGTGGGTGGTGGTTGCATACACAGATATGGAAATACATATTATACACGTTAAACTTATAACGTAATTTTGTTTAGGTTAATAATAATTATTATTTTATCTCGAACTGGATACAAAAACTTTGGCCGAAAAAGGGCACGGGCGGACGGGGTGGATGACAGTGGCTCAGGGGTATGATTCTCTCAAGAAGCAAAGGTGAGCGAATGAACGAGTGAAGTCCAAGCAGCGAGATTAAGTAGTCCCGTCAAAGTGAACAAAACACATTTTAGGGCGTGCATTTCAATTTGGCAGCATGTCGTCTCGAACGTATAAGGCTGCCTAATTGAGAATGCACTCGCTAATATGTGTTTTGTTCGCTCGGACGGGACTTCTTAAACTCGCCGCTTGGAATTCACTCCTGCGTTTGCTCACCTTTGCTTTTCAGAGAATAACACCCCAGGACAAAGGGAAATGGCGCGCTTTGAAGGAGACCTTAGCGGCCTGCCCACGTAAAGTTCGGACCGCGGGAAACGCCACGCGCGGTTCCAATCTTCGTTCCGAACCGTACGTGTAAATGCAACTGTAATAGTAAAATAGTAAAAAATGTACGGTTGGGAACGAAGATTAGAACGGCGCGTGGCGTTTTCCGCGGTCCGAACTTTACGTGTAAAGGCCGCTCTTCACTCAACAGTTTTAGGTTGATAAAAGAAGAAGATGGTTTTATCTAATCTTTTTGCTACCTATATTAAACTATTTTTATATCTGTTTTGTCGAAATCGATTTGTCAAGTTATCATCTTCGGATACACACCTTTTTATCTTGTCGCTTGTTGCCTTTGACATTATTAATACAGCAGTTCAGACACGTCATGACGTCAAAAAGTGATAAAGCACTAAAGTGAAGTGCTATTTATATGGCAGACCGCACTTCCTTTCAGCTGAGATCCTTGTTATCACTTAGAGCGGTTGCACACTACGCCGATCCGAATCCGATCCGAACCCGTGAAAATTCGGATCTAGACCGGATACATAATAAAATCGGATGACGGAAGCCGGATCTAACGCGTAAACTAACATAGAAATACTTCTACGACTACTCCGGACCGTATTTTCACGGGTTCGGATCGTATCGGACGTAGTGCGAAACCACACTGTCTTATGGTACATACTTTTAAAAAAATGGCGCCATAAAAAGGTGTAAACTAAAAATTTACAATTGTTGTACTCTCGAGGAAATAATACTTTCCATCATCCTATCCTATTAATACTATAATTGCGAAAGTTTGTATGTTAGTTTGTTACTCCTTTACGCCGTAACGGCTTGATGGATTTGGATGAAATTTAAAATAAAGATAGTTTATACCCTGGATTAACACATAGTTCCCGAGGGAATAACGGTAAACGAAATGTACGCGGACAAAGACCTGAAGACCTAGACCTAGACTAGGTCAATTTGTGTAAAGATTGTCCCCTGATATGTATTTATTATTTAGTTAAGGCATTCTCCTAATCCACCATCAAATCAAATCGAACAGATATTAAGGTTGTATTCAACGTCGGCTAACGGCCAAACCCTATAAAATATTCAAACCGCGGACAGATAAGGCTTAAGGTGCTTTTGCACCGGTGACGCGAAGCGAGACGAGGCGGCGCGAGAATTTTTATTTGTATTAAAACACCCATTTCCACCGCGCGCGCGCGATGAGGTTGCGCGATTTCTCAATACAAGTTTCAATTCTCGTCCCGCCTCGTCTCGCCTCGCGTCGCCGGTGGAAAAGCACCTTTACTTCGAGTTAAAATTTGACACTTCTTGCCCATACAAAATGTGTCATTTTTTTTTTCCAAAGTAAACCTATCTGTCCGCGGTTTGAATATAGGGTTCGAGCGTAAGATAACTATTACCTTCTATTATTTTTGTGAAGTCCAAAATTCAGCGACTTACAGTGACAGATAAACACCTGTATTCACAAACGTCACTATGAGGTCTCACAGTGCTCACGAATGCACAGGGTAGTTCAAATCGTCTCATAAACAAAAGGTCGGTCAAAAAGGACCAATCACAAAGCTGTTTAGGTGTTGAACGCAGTGCGTTTACTCAGTTTACTCAGGATCCCTTAAGTATTGTTTGTGAATACGGGTGAAATGCCATGTCAAGTGTCATGAATGACTTCAATATTGCAATATGCACAAATTTTACAGACTTATATTTATGTATGTAGCATCCGTGTTTTAAGTATTTTTAAGTTGAATCAGTTAATTTGAGATGCTGCTTTCTCCGCAGAAATGTTTTAACGATGACGCCGCGCTGAGGCCTGTGTCATACATACGTATGAGCTACAGAGTACTACAGCGAGAGTAGTTGAAACAAACAACTGCACTATTTGCAAGATAAGCGAAGCAAGGGCGGTGCTCTAGTTGGTTACAAAAAAAAATTCAGGGGACAATGGTACACCAATTTACCTAGTCCCAAACTAAGCTCTAGAATTGTACTAAGGGTACTAGACAACTATATAAATACTTAAATATATAGAAAACATCCATGACTCAGAAACGAATATTCGCGCTCATCACATAAATATCTGCCCTTACCGGGATTTGAACCCAGGACCGCTAGCGCCGTAGGCAGAGTCACTACCAACTAAGCCAACGCGTCGTCAAAATCTCGTCGTATATAGTGAAAGCAAGATAAGAAGTCAATTGATAAGCTGCCTTATTGAAAATGCACTCTTTAAAATGTTTTGTACGCTCTGAAGGTACTGAATAATCTCGCTGGTTAATATTAGCTACGTCGAGTTGAAAAGTTTTACGCTTAAGAGAATTACATGGCTGTGCTGTGATTGCACTACAAATTTATTTACTATTGGGTATGAGATTATAAAGTAGAATAACAGGTAACAGAATTGACTTCTTACCTTCCTTTTACTATACATGCAGATAAATGAATAAAGTAAGTAGTTAATTGTGGTGCCAGGTTTAGAATGTTGCCACTCCATGTCTTCCCGTGGATGTCGTAAGAGACGACTAAGGGACTAAAGGCTGTGTAGGTTAGGCGATGGGTTTGCAACCTGTCACTAATACACTGGATAACATCTTAGCCTGGTTGTGCAAAATGTGATCACAGAATTATCAACAAGTTTTTGGAGTTGTTGGTGAGTCTATGGCTCTGCCTACCCCACTCTGGGAATGAAGGCGTGAGTTTATGTTGTTGTTGTAAGTTAAAGATCAAGAATTCAAGAAGTAAGTAAATCTTGCACGGTTTTATTGTATAGATTTTGTCCGTAACCCCTGGAACGGTTACGGAACTTACACATTTATAACAAAATAATTATGTATTTATATACTTCGCATCATATAAAAAAGCAATGTTCTTACTTTATTTTTAAAGCAGCGGTTTTTTGCTGAAGTGGACTTTCTTCTTCTTATTTGAGTTGTGATATAACTGTAGTTCAGGGTTACTAAAACCAGTTTGCGCGCCGCAGGGTCATTTTTAAACGCTAGAAATCGCTAATGATTTTATTCTAGATTGTCAACCCTATTTAAAAACAGTTAACAATGGCCTTTTAGTCACAAACTTGTCAGTTCAACTTTGTATTGGTATTATCTTAATTATAATTAAAAAAACGTTTTTTTTGCGTTTTGAAGTTATTATTAGATTTATTAACTATAGGTACTCATTAAGTAAATATATTAGAATGTTATTTTACTAATATTATAAATGAGAAAGTTTGGATGTTTGGATGTTTATTACTCAATCACGCTTCAACCACTGAACGTATCGGGATGAAACTTGGCACACATATAGGTTAGATCCTGGAATAGGATATAGGATAATTTTTATCCCGGAAGGTTTGACTGTTCCCGAGGGAGCAGCGATAAACGACTTCGGCGCGGACGGAGTCGCTTGCAAAAGGTAGTAGGGTGATGGAACCAATGATGGACGAGTCACCAATAATGGACACTTGATTCTTATTTAGCAGAAGATAAGGGTTATTCATTTGTTTTGCAATAATCAATTTAGGACCGTATAAAATTTGAATTAAGAGTGAAGTGTTCATTACTGGTGCCTGTCAGTTAAAAGAGTCCATCATTGGTGCCATCACCCTATTAGAATAAAATAAATGTTAGAACATAGGTATCAGAAATTCTGTACATCACTTTTATTTATGATTACAGTAAAATACCTATATTGTTGAGTATTTGTATTATGTTGTTACTCTCAGATATTAACAATTTACTTGTTAATAGAAAACGGTTGAAAAAGGAAAGGTATCCATTTAAAAACATAATAACATTGTAATGGAAACACGTAAATATAATCTTCCTTGGGGCTATTTCGAGAACCGAGACACAATAAATGTAAATATATCTGAAGGTTCTTATACGAAACGTATCATTTATTTATTGTTGAGTATTTTCAATATGCCGTCTAATTATTTTTGAGGTTATACAAAAGAAAACAAGCCTAATAAAAAACGAACTTTAGAAACAAGACTACATTTTTTTTAAAGTTCGTCAATATCAGTAATGAGTGGGGGAACTGAAATTCGATTAAATCTAATGGCACCTCCATCAAGCCGTTTAGGCTGCAGAGCGTGTCAAAGAAATAGACATACCTACATACATATTTACGTACATACATACCCGAAAAACATAACCCTCCTTGTGACGCAGTCAGGTAAATACTCGCCACTCGCGCTTGGTTGGTTAAATTTTTAGGCTTCCGTACCAAAATGGTAAAAAAATAACTCTTATGGTGAGACCGCGGTGTCTTTCTGTGTGTCACAGCAGTTTTTCTCAGCCAACAACTAAACATATGAAATGGTTTAGCACAGGTGTATAACTTGCTTACCCGCATACATTTACAGTTAAGTACCTAAATAATATAAAAAAAGTTTTAGTAATTGGAAATGTGTTTAACAAGCGTTTAACAAGTCTAACAAAAAGCATGCTTTGTAAACCCAACTACTGTTTGAATAATGTCGTCAACATAATGTTAGTTTTCATACCGCGCAAGTTGGCGCCAAAAATCCGCCATTTTGATTTCCAATAATTTTAATACAGCCTATGACACTCTAGTGGTTAAGACGAATCTAACCACGTATAATATTAAAATCGGTTTAGCCGTTTAGTAGTTACAAGGGAACATAGAGTTGGACATATATACAGGTCAAACACATAACCCTCCTTTTGGGCTTTGCCGCAGTCGGGTAAAAATTATCGTTAATCTATTATAGCAATTGGGGTATCATTTTAAAACGGCTTGATTTGCACATTTCGAAACTAGGAATTTTGTTTTTACATACGAAGAATAAGAAATTTAATTATATTTTACGGGAACGAGTGCGGCTAGCGCCATCTTCAATAATAACTATAGTTTAATTTTAATTAAAAAAAAAATACCCCACATCGGGAAACAACAATGCGAATAACATAGTTTGGTGGTAGGTAGGTATAGTTGTGAAGGAAGGGTACTTATACCTTAAGATTAAACAGTTTCTAGTTCTACACGGACGAAGTCGCGGGCAAAAGCTATTAAGAACTAAATAATTAAAACTGTATGACTCACGAGAGTTAAAGTTTAATTAAAACCGAAGACGCTTAAACTTTTACTCTTATGAGAAATAGCAAAACCATCCTATGAATATTAAAAAGACAATCTATCCTTGACACTTGTAAACTTTGCGAAAAAACAATGGGTGACCTGTCACTTTCAGACATATTTCAATTTTCACCGATCTCCAAAGATGCTAATAACTTTCTTCGATGTAAAGTGTTAGACAAATAGGCATTCCGCATTTCACTTTCTTCCACCCACTTTGGCATTAAAGTCTAAATTTACAACCGGTTTAGCTAAATTTCTACGTTATTAAACGTTTTTTATCATGGAATTGTTTGCTTTATTTGTAATTTTAAGTTAGCATTAGCACCATCACTTCTAAACACTTATGTCTATCTTTTATTGTGTATACTTTCTTTCTTTTATTTTCATAGATGAATAGGGAATATTCATGACTTTTTTTACAGCTTCAATAAAAACTGATTCATGTAGCAAACAGTTGAGAAAAATATTTTTTTGAATAGCTATAAAAATTGCCAAGATATAAGCCAACAAAGATTTGTTCCTCTCTCTTTCTAGCAAAACAAAATTTAACATGGACTTTATATGGCCGACCTGATACATGACGTCACAGTGCATATTGAATCTCTCAGTCTAATCTCTGTTTAATTAGCAGTTTAAAATGCTTGTGTCATACATTGTCATACATTCATTCATTCATACATTAATTTTAATTTTAAATTCACTTTTGGTGATCTCTTTTACGGTATTTTCATATTTTGTTGAGAAATGCGATTTAAAAAATGAATATCCCCAATTGAACCAGCTGCAACGGGAATTAGCAAAATTAAAAATTTTTTTTCTTTACTTGATACATCATAATATTTTAAATTTCTAGTTTCTTTGACTACAAATGAATCTAAAATTCCGACAATATTTCCCCCCTGACTTAAAATATTCTTAGACTTGAACATAACATTTGCCGTAAAACAGAGCCTTTTCGTACTTACAACTGTTGACATGCCCCAAAAATACTCCGTGTATTTGCCAGAAAGTTGGGTTTACTAATTATTTGCTCAACGCGAAATTCTTGTGCCTAGGGACAAAGTCTGCCTAGTTAGGCGTCGACATTTTCTTTATTGGCAGTGCTAATTTGAGACGGCGCCTAGGGGCGAATTTTTGCAACGAAGCAACTAATGGACCTATATTTTAAAATGCTATTACTTGAGCTTGAGCTGTAAAAATCGGTAAAAACTAATTGCTATTGTCTTGTTATCGCCAACGTAATAATAGCTCTTTTTTATTTGACGGTAATGGCGGCCGCGTTAAAAACAATACGAGAAAAATTAGGGAATGCAATTTAACCGGTTATTAACCGTTTTTGTATAAAAATAACCGGTTAATACTGGTTTTGACCGGTTATTTGCATTCCCTAATAAAAATGTAAAAAACATAAAAATACCGAATTAAAATGAACCCTGTAGTGGAGGTTGAGTTGAAAACAATACGATAACAAATCAACAGCAATTAAGTTGAATAGAGTAGAATAGAGCCCCTTGCGATAATTTTAGAGTAAATTTCAATGACAGTCATGGTAAGTGATCTGAGATGGCATTTGTACCGTTGTATGTTTTTTCGTAGAAAATGTTGATAGAAAAGTACTTCAAACAAATACAAGAATTTTCAGGTCGGAACTTTAGTTGGGGGGGGGGGGTTAAGGATTAAGGGGGTATAATCGCGAGGTCTTTGTTCGAACCGAACTTGTAATAGAAAAGATCCTGCCGTTTTAACTAAGTAAAATCAAAATGATACACATCCTGGCCTATATTTGACATAAATGTAACGTATTTCTAAGAACTACAGTTTAGGACAACTTATTGAAATCTTTCAACTCCTTAAGATTAATAATTAAACGCAATAGGATAGTAAAAATTGAAATCTGGTGTAATTTTTCATATTCTGAAATTTCAATTTAAAGATATTTCATAACCTTAAGAACTTAACGATATTAGCTTTTAGCTTCTGGTGGTACTCGAACGTACGTCCTTTGACTCATTAGTCAAAAAGTGAATCGCAACAGGCAATATCGACCAGAGGGCTTATTGTCTAACGCACTCGCAATCACGATCGTTTTCATTTTGAAAATCGAAGGCTTGTCTGCATACAAAATGAAAACAATTGCACCACTTTGAAGCCGTTCGCGATTGCGGGTGCGTTAGACAATAAGCCCTCTGGTCAAATTATAATACTAATAAAATGTAGACTAATGATCTCACCTTTTCTCTCTTCATAGAAAGTATCATACTCACTCATCTCTCACATGCCTAGCCTTTGCTCTATCAACTCTATGAAAATATTGTTGATCATGTTCTTTAATGATCGATGTCATGTCGATAATCGATAGCCGTTGGTAATCGATGGCTACCGATGAGTGCGAATCGATTGTTACCCGTAGGTAACTCTCCAATGCATTCGCAAACCAGTACGTTCACCTGTTCCGGGCGGGCCGCGTTACTGTAAAAACTCGAATGTAATTCACTTATTATTTTTATTTTAATTTAAATAAGTTTAGTTTTAACTTTTAATTGTATTATATTAAATATGTATCTACTTATGTTTATACTGTTGAATAAATAAAGTCTCTTAATGAACGTAAGTGATTTTATTGTGAGCATTTTTAATAGTTAAAGACTACGGTAAAATACCAGTAACTTTTATTAACACTGATATTCTGATTTATGAGGGATAAGTTCGCCTTTGTACAGCGAAGAACGTCACCTTTTTTGGGTAGTCGGTTAAAAATGGTTTTTTATGTGAAAATGGAGGAGACGATCACGTAAGTCACCAGAGGGCTCTGCCAAGACGCAATACGCTAACTAGCGTTTCTATTCGTGTCGTTTTTAACCAATCGCGTCACTGGTAGATCACGTGACTTTTCGTATCACGTCTTCTACCAGTGACGCGATTGGTTTAAACACGAAACGAATAGAAACGCTAGTTAGCGTGGTGCATCTTGGTAGGGCCCTCTGGTGATAAGTGATCATCGCGCCCCATAAACACCCTTAACACCAAATTAATCGCAAATGCGCTGCTACTACAGAAAAAAATGTAAACAATAAAAAAGCGTGGATTTTCAAATATAGCATCCATTACCCAATCTATTTCATTCATAACATCCCGTGTGAAGGATTTTATGGGGATATTCTATTAATTCCAATAATAGCGTCACAGCGGGGTGCGTGAGCTGTCATGTGCACACAATATGCTGGAATAAAATTAAATTTGTAGTATGCTCACTAGTAAACAAGGGATAACATGTTCACAGGGTAATTTGACAACCGACACAAAAATACAGGCTATTTTTATTACAAAATAATGAAACCATGTGCTTCTGTTTACAATTGAAAATACTCTTTTACCAAACAGTTTTACTCCGTGATATCCATAGACTTATTTCTTTTATTTTAGTGATGTTTGGATCTTGTGGTTTGGTTTGATTGTTATGATTTTTAAATATGTTGTAAAGTACAATAGTCATAGTACTTAACCCAAATTTTTCGCCCCTCCAGCTCCATATCTTTCTCCGTCATCTTGGAAAAACAGTCACCTTTTTTATTTTTTACCTATGCTGTCGTTTAACTGAATTCTGGTGCTAATCGTAGTTCTGCAATATTGTAGAATGCAACATTTTCTAAAACTTTTGCGTTCAAAGACTTGTTCCACGACCCCTAGGGACGAAGATATGGAATCGTCTATGGAGCGCTAGCGTTAAAAATTGCTACTTTTTTCTAGTTTTCTTTCCATATTTACGTTTTAGTGCATTTTAGCACAAACTGTACTATGGCAATATTGTAAATAACTACACAATGGCTTTGTATTCTTAAGTGGATAAGCTCAGTAGAAAAAGTTTAAACTATACCTATTACCGCTCGTGTGCTAAACTTGCATCGATGCGCGTCGCTCGGTACTAATTTCCATGCAACCAAACGCGGCGACGGCGCAGCTCCGACTAAACCGGCTTAGTGCGTCCTGTTGAGTTTGCTTGTGGTGGCTCGCGGCGCGTACGGTCGAGGCACGCACACATGCAAGCCGCGCGATATTCCTTTGTTTGAAGATGAACTACTATCTATACCGTAGCAGCGTTTACTTCGTCCCTTATGTTTAATTTATTAACAGTGTAAATTTCCATTGTATCTATTGTAATTTAAACCTATTTAATTCCATACGCTTTACTTAGGTTTATCAAAAGGGTTCGGCTTTGCGTCAATTCACGTGTACCGGCTTAGAGTAGAGTATAAATCGGACAGCCAAATTTTACATAATCCTGTTTAAATACAAATTCAGTGATACCCAACGTTATCGAGTTTTAAAGTAATATGATGGTAAATCCGTCTATCTCATAAGATCCATTCATCAGATCCACTATGTGTGGTTGTATTGTATCCCTTTGATTTAACTAGCACCCGTTTTAGAGTTTTATTATAAGGCCTAATTTGGAAAAGTGGAAATATTAATTATACTAATTTTTTTTTCATTAAACAGAAACATTTATAAACATACCTAACTAAAACTAAATACTAAAATAACTTAACTTATTCTAAATAACTATCATTTGTATAAATGTCCCCTAGGCCACTGCCACTGGGAATGGTGCCCATAATGCTGACTGCATTTCCTCGTTGGATAGCTATTCTACTAATTAGATCAGACACATGAATTATATATTTAACTAGTGACCCGCCCTCGTTTCACTTCAGTTTAAATGAGTTTTCTGTAACACGAGTTCATAAACCAAAATTTATCAAACGCAAAACCGTATGAAAAACGGATAAAGAACCGTTCTGTAGTTTTTGAGATCATCGCGAACATGCAGACAGACAGATCGGGGGACTTTACCGACTGGGACCGATAGAATAACGATAATCAAAATCTACGCGGATGAAGTCACGGGCAGAATCTAGTTGTAAATAAATCTCATAACCAACCGAAAACAAGGAAGTGTAACAACCAGTTAAAGACAGTGAAAAAAACTACACTACCTAAATCTTCGCTGGTTTTCTCACTTCAAAACACATTCTTACATACATACCTACATACATTAAATCACGCCTGTTTCCCAGAAGGGTAGGCAGAGACCACTTCTTTCCACCTGCTATGATCTTGACAAATCTCTTTCGCTTCTTCCACATTCATACATCGAGTCATGCACGCACGTCGGTTTCGGGTACTTAAAATTCGGCCGTTTTCCAGTATTTCTCCGATTTATAATAAAAAATAATCATAATTTTTAATTTATAATTTTTGATAAACACATTCTTTATAAACAAAAACACGGTCATGCTTGAGAATATACATTTTAAACCAAAATCATTTCATGTTTCAGATAAACAAACTCGTAACTTTGAACATGAACTCATTAACGACATAATACTTCACAAAGTACAGCTTATACCACACATGAAGCACCTAAGCTCTTACAGTGGCATTCATCCAGTTTTTTGTAACATAATTACCACCCGACTTCATGCTTGCGGCTTAAAGGTTGACGCAGACATAACCACTCGACAGAGGATCAGCTCAGTGCGACACTAAAAAGTGAGCTTTAATCTGTGTGAGTATGATACATATTTCAGTGGACGACTGCTAGCTTATGCTGAAGCGAGCGAAGCGAGGTATTGCCGTTCCGATGCCGATTAGTGTGCATTACAGTATGGAGTTTCATACAAAGAATACTGAACGGCTCGAGTTGAGGTGGTGCCGATTCGGTGCGGAGCGGTTATGTGTGCGTCAACCTTAATTCGAATCCCTATGCTTTACAGGCTTCATAATACATATTTGCGCGTTGTTGAAATTACTGTCGAATTTGTAAAAACTGGTCATAAAATTGACTCAAGCTCGAGTGACTCCACGTATAAAACAGAAACTAAATAATAGGTCAAAAATAAAGAACTTACTTAAAGCTCCAGTTCACCTCGATTTTTAGGCGCAACGCTAAAAGTAGGTAGGTACCTACATCAGGTTGCATCTCTTGTGGTGACCTTTGTGTGGGCTGGTAGGAGATTATTTAAAATAACTTGCTCTTGTCAATTATTAATCGGCGATTAAGTTGCCCCTCAAGTGGGGTTAACCAAATTTTTTTTTTCGTGATTAAATTAGCTCTTTTTTTAATTTTCCTGGTGGCATTTCTTTTTTGGTGAGGCTCATCATTTCCAAACATACTATTATTTGGTAGGTATTTCCATTCGCATGGATCAAAATTTTTCCACTTACATATTGTCCTAATCGGATTTCTTCCAAATCTTTCCACTTATTATTAGGTCGACAGAGGTACAGTGCGACCAAAAAGAGTAGAAATTAAATAAAATGGAACTAAAAAAATTCCATACTAAATTGTTGCCATGTTCAAGCATTTTACGTCAAAAATGTGACAGTTACGTAGAAAGTGGCGCCCTCATTTAATTTCTACTCTTTTTTGTCGCACTATAGGCAGGTTTAGGTTACATTAGTTTTGCAGCAGGCTCAAAGGGCCAAACTGCCAAGACATAGGAGCTCCGCTTCAGAGGAGGAAGCAGAGCTAAGTCAACACTATCAAATTAATTTCTGGAATGGCAAAAAATTCACCAGGAAAAAAAAAGTCTGTGAAAATAAGCGAATGGAAAAAATAAGATGGGAAAACATGCGATTAGTAATTCTGCTACCAATAAATTATGAACCCGACGCAAAAAAATGGCACTAAATGGGAATAGTACAAGTGACACCACGAATAAATTATTTTTGGAAATTATGGGAAACACTAGTCCCCTAAGACAGTATTAACAATACTTTATATGGGCTAATATTAATTAAATAGCTTTACATTCTAAGAAAGTAACAACTCTTCTATTCTAACGTTCAACCTTTTATGTAAAGGAAAACAAAAGGAGCAACACCTTCTGTACTTGGAAAAATATTATAACTGATATAACTGCCTTTTAAGCAAAAAAATAAATAAAACCAACATTCGAAAATAAAAAAATCAGGAAACTGGATCTTGTTTCAAGCTCAAGCTTTATTACTTACTTTTGTTTCACTCACCTCTACAACACGTTATCATGGCTAGGTTCCAGTTTAATTAAAAATTCTACACTAAAAAGCTCTTTGCACTTATTTGGCTTTTAGCTTAACACTGCTTTTTGCTGATGAAATATAATTTTTGACGTGAAGCTCACGTTATGAAGCTTAACTCGTATCTGTATAGTGCTACTCCATCAGCATTTTGTATGTATTTGTAAATTCAGGGCCTCTTATCATTATTTAGACCATCATGTGTATTTTTATTATTTTTCCTAATTATATCGTTGACGTTATGGTTTTTATGCACTTGACTGTCAGTAACTACCCATAATGTCTACATGTGTATAACTATAATCACCTTTTGTTTACATAGTATAAATAAAGTAGTTTTCCGCGTCTGTATGTCTGTCTATATATCCGCTGAATTCTCCTTAACCACGCAACGGATTTTGATAGGGATTTTATGTAACTATAATAAATTCTAGTTTATGTACGGGTGTACTTTCTTACATAAACCGAAGCGAAGCAGGGCGGGTCGCTAGTACACTTAATATTTGAAATTGTTTTAAAAAAAAAACTTGACATAAAAAAAATACTAAAGTCAATCCTTACACAAATACTAATCAAAAACTTGACCAATCAAATATTTTAAAATACTCAAATTCTCAACAAAAAAAAACCAATGGTACCGCCGCAGCGCGGGCGCAGCGCGACAGAGACAGAACACAAACTATCGCCGCACCACCACATTCACCGTTGCGAACTTGAGGCAACCACTCGCGGAGTCGATCGAAAGTTACTCGACCATCTTCGCACTTACGGCTTTCTTCCACAACAGGCGCAACCGGGATAGTGACGTGATTCTCCATACTCAAAACTGTGTCACGAACCACTATAATTTAAGTGTATTTTAGTGTTTTTAGTGTACAATAAAGTGCTATTTATACTATTTAAATACTAGTTTCTATGTGTTTTGATAAGTGTCACGACGTGTAACCAGTTTGGGTGCATTGGCCGGTGTAAAAGGAACTAAAAAACTGGGTTCGCGGATTTCTCTTTCGACGATTACTATCGGATTTTTTGGAGAGAGCACCAACATGGAATTTGCTGCTATGTAAGTGATTATTTTGTACATAAAACAGGTTTTATTTTAGTCATAAAAATTGAGCGAATGTCTGACATTAAGTTTAAACGACAACATGCAAGTTTTAACATTCAATTGTAGCTTTATTCATCGCGACATAAAAGAAAATTGATTGACACGTCATTAAAACACACACTGAACGGTTTCACATTAAAAGTGTTAAAACACCATAATATATCATTTTCATCACAGAACAGAAAAAACAGTAGAAGTGTCAAGTGGGCGTGTTCATTGTGGGACAGTTATGCGGAGTTCCGCATAACATACCATACTTTTGCCGCCAGCATCGCTTATTTCGATATTTCGATATTTCTAAAATAGGGAATAAATCCAGAAGCATGCTTTATTGTGCTATTTTGGAATGTAAAAACGATAGCCGCACCAAAAACATTTTCCATGGTGGCGTGTTGTTTTTATGATAGTTTGAGTATTGGCAACAACAGAGGGCTTATTGTCTAACGCACTCGCAATAGCAACCGGCTTCAAAGTGGAGCAATTGTTTTCATTTTGTATGCAGACAAGCCTTCGATTTTCAAAATGAAAACGATCGTGATTGCGAGTGCGTTAGACAATAAGCCCTCAGGTCTGATACTAAGCGAAGCTCATGCCACTTCTATTGTTTTTTTCTATTCCGTGATTTTCATCCTGAATGATTGATTGTTTCTTTTCATGTTTATTTCATTCGATGACAGCATTCTGATTTATGTACAAAACATGCCTTATCATGTTATTTCAATGTTTTCTAAAAGTTCATCAAAATGTGCGACAGCGATATAAAAGTCAACCGATCAAAACCTACACGCAATAATCTCTAATCGTTCTTGAATTGTAATTTCGTCTCTTTCTTCCCTTCCCTTTAATGGCACAGCAAGATAACAAAAACAATGTGAAATAGATATTCTCTTTTTCAATACCCATAATAGTGTCATACAAACCAAGATATTATGCACGTCAAGTACAAACGTGTCTTATCATCTCTTTCGCTTTTGACAGACAATTTAAAGAGCCGAAATCAAGGTGTTAAATAAAACCGACAGTAGGGCCAGCTAGAATGAAATACATACATACATTAAATCACGCCTGTTTCCAGAGGGGTAGGCAGAGACCACTTCTTTCCACCTGCTACGATCTTGACAAATCTCTTTCGCTTCTTCCACATTCATACCTACATCGAGTCATGCATGCACGTCGGTTTCGGGTACTTCAAATTCGGCCCTTTTCCAGTATTTCTCCGATTTGATTCGAAAAAGTACGCCTAGGGCGGCCGCTTCCATTTCTTCCACTTACTTTCGCTCTGTATATCTCTTTCGTCAATCTTCTTTCATCCATCCTTTCCAAATGACCGAACCATCGAAGCATACCCCTAGAATGAAACATGGATAAATTATTTTATACTCATTCGATAATAACACACTGAAAATATTTTTTACTTGTTTTTCCTGCCGTCAAAACGAAATAGAAAGGAACTAAAGTCTCAAACTAAAGTCGTCAGAAAAAGGCTTGAAGAGAAGCGACTGGCATACTTGCATTTCATTTGAATTTAAATCACATTAGAAATTTCTTCGCAGAACCCACCTTGATCAAATTCTAACCCTGGTAAAAGAGACTTCTGCGGGCCTAGTATGGTTGCGTTTATCACGTGGCAAAATGAAGATAACGCATTTGCCACTCTCGTACTTACGTGTCATAAAGTGACGGATGTTTTATCCACATTTTGTCACGCGATAAACGCAACCATACTAGGCCCGCAGAAGTCTCTTTTACCAGGGTTAGAATTTGGTCAAGGTGAGTTCTGCGAAGAAATTTCTAATGTGATTTAAATTCAAATGAAATGCAAGTATGTATTCGTATTATGGTCTCCTTTATCCCAGTGGATAAAGCTTCCGTCACTCTCGCACTTACATACTGGGTAGTGATTCTTTCAAAAGCAAAGGTGAGCGAACGCAGGAGTGATGTCCAAGCGGCGAGTTTAAGTAGTCCCGTCAAAGCGAACAAAACACATTTCAGCGCGTGTATTCAATTTGGCAGAATGCACGCGCTAATATGTGTTTTGCTCGCTCTGACGGGACTACTTAAACTCGCCGCTTGGACTTCACTCCTGCATTCGCTCACCTTTGCTTTTGAGAGAATCAATACCCTGGTCAGAAAGTGACAGATGTTTTATCTACGCTTATCTACGTCGATAAACACGACCATAATCGGCCCGCAGAAGTCGTTTTTCGTTTAATTATTACATCAAACCGGAAGAAGTAGCTAATTGTTATTTTGTCCCCTTTACTTGTCTGTGTGCTTGTTTGGGGAATCACAGCGCCGGAACAAATAAACGGATTTGTAACACATTGTTTATTGAAAGCAGGTCGAGATTCCGACTATTTTCTGTTGTCTAATGGACATCAAACAAACGAACAAAATAAACATTGCCACGGCGCATGTATTGACGTCTAGTATGTATATATGTACAGTCGAGTAGGCTCACGTATTGACGTCTAGCATAGATATACAGTCGAGTACAAAGCGATGTATCCACTTTGTCACCTTAATGCATAGTAAAAAGGTTCGAAAGTCGATACATCACTTTGTACTCGACACGTATGTTAATTCTTTATTGTACTAAAACAGCTAAGTACATTTACACTACCTAAAAAAAAATGTTATTTGGGCACAACTTAAAATATAAGGAGTAATGGTAATTTTAACTTGAAAAAAATTCGCGTCTTTTAAGCATATATAACAATCTACATGAAGAGTTTATTCTATGGCTGTAGATACATTTCTCAAATATAGAGCGCGCTCTTAATCGCTTGGTAATAAAGGCGTGCTGATAATTTCGTGAACATATTTTTGAGACATTGGCCGCTATCATATTATTATCTCCGTCTTTGACTGCGAAAAGTAGAATGCAAGCACACAATTATAGAATATAAATAGAAAATAAAAATAAAATAGACCTTTTTGCCTAAAACAACAATTTCCTCATAAAAATAACAATCCATGTTGTAACATCGGAAAAATGCGCAAAATGTGGGCTCTAGTTGGTTTATTTACCAGCCAAAACGATGTGTTTTGAGGTTATAAAACTGTTACCTAGTTAAGACATGTCAGATGGAATCATGGAATGGACTTTAGAATACTTTAGATTCTTTTTGGATGTGGAAGTTTTTTGGGAGTTGTTCGTTTCATCAAAGTAATGAGTGGTTTTTTTTAACATAATTATATAGACGACAGTATGAAAAATGCTATCAGGGTTTTAAAGCTTGTTGTTTATATATGTTTTTTTTGTCTTTGTGTAGTACCCATAGTACAAGCCTAAAGTTTTACTCGGGCCAAGGTCAATACTAATTTGTGTGAGATGTTCCCTTATAGAAACAAGTTGTATAAAAAAACCAATTAACGATAAAAAGATAAAGCTGTATTTTGGTCAGAGTTTTGCTTGTTAGCATCTTATTTAAGTCTAATTTCAATGCTACTTGTTTTGCTTAAACCGTAATGAAACTAATTGGTGCTGAATCAATTGACCTGATTAAGCATTATGAATAAACATGGAAATTTCTTGCTCTTTTTAACGCTGGATTAAAATAGGATCATTATTTTCCTAATTACTAATTGCTCTGTTTATTAAGTTTTTTACTGAAATAACGTTAGTCATTTTGGTTGATTCTTCACCAAATATAGCTAAAGCGGTGTCATAATAATATGGGAAAGCCGCTTTTTTAAAGCAAATGCTTTGATTGTTATTCAATACAATGGCATGGTGATACACCTTTAAAATAAAAGTAGTACTAAAGTAAAAAGAAACCCTATCAGAGAACCAATCTCACACTTAGGGGAGTATTAATAAACTCATCTCGACTGTAATGCTCGGCTCAAGATCTAAGAAGTCTTATTATTATTATTTATTTATTTAATGGCGTCTACATAATAACGTAATTTTGCCAATGTCAAGTATATATAAGCAACGTTGTACGGTGAATCCTGTCTTGTCGAAGTCTTCCAGTCATAGTCGATGACCCTTGAAGATGGCGAGCATCCACTTCAATGGCTTGGTGTGATCTTGACCGCTTACTCATTTGGAACCATCTTTTCACTGTTATTTTAGTCAATGCAAGTTCTTCATCAATGTTACAAGTTGTCCCACAAAACTGCTCTGGATTTGCGAACCAAAATCAACGATAAAATAATTTACAAAAAATTAAATAATTGGATAGGGATGTTTTCAGAATGACAGCCAGCCATAGACCCCCAAGATGTGTCAATAATGACAGTTGTCTATGGCTTGACGTTAACTTTGACGTATCTTGTGACGGGCATCTCAGTCAAAATGAGTTTATTAATACGGCCCTTAGTTTTTACTGTGGAGGTTGTAAAACTAATACACTTCCTCTAATGTTCCACTATTCAAAATAAGAACACAGGGTTTTCCTGTGGAGATAACTGATGGCTATCAAGGACAGAACGTTGTCATTCATAGTTCCATTAAAACCGCCATCCAGTCTCCACTACCACAGTCCCAGTCGATTTAAAAAAAAAACGAGCAGTAGAGTTAAAAAACTTCGCTGATTCGTAATGACGCTAATAATGTAAGGTACCAATGAAAAACTTTTGAAATTAAGTGACAATATCTCCGAAACTAGTAAAAATTGCTGAACATACATAGGAGTTAAATCGATAGATTTTTAGTTGCTCTATCAGCCCTAGGCGGGGTGACGTCGATTTATGGGACACTCTGTATACTCGTAAGTATACATGGACAATACAATACAATACAAAACAAAACACTTTAAGACAACACAATAATATTCAAGACAAGACAACGAACAAATACTCGCGCTCATCACACAACTATGTCCCATTTCCAAAATAGGATGCTTAAACGACTTTATCTCCGATCGATCTTTATCCTTAAACTACGTCCATATACTTATTAGTCATCTTGACTTTCCTTATAACCGAAATCGGAAACAGATGTTAACTTTCTAAACCCATACCCAAATTTCACTCATATGGTATTTCATATAAACAAAGTCAAGCATGCGTCAGAAAATCGGTCACTGTGCTAATAGCGCATAGAACTGGTTAAAGTTAATATGCATGCAAATGGGCATGCTAGGGAAATAACTATATTTAGAGATTCTTAAGTTATTTATTATGGTGATTGAATGAAACGCTTGGATGAGGCTATTTGAGTGCAATGGGTAGTCATTTTGGTGTAATTTATTAGAAGAATAGAACAATAATAGTAATTTTAGTTACTTTAGGTAACGAGGCTCGAAGAGATTAGATATTAATTCGAAAGTTATTTTGTTCGTTTGTTACGATTTCACAGCTAAACTGGTAAACTGATTTGAATGAAATTTGATATGGAGATAGCTTCAACCCCGACAAAGGATATAGCGTACTTTTTATGCTGGTAAATTTGAGATTTCCCAAAGGAACAGCGATTAACAAACAGAGAAGTAATAACAAAGCTTTACATAGTATAAAACAAAGTCGCTTCCCACCGTATGTCCCTCTGTATGTACGCAATCTTTCAAACTACGCAACGGATTTTAATGCGGTTTTCGTCAATAGATAGAGAGATTCAAGAGAAAGGTTTTTATTTGTAATAAATTCTGGATTATATACGGGTGTTTTAAAAACTCACAAAAGCCGAAGCGAAGCAAGGGCGGGTCGCTTATCACTTTATAAACGCTTTCGTTGTGTAAGATAGTTGGCAACAACGTAATCGTTCAAATTATGATATCCCTTGACCAGAATTCCTATTTTTAAACAGGTCGACAGATCTTCAGTTGGTACTCTCACAACAAAGGATTCAAAATTCACTTTGTAGCGTGGCGAGACTCCACTCGACTTTAAGAGTAACCTCGGTCTTTAAACGCACATACAGTTAGCTCTAAACATCAGTCGGGATTGTACTTCTCTCTCAGTCGCTCCCATACACTGTTGTGCAGTTCCGAATCTACCCGAACCCAAAATTTCTTGCACTGTATTCTACGCGCTCCTTTGCCTTCGAGAGATGTCAATGCTCAGGCCGTAGACAAGATGCCTAAAGCTAACGTAAACAATATTCGAAAACTGACAAAATGTATCGATTTGACATAAACGTTCGACGCTTACGTCAATCCTATACATTTTCCATAACGATAACGTTCGTCGAATTCATCTCGTCTAGGACAAGCCCTCTATTCAACTCGGTTAAAGTATGCCTTTGAGATATTATTGTATTGTTTTTAATTTGGCCGCCATTACTGTCAAGTAAATAAGAGCTATCAAAACGATGACAATGCGGAATCATGTGAAAACAATAACGTTTTGCCGTGTAGAACCTAGGTCTTGATATAAAATCACACAAAGCCCATCCCAACCCCCCCAATAATAATACTACCAACAAAGCAAATGTATCGTCACGTCACTTACTTTAATATTACGATTGTTTGTAGGTATCAGTTCCAAATTATACCAGCGTTCTGTATGCTTGTGTATGCCCTAAAATGAAATTTTTGGCTAAGTATTTGTAACTGTAATATTCTTTTTGGCTAAACTCGATAAACGAATAAACTAAAAGCCCTCTCAGCTCGCCCCAGTTGGCACCGGTGCCCAAAATTAACATTTTGCGCCCGCTTCCAAATACACGGGAGCTTATTTTGGCAACTCGTTTGATGCCCTCGGGAATAAAAATGTATTGAATCATGAACCAATTGCCATTTATTAACCTTTATAGGTAATGCGTGTAAATGTTCGTTTAATTTATTATTGTTATTATTTTCAATCAAGTCTAATATACTTAATCATTTTATTTAAGATAGAATAGATATAATTTCCTACAATTTACTACGCCATACGATTAAATAATAAATTCAAGATAGTGGTCAATCACTGGTTTGAAATAATAGTGTGGTTTTTAATGCGTTGGTGGCATAAGCTAAGATAAGCCTGCAACATGCACTTCGCTTTACCTTTGACCGCTTAGGCGACATCTTTCTTGAGCGCGCATAACAATGTACAGGCCATTTTTTTTACAAAACATAAAAAGTACAAAAACCTCTTTAAAGAGTAAACTCTTCTCAATGTCATATTGCCCTTATCCTAATAATTTGGGGTCGGAGCAGCACGTCTTCTTCAAACATCCCTATCAGCCGTCATCTCAGTATTTCCTTCCATGTTTTTGATATCTCTCTCTTCACACATTTCATCAATCTCTTCTCAAGTCACCCCCTTCCTATAGCCCTTCAGGAAGAATCTTCACTGCCAGAATTTGAGTATGTGAAAACTTAACAATTTCATTGTTTTGACGACGCGTTGGCCTAGTTGGTAGTGACCCTGCCTAGCAGTCCCGAGTTCGTATCCTGGCATGGGAATATTTGTGATATAATTGTGTAGTGTGCGCGATTATTTATTTACGTGTCTAGGATGTTTTCTATGTATTAAAGTAATTATTTCTCTTTATAAGTATTTATATATCGTGGTCTAGTACCCATAGTACAAGCCTTAAGTTTAGTTTGGGACTAGGTAAATTGGAGTGACATTGTCCCCTGATATTTACTTGATAAACTCTGTGACAAAATATGAATGATCGAAACTAATGGTATCGTGACTAATTGGGTAATGTAATTACCTTCCATTTGCTTTCCTCGTCGATATCGGAAGCAGTTCGGTTATTCCGCAACTTTCACCGCTACGCAAACGTTTGTTGCGTCTTGATTTGTTTCAGTGGTGGTAGAGTCCGTCTGGATCACTCCCACCATCTTATTCTTTAACCTAAGGGCTTATTGTCTAACGCACTCGCAATCACGATAATTCTCATTTTGAAAATCGAAGGCTTGTCTGCATACAAAAACAATTGCTCCGCTTTGTAAAACAACATAACATAAACTCACGCCTTCGTTCCCAGAGTGGGGTAGGCAGAGCTACAGAATTACCAACAACTCTAAAAACTTGTTGATAATGCTGGTAACCATATCTTGTAGTTTTGGAGTAAATGCTTGTGACATACAGACTGATGGACGGACATGACGAAACCATAAGGGTTCCGTTTGCCATTTTGACGCCCATTTTGGAACCCTTAACAAGGTGTAATTTTACGAAGAAAACCAATAATTTAATTGTGTACCATAAACTCTCCTTTTATTACACTGTATGTATGTATTCCAACTACTCAAAATATTCGTAATTAGTGCCCGTTATGAGTATCTTTGCAAAGGGGTTCAAAACAAAATGAAAATCAGAAATTTAATTTCCGCTGCTCGACAGTTCTACGCTAACTTGTACGGTCAGATTATAAGTATCTGCATAATTTAGTACTCTGTCACTTTAACGTCATGTGTGAATTGCTGCACTAATCTGTAAAAGCGTTAAAGCGACAAGGTACAAAAGTGTGCAGCTATTTATAAAGCCGACTGTACTGCTTAACTTTCAAAGGGTAAAGTGTAATATAAAAGTAACCCGATACTTTTTAAATTAAGAACTTTGCAGGCAGTTCACGTTACATTCATAATTGCTCCTCGGAGATTAAAACTTCATTCACGAAACTTTTACAACCGCTTAGGATAAAAATTCGCGTGACAAGGCGGTTCTTATCTCCGCAAAAGTTATAATTTTGTCTTTATTACAAGAAAAAGTTAAAATGAGAACAAGATGGCCGATACAAATTCGTACTCTATTACAACGTGGTAAAATTGGGAATCTGCTAAAAAATGTTAAAAAGGGGCGTATAGAAAGAGACTGTTTGTCAGTTTAAAACTTTCTACAGGGTGCTAACATATTGAATAAAAAAACGGTCAAGTGATGCAAGTCGGACTTACATACTAGGGGTTCCGTACCATTATTGTATGGGTTCCGTACCATTTTTTTAAATCATTTGTTCTTACTAAACTTGTAGTGGTAATAGAATTATTACGGTTCATAAGATACAGCCCACTAACAGACAAAGATGGACGGACGGACAACGGAGGCTTAGTAAAATAGGGTAAGTAGTACGGAACACTAGAAAAACAAACGTTATTAATTATTAAACGTCAAACCATAAACAAGGTACGTAACTGCTTATTTATTACACACATAAAATAATGAAAGCACGCATTACATTACCGCAATAGATGAAAGGGAACAAAACATAACAATACCAGACGTTAAAGGGCCTTAATAAGCAATATCCCTTTGTGGCGGTGGTTTTCAAAAAAGGATGCCTTTGAAAAAAACGTACTTAACCCAACTCGACACATTAGAACCAAATATTTTAATAAAAAATACTTTAAATACAAAACTAAGTACAAACCGTTACTTTTCTATGGTTAAACTGTTTTTAAAAGGCCAGTTAATTAGTCATATTACATTAGAAAGAAAGAAAAAAAAATGTTTATTGGCTTACATCTAACACAAGTAGAAGAAAATAAATTAACAAACAAAATCAAAAATACGAACATCTGAAGCAGTGCCAGACGAAGCAAAATGGTTCCTGATCAGCATGTTACCATTTATTTGGTGACACTACGGCAGGTCACACAGCCAGCAAAACAGAAAACTAAAAATCAAAACTTAAATTAAATAGAATTAACAAAATAAAAACATAAAACTTACACAAAAAAGCAAAAACCAATCCAAGCAATAAATAATCTGAATTCGAATCTAATTATGTGTAATCAAAGCTTTGTCGTGGTGATGAAAGTTTTGTAATGAGTGTTGCTATGGCGATACCTAACATAAGTGTGTATTTTAATAAGGTTCACCCCCAATAGACCGTATACGAATGATAATGGTAGCGATCCTTAAATTTCTTGTTCAACAATAAATGTAACGAAATGACTTGAAGCTGCTGCAATGTTATTAATATAAATACCTTCTGTACCTACATCTAAAGTTGGATTTTTATTCCCACAGAAAAAATGTAAACAAAGTTACGTCACTGTCAAAGTGATATTTCAGGGGATCTCAAAGTTTGGGCCAGCAAAGAATATAATATTAAGTTATCATTTCGATCGCACCGTGATATAAAAATAAATTTGAGAAATAATTGAAGTTAAAATAGCACAAATGAGTCACTGGAAAGCGATTACGAAGGGAGCACGAATTGTGAAGCGAAGCGAGTGCAGTGACGTCTCACATCAACCAAGCGGCCCTCAACTTATTGACATGGGTGTATCGAGTCAATGATACCAGTGCAATAAATAAATTATACATACAAAAAAGAGATTGCAACAAAGAGTTTATATCAAAATAAAGTTTGCCATCAACAAATTAAATTCTTTCATCTTGATTGCAATTAATAGTATTTATTCTGTGGGAATAAAAATCCAACTTTGCTTCTTTATGACTTATACATATTACAGGACATGTCATGTCCCCCTGGTATCTAGGCCCTCCCAAAGCAGTGACCAAGACGCTTTAATGGGCGCCCATTGGCCATCCACCATGACTGCTTGGCGACTGGTCCAACAAATTACATACGTTTATACTGTAGAATGTACACAGAGACGATATTTACTAGAGCCTTGTTGAACATAGCCCTGATTATTTTGATATCGCTAGCTGATTGTTGATACAATGGTAATAGAATTGGTAAAAGAGGTCGGAGTTTCTCACGGAAGCGCATTTTAATTCTGCCTCTTTTGTTTTTTAATATTTTTGTTAATAAGTATCAAGCATTGTTAGGTATCGTTAAATTTATGTCGAAACGCATTGAGAAATCAATGTTCTCATAATTTTATTATACATAAAACGAAAATAAACTTTATGAATATGAGGAAACCGAAGTTGTACATAACACTCCCACTTGACCAATATAAAATTAACATAACTTATTTGCTTGCATTATTAAGACTACCTACGAATTTTATAATATAATAATAATTGTACAAAAACAATATTCCACCACATTAAAAAACTTTTTGGAGGCGGAAAATATTTTTTGATTAAACCCTTTCTTATCTCAAACTAGCTTCTGCCCGCGACTTCGTAAATGTCTAGGGAACTTTTTAATGATGTGTTAATCCGTCCACCCGTTTCAGTGCGAAGGAGTAAAAAAATTAAAATTAAATAAAAAAGTAATCCTACTATAATATTATAAATGCGAAAGTTTTTGTGTGTGTATATATGTGTTAGTTTGTTAGGCCTTCACGCTGCAATGGCTGGACGGAATTGGATGGAGATAGCTTATACCCTGGATTAACACATAGGCTTTTCATCCCGGAAAATTTAAAAGTTCCATTAAATAACCATTATCGAAATCTACGCGGACGAAGTCGCGGGCAGAAGCTAGTTTGTGTGTTAGTTTGTTACTCCTTCATGCTACAACAGCTGGACGGATTTGAATGTTTTTTTTTGACATGGATCTAACTTATACCCTGGATTAACACAAAGGCTACTTTTTATCCCGGATTTTTTATATTTTCCGAGGGAATAACGATAGTAGAAATCTACGTGGACAAAGTAGCGGGCAGAAGGAAGCAGTATTAATATTTGTTTATGTTTTCTAAAGAGAATGCAAAGCTTATATTTAAAGATTTTTTTCAGCTCACATACGAGTATGTATAACTTCACTTTATGATACGATAATTATACAGTGGGACAGCACTTAGAAGATGCTTCGGCTTTGTACTTGTCTCTCACTCGCTCTTACACGCTCTTATTAAGAGCGAGTGAGAGAGAATTACAAACCCGAAGCATCTTCTAAGTGCTCACAGACTCTTGCTTTTAGAACATAAGACGCTCAAGTCTCTGGTTTTCATAACATAGGTAATAAAATGAAAGACATGATAAAGTTTCTTTTATAAAACAGAATGCCTAAACAAAAGAGTTGGCAGCCATAAGGTTTATTTTATTAAAGTGCTCGGTATTTCAAAATGGAAATATTGCAGTTACTGGAAATTTAAATTTTAAATTTTCCTACGCTTTGAAGGAAACTACGCAAAACGAAGAACAATAAATATCTTTATGGCAAGCTTATTTTGGCATCTGTATATCTCTCATCCAACAGAATAATGCATGACGCAATTGCTATTGAACGATTTTACAGGAAAGCAACTTAAATATTTCGAACCAAGTTGGACATTTTCTTGTAAACCATACGAAATTGTATTTTTTACGGTATTTTGTTAATATTTTTACTTAGTTTGATAGACCAAAAATATTCTTTGTAAACGTTTTCAAGAAAACATTACTTACACTTACGTCTTTTTTGTACAAGCAGAAAGCAGCACCTACAGTGCAATGTATCTCTAGATATTTTCATAAAAAAAGCAATTGTACAAATGAGTAATTATTTATTTCGCTTATAATTATGACAAGCATTTGTCGTAACTTTACATTTACGTACGTCTGTCTATTTAAGGAAATCAATTATGACAAGCATCTATCTTTTTCACCCATGGTAGATTACAATCACGTTATTATTTTTTAACAATCACGTCATTATTCTGTTGGATAAGTGCTATGGGTTTACATCTATTAAGCGAATTTGTATTTTATTGTATTTTAGACTTAATGCATCATAAGTCGGAATTCTTATTTCACTGCAATTTTCGCCTGCATTCTTTAATATAATGGCGCACCTAAAACACCTGAAAACGTGTTTGAAATGGATAATAGATTTTTTAAGCGCTTCAAGGACACTTCAATCGAGGTTATTATGTAAAAAAAATACTTTTGCTTTATATGTATGTACCTACCCGAAATAATGTTTCTTTTAAGATTTTATTTTACAACTTTGTCGGCCTAATTTAAATGTATAACTCTGCCAAATTACAACTTTGTAGTACTAAGAGTCTCTAGTTATACCGCGGAAAAACGGACAGACGATAATGGTAAATCTCTAAGGGTTCCTAGTTTGACTTCGGAACCATGAAATCGATAAAAAAATCCATTACGTATGCTCATTTGTTTTACTGTAACAACTGTTAAATCGATAGATATCGCTATGTATGTAAATCGTAGTTTTTACTGAGTAAATGAAAGTCTACGAGTTTATGATGCATTTTTAATGACAATCTAGTGTTTAAATTTTATTTTAGTTTACGTTTTTTTTTGTTCGATCATGCTATTCACTGTCATTGTAACTTTTGTTTGTGATAAGTTTCTGATTTTTCATGTTACATTTGAGTACCTATCTATAATAACTTTATTATTTTACTATAGTCACCGTAGACGTAACGTAATTGTTCACTGCGGCCACATATTTAAATTGATTTATTCGTATTTTATACACTTTCGCAGAAAATTAACGGAGCTCCGCTGTAGCGGAGCTCCGTTAATTTCCTGGGCGTTTTGGCCCTCCGGGCCAGCTGAAGAACTGACATAACCTAAACCTACCTCATATTTATCGATCGGACCGCGGGAAAGGCCACGCGCCGTTCATTCCGAACCGTACATTTTTTACTATTTTACTATTACAGTTGCATTTACACGTACGATTCGGAACGAAGATTGGAACTTTACGTGTGCAGGCTGCTATTGTGTGTATTATCCGTTAAAAATAAGTGCAACTGCTATTAAGTATTGACGTTGTTATTTTGTGCAGCAAGATTAAACTGAAAGAGTTTGAATTAAAAACGAGGTCACTATTTCTTTACGACTTTATTAATATAAAATTCCATGAATAGAAAGTACTTCATTTATAATTCTTCGATTCTTGTAATTTTAATGCTGAAAATCACTACATTCTGTTGCTTTGCTCTTTTCAGCAAAAAGTCAAACAAATTTCATGATATTAGACAGGACTAAAGAGAAAGGTACCCTATGTGTTAATCCAGGGTAGGAGCTATAATATAGCTTAATAGATATTATCTATTTCAAATTTCATCCAAGTCCGTCCAGCCGTAGCAGAGGGAAGGAGTAACAAACAAACACAAACTTTCGCATTTTTAATATTACTAGGATAGTAGGATTTTGATAGGTATACATATGGTCAGTAATATGTTAAAAACACGTGTTATTTAATTAGACTAAATTCTAAAAAAATGTTAACGACAACCCGTTTGTCGAAATCAGGTACAGCGTACGAGGGAACAAATCATAAATACAAACATACACGTAAATAACATTACCTCCCTTTTTCAGCAGTCAGATCAAAAAGAGAATTTATTTCGAGCACTTTATTATTAATTTTCAAACCCGTCGATCAGTCACTAAAATTCACTTCTAAGACCCGTATTCACAAACAATACTTAAGGGATCCTTCACTGAGTAAACGCACTGCGTTCAATACAGCTTTGTGATGGGTCCTTTTTGACCGACCTTTTGTTTATGAGACGATTTGAACCACCCTGTGCGTTCGTGAGCACTGTGAGACCTCATAGTGACGTTGGTGAATACGTGTGTAAGGCACAGAAAGTGTTAAGTCTTTAGTCCTTCAGTCTTGAATTTAATCGATAAAATAATTTTTGTTGTTACAGCCAGTTGATTTATACCAAAATTACTTTGAGAACTAAAAAACGATAATTGCTTAAGGATCAATTAAAGTAATAATACGACAAAATTAAATGATAATGTTGAAAAATATTTGAAACAAACTGTGGGTCTGGTCAAGATGCATTCTGTGAAAGTTAAACCGGTATCGAAAATGGCGCTAGAAAAGATGCATTCGGCGTTCGTTATCGATATCCAAAATGTATAGGACTGACGTAAGCTGTCAGACGATCGCGTCGAGCGCCTACGTCAATTCCATACATTTTATCAGTTTTCGAAAATCGTTTTACGTTTGCGTTAAGCAACTTGTCTAGCCTCACAGCTATGGTTACGGACGATTCCATAAACTTTGTCAGTTTTCGAATATCGTTTATTCGGTCAAACCAAAGCTTCTGACATAAGTACATAGTATTGTATTTGAGCCGGCCTGACTAGTAATAATGCTTTTGTAAAATACGATAATATGTCGAAAGCAATATCATTTTACAGAGTATTATAGACGCCGAACGGAACAAACGATCTTGACGCGCTACTTTCCGCCCGTCAATATTGTGTTAATATAAATGTTTGTTAGTGATTATTTTAATCATACGATCATTAATGATAAAAACATGAATTAATTAGCATTATTAATTGATTCGAGCGCGTTCGCGTGCCGATGTGTGTTAGTTGGTTAAAATAAAAAGTGAAAGTCATAACACGAATCCGGAATTGAACATTACTGGCTATTTACTTTCAGATTTAAACATTTTGTTGTTTTTTTAACTGCTTATTTAATTAAGGCAGATAAAAGTTTCCTGGTGTAGGGATCTTACGTTTTTATTCGAAAGATAAAACATTACGATAGTTTTCCAGTAATATTACGCGAACCTAGGCAATAACATGCAGAGACAAGCAAAACCTCTATAAATAGTAAGCAGCTTAAAACCAAGTTTTTTTTTAACTTAGAAATTATTATTTTTATACCAGTAATTTTCATCATTTTTCTAAAGATCATGTACAGAAACTATATTTTAGGTTAGGTTTGTTTTCATAACAATCATGAAAGTGAACTGTTGTTGAAAAAATGTATAAGTAAGTAACTGTCTTGTGAAAACTATATTTTAAAACCCTAAATATTTAACAACTATGCTTTTTGAGTAAGGTATTTCCACCTTCACAACAGCAAAACATATACATATTTAGATACACATAGCAAATTTTGGTAAGGTATTATGTGATGAGCACGAGTATTTAGTCCTGTCTTTATGTTTTCCATGTATTTCTCTATACTAAGTATTCATTCCTGTTTTTGATGTTTTCCATGTATTTCTTAATACTAAGTATTCATTCCTGTTGTTGATGTTTTCCATGTATTTTTCTATACTAAGTATTCATTCCTGTCTTTGATGTTTTCCATATGTTAAAATGGGTTCGTGCGTTAGAAAGAGTAAGTCGTGGCGAATCCGCCTGTGCTTGTACCTGTACTTAGTAACTTTATGCCTTTAGTGACTTCTTGCACTAAGCCGACGATGTATTTCTCTATACTAAGTATTCATTCCTGTTTTTGGTGTTTTCCATATTATGTATCTCTCTTTACTAAGTATTCATTCCTGTTTTTGATGTTTTCCATGTATTTCTATACACTAAATATTCATTCCTGTTTTTGGTGTTTTCCATGTATTTCTCTATACTAAAGTATTCATTCGTGTTTTTGATGTTTTCCATGTATTTCTCTATACTAAAGTATTCATTCGTGTTTTTGATGTTTTCCATGTATTTCTCTATACTAAAGTATTCATTCGTGTTTTTGATGTACCTATTCCATGTATTTCTCTATACTAAGTATTAATTCCTGTATACTATGTTTTCCGCTGCCTAAAAATCATCATAGTGAAAACTAGAGGTTAGTTGGTAACTAGGACAATTTAGATAAATAAGATTATTCCCTGATATTTACGACACTCGCGCACCGAGAGTTCCATATTTAAGAAATATGTTTGGGGAACGCAAAGAAAAATACTTATTTTGTTATGAATTTTATTTTCTATGCTGTAAGGTCCGTTTTGAGTAGCCAAAATTTTAATACAGATATTTTTTCCAAAACTATTTTAAAAAACCATTTTTGTTTTCGCATACAATACAATTTAAAACAAGGATGAAATAGTGGCAAAGAAACAGGATAAATGAATTGTCGTTGTGTGACAAAGACACTGCGAGCTTAAAATGGATATAAAAAGTAACCTTGCAATCAAATTATTATACACGAGTGACTCAAAAGCATGCCTTTATTGTGTAACTATTGCAAGGACCTTTGTTTCTGTCCTAACAGTGCATTTGATTATATGGTCTTGAACAAAGATTTTTGCGGGACATTCGAAAAATGTCAGTCCTCGATCTAAATTGTGAAAATACTTTGTAGAAACGAGTAGAAATCCATTTTGAGCACAAAAGATGTTGAGTTGCACGTTGGTCGTCATTTGGGAACAATACCGGGAATTTATTTTATTCTATGTGTATTCAGTTGGCAGCTTCCTCGTTAAATGATCAAGAAAAGAAGGAAAATGTTGCCAGCACTTTTGGCGCAATGCTACGGGACTTTATTAGATAAATTCTGATCTTTAGTTCGACTATTCTGTGAAATTTTGCGACGATGCGATTTAGCGGTAGCAATTACGGGCAAAATTTTGTGATGAGCAAAAAGTATTTTCTCAAATATGTCCGGAAATGTTGACATTACTATCTACATATTGAGACGCGAAGTACATAGTTTACTGACAGTTCTCAAATTAAAAAAAACATTGCGTGCTCGCTACACAAGCCCGCAATGTTGCATACAAATTCCATTACAATCTAGATTGTAACTTTTTGAAAAGTGAAAAAGGCCATAATAAAATCATGGCACAAGTCTTATACATCCATATTTTATTCGAAACATAACTTTTTTATGTGTCTGGAATAGCTTGTGATTTTTTAAAAACAAAGCTTACGTTTCTCCTTGTCATAAACAAAAAGGCGGTAAAGAAAGCGAAGTTTCTGTTTCTATGCAATTCAAAAAATGAGTTCAAGCGATGAAGATTTTACTCGAACACAATTTTTTTCTTGCGATTTTAGAGAAAAGCACTGTATTTGCCTCGGCAGGAAGTGCAATTGCGGGCTGTCTACATCCCTGCCTAGACAATAATGTACTATTATTTAGTTTATGAGTCTTAGGGCTTTTCTATGTATATAAGTATTTATTGATCTGTATAAATATGTTTATTATTGTTTAGTTGCCAGTACAAGCCTTTGCTTAGTTTGGGACTGGTTTAATTTGTGTGACATTGTCTGCTGATATTGATTTTTAGGTAGGTAAGTAATCATTTATTTGTGATACACAGGTTGGTTACATACAGTTTTTAATATTTTAATGAGATCTCTGTGATCTGCCTTTTAGGCGTACCTACACACTTTTTTTTCTTATACCTAAAATTACTGTCATGCAATACATTTTACCTATTATTTCAAATTGTCAATATAAAAAACATGAAGGTTTTTCATTACATACACTACTAAATTGAAAAAGTTTAGTGTTTACGGAATGTATGTATTTGAAATAAAATAATACGCTATTGAATTGGACAATAATTAAATATTATTCTATTAAATACATTATAAGGGTGACTATTTTACACTAATGCATAGACTTATCATTAAAACAATCCTCAATTGTGTAATATGTTCTATTAATAAGTACATCTTTTAGGCGTTTTTTTTTGTCAGCTTTTAAAATCTTTTGCTCCGTCTGGCACTGGTTCAGATGTTTGTATTTTTGATTTTGTTTGTTAAATTACTTTTCTGTACTTGTGTTAGAATAAATGTTTTTTCTTTCTTTTCTTACTTTCTTTCTTTTGTTTGTACTAGCTTGCTGCTAGTGTAGATATGGGAACAGTCAGTGTATGTTTTGCTTACTGATACGATAGTACGCAACGTTGCAAGTTTTCAATTTTCTCGGGTAATGGAAGGTGGCTGTAAATTCGATCACGGGATATTGTAAGATAGAGCACCGATATTCTGATAGAAAACCGAGCAGAAGTTTGCACAAAGACTTGGGAAAATAACATGTTCCTTTTTATATTAAAAATGAGAACGAAAAATGGGAGAAGTATATTTAATTAAATATTTACTTACAGAGATTTAATTAATCGCTGAGTCTTGAGTAAGGATCTTTTTTAGGCCCCAGATTATATTATAAGACACAGTTAAAATATCAAGAAAGATAATGAAAAGTTTTTACTATGTAATGGTTTTGCTAAAAATATTGAGGTTGGTAATTAAAGTATAACAGGGGCTCTATTCTACACTGTAAAACCTTATTGCTTTTGACGTGATATCGTATTGTTTTAACTCGGCAGCCATTACTATCATGGATGTTTTCTGAGTATTTAAGTATGTATTAAAGTAAGTTATCGTTGTCTAGTACCCATAGTACAAGCCTAGAGCTTAGTTTGGGACTAGGTAAATTGGTGTGACATTGTCCCCTGATATTTATTTATTATTTACAAATTACTCGCTAGCGTGTCGAATGCTCTGTCCTGTCGAATGAATATTGTGAGGGAATAATATTGTACGATAACATGTCAAATACAATATGGTTTTACTAACCAGAACACACCCCCTCTACTTGTTTACTTTCTCCATACCATAAAAAACCAGCCAAGTGCGAGTCGCACTCGCGCACGAAGAGTTCCGTACCCATTATCCATAAAAAACACGTTTGTTGTAGGATTTATTTTATTTTAATTTAATTTAATATTTTTAAATGGAACATACTACTGAATATTCTGTGAATAATTCAAGCGTCTACCTGCTGCCGTTATTAATATCGAGCAAAATACGGAAAAAAACACGTTTGTTGTATGGGACCCCCCTTAAATATTTATTTATTCTGTTATTAGTATTTATTTGTTGTTATAGAAGCAACAGAAATACATCATCATTCTGTGAAAATTTCAACTATCTAGCTATCATGGTTCATGATATACAGCCTGGTGACAGACAGATGGACATCGGGGTCTTAGTAATAGGGTCCCGTTTTTACCCATTGGGCACGGAACCATAAAAAAAACACTGTGTTATTGAATTATTACATAAAACTTGAAATCAATTTCTCAATGCTACAGTTTTGACCTCTTAGCAATATCAACAAGTTTCTAAACAAAATGTCGGCTCAAAGCGACGAGGGTCAGCACGGAACCCGTTCACCAAGTGACACATTAAATGTCAAGAACTTCAACACCTCTTCAAACTTCTGGCGCCCTCGTAAAGTGGTGACAGGGCCTGTCATGAACTCATGAATATTTTACTAGAGGTTATTTCAGTAAGGTGGAGGCTTGTAATTGCAACTATCTGGTTATTGCAACTGACTTAAATAACTTCCTCTAGGATCAGTGTTTTGAACAACGACAGGCGAGATATTGTATTTCTTAGTATAGAAGAACAACATCTCGCCTGACGTTGTTCAAAACAGAGATTGTATAGGGAGTTATTTAAGGGCCGAGTTCACCAACCAATTTAACAGACTGTTAAGATTTAATCAGCTGTTAGTCAATACATTTGACAACCGTTAAACCGCTAACCGTCCGTTTAATTGTTGGTGAACACTGCACTTAGTCAGTCGCAATAACCAGATAGTTGCAATTACAAGACTCCACCTTAACATCTTCGTTAAACTTTGAAGTGAAATCAAAATATTAACATTTAACTGTAAAATTAATAAGATACAAAGCAATGAGGTAAAAATATTGATATCAGGATTTATTTCTTTCTTTTGAATTTTGAATTACAAAAATCAACATTTTGATCTTCAATTTCTATACTTGGTTTTCTCCATTTCTCTTTCAGTTTCTTTTCAATGGCCTTTTACTGTATAAAATGATGATAAGCATCATAAGGGTGCGGCTCCACTGAGGCTGAGATGAGCGGAGTGGAGCGGAGCAGCGCCAATATTAACCAATAGAATCTAAACTAACGTGCACAAGGCGCGCTCGACGTGACCGCATGCGACTTCTATTGGTTAATATTGGCACAGGGTAGTGATTCTTTCAAGAGCAAAGGTGAGCAAACGCAGGAGTGAATGTCCAAGCGGCGAGTTTAAGTAGTCCCGTCAAAGCGACAAAACACATTTCAGCGCGTGTATTCAATTTGGCAGCATGTCTTCTCGAACTTATAAGGCTGCCTAATTGAGACTGCAAGCGCTAATATGTGTTTTGCTCGCTCTGAAGGGACTACTTACTTAAACTTGCCGCTTAAACTACACTCCTGCATTCTGCTTTGGAGAGAATCAATACCCAGCTCCGCTCCGCTCCGCTCGTCTCCGTCTCAGTGGAGCCGCACCCTAAGATGAGCCCTTCATAGATATTGTTTTTGTACCTACCGGGAGTAAGAATATTTATCCTTTTGCGTGTTACAGCATGTTTCTTTTAACGCAAACATAACATTTTAATTTTAATTCCTTTCTGAGGATCAAACTACGCTTAACCTCTTAACCTTGTTTATCATCAATCTGCCTTTTTATAGCATTTAGTCTTAAGCCATTCACCCACTTGTATAAAGACGGTTAAAATTATTAAGTTAATGCGCAAAAAAAACATTTTAGAAGCGAACACAATAAAGAACCGGGTTTCGTGATAATATATGGGCTATGATATTTATATTATTTTTCACATCAGCACTACAAAAAGGCAGGTTTTGCTGTTGATAGATAGTGAGAATAATGATTAGTACAACATTTTGATCTTTTAATTTTATTAAATTTGTTTGTAGGGCTCCGTACCTTAAAAGGAAAAAAGGAACCCTAATAGGATCACTTTGTCGTCCGTCCGTCCGTCCATCTGTCAAGACCCTTTATCTCGGGACCGCGTGGAGGTATCGAGTTGAAATTAGAACCATATACTCAAATCTATAGTTCCTTGAAGCTGTGAAAAAATCAAACTTCTAAGTTAACGTAAAAAAGATACGGCCGTTTATAACGCTAATTTACGTTCCGTTTTATACCTACTTCAAGTATAGGGAAAAATCTAGAAATAATACATTTCCAATTAAATCACAAAAAAAACAGAATCTTTATGCAAGGAACGGCGGTCCAAATTGTGAATTGAGTTAACCTTGTCATGTGGGTATCGTATGAAAATCTTAAATACGTAACCCTTGGTGCGCGAGTGCGACTCGCACTTGACCGGTTTTTTTAACTGATACCTACTTATTATATTTTGGTAATTTGTATGTTAAAGTACGATAATTGTACTGTCCGACTCGTACTCGCTATCGTTATTTATATTACATTACAAGCCTAAAGCTTTGTTTTAGACTAGGTCAATTTTCGTGTGATTTTTCTCTGTTGTTTATTTATTTCGTAGAAAATGTTTTTAAGTAATGCAACATCAAACGCGAAAATTTGACTTTCAACGCCACTTGTTGGTATTCCTTTTTTCCTGCAAAACTACAGGGTGTTGTTATTGATTTTTTTCTCACATGCTGTCACCGGCAACGGACGCATTTCCATTTTCATGTTTCAGCGATATCTGAAGCGTGTTCCAAACAAATGGCATTATTTTTCAATGAATATTAAGTTTAAAAACTGATAGAAAAAACCTGCCTGCCTGAGACCTAACAGGCTTTTTTTTCGTATTTAGCTACATGTTACAACCTACAGTAGTAGTATATTATTGGGAGTTTCAAAACACATTTTACATGTTTTGTGTTTTGAAACTCCCAAGGCGTTTTTTGATGAAACGCTCATTTCGAGTTGATCGTTTTTTTAAACGCTAAAATAGGTGTTTTGAAACTCCCAATCGGTTTTGAGGTGTTTTGAAACTCCCAAGGCGTTTTTTGACGAAACGCTCATTTCCATTCAGACGTTTTTTTAAACGCTCATTATTTAAGAAGTTCATACGGTTTCAAAAACACATTCTTGTTCTGAAACTCCATATTCACATATAACTACTTAATATCTTGAAGGTGTAGGCGCATTGGGTACAAAGCATTCAAGCTTACAACACGTAGTACTTGATATAACGTTTATTTTTAGAAAATATGAAGTTTGTGAGACAACCTCAAAACTTACAATTGGAAGTCGTTTGTCCAGTTCGCAACGATTGCAATTCACGTCATGGAGAACTTTTACCGAACACAATTCGAAGTATAATTTGTGGTCCTTCTAACTGTGGAAAAACCAATTTAATTGTTGGTCTTTTACTGCATGAACGGGGGCTACGTTTTGAAAACCTTTATGTTTACTCAAAAACTCTTTTCCAACCCATGTATCGATTTTTGGAAACAGTATTAGCGTTAGTTCCCACAGTTAAATTTCAAAAATATCAACAAAATGAAGAAATACTCAGTCCACATGAAGCTAAGATTAACTCAATTATTATATTTGATGATGTTGCATGTGAAAATCAAAACAACATAAGGGATTACTTTGCAATGGGACGTCATAAAAATATTGATAGCTTCTACCTTAATCAAACTTATAGTAAAATTCCTAAACAATTAATAAGAGACAATGCTAACTTAATAATTCTATTTAAACAGGATGATATGAATTTACGTCATGTTTATGATGAACACGTTGGAAGCGATATGTCTTGGTCACAGTTTCGAGAAATGTGTGCTAAAGTATGGAAACTACCATATAATTACTTGGTTATAAATAAAGATTGTAGGCGTAATTCAGGATGTTATAGAATGGGCTTTGACACATTTATCATTATGGATTAACTATAATACGTAATGCAATGTTACGAAACATTTATTGCTTCATAGGAAACCATCATGATCAGACATGAACCTTGAAATGAATGACGAGAAAACTTTGAAAGAAAAAGTAATCAAATCTGTCGAAGCCGTTAAAAAGAAGGTTAGACTGATTCGTAATATGAAAACTGATAATGATATGATGTTGGAATCAGTATTGAAACCAATAACAGATCCGCTTAATGAAATAGCAAAAAATGACGACAGTAATTACATAAACACTTACGATACGAACGTAGATAATAATGTTCCACAATGGAGAAAGTTGGCAAAAAGATTTAAATTTAGTCCTAGTGAAGAGAAGAAGCAAACTATTAATGATCTTACTGTTGTGAGGAACTCTTCTCAATCTAGTCTTTATAATGAAGATGATGGGAATGAGACATCAAACGACGATGAAAGTGATGTAAGTGATGGTGTGGATAGTGAAAATATGATTGATCAGGATTCAGCAAATGATATTTCATTTAAGACATCTGATTCTTATGCATCTCCTCGCGAAGATCCTGCATTTCAAAAGCAATATACCACGAACATAAACATTCCATTTGGTATACGAACGGAACGGGACAAGCTAATGCTAGGAACTTATCCAGTATACACCAGTAACAATAAAATCAAAGTAAATGGTCGTACTTACAATTTAACACCAGGTTTAAACGAATTGCTATATAAGAAAATACCGGATTTAGATATTGTAACTGAGGACGATAAACGTAATTACAAAATCTTATTATTAGAGACTAATGCACATAGAAGAGATTTTAATGCTAATAAACCAATAAAAAGCAACAAAGGTATAAAATATTTACATGTAATAAGACCGCTTTTTAAATTAGCTAAAGAACGAACAGTAAGTGGTGATGGATTACCAACAATGAAAAGAGTTAAAAATAAAGTGTCTTATGTATATTGGGATGACCCAAACGAATTAGTAGATAGATTAAAATTACTTATAGCTTCCCGTGAAGCTGGTAATACAGGATTAGATAATGAAATCATATCCATTATTGAAGAATTGCAAGAAGCGGGATTAGTTAACAATGCTAATATATAAATCAGTTACTGTACTATTATCGTTAGTCGAGGCAGAACTTTTGACGTACAAATATATCATAAAATGAATATAGATAAATTTGGTCATCATCTTCATAAACGCCTGCGTGTATCTGAAGTTTCTGAACTTAAAAATAATGCTTTACTCAGATCAGATGATGGGCATTTCGATTTACAGTCATTGAGATTAAAGGGGCTTGCGCATCCATTGTCGCCTAATGATGCCGTTAATAAGCAGTATGTTGATCAGCTCGTTCAGAACCTTTATGAGAAGAAGTATCTAGATTCTTTGTTTGACACTATAAATTCACAAATTCATCAGCTTGCAAATCAGTTGAAATTGAACTTTTATACAAAAAAGGAAACAGACGACATTTTCACCAAATTAAACGATGGCAAAGCAGCAAGTCGTGAACGAGATACACAGATCAGCTCGAAAAAACTTTAAGCGACGAGCAGTTTTATTAAAAGGAATTGATGATTTGTGGCAAGCGGATTTGATTGACTTACAAAATTTGCATAAGATAAATAGAGGATATAAATACATTTTGGTTGTAATTGACGCCTTTTCAAAGTACGCGTGGTGTATTCCAACAAAATCTAAAACGAAAACAGAAATTAAAAATGCTTTCGAACAAATTATTAAAGCATCTAAACGAGTACCGATAAACTTACAGACAGACTTAGGGAAAGAGTTTTATAATAATGAATTCGATTGCTATGTAAAAAAATTAAAAATAAATCATTATTCTACGTATTCAATTAAAAAAGCATCTATTGTTGAAAGGTTAATAAAAACGCTCAAAACTAAACTTTACAAACATTTTAGTTTAATAGGAAATTATAAATGGGTTGGAAAACCTTTAAATGATATAGTTAAATCCTACAATCAAACTATGCATCGTACAACAAAATTTCAACCAATTGATGTAAATTTTGATAATGAGTCGCAAGTAAAGAAAAACATCCAAAACGTGCAATCCAATCTAGGTAATCAATCAAATAAATTTAACATAGGAGATTGCGTACGCATAAGCAAGTATAAAAGCGCCTTTCACAAAGGTTATACACCGAATTGGTCAACTGAAATATTTACTATTAAACATGTAAATCGCACTCGCCCAGTTACTTACCTTATTGAAGATCAACGAAAAAATACAATACTTGGGTCATTTTACGAACAAGAACTTCAGAAAACGAAATATCCTGATGTTTACCTCATAGAAAAGGTGATCAAAAAGAAGGGGGAAAAATTGTATGTAAAGTGGTTAGGGCTTAATGATAGCGAAAATAGCTGGATTGGTAGAAATGCCATTGTATGAGCATATTTATTAACTTTATTGTATTAAAAATCGTCATTAATATTTTGGATATGAAAGGGAGAGGACTTTTAAACAGTGCTATTAATCACTTACCAATTGAACTACACTTACCCGGCTACAATTATTGTGGACCAGGCACAAAGTTGCATAAACGTTTGCTAAGAGGTGATAAGGGAATTAATGAGCTAGACAACGCATGTATGCAACACGACATAGCCTATGATAAATATTCTAACCTGGCAGATCGTCAACATGCAGATTTAGAACTTTATAAAATGGCTAAACAAAGACTGAAAGCGAATGATGCTGGTAAAGGGGAAAAACTTGCTTCATGGCTAGTTAGCAAACTAATGAAATCTAAAATAAAAATCGGCGCGGGGATAAAAACATTTAAACAGTTTGTATCTAAGATACGTGCTGAATTAAAGAAAAACAAATCTAAAAATAAAGGCACTGCAATTAATCAAGCTTTTGCAGCTGCAATTAAAGTATTCCGTAATAACAATACGAGTAAATTACGAGTTCCTCGTTTAATACCGATCCCAAAAACTGGAGGTATTTTACCACTGATACCTATTTTTGCTGGACTTTCTGCATTAGGATCTTTGGCAGGAGGAGCTGCTGGGATTGCTAAAGCTGTTGGAGATTACAAAGCTGCGAAGAAAAACTTAGCCGAATCAGAACGCCATAACAAAATGATGGAATCTATAGCATTAGGAAAAGGTTTACATATAAAACCGTATAAGAACGGTAAAGGATTGTGTTTAAAAAGTTCAAAAAACTAAATAAAAGGTTACCTAGACGAGCTCTTACAAATATTGATATTTTAAAGTATTCAAAAGATATACCTTATTTTCGCGGTGTTTATATGAGAGATAGTTTGCCAAAACGACCAAAAAGAGTAGAATGTGCAATCATAAATTTAGATAGTTCTGAAAACCGCGGGACTCACTGGGTAGCCTATGTCAAGGACAACAATTACTGTGAATATTTTAATAGTTTTGGTGATCTGAAACCACCGTTAGAATTAATAAATTATTTAAAGAATCATGTTATTTCATACAATTACCTCACTTATCAAAAGTTTAACACTGTAAATTGCGGACATTTATGTTTGAAATATTTAAAACAGTTTTGGAGTAAACGTTTAAATATCTCTGTACAATAAAAACCATATCATTTTCATGATGTCTTTCACTTTGTCTATAACCGGAACCTCTTCTGCCTTGATCACTAATTATTCACCAGCTTTTCAACTCGATGGTGAATATGAATGTGGGTTGCTGTACATGTCAACTTTTAACTCGATACCGAATATAGATTACAGAAATAATACATTTTATTATGGTAAAAATGAAGAAGTAGAAATTCCAGAGGGGTCATATGAACTTCAAGACCTTGATGATTACCTTAAACGACACCTGCAAGGATGTACATTTTCACTGACATGTAACAATAACACATTGAAGACGTCTATATTGTGTTCTAAAAACATCTACTTCAATAAAGAAAATTCGATTGGAAAGTTGTTAGGTTTTGGAGAAGAAACTATTCAAGCTAATATATTAACAGATTCCCCTTTTCCTGTTTCCATTCTATCAACAACTATAGTGCGGGTTGAATGTGACATAGTGAGTGGATCATTTGTTAACGGTAAACCGAGCCATATAATTCACGAGTTTGTACCTAATGTTCCACCTGGTTATCGAATTATAGAAATACCTAAAAACGTAATCTACTTTCCTGTTACACAAAACAGCTTAAGCTCTCTCAAAATAAGAATATTGGATGTAAACGATAATTTAGTTAATTTGCGAGGTGAAGAGATTCAAATTTATTTACATCTTCGAAAAAAATGATAAATTTCAATAAAAGTGTAGTCTCGCGCGACAAACGTACTAGTACTCATTGTACTATCAAGAAAAGAAGACCTAAAGAACCAATTACAAAGCTAACAGAAGAAAATAAACAATTTTTAAAAAACATTGGATTGTTAAAATGAGTATATTAAATTTAACAGATTCTTTAAGCTTTGATAACACGATTGAAAGTTTTGAATATCATTCATATAAACCATACATAACAAGTTTTAATTTGAACGATGAAATTCGTATACCTATTAACCAACAAGATCTTTACGTATTGCCATCGGCGAGTACTCTCTATGTAGAAGGCGATGTTGCAGTATTCAATAGAGAGACAAAGACGCCGGTGAACAGTGTACAATTTACGAATAACCCTATACTTCACTTGTTTCAAGATATTCGATATGAACTGAACGGGATCGAAATAGATAAAATTAAAAACGCTGGAGTTACAACAACGATGAAATCTCTTGTATCCATGAATGAAATCGAATCGTCTATGTCACAGTTATGGGGATGGAATGTTAATGGTACTAAAATTACACATGGATCATTTTCTGTATCTATTCCTTTAGATAAGATTCTTGGTTTCGCAGAGGATTATAAGAAAATAATTATTAACTGTAGGCATGAACTTATTCTTCTACGATCCAATAGTAATATAAATAGTGTTAAATTGAACACCAATGAATACATAGATAACATTACTATATCTAAAATAGTATGGCGTATGCCACATATTAAAGTTTCTGATAGGGAAAGATTAAATTTACTCAAATGCTTAGAAAAAGATCGCGCTATTCAAATGGCATTTAGGAACTGGGATCTTTATGAGTATCCACTTTTACCTAAAACATCAAAACATTCTTGGTCAATCAAAACTTCATCTCAAATTGAAAAACCGCGATTCGTTATAATTGGATTGAAAACGGATAGAAAGAATATGGCTAACAAAGATATAACACGGTTTGATCACTGTCATTTGAGAGACGTCAAAGTTTTTTTAAATTCAAACTATTTTCCGTATGAAAGTTTAAATGTTAGTTTTGCAGCTGAAAAGTATGCTTTATTATACGAACAGTACGCTAAATTCCAGCAGTCTTATTATAACCGTGGTCAAACACCATTGTTGAGTCCGCAAGAATTTAAAGAGAAAGCTGCTCTGTTTGTAATCGATTGTTCCCGTCAAAACGAAACCTTAAAAACAGGCGCCATAGACGTACGAGTAGAATTAGAGTGTGAACAGGATATACCTGATAATACTGCAGCGTACTGTTTAATTCTGAATGATAGTATTGTAGAATACAAACCGTTAAGCAACATTACACGAAAAATATCATGAATTCAGATTGTTTGTTCGTGGATCTTCAGGGATTTAAATCGTATAAGAATGAATTTATTATTAAGGAATTTGCATACAGTACAAATGAATACACACAGGTATTTTCAATAAAACCTCCATATAAGTTTTCGACGTTAATGGAAAGCGAAAAAAGACAAGTAAGATGGATAGAGAAAAACCTAGGTATTTCATGGCATGAGGGCTTTGTTGATTATAGAGAATTTAAAAGAATGATACGCTGTTTTTTGGAAAACAAGAAAATATATGTAAAAGGGTTAGAAAAAGTTAAATGGATTAAAGATTTGTGTAGTAACTGTACCGTAATTGACTTGGGTTGTAACGGTTTGCCTAAATTTGAATCTATGTATCAAAAATATTGTAAGGACCAGAGTAGTTATAGTTGTTCAACGCATAAAAAATCTTGTGCGTTAAAAAATGTTTTATGTATTAAAAAATGGTATTCTGAAAATAATTTATCATTGTATTCTCATTTGTAATAAAGTACAATAAATATTATAACTGTAAAGCATATTTTTATTTCATAATTATTTCCCTTTATATACCTACCTACATATGATAAGATAGAGTGTCCGATCCGAAAACTACAAATTTAAGTGCCTGTAAAAGTTTAAAATAACAATGATAATGACAACTATTTGTTATTTCATGGGCACTTAAATTTTAAAGTTCGAATTGGACCCAATGGGGTTACAAAAGGTTTAGAAGTAAAATAAAACCAGATTCATAGGAAATAACATTTATTTATTAATTACCACACCTTTGTTTATAACATAGCATCTTAAATCTAATTTTAACTTTAATATTAAAACAAAGATTGATGACCCCAAGACAACGTCGAGACTTGATTATCTAGTATAACGCGTTTGTCATCATTTGACGACAGTGCTACTTTATTCAAGGACTGAGTAAAAATAACATGTTTTAAAGATTTAAATACAATATTGCGTTTTCTTATCCGCTCCTTATTTAATAGTACTTTTTTATATTCCTCAAAATCCACACCGCGCAATACATGTCTCTTTGTGCCTTTAGCCTTTTTCAGTTGTTTGTTTTCTGTTTTTATACAATATAATTTAGACCTAAGGCCAACGAACTCGTTTATTATTTCTCCACCAAGTTCATCTTTAAATAAACCGGGTACTTTTTTATGTTTAAGAGTTATACCGTATGCGTTACTGACAGAATAATTACTTGTATCAAAATAATGTTGAAAATTTCGTTTTATATCTACATACAAATCTTCTGTATTTATGGAATACAAAAAAGAATCTGTATCGGTATAACATAAACTTAAATTAGATCCATAAAAAGGTTTCATGACAGAATAGTGAAAATCGTACATATGAGTTTTCGATATTTCCAAAACAGTAAATCCAATGTAAATTGGCCTGTCAAGAGTTACCGATTCCGGTTTCATTTGTATGGCGACAAAATTTTCACTAAAAACGGTAGAACTATGAAAATTAGGTCTACCTGTTAGATGCTCTGCTGTGTATTTCTTTTTTGTTTTATTTCTATTATCACTCCACGCATTAACTAACAGAACATTTAACCTTTTTTCAGCGTCTTCCAACGTTTTTCCAAATATAGCATTGTTTGCAAGTTTGCACGAATTTTGCTCAAACACGGATTTAGCTTTTTGTCTTAACTTTGTATTTAAGTCTATGTATTGTTTTAAAAATGGACCTTGTTTAAATTTGATTACTCTATGTACGTTTTTCAATACCAAGCCATGCTTTATACATGTTTTTAAATGCACATAATGGATGACATACTCGTATTTATCATATAAATTTGGGATAAGTTTAGGTTGCTTTGAACCAGGCGGTGTGAATTTTTGAGGACAGAATGGAATGTCATTATGCAAGTCATGCAAATGTTCTGGATATTCTAAATCCACTTCCAAAATATAACCATAATCCGAATCATCAGGTGTTTGTAGGATATCGAGTACATTAATTTTATCCCGTGGTAATAATTTGAAATCATCATAAGGTAAATTGCCACACATTGCATAACCGTATAGATTATTACAGTCTATGTAGAATAAGAAACTGCTTGGATTACTGGAATCAAAGTTTGGCATGTATTTATTATTTGCCTTTGCATATCGAGTAGAACATAAACATACACCCCCACGAATACCTTTTTGAATCATTCTAATTATTTCAAGGTCATCAATGAGTTGCAACTTCACACCAGTTATAAGTAACATGGCATCAAAACTTAAACTTGGGGCAGTTAGATAAAAAGCAGGGTCTAATCTATAATTGACTTTACAAGTTTGACGAAACTTTTCAAATATGTCAGTTAGTAATAATACATCTGATTTAAGGTAAAGATCGGTGTATTCTCCTAAAGTATTAATATTGAATGATTTCCATACAAGCTCGGCATGTTCATAATCATATTTGGATATAATCTCATTTGTTAATGAGTTGTAAAAATAATGTGGCTGAGGTAAACATTGCTCTTCATAGCGACTCCAACTAGACATATACTCGTATGGATAGACGCCCTTTCGTTTCAATAAATCGAAATGCTCTTTTAAAGGAAAAAAATGTGAGAGATGAATAAAGTCTTCTTCATTTAAGGTGCTAACAAGTTCTTCCAAACTTGCTCCTAAAAATTTGAATGAATCTACAAAACGAACGGGCATATATTCATTTCGACTTGTAATGAAAAATTTCGTAAATGATATGTAATTTTCTTTGTTTTTTGCAATAACTTTGACTTGACCAGGAAGTTCACCCAATTGACGTATAAACAAATGACTGTCGTACCCTGATAAGTTGTGAAAAAATACTGGCACAAATGTTGGTAGGCGGTACCGAATATTACAATAAGAATGGGCTGCCCCTCTATAGCGTCCTGTCAAATGGCAATGATCTCTCACGGAATCGCCGAGTAATAACTTGCGACAAAGAAAACAATATTGAGAGTTCAAAAAATCATTTTCTTCTGTCTCTGTAATAGTTATTGGCTTCGGGTCAGAATATATTTTATTTATTCTATGTACATCTTTTTGCAGATATTCGAGAAATTTTTCTACGCAGTCTTTTCCACGATAAGACACAAATTTGTTTAGGGAGCTGTCGTATGAACTAACAATGTAGTACGCAAATGCAGCTGGTATGTGTTCCTGCAATGTTGTAGTACATTTCGAACTAAGTTTTTCATCCGTATTTGGTTGCAATAAGGATTCAAAGTCTGCATAAATTATAAAAGGCATATTTTGCATCCGCTCAAAATTTTTAAATTCAATATGCGCACCCCGATTAGGTAAAATTGTCTTTACGCCCCCGCATACGTGAGCATTAAATTTGTCTTGACTATTAAAAAATATCATACATTCATCGCAAAAAAATATTTTCCCGTTATGTTTTGTAAATTGAAGTTTAAGCAGGCGACTTAAATCTTTTATAAGACAGTAATGTGTTTGACGACCGTTTTCTAACATTAAAAGGTTAATATGATGTTGCTTCCGACATGTGGTTTTGTAAAGTGGACCTACGATTTCAGATTTATTTTTGAGTGCGTACACATTAATACTAATACGTTGATTGTTTTTTTCGAATATTTTTATGTCAGATAATCCCACAGGAAAAGTCATGTCCTTGCTATTAAGAACACCTTCATAATGGGGATATGAAGATACCCTATGCACATTATTTTTAGCTGGAAATAAAGCAGCCATCACACACCACAAAAAGCAAAAAACATCTTTATTTTGTATATTGATGCACGCCCGTTTTAGTTTTATATTTTTAGGCAAATCAATGAATCCTGATGCTCTCAGTGGGTTATATTTACTGATGTTTACCTCTAGGTATAAATTGCGCATAAAAGCCCAACCACTATCTCTGTCTTGAAACTCATCAATTTTTCCACAAATACATTGTAAAAGATTTAAAAATATTTCATTAAAATCATAGTTCTGATGTATAACTATATTTTTCGTTGCAAAAGATTTTACGTCGCAAGTATCGTTTTTAAGTAAAGAAAATTCAGCAAATAATTCAAAATTGACTTTGATAGTATTAAACACTGATTGTCTTGCTTCCAAAATTTTACGAACACTGTCGCGAAGGCTACGTATAAACTCGGCTGGTGCACAAACCTGGTCTGGCCCGCCTTCACGCCCCCGCACACGGTAAGATGCTATCCTACTTCTAAAAGCTGAAGCTATTTTTTCAACGCCTTCACCGTTATCAATAGAAATATTATTTTTATGCACAATACTTCGTAAATGGGCAGAAAAAGCTCGACTAGGAACAGATGTTTCGCAAACAGAACAAAATATTGATTTACAACTCATATTTGTTTTTTTAAGAATAGTAGATGAAAAGTGCTAGAAATTAAGATAAACAAAAGTATCGCGAGAATTATTATTTTTAGTAACAATATAACGCTCGGTGAAATTTTAAATTAACTACAGCTTTCTCCTATAGATCTTTTGTCACAATAGTTTTAAGTCAGCCACATTATTTAATTTCAACTGAACAAAACATAGAATTACAACATTTTTTTTTTTTTTTTTTTTTTAAGAATACTCTTTTAAAAGTGTTGGCAAATATTACAAACAGAGGTAACTAATACTAGAATTATTATTTTAAATCGTGATAGAACGTTCCATCTTCAGCGAAATAGTCCTTGTACATAATTTTAGCACTTTATTAATATCTGACACCTCTGACGAATTAACATCTAACTGTATTTTTAAAGTAACTAGAGATCTCTCTCATCAATCTTTTGGCGAAATGCTTTTTATGTAAGCCGCATTATTTAATTTCAACTCAACAAGACATAGAATTACAACTAACTTTTAAGAATAGTAGATTAAAAGTACTGGCAAATGTTACAAACATAGGTAAGTAATACTAGAAATATTATTTTAAATCGCGATAGAACGTTCCATCTTCAGCGAAATAGTCCTTACATAATTTAAGCACTTTATTAATATCTGACACCTCTGACGAATTAACATCTAACTGTATTTTTAAATTAACTAGAGCTTTCTCCCATCGATCTTTTGGCGAAATGCTTTTTATGTCAGCCACATTGTATAACTTTAACTCAAGAAAAAGGTCGCCTGATAATTGTGCAGTTCGACGCACCCTGCCCCCGGGAACTTGCCTTATCAATACTGACGGCAGCAGCAGTGGTTCGGGTTTGCGAGCACGCCAGTCACCATCTTCACTGTCGGAGTCGATTATCCAGCCGCCTGCAGGACCGTTGAGCTGCTCTAGCAGACTTGTCTGCGCCAACTTTTTTGAGCTGTAAATCGATCAAAAATAAATAAATAATAATAAACGGAACAAACATGTGCAGAGCTAAGTACCTATTTCAATTTATTTTTAAAATTACCATTTACTGAAATAAATACATATTTTACTTACCGTGGAGTCGGTGCTTCGTCTTCAGATTCAGTCGGCGGGAATTTCGTTTTTGACAGCTTCGACTTCTTTGACCTATAAAACAGAAGTTCCGTAATATAATAAAGCACTTTAAAATGTATTCAGGTAATACTTGTTTAAAATTGAATTACCGAGGTATTGAGACTTCGTCTCCTGATTCGGGCAGCGGGGTTTTCTTTTTTACCACCTTCGGCTTCGTAGACCTTTAAAACACAAAACATAATAATTACACCGCGACAATGCACTCCTAACACACAGCACCTTAGATATTAATTAATTACCTTGAAATTGGAGCAGGATCTTGAAGCTCCGAATATGGACGAGTCTTCTTGGAGACTTTCACTTCAGAGTATTCCGTATCAGACCTGTAAAAAAAAGAACATGGAATATTGTATACGATTTATTTAATTAATAATCAATAAAACCATATCAGAACACATAAATATTAAAAACTTACGAACATTATTTTAATGCAGTTGTAGCTTGCGACTGATTGACACTGGCTTTCTTGTAGAAATAAATGTAATTAAGCGTTACAACGTAAAAAGTTTCCGCTCAGCACTTTACAACACTCACAGAAGTTCTCAACATTTAGATATTTATAACATTCTATTTGTAATAACAGTACTACGGAATGCGAACAAAACAAAGTTTTTATAAAGGTTTAATACCTCAGACGTCGATTTGCAAAGTAAGCATTTGTGTTACAAACAAAAGTATCATGTTAAATATGTCGTAATCGGTGCATCAATGAAAGGAACCGGCGTTTAACAAAGAAGCCGACTTCATTTAGGTTCAATTTACACTGAATGCGATGATTGATTTATTTTATAGGACTTGTCAACAATACTTGAATAAACCTGTACTGGAGTTAAGTTCGTGTTTAGCATATTATATTTTGTAGGGCTCAATAATACATGTTTAAACCTGTATTAGAGCTGTGCACGTGTTTAGCAAAGGAAAAATATAAATACATACGTTTAATATCGCAGTTCTTCTTTAGACGCCAATTCAGAAAGTCGCAGTTTTATTTCGTATCCCGTACCTACAATAATACTGACTGAACTTCTTGAATTAAACGGTGAGTGCCTAACTTATTTACTAATATACTGATACCGTTTTTTTTTTTTTTTTTTCCTAGTAGATATAAATCTAATTATATTCTCTTATTGTGCAGAGTATGATGACTTCTCAACACATTGACTCCGTGAAAGATACCAACGAACAGTTCCCGTCTTTTTCGTCTCAAACCCTTGCGGCATTCGACGAACCATTTGGCTACTCCCAAGATATGGATGCTTATTTGCAATACCAGAATAGATGTATAAATCAAATTCAAAATCCATCTTTAGAAAATTCACCGAAAAAACCCAAGATAAAGAAGAGAGCAGTGCAAATAAAAACTGATATTGGATTAAACTCGCATGTAATTAAAAAAGCGAAAAAAGGGAAGCGATTAATTAAGATCAGTATTGCAAACCTTGAATCGCAGCAGGACACTGATGACCTCATGGCGGTGCAATTTGTCATCGAAGATAACTACGATGAATTGTTAAGTGCTACGGAATCATTAGTTGACCGAATCGTGAGAAGACTCAGTAACGTTAGCTATTAGATTTTACAGTATACGTTATTTTACATGATTGTATTTTTTAATAAAATTTTGTGTTTTTGCAACTTTGTTTCTCAATAATTATTCAATTCCCTACCCATGTTAAATCCAATAGTGTTACTATGCAAAACAAGTTTAGAAACTAAAGTAAATTCCTCTGAAGTTTAGTGCCGCTGTTGGATTTACGTGCGCTTTATATTTTATTAATCGCTTGATCGTATATCTTTAACATAATGTAACCCTTACAGTAGTAGTCATGATTCCTGCTTAATAGCCGTGTCTAATTCTGATGGGACAGCAAATTGTACATATGCACATATATTAATAAGGTAGCATGTGAAGTTAAACTTTAACGAATTGCGGACTTTATTTGTGCTAGTGAAAATACAAATCAGACCGGCGTATTTATTGACTTGCAACTAGTTTATATTTATAATTTCTTGCAACGCGTTACGAGCACGTCACAGAAACCATCCAATCACAGGCTCAGGTCTACATCGCGCTAACGAAGTTTTTAAGATTTGTTCATATATATACAACATAAAATATGTAACCGGCGTGCTCCCACCTTCCGTGACCGACCGGCGGAATGGTAGGGTTCACCAGCAACCTGTGGCTCGGCCTGATCACCCTTGTTACTAACCGCTGAAATCAACTCAAAATGTATAGGGAGATTCTATGCCTATGCGGTGGTGGGCATGGATGATCCACACCTCGGTGAGAGGACTAAAATCACCAACACGTAAAATGCGGTCATAAGACCACTGGGAACTTAACGCATCCCAGGTGACCCGTTCTTGATGTGGGGCTTGATCAACCTCGCAGCAAGTTGTGAAAACACCATAGCAAACCAAGTCCGTCGAACGGTGTGGTGCGCTATGTGACTCGCTTTAGCAAACCAAGTCCGTATGTAGCGGTGTGGGGCGCTTATGCGACGATAGCGTGTCTGGTGACGACCTGTGACGCGTTGTGTACATGAAATGAAAAACATCTTTTGTTCTGTTGCTTGTGCACCTGACAAATTAAAAACCAAATATTAACTGACAATTGTCGGGTGTACAAGCAACAGTTTTGCTCAAATGAACTGTGAAATAATCAAGTAACAAAATCTACATGCGAAGAATATAACTCGAGTACGTTGCGATAAGTTAAAATAAATTAATGGTGAGTTGGCCGACATAACCCTGTTGGAGTTCGAACCCACATCGGTGGAGTTCGACAGGGCGTATACGGAAGCGCAGTTGGAAGATAGAGTACTAAACACAATAATTCTAATATAGTAAGTATTACAAACAGGAATGTACAAAGATATAAATTACAACCATAAAACCGATTGGGAGTTTCAGAACACCATACAACCGATTGAGAGTTTTAAAACACCTCAAAACCGATTGGGAGTTTCAAAACACCTCAAAACCGATTGGGAGTTTCAAAACACCTCAAAACCGATTGGGAGTTTCAAAACACCTATTTTAGCGTTTAAAAAAACGATCAACTCGAAATGAGCGTTTCGTCAAAAAACGCCTTGGGAGTTTCAAAACACCTCAAAACCGATTGGGAGTTTCAAAACACCTATTTTAGCGTTTAAAAAAACGATCAACTCGAAATGAGCGTTTCATCAAAAAACGCCTTGGGAGTTTCAAAACACAAAACATGTAAAATGTGTTTTGAAACTCCCAATAATATACTACTTACAGTTGTATTTTTACAGTAACTAATATCAGTCTCAATCAGGGAGTTATAATTTTTCAAATGAATTGCTAACAACGAAACTTAACTGAGCAAGCGTGAAAATGAAAATGGATTTGCTGTCAACGATAATTTCGAGAAAATAACGCCTAGTGCCTGCTATACGGCCGCAACTCAAAATTTTTCACTTTTGATATTATTGCAGATTCGTGGTCAGAAGGGTTTAATTTACCACCTTAACTCAAAAAAATAAGGAAAACTGTCCTCTAAAGCCTCTTAATGCACTTGTGGCCTTATGCAAATTTCCAAAAATCCACTATCCCTTACCTGCAATATGGCCACTCGCCAGTCCGCCGCTTGCGCCCGCGACGATCGCACGCAAAACTACCATGCTGTTCAGACACTTCGGAGTTGCGGCCGTGTAGCACAAACGTTCGGAACAAGTTTTTGAGTTACGTCCACATCGCACAACAGTAAATAAGACCGTGATTACAATGAACGCGTCTAAATATAAACGAAATAAAAATCACTTGATGATAAGACAACTACAGTAAGTAGGTACCTTTATATAATAGTTATAAGTCGTTACCTATGATTAATATAAGTACCTAAAGATTGTAATATAACAATATAAGGGTCAATCAACTTTTTTACACACACAATTCTGTCTGTTGCCCACTAATGCCCACTGTTCAGATTTTAATAAATAAAATAAAATCTGGGGACTTATTGGAAGTGAAATTATTATAAAATTATAGTTATAGTTATCATTAACTCCTTTCATTATAATGTATTGTTTTATTATTATTTTGATATTTATTTCATTTTCTGTACATAGGTTTTGTATGATAAATATTCAAATATAAAAGTAAAATAAAATACTAATACAAAAAATATACATTATAAAAAACCTAACCTATGAGTGCCGCCGGCAGCGGGGCAGGGCTCAAGCTACCGGTGGTTAGGGCTGCAGAGAGAGGAACCTCCTCACAATGCGTGCCGAGGAGTACTACCTTCTGTATCTGGCCCTTAATCCAGCGAGAGTCTCTTGAGGTGTTGGTCGAGACTCTTCGCTATAAGACCGTTTGCCGAAACAACAATTGGGACAAAGATCGTCGAAACAACATCCCACATAGCGGTCACCTCGTGAGCCAAGTCAAGGTACTTGCTGAGCTTGTCCTTCTCGGCCTTCACGAGGTTCTCGTCATGCGGGATGGTGACGTCGACGAGCACTGCCGCCGGGCAGATCGATCGATTGAGATCGATCTGTCAATACGATATCAGGCTTATTGGCGACAATAGTCCTGTCCGAGATGACAAATCGATCCCAATAGAGCGTAGCACGACCATTTTCGAGAACTGGCGCCGGTGTTTACTTATAGTACGGCACTTCAGACTCAACAAGACCATTATTGAAGAGCAAGTTGCTGATGGATGATCCTGGATGTATGAGCAAGTACTCGCCGTTGAAATTATGTGTCTGAGGGACTTGCCGGGGCAACGGCACGCTCGACAAATGTCGACCGTGCCATCCTTCAGAATATATTTCCGGTAATTGTTCGTCATTATGACCTCGTCAGCAATTGCACAGACAAAACCTTCGGTTCCCCAAGGATTTCGGTTTTCACGGACGCTAAAAAGTCTACGTTGGGCCTTGTTAGGGCCAGGTAGAAGCGTCCGTGTAGCTCGTTGCTTTTCCATACGTTTTTGCGGTCTTCAGTGCTCAACACCGTTGGTCTGCGCCAGTTTTCGTTTGCCAAGGAGAGAGGCGTGAGATTGCACGCACACCTCGCGGTTGTGGAGATTCTTAGCATTTAAAATGCCTCGACCTCCACATTTCCTTGGGATGTACAATCTCATGACAGATGAGCGTGGGTGCAACATGCGATGTGATTTAAGCAGTAGACGGATCCCCCTATTCAGCGCGTCCAGCTCAGTCTGAGTCCACCTTAGTATGCCAAAGGATTATGTGAGCAGCGGCACCACCCAACCATTGAAGGCGCGCCTTACTACCCCGTGACAATGTTGACATTTAATATCATATCATGTCATGCAAAAACCATGATAACAAGATCTAGAACGAATAGAACAGAAGCGGATACTGCGATAGCACGCCCTCCACCCCAGCCCGCTTCGTTCGGCTCATGTCGCTATCGCTGTTGGGTGATGAGTTCGCCACTGCACCCGACACCAGCGAGTCGAGCGACCTCCGCCGTCGCGACCACCTACGTGACGTGCGACCACCGCTGCCGGCACGCTTGGGGCCTGCGGGGCATCCTGCTCTGCGCACGGCTGGGTTTAGTGCACCGCATGCGATGGTCAACATCGAATATTGAAAATTGCATGCGAGCATAATACGGGGCTACAGAGGGAGGAACTAACCTCACTGCGTACCGTGATCGAATGCTGCTCCTGTTTCAGACTCTTGAACCAGCCATCACTGTTACCGCCCAATGACTATTGGATCAGGTGCGGGCCATTCAGCGGCTTCGGCGACTGGATCAGTCTGTACCTTGATCGGCTACGCCTTGAATCGCTACATATTCGTACAACCTCCGCTTCATCACGGGACCCTCCTGCTGCGTTATCGGCTTCGATGCCAGTCGCCCAACACGCACTGATATCAGTGCAGTATGATCCCGTTAGCGACGTTGAGGATTGTGTGAATATAAGCGTAACTAGCCAGGTGAATGAGCAACTGAGGAGGGCTTTGGAAGACGCGATCGCGCAGTATCGGTCCACACCCAACTCTAGGTCTCGTTAACCAAGCTTGCCTGGCAGTAAACGAAATTTAGCACTTATGGGAGCCCTAAACGCCTTGCTGGCGTCATATTTACAAGCCAGCGAGGATATTTATCGATACCCACTCAAATTTGTACTGCGGGGCCAGCACTGCATGCCGCGTAGCTCGAGTCAAGTTTTCGGACACTGACCGAGCGACGCGCGCTCGCGGGTCTGTCCCCGCTTGGCAAGTGCGAGTTGAGCGGCGTATTGATAAGTTTAGGACTCTCATAGGAAAGCTAGTCTGCTTCAGGGGGGCAATGAACGCCCCCGAGTCATACGTTTCGTGAACCAGGCTTTTGCTTGGACCGGAATAAGGCCCCAACATTATTATGGCCTGTGTCACGGAACGTATCGACTTCCTGAAGCAGAAAGTTTGCGCGTGGGCAAGCCGTATTCGTCGCTATAGAGAGCGTGTAGATAGATACCAGCAAAATCACCTCTTCCAAAGTGATCCGAGGAAGGTGTACCGAAAGTGGGAAGGAACCGATCAAGGAGTGAGCGACGGACACCTACCGGATGCTCCTGATATGGTTAATTTCTGGCGCAGCATCTGGTCGGTGCCTGTCGTGCACACAGAAGGAGACTGGATTTTAGCTGGGCAGATATTCAAACATAGGTTATTTAAATTATATACCTATCTGTCAAGAGAATTTACGCGTTAGGCATACTTCGAGACATTGATTATCGCATATAATAATGTTTTACTGTGCCAAAGATGATTAATAAAGGTATCTGATAACTATTTTTCGTGTTTTTCATTTATTTTATTATTTTTAAATGTATTTTTGTATGATAGTATGCTTATTACCGTCATTTAATTCTTTTGCGATTTTGGACACATCTCGAAATTCCGTAAAATACTTTCTGCGATATGGCCACAACACGAAGTGCCTATATTTGAAGGCCAGTACTTTAAAAACTACGCATACTTGAAAAAAAAATGCACATTCATTTGAAGCTCTATATAATGAACAACAAAATAACCTAAACCACGGTGTTATTGACCCAAAACTTAAGGAATTAGACCCTTTTTTCTGCCGCACACTCAACTCGCAAAACTTTGATCGGCGATTTCTCTTAATATTGGTTTTTTGAGTTGTGGCCGTATAGCAGGCACTAGGCGATAAATCAGGAAGTTATTTCGTTTTTCGGTTCACTTATTTCAGGAAATAGCGAAGAATAATCCAACTAAGGCATTTTTCAAAGCGACAGTGGTACACTTTGAAAGTGCTCAGTAATTATTAATATTAATAAACAATACTGGCGCCCGTGTGGTGCCGGGTTTAGAATGTTGGCACTCCATGTCTTCCATTGGATGTCGTAAGAGACGACTAAGGGACTTAAGGCTGTGTAGTGCTGTTAGGCGATGGGTTTGCAACCTGTCACTAATACACTGGATAACATCTTAGCCTGGTTGTGCAAAATGTGGTCACAGAATTATCAACAAGTTTTTGGAGTTGTTGGTGAGTTTGTGGCTCTGCCTACCCCACTCTGGGAATGAAGGCGTGAGTTTATGTATGTAGGTATGTAATACTAAAAAACATGCTATAATACATACTACAGGGGCACGGAAGTTAAGAAATTAACAAAGCTTTTATCGGCTGAGTAGTTCGTGATGTAAGTAATGTTTATTTTCTATTCTCGATTCATGCTCGCATAAGATAGCATATCCCGGGGGAAATGAAACGGAACACACTTTCACTACGCTGAAACAGACATCTTGGTATTTCACCGGCGCATGCGACGCTGACAACGGCTTGGTTCTTGCGTCCTTCACGTATCCGAGAAGTGAGAGAGGGACAAACTGAGAATAAGGTCAAGGTCACATGTTTACTTCTTTCCTATATGAATTTATCATCGGTGTTTCTTATTAAGGAATGAAGTCAATGTCACATGTCATGTTTCTTCTTCGCTAAATGAATTTATCATCGGTTTATATTAAGGGTGGGAGTAAAAACAAGTTACTAAATGTACATGTAAGTACCTACTCAAAGTAAGAAATCCTTTGCTCCGATTTTATTAACAACTACAAGATCCCAAATCATTTTATTGATGTTATTTTTTAAACTAAGTACGAGTATCTAGATGAAGTGTATGAAAGAAAGAAAGAAAGAACGGAAAAGTTCATATGTATCTTGCTTTCTCAGTCAGTTATATAGATAGATATAGATAAGCTAGTTTAGAAATCTAGAAACCAGAAGCTGCATAATTATTATAATTATACAGCCCCACATTGAACTTTGACTGGAGCCACAACTTGAGTGAAAGATCTAGACTTTAGACTCTAGATTCCAAAGTGTAAGTCATCTACATACACGGATTTATAATTATGTTATACTAGAGGACGCCCGCGACTTCGTACGCGTAGAATTAGTTTCCCGCTACTCCCCCCATTTCTTCCCGTTGGGGGTCGATTTTTGGAAAATCCTTTCTTAGTGCTCACTTATATCATGAAAGGAACCCCTGTTTAGGTACAGTAGTTTCGGGTGTACGTTGATATATAAGTCAGTCAGGTTTGCCTTTTATATATAAATATAGATATTGCTTTTTAAATCAGTTCTCGGCCCCTAGCGGTTTAGGTTAAAACCAACATCATTAAAATTTCTTTTCGTCCATTGTGGTTATAACTTGCCCATTATCGGGGTTTATCTTTAACCCTTTTTGTCCCCGGGAGGGTCACAAATCTTCCCTTTTAAAGATTTAAGGGCTTAAACAAATATGGGAATTTCGGGAACTTCATCGGGAATTTTAGGGATATATGCGTTGTCACGTTTGTTACATTGTTAGCGGGTGGTTTATTTTACTTGATAGATTAAAAACTCTCGAACTTATGGAGCACCGGATTGTTACCTATTGCAGCTCGGGAGCTAGGGTTGCGTCGATGCACGTTTGCTCGATACTTCAACAACCAAACGTGGCGACGGTGCAGCCCCGACTAATCCTGCTTCGTCTGTCCTGTTGAGTGTGCTTGTGGTGGCTCGCGACGCGTACCGGCGTGGCACGCACACATGCAAGCCGCGCGATACATCTTTGTTTGAAGACGAACTACTGTTTGCACTGCGATACTTGGGTGCACCGTTTGGAACATGTCCTGTCAGCTGCCCCAATTATCGCTGCAAATGTGTTGCCAACCCTGAGGACTGAGATTGAAAGCCTCTATCTATGCTAGTAATTCTAGCAGAAGCCTTTTTTCCACGGCCTTTCTTCGGAACACAATAATGCAAATACTGCTGCTTGGCAGTTGGTTAAAAGATAATTATTAGTGTATTAGTGGTTGTAGTATTTAAATGAAACGTAGTAGAATTAAAAAAAGTCTGGTTATGTTATTCCAGAGATGTATAAAAGTTCCTCCAGATTTAGGTATACTTTCTTAAGCATGTGATAAAATCGAGTGTAAGAAAATAAAAGAAAAAAGGAATTAATTAAATAAATGTTTGCTTTTACGTGTTTTAACGATTGATTCTTTCGGCCCGTGTTTATATACCGTATACAAATCAATACAATACGAAATAATCTTTATTATATATTACAAAAACAAAAACGTGGAAAGGTACAAAATCACTTTACTTGAACAATAACATTCCCAATACGACATAAAAAAGCCGATAAATAAAATACAACACAGCACCTACTTCTATTTCCATATTGCAAAAACGCCGAGTCGAATCCACCCCTTACACGAACAGCTGACATTGCTGGCACGCATGAGAGTAATTTTTAATATCGTTCCCATTACGCCTTGTTTAATCCTGCTTTTGCCTTACCAAGAATGTAAAAGGAAGAAAAAGATAACTGATAAAATGATAAAAGGTTTATTATTATTTCTTTCTTACATAGCTACAGACAAGGTTGAGGTCTCCTTTTAAGTATAACAAATACCTGTGTCAGGAGACCCCGCTCTCCCATGATTAGCAAAGTACATTTTAGAAACTAAAATAGAAAATTCAAAATTTAAAAAGAACTTAAACTCTTATAAAACCAAGTAACTTTCTTAATTAATTAAAAAAAAAAAAAAAATTGTGTGACAATTATGAAATAAATGTCATTAGCTCTTCTGTGTCATCAAAGTCTAGGCTCTTTACCCATTTAGTTATTTTTTCCTTGCATTCATGGTAAGTTGAATTATATATATTAAGAATTTTGTTTATTTTATTATACAAGTGCGAGGATTGTTTTTTGTATTGCTGTCTGTCTAGATATAACTTTATAATGCAATATATATAGCAAAGCCTACTTATACTTTGTTTTGATATAGGACCTTGTGCAGAGGATACGTCCGAATTGCTACCCCCATCTTATCCTTTAACCTCTGCCAAGCAGCTCCGCATTGTTGTTCCAGACGTTCCAGAGTATGGGAATAAGACAACCGGTGAAACAACTAGCATGGAGGCATTCCATCTTAGTCCTCGGGATTGACACGCATTTGGATTTAGTGTAAAGTCTTGAGAATGCATGTCTACTTACTTACCATCAGAGTAGTGATTCTTTCAATAGCAAAGGTGAGCGAACGCAGGAGTGAATGTCCAAGCGGCGAGTTTAAGTAGTCCCATCAACAATTCAGCGCGTGTATTCAATTTGGCAGCATGGCTTCTCGAACGTATAAGGCTGCCTAATTGAGAATACACGCGCTAAAATGTGTTTTGCTCGCTCTGACGGGACTACTTAAACCCGCCGCTTGGACATTCACTCCTGCATTCGCTCACCTTCGCTTTTGAGAGAATCATTACCCAGGTCGCCTCTGTGCTCGTTTGCCTTATCTAGCCATAAAAAAGTAACAAGTTTATAATATCTCTTATTAACCTGACAATAATGACGGTTCAGGTTAAAACGATACGATAACATGTCAAAAGCAATATGGTTTTACGGAGTACAATAGAGTCCCAGGATGGTATACAATTACGTTACATTCATATAGATAATGATATTAATTTCTTAAGATAGAATTACTATTTCACCGCAAACTCCCGCCGCTGCCACAAGCAAAGCAAGCCACTTGTAATGCCGCAGACAGAGATTTGTTACGGTTCAGAAATCCTGAGAGACCAGCCCCGCACTAACCACAGTTTTGAGATCATCTTAAGAGTTATAATTATGAGCACTCAGAAACAGAGGTTATATTTTTATCTAGATAGAAAAATCATAAAAATACTGTCAATTACGACACAGGTGTGTTCCGAGGGCTTAGTACCATCACACAATCTTGTGAAAATTTTAACCAGTCGCCTTTCAAAACATACATAAATTAAGGACAGACGGACGGACAGTATAGACATAGTAAGAGAGTCCCGTTAGCATCCTTTGAGTACGAAATACTAAAAAACAATAATACAGTACAATTGGTTAGGGTAAGGACTAGAACCTTCACGTCCTCTGGCGTATTTAGGCGCATTTTTAATCATCCTACAATCAAATGACGTATTCAAGAGGCACAATACCTATATAAGTCATTGCAGAATCAGAAGAATTTCCCGTCCGCGCCAATTATTATTACTGCTCACTCACGCACATCTCGAATATTACAATATTAAAAATCCCGTTGCTGCTTGTACACCGTTTTGAACCTTTTACCTTCTCAGTCTATTTTCTCATATTTACAACGCAATATCTCGATACAAAAGCATGTTGAAACTAAAGCAACTCTCTTAACACCTTCATGTTGGATTAAAAAAGAGATGAAGAATAAAAGTGTACAGATGCGGGATTATCCAGTCTGTAGTGGCTCGGAAATGATTAGCACGGCAGGTTAGCACATATTTTATATTCCCGTTTGTTGCTCAGTGCATCGCTATCGTTAAAAACCAGTTAGAAAGGGATTTCCGCGCGATAAAGAAGTCGCGGATAGCGTGGACGAGACGTTCAGCTTACCTTTATAATCAGAATGCTTTCCTGTTGTCAGGTATATTTTTTCTATTTCGTTTTGCAGGTATACGTAAAAAGCGGGGAGAATTCTTCGATAAAGTTTTTCACTCGGTAAACTGCGCTCGTTTTTACCCCACTGCGCAAGAAAAGGGTTATGTTTTAATCAGTAGGTATAGTTCATTGTTTCCCTAAGGTTTAACGACTTTGTCAATTTGGTAGATGGAATCGTTTTATACTCTTCTTGAGTAGCAAAAGTCAATTGGTACTTTAATATGTGGAAATAAAATACCTGATTCAAAATTGTAAGGACATAGGTATAGACTAGAATAATAAATTAGGTAGTCAGGTATATGACGCTTGCGTTTTGTAAAACAACAATGAACTACTCACTAATGCACTCGATGTTGCAAGCATCCATGCCGCGATAACTGGGGCTCTACTTTGAAATCAGTAATTCGAACTTCGGATCGCCACGTCACTTTCTTGCGAATTAGTGACGCTTCGAGAGCAAAAGGGATAACAATAGACGAAGTTCGAAGTACGGATTTCAAAGTAGAGCCTCTGCTCACGTTCGGGTGATACAGACAATCTTCAGTCATGTCCAGGGCCCAGATTCTAGGCGTTAAAAACCATATCATCATTGACCTGTTATAGTATTGTCAACGTTTTGATAGCTCTTATTTACTTAACAGTAATGGTGGCAAAGTTAAAAACAATATCATAACAGGTCAAAGAACATATGGTTTTTAGCGCCTAGCATAAAGGCCCAGTTCCTCTATTTTTGGCGGTCAAATCCAAATCGTATTTGACCTGTTATGGTATTGTTTCTAACTCGGCCGCCATTACTGTCAATTAAATAAGAGCTATCAAAACGTTGACAATACGAAAACAGGTAAATATGGTTTTTACCAGACCCAGAGGCCCGTTTCACTAAGCTACAAGTTACAAATTACAAGCGGAAGTTTCTTTCTAACTACTCTTGCTAGAAAGAGGGTTCCGCTTGTAATTTGTAACTTGTAAATTCGTGAAACGGGCCACAGATCGTCATCAAAGCAGTGGCGGATCTATCATTGTATGTTTTATCTATGGTATCAAACAGGGTAAACAACCGCGACCGCTTTTAAGAGCATTGACCGATAAGTGCTGCCAAACCACATTTATTCTCACAACTGCAAAGTTGCATAGAAAAGCTATTCCATGTTCTCTTCATAGCACACGTGCATGCAACATATTGTGCAGTTTAATAAATTGTATTTTAAAAATTCAACGTTGGAAATACTATTACAGAGCTCAAAAGTTAATATAAAAATTCTATTGTCAATCCGTTTTCTTGACAACTTGAAATTCTCCTGAAATTAAACGTTTCAAAAGATACAGACAAAGCATATTTATTAACTGGTCTATTTGTAAAGCTGACTTAGTTTCAAATTCTGACAGACCTTTAATAACTTAGTGTCATTAGCAATCGTTGAGTCTTCAGATAGATTGTTTGCTTGCTGTCGTATTTCACAGAAATTACTTTGCTACTTACAAGCTTAACTTAAAGATTACGTATGACCTTTAAGCCAAAGGGGTGGGCAACGCCTTTTAATTTTTATTTTTGCCTGATGTCTTTTATTTTTATCAATAATTAGTACGTCAATTTGATTTATTAGTTTTTTGTTTTTATTTTTAGGGTTCCTTACCAAAACCCGTTCAAACCCCATCTTGATTATTTAGTTATTTTAACATTATTTCATAAAAACATGAATGAGAACTCGTGTAAACAGTAATATTAGGGTAAGTTTTATTGATAAAATACCTACACTTAAACCAAAATGCAGTAAGTAATCACAGCGAATGTGCGCCCTTTGAGGTTAGGATTTTGAATTCGATTTCGATCACCAACTGTATACTCGGAAATCTAATTCAAGACCAAAATCTTAACCTCAACGGGCGCACATTCGCTGTGATTACTGCATTTTGGTTTAAGTGTAGGTATTTTTATCAATAAAACTGACCCTAAAATTATTCGTTACACGAGTTCTCATTCATGTTTATATGAAATAATGTTAAGGGCTGATTTTTCAATCCCCAGATAAAGCTATCCGGAAGGTAAATTTTAGCTCTGTCCTTTTCTTTCATGTGACTCCAGAAAAGGATAGTAATACATTAAACTGACGGATAGTTTTATCTGGGGATTGAAAAATTAACCCTAAAATAACTAAATAATCAAATAATCTGTCAGGTTTTGGTCTTGAATTAGATTTTCGAGTACAGAGGCATTCCATCTGAGTCCTTAGGGTTGGCAACGCATCTGCAGTCTTAAGATTGTCATCGTAAGATTGTAATCTTGAGATTAAAAATGTGTATGGGCTTCAGATTCCACTAACTTCAGTGCCCTGTGTGATCGTTTGCCCTCAACTTGGCATAAAAAAAAGTTGACCTGCTGACTCGTCATTCACCTCCACTGCTAGGCTTAAAGTTTTATTAAGCTTCTTTACCTAGTAGAAAACAAAATAGCTTCTGTCCATCTGTTTGTCTGTTTCTATATCCACTAGCTCCTAAAACACGTAAATTCTGGTTTATCTACGGGCCTACGGGTGTTACAGAAAACCGGCATAAACCGAAGCGAAGCGAGGGCGGCGGGTCGCTAGTACATCATACTTTATATTTATTATAAATGAGAAAGTTTAGATGTTTGGACGTTTGTTACTCAATCACGCTTCAACCACTGAACGGATCGGGATGAAACTTGGCACACATGTAGGTAAGGTCTTAGAATAGGACATAGGATAGTTTTTATCCCGGAAAATTGGACAGTTCCCAAGGTAGCAGCGATAAACGACTTCTACACGGACGGAGTCGCGGGCAAAAACTAGTATCATATAATAATAACAAAGGCACAAACAAACTAGTAACTCATTTGCATACGAAGAAATAAAAGCATCAAAACAATCACACCACCAATTAAAAACCTAAACACCTTTAAGTATAAACAAAACGTTTTTCTCTTAAACAATGACCCTGAAAACCGGATGCATTACGAGCCAGCTTCAAGTATGTTAAGTCAACAAACACTCTCTATTCATTTCTATTCGTACAGTTAGGTTGTCACTCAACAAAGTAATACGCACTTTCATTCATGTGAACAATGCATGAGTAGTGTATGTAGGCATTTTTTACTGTCACCTTTCATTAGTTTCTTGAATAACTTAAAAAAATGTTAAGATGTTTTTTTTGTCTTTGGTGTAAAACGTGTGTAACTCAGTATTTAATGTAATAATTATTTAAAAAAATGGGTCATTTACACTCGAAGAAACAAAAGTTATCTTTCCTGTGGTCTAGTTAAATGCTTGGGTGCATGTAAATTATGTTTTTATATGATAGGACTAAAGTACACCTGAGGCCTTTTTTTTCCTTTTTTTGTAGATGTTTTTGCAAATTTTTAAAGATTTTTAATCATATTAGGAAACGTGACCCGTTTCTGACGTTTAAACAAAAAAAACTGTAGTTTAACTTTTAGTACTGGGTTGTTTATTTTCTAATTGATAACGATTTTTTTGCAATGACCTTGAACATTAAATATATTTTAATACCATTAAATTAACAGTTTATAGGGTAAAAATAAAAATAAAACTGTGTTCTAGTCTCATGCAAAATTCTGAAAGTAAAAAATACAAAAAGTATCACATTGTATTTAAGTGGTAATTTTTAGTACCAGATTTTGCACATTGCCCTTTTACTAAGGGTTAAACCATTATTTGTATGAGATAAAAAAAGAACTAAATAATAATAAAGGTATTATTATTTTGATATTTTTTTGGCTCTGTAACATAAGGAGTCCTATCTAAGGGTCCAGAGATACTATTGCCATCTCGTATTTTATATACTGAAGTTTTTTTTTAATTTAAAACTAGACATTTACAACATGTAAATTCAACCATAGCAAAAACCAACAGTTAATATTACAATTATATTTTTACAAAGTCAGCAAAGTTATTCTTAATGTGATTTTAATAGCCCATCTGTCTTCCGTTATCTCTGGGCTGGATATAAATCTGCTCCGTAAGAAATTGCAGGCTACCATTATTGTTGTTGTTAACAGCTGGAGCTTTGTAAAGTTTTTAATTGACTACGGCAAACCGAGGAGTAGTACAATTTTAGAAGCCTGTTTTATTTTTTATTCTTTTTTATGTATAAAAAGTACATTTTATTGTAAGAAAAGTTTATTCATCTATAACATGAATAAAATACAACAAATAATTAGACAACAAACAAAAAGCGCCGAAAAGGCTCTTGGCTCAGCAAAAAGATAAAAGATAAAAGACATTTATTTAGTAAGTTGGCCGCACGGGCACTTTTACACGTCAGGAGTCTACCAGCGCTTCCCAAGAGGAGACCACTGCCGAGAAGAAACGCCGCAAGAAACTCAGCAGTCAGTCATATGTCACGAATAACTTTGAATACTTGCGATGTTTATTTGTTAGTTTTTTTACAAATTTAGGAAATGTTTAAAAGTTAACGGTTCCAGCGATATAAAAATGTATGACTATCAATAATTATGACAAAAGTTACATTATGATCAAAAAAATTATGGCAAACAACGGGCTCCCGTCAATTTTTCATACACAAGTTCGGAAAGGAACGAGTTCATTGTCTCTAAAATGTCTCTGAGTACGGCGGTTAGATCTCATTTTGTTCGGTCAAATACATAGAAAACAACAAGAAAGAAAGAAAATTAAGTATTAAAAAAGTACCAGGTCAGGAGTACCTACCCTAAACCGACGCACGTGTATAAAGAGACTTATAAGTGTGGTGTGGAACCCAGGGAAGTTTGTCTGGATGGTAGCAAGTGGAAGGAAGTGGTATCTGCCTACCCCTACGGCCGTCTTTTCCGGGAAAGAGGCGTGATTATATATCTTTGTAAAGAAAACCACCATGACTCAGGAGCAAAGACTCGTGTTTATCACACAAATCGAATCCAAATCGGAACCGTTAGTTTTGTAGCCAAGGTCACTGCCAACTAGGTTAACTGCGCCTGCGCAGTCCAAGTTACCGTACAAAGGCCGCTTATGATTTTTTAACGTAGAATTTTATCTAGGCATAAGTACCGTTTGTGGTCACTGTGAAAAATGTAATATAAAAAATAATATTCATAAATAGTTAAGACTGTAGATTAATATAACGATAAAAATGTTAAATGGTGAAATGAGTAGCATAGAGGCCGTAATAGTAAACTGATTTCTGCTGAAATGCATTACTCAACGGCAAAATAAATCATCGACAACTGTCATTTTTGTCGTGTCTTGAGACGGGTATCTCAGGCTCTCAGAGCCGTATTAACAAACTGATTTTAACTTTAATGCCCGTCTCAAGATGCGTCAAAAATTACAGCTTTCTATGGGCTCCCCTAAGAAATCCCTAATCGTCATTTGTCCTAATGCATCGTTTGTCCGAATTTTCATTTATCCTAAAGCCATTAACGGTTAAATTATAAAACTTTTTAGTATTGATATAATTTAACCCTAACTTAGGTACCGAACCGCAGATATAATTGATAAACTTGAAAATCTCAAAACCAGTTTAGGGCAAATGAAAATTCGGACAAACGTTGTTAGGGATTCCGAGGGACGCCCCTTTCTATGACTTGACGTTTACTTTAACGTATCTTGTAGAGGCTTCTCAGCCAAGATGAGTTTATTAATACGGCCCTTAGGTTTCCTATCTTGAGATTGATATCTATGGCTTTCAGACCCCACTTACATCAGTTGGCCTGTGTCGTTTACTTTCTACGTGCGATAAAAAAATAAAAAATGTTTCATAAAGTTTATGGTCGCGTCCTACGGAATTCTACTTCAACTCCGGCGCAGGTGAAAATACCTACGTGCGCGGCTGCATACAAATGTCGCGGGCGGTCACTGCTTTCTCGCGTTCAAAAGCGGTTTAAGCTGTTAAAATCTGCAAAGTTCCAGTGAGTGAAAGGGATAGAGCTATTACAAGAGTCGCAATACTCGTATTTGTTGTCATTTAAATTGTCTGCTTTTGATAGCTCGTAACGCCCTTATAGTATACCTAACTATTTATGAGGCATATTATTTGTAAACACGTAAATCGCGAAGCCGTAAAACAAAACACAAATTTAGCCCCGGGCAATAACGTTTCTCACGTCACCCCCTGAATCGTGTTCGATTTCCACGTTATTTTTAGCTTCACAATGCTCTTAACTTACTATATTGAGCATAGAATTACACAGAGTGCAAATAATGAATAGGCCAAATCCTTGAGATAGCTCATTTTATTTAAAGGACACTTTCTTTTTTATTCATAACTGGGGAGTTTCAAAAAAATAGCAAATATGTATGGAATTGTCCGTTTTGTTACCAAGAAACGTATTGGATTTTGATAACAAAACGGAACAATTCCATACATATTTTTAGGGACATATTGGGATACAATTTTTTCTAGTTCAGAATAATGATCCCAACCAACGTGCAATTTTTTTCCCAAATCTAAAGAAAAAGTCAAAGGTGTGCTATTTTTTTTAAACTCCCCAACTGCATGCAGCTTTTTTAAAAACTCCCTTAATATGCCAAGAATAGAACCAATTTCAAATAAATGCAAAAATAAACAGGTAGTTTTTTATTATACTAATTTATAGGATCGATAGTTAAGAGTAAACCCTGTCCAAGAAATTAGGTATTAGAAAAAAAACGCGCATGAAATCTAGTGTTTATCTAATTGTATCGTCAAGATACGAAGGACACGTTAGGTACTGCAAATTACAATCTGTAGCAGGCTGTTGCAAATTATTACCTAATTATTCACAAAGTATTAAAAGAAAAAGAAAAACTTGAAAAAAGGAACTTTATGCGAAAGAGAACAAGACATACCTACGTACATTCTCCATTTAAGTATCTTTATCCCTGTATACCTCTATCCTGACAGCTGTCACCGCAGTACAATTTACAACCTATTCTTGGGTTTGAGGTTATATTTTGTACTGAAATGACAGGTGTCAGGATTTACTTCTTATCGGCCGAGCACTATAGAACGAGCCTATAGCTTAGTTTGGGAGCATTTCACATTGCAGCAAACGTAGGGTCCGAATGTATCAGTGGGTCCCATCAAACAACACACCATTATGATGCAGTACCCTCTATGCCTAGCGATCTGCACTACCAAAGATCTCTTAAGAGCTACATCCCGCAGAGTAGTAGTACCTAGCAAAACATTGGGAAAAATTTGCAGAAGAACTTGTATCACAGTCATACGATAAAAAGAAAAAAGTATCGGTGAGACCAAGAGAGTCGGTGGTCTAGTGGCTTGGGGTTGACTCGTGATCGTAAGGTACAGAGTTCTAACCCCCGCGGTCACGATGTTCTAATACGTTTTTCTGACTTATGTACATTACCTGATGCTCTGACGGTGAAGGAAAAACATCGTGAGGAAACCTGCACATTCGAACAACTGAGCGTGTAAGAGGGTAATTGCATAAAAGATTCTAAAGGAATCGAAGTGTGTCAGAAAAGGTTAATCTGTAAGATAAGATAAGATCTGTGAGACCAAGCGTCGCTTGGGTTAAAACCGAGTTTTTATGATGAAACTTTGACAGATCGATTTCTTGTCCCAAAAAAGACCTACTCCACAGTTTTATTCAATTTCATAATAATCAAGAAAAACGAAAATATTCGACGTTGCCTTTTGTAACGGACCTCAAATAAAAGTCATTTTTTCCCCTCCATCGGTCGATATTGTCAAATGCTTTTACACTGGTTCATTTTATCGTAACGGGTAAAAATTAAGGGTCTTACGACTCCATTACGTCGACCTCATTGGGCGTATAAAGTGGGCGTTTACGCTCTCCTAATAGCGTTTTCAATGTGACTCTGGACTCAATGGTTTTCCATGGGATTTTATTATTAACCGTTTGGACGAAATGTATAAAAATATGGTAAAGAAACGTTGGTTTCTAATAAATTAATATATCTAATTGGATTATACTAATGCATAAGAGTAGAATATACCATAAAAAACGATTAAATAATAAGCTATTCTAGTCAGCTACCTAAGTACCCAGAGCGCTTAAAAACACCCGTTTCTAACCATTTTGTAATAAAACCCTCCTTTCATATTTTGCTTTAAAATTAATCTAGCCTCGTCTGACTTCTATGATTTAAGCCTTTTAATTGCCACAGATGTGTTACATCCATTAAAATGATTTGTTTTACTCGCTGATAATTAGTTCGCCAGTAAAATTCCTTGATTGCTCTCCTCCATTTCTATAATTCAGCAAGTTTAATTAAAATTACTAGCTTTCGCTCGCGTCTCCGTCCACGTAAAAGTAGTTTTATCTCTATTCCGTCGAGAATTCTCCAATCTTTTGGAAGAAAAATTACTCTATGTCCCTTTCCGGGATGTAAACATTTTTTGTACCGTTGTAATGTTGAACCGAACGTGGAAGCCATTTTTAGAGCTATTTATTACCCTGAAATTGTAAACACCATTTTTAATTCAAGTATCATAATTAGGCATAACTTTTCAAAACACAGGTAATCAGGGCTTCAATTCTAGGCGATAAAAACAATAATTGTTTTTGATGGTATTGATTTATTTAGAGATTAAAATGAGAGCTACCATAACGTTGACAATACGATAACAGGTCAAAGACGATATGGTTTTTACCGACTAGAATTTCGACCCAGGGCCTCTATTTATGCTATCATGTTGTCAACGCTACAATAGCTCTTATTTACTTGACAATAATGGCGGCCGAGTTATAAACAATATTAATGACATGACAAAGGCAATGTTGTTTTATCCAGTAGAATGAGGCCCGTTTCAATAGCTAGCTTTTTGTTATACTCGTTTATTGAATGTGTTTATAAATTCTTTCTTTCAACAATATTGTGTGTCCGGTCAAATAAACTTAGTTCGCTCGAGCGAGCAAACTTTTAATAATGTGTAAAAGAATAATCCATCCATAAATACATTTCATTTCATTTCATTTCCATGCGCAAACTCGCTCGGTATTCAGGATGCATTCGGGTGCATCAAGTTATATTATGCACATTACACTGCATCCATTCCATAACAGTATCTTAGCATAATAATTATATTTAAACGCAACTCCATCCTCGTAGAAGTCATTATTCGCTACTCCCTCGGGAACTCTCCAATTCCGGGATACGAAGTAGCTGCTTCTGTGCTTTTTCAGACTATGACTTATCCCTGTGCCAAATATCTTCCATATCCAAGCTTTAGCATGTATAATACTAGTAACATTATAATTAATATTTATTAATTACTAGCGGCCCGCCAGCGGCTCCACCGCTACTAATTTCTGACTTTCCCTGTCGATTTTTCAATTATTTTCTTTCATACAAACCTTGTCTTGACAATGACGAACACAACAAAAAAGAAATCATCCAAATCAGTTCAGCTTTTCTCAAGTTATAGCGTGACCAGGAGAAGTAGGGGTTCATTTTAATATATATATATAGATTTTTATAGATAGATTAGTAAGATTAGAACGTCGCATTGAGAATCGTGATTGAGTCCAAAACATGTACCAGATCAATGTTATTATTCAACAGTATTCAACACCTTTACCCAATGCTTATTACATAGATAACATCTTTATAGAAATCTTGCTAATACTAAGCCCTCTAATGGAAGCTCTGGACAGCTCTTAGCCGCAAATAGGATCCTAGAAATCCAAGCAAAGTAAAGCAAAGACTTGGATAGTCCGGCGTGTGATGTCTGGATGTTAATGTGAATTGCTTCACATAGTTCATACAATATTTCATAAAACTCCAAGTAAATAAGGATCCATGCACACAATCACATTATATTGTTGATTTTCTACAACCCTTTTCAAAAACTATATCAAATTAAGAATCGAAAAAATTTAACACAATTCAACCATCGCTTAGTGTAATCAGTGGTTCTATTTTTTTTCTTTGTATTATTACATAGTTATAAATTATATACCACCTACGTACTTTAATACAATTATTTATTATGTAAAGTTCACATAACCTATATATTAACACTGATTAAATAATATTGAATGGCTACAAGAACGTAAAACATTTTCATTTCAAACAATGAAAGCCAAATAAAAAGGAGAGCCCTTTATTTTGTAGTGCTTCGGCTTAATTATTGGATCTTTTTTTATTTTCTTCAACGAAATATATTACCTACACTTTTAAAACCAGTTAGTCTTTATTCAATTTACTTAAATGAAGAAACACTTAAATACAAAAAATAACTAAGTATTTCGTAAACAAAGAACAAAATTAATATTATATTGTTTATTACAAAATAATGGAGAACTAAATTAAATTTAATAAAATAATTAAAATCGGTTCTCAATAAAATTGGTAAAGCTTAACGTAATAGGTATACCTACTTAACAAAATAATATATTTTTCTTTTACTTTTCATAATTTAATTTAAAAATTAATGTTTTACTTCTATGGCTGATTTATCCATTTCCTGATAACAGTATGACAAACGAGTCACGAGATTATACCAGACTCCTAAAACGTTACATTGTTGTCTACGATCCTAGACTGAATAGTGAATTATCACAAACAAGAAGTAAAGTTGACAATTGAATCTACGACTGAACGCTGCAGGGCCCGTTGAGACTCACAAAAACCATAAAGAACAGTAGGTTTTATCATTAATTTCCACACGAATGAAACTAAAAACGTTAATGACGATATAATGGAATTTTATACGGAAAATACATGTCTTTTTTATCTGTATCTTGACTTGTAATTCGAAATTAGTTTTTTATTAGCCCCCGACGCAAAAAGAGTGGTGTGTGTCTGTCTAGCGCTTATACGGGTGAATCGATTTGGATGCGGTTTTTTTCTTATTTTAAAGCTGGTTTCCTAGCAATGGTTCTTAACTAGGTTTCATGATCATCGGTTGGGCCGTTTAAAAGATATCAGCTCTAAAAGAAGGGGTCACCATCGGGGGTTTTTATCTATCTATAGTTATTATATATTCAGTCACCCAATAAAAATCTTGAGCATACTTAGAACTTTGTCATCGTGAATGTCATTGTCCTTGTCATGCGTGTCATTTGATGATCTGTTTGAAGTTTACTATGATAACACACTAAAGTGCTTAACATTTTCGTTGGTGTACTGTACAAATAGCACCGAAACACTGAAAAAAAAATTGGTCGCTTCTAACAAGATTGTGATTGTTGTGCATTGGCGTCTTGAATCCATACGAGCCTAACAGGACGTTAGACGCATCAACTAAAATGTTAGTTGAATCGCTAAAGAACTTGCTGTTTTTACTATTAGTTTTGTTTGATATAACTAATATCATGAATAGTGTATTCATTTTATGTCAACTAAGAGAAAACCTCTCTTGGTTAGCTCAAATTTTTTTGAGTGTACTGCCTTATAATGTCAGTTATTTAGTAAGGACTTCGGCTTTGTAAAACGGTACCGTTGTATATGGGCTATAGAATAACCAAAAGCGATTGAAGCATTTTCCCTACTGGTGAGTGATAGTCATACTGTGGAACTGATAACTAAGTTTGAGTCGAGTACGAGTCCGGTTCCGACGCCAGACGCGTCGGGACTCAGGGCGGACGCAATTAACAAACTGTATTTAGGTTTGTATGTAATCAACTGTTTGTTCGAAAATTGTCTTCTAGGATAGCTGTTGATGTGTCTACTTTGTTGTCGTTTTGTGTTCTTGATAAAGAGTCCTTCTACACCGCGTGAAATCAAACAAAGAAGTCATTCAAAATGATATCTTTTTTGGAAGTTTTTGCTTCAACGAACGAAACGTTAACTTAGCGAACTTCAAATACTTAAAAAACTAAGTAATTTCGTTATAATGCTTTTTAAGTTTTCGATTTGTGAACAGGAGGTTGTTAAGTTTAGATAATCGTCTTTTTCCGTTAAAGACGCAAATTGTAGCAATAATCGCAATTCGAAATATTGTGATACAGCAGGAACTGATTTTCATCGAATTTATTAGCTGTTATTTAAGTTACGATACGCTCAGAATAATAGGTTTAAATCTTCATGACTCTCCATGCCTATGCAGACGATTTGTTTGATTTCAACCTTAGTTCATAATTATTATAGATGTTTATATTGCTTATCAGAGTGACTTTTACACGACTTTAAAAAAAAGCAAAAAAGTTTTTTTTTACTTATATTTATTATCCATACTAATTAATATTACCTACATTGCAAAATTGTTATTGTTTCTTTGTTTTGGTCGATCTTCACGGTTTAGCGTCTAAACTAATTGCTGTAAAATTTGGTACTAAGTAATTTGAAGACGGACACATCTTTATTCCGGAAAAAATAACGGTTTACTTCATTACGTCCAAATTGTCACTTGTTCTGAAAAAATGCTTGCGAGAACTCTGAAATATTAGTTCTTTCTTTATTAGCCCTGATTATCAATAAATAATCATTGTTTCTTTTTGATAATAAGCGTTTCCAATAAATCAAGTAAATTTTGATGGTCTGGAAGAGATTGATAAAGAAGATTTTTCCCGTTTTTAATAAAGATATGATAAATAAATAAAATAAATAAAGAAATAAAAATCAGGGGACAAATCTCACACAAATTGACTAAACAACGATAAACTTACTTATATAGACAAATACATACTTAAATACATAGAAAACATCCAAGACTCAGAAACAAATACTCGTGCTCATCACACTAATATCTGCCCTTACCCTGACTTGAACCCGGGACCGCTAGCTTCTTAGGCTAATGTGTCGTCAAACACGTCTCGTGTCTTGTGTCGTATGATAGAGTGCTCTATAATATTCGAGGATAAAATTGAAAACACTAACATGTTGGTTTGCAAAGTTGTCTATTAACTTTCCCGGTTTAGTGTTTTTTTCATTACTGAAGTATTTTTGGACAGTTCGACAAACTTTGCCCATTGTACAAAGTGTTCTTACTTCTTCAAGAATTTTGTAAAACTCTTTTTTACTTACATCAACTTTCCTTAATATTTCAATCGAAAGAAAAATACTTTTTACAAGGTTTATTGCCAACTTGCAGGAATTTAATAAAACTTCCAGCTGCAAACCAGTTAACAAATTAAAGTTATAAAATCGGATTAGTCCGGTTTTAAAACTTTGGACATTACTCCGTACGTGACTGCTGCTACAATATTTAGGTACTTAATCACGGGAACTTTTTAACTGAAAGGCTGCAAGAAAAATTAATAATTGGTTGTGATTTTGGCCTTTTGGTAGGTCTGTAAATGTATTTATTTTTATTTTTATTCATGGATTTATTCATGATTCAGGTACATCTCTGCTATTAATGACTTTCAGTATTTTGATTTTTTATGTATCGTTTAATTTACTTTTGGACTCGTGTATTATGTGAATAAAAACACGTACTGTGGACATACGTATTTAATTAAAAAAGTATAATAATGAAATATAATTTATTTAATTATTATACTAAATAATCGAATAAATTACCTAATTTATTTCGGACCACCAGTTTTCCATAGAATGTTTGTAAATGAGTAAGGCTAGGTTAGTAAGTTTTATGTTTTAATGTTGGGTTTGATTTAGACTACGATGACGTGACGGATAATTTAAAACAAACAGTACATTGTCATGACGGAATCTAAGTCCTTTATAAATAAGACTCATTAAAGGCGGTTTTTTTTAAAGATTTTGGATTGTTGTATTTTTTTAATATATTCAATTAGTGTATTTGAACAAAAAAGGGAAAATGCACAAAAAAGTGGTAGGTACTTACTACATGAAATTACATTATTTGTAACGGTTATAATTCTTATTCTAATACTAGAGGACCCCGACCCCCCCCCCCTCCCGATTGAGATAAATTTCCGAAAATCCTTTTTAGGGCACACCTAGGATATCCAACAAAATATTCCCTCTAAATGTCAAGTTCTAGCGGTTTGTCAGTTAGATTATTTTTGTATAATTCTAGTATATCTCTCTACACCGAGCTTTTATTAAACCCACATTAGTAGTAGGATCAATTTTAAACATCATCTCTTTAATACTCATACTCATTTATTTATTATTTCAAATATTTTATGTCAAGTTCTTTCTTAGTTAGTTATATTGTAATATGGGATCATTTATTTCCGTATGATGCTTATAGTGCCTTCCTTGCCACTAACATGATATTCTATAGCTCTCCGCTTGGCTCGTTTTCACAACATCATTATTCCCAGTCCTACGTTGGGTATCGACTGTCTTGCCACAGTCAGTTTGCACTCGAGAGAACCATAGCTATCAATATAATATACATATTATCGTAGAAAATCGACAGATAGTCAAAACACTGGCTTCTGCACTTTGCTATATCCTTAACATCGTCCTTAATATCTGACAATCTACCATGTCCAATACTAGGTACATCTTTCCATCTTGTTTTGGTTCTTTCCCTGGATCTTCCAGAAATTGAAAGATGTATAGGCAGTTCACCTAATCAGTTGGCCTCATCTTACCTTAAGACTATCGCTGCCAACTCTTGTCTTCTTTCTTTTTTGTTTATTGGTGTTTTATCCTAAACAATTTGGATCACATCCAAAATAATATCGATACCTTAAATTTCAATTCACGTAAAGCACAAATGGCTACTTTTCAGGAGAGCCAAAAAACTATTTTTACAAATTTAAAAAAATCATAACTTTTTTGTTTTTGCAAATATCTTTTACCTTTCTGAAGCGAATTTTCTTAAAACCACGAGATTTTTTTATTTTAATAGTCTTAGTTTGGTAAAACCTCCTGGTTTCCGAGATAGCATGTCTTATACGCCCTTGACCACGGCAAAAACGCTTTATACGTCCTTGCATATTTTGGTACAAAACTAGAAAATTGGACGTAAAGCTCTATTTTTTATCATATGATGTCTATTTTTGTCGTAAATTACATATAAAAATGAGAATATTGTATGAAAAATTACTCATAGTGGTAAATAGTCTCTTTGATTTATATGTATTTTCACTACCAATAAATTGATAATTTAAAAAAGTAGTTATGAAATGTATTCAATTTTTAAAACAACAAAAAAATACAATAAAAGGTCTCATTGTACTTAAAACTTTTATTTATTTTAGCTGTACAGAATGGCACTAAGATTAAGCAACAACAAACAGATAAACAGAAACAATTACATTTATTTTACTATAAATAATGATAATAACAAGCCATTTGTTTAACAATAATCCTAAACTAACGTGAGACATGATTAAACACCATGTAAGGTCGGATCGAACCAGTCAGTCTTTTAATCGAGAGCTTTAACAGTTAATCCATTATATTTATTTTAACGTTTGATTAAAAATAAAAAAATAAAAAAATGTTAAAACGCTGTACCTGTTTATTTCACTGTCAGCTGGTAAATGATTTATTTTCGCGTTACTTGGAGGCGGAGGCGTAGTTCTGTAAAATCACTATCTTATGAGGGTGTATAACGCATTGCATAACATTGGCTTAAGTGTAAAGCACGATTTTGATACGAAGTTCATAATAATAAGGGGGTATAGCACTAAACTTGAAATAATTTGTACAAACTTATTTATAAAATATAATTTGCCATTTGTTTAACAATAATTCTAACCTATAACAAATGTATGATAGCGTACCTGTTTATATAACTGTCAGCTGGTAACTGATGATTAGTTTCTGAGTCATTTGTTGGTGGTGTGACTTTGTAAAATCATACTAAATTAGGGTGTATAACGCATTGCATAACGTTGGCTTAGGTGTATAGCACAATATAAAGTTAATATCTACTAATAAGGGTCACATATGACATAATTAATCTTTCATTTTAAGTATATTAGTACTTAGTAGGCATAATTTACCAACTGAATCTAGTGGAAAACATTAATCAAAGAATTATTGATTGTCTGATATACATTGTCTGTGTATAGTTCTTATTTGATAGTTACTTACCGCGTTGATCTGCGGTGGTTTAGAATTGCCTCAAGTTATCTTTTTCGAGCCACCAGCGGATCTACGATTTTATTGGCACTCATTTTTTCTAAATCACTTCTATTCCTAACCTTTGCAAGACATTAGGTAGGTACGAACACACTCACTCACATTACAAATCAATTTTTTACGACCACAACTATTCACTAACAATCCTCGCTCCGGTTTAAAGCCGGCACCGGCAACTTAATGTAAACAAGAAGCACGCGGCTCGCGCATAATACCTACAAATAATTGTTTCTCACTTATTCACTGATATGACCGGTGCGTAAGCAAGTGATAGCCATCGTCCGCATGCTCCGTCTCAAACAATAACAACGATCCACAAGCGTAAAGCACGTAAATTAAGATGTATTAAAACATGATTACCGCGTAAAGCGCAAAATATATTTTTGTCTTTTTAAATTTGGGTGTAAAGCCATTTGTAATTAATAACCAACTTACTATGAATGTTGGTTTTGTAAGTTGTTGTTTACATCCATTGAAAATTTGTCACAAGAGAATTATGTTCTTTAAAGCCCTGGTTTTTTGGCAAAAGTAGATTGGACCCAAAAAAAAGTGTGCACGTAAAGAACATTTTTGTGAAGATATTACAATTCTAATAATATAGATCGATAGAGAAAAAAAAACTGAACAAAGTGGCATCAAAAACTCAAAAACGTCATTTTGTGCTATACGCGAATTGAAATTTAAGGTATCGATATTTCTCTGCAGAATGGCTGGCCTATTATCTGAATCCCGTTAAATTGTAGTTTTTACCTCAACGTGCAGGCTTTACAATAACCTTATTGATAAATTTTAGGCCTTTAGATCGCTATTATTTTTTAACAATAAAATTATAACAACTGATGATGATAACACCAAGTGACCAGATACATATTTTCAAAATAACGTTTAAACAGCAACTATAACAATAAAATTAGGTCAATCAACAATTTTATATCACTAACATTATGCAAGTTTGTTGGGGATTGAAGTTAGGAAAAACTTAACGAGTTTTCCTTAAATATTACGTGTTTTTAACACACTTAAATCGTAAACTCAATAAGCCAGTAGAAATATTTTAGAATTTTTCCTTTCAATGGTTGGCAGGATGATCAGGTTGTCCCTTGATTTTGTATGAAAAATAGTGGTTTGTCTTCCGGATAACTATAATTTTTTGCAATAGTTAGTGCTATTCTCCTACAAATAATTTGTCTAGTTACAAAAAAATATACTGAGGGGCTAGACAAGATGCATTACCTACGCTAACCAGCGTTTCTATTCGTTTCGTTTGTAAACCAATCGCGTCACTGGTAGATCACGTGACTTTTCGTATCACGTCATCTACAAGTGACGCGATTGGTTTAAAAACGTAACGAATAGAAACGCTAGCTAGCGTAATGCGCCTTGTCTAGCCCCTCTGTTGTTTTGTTTCGGTTGAATAGCGTTTTTAAAATAAGACATAATTAAAGTGACACATCATAGTTGATTCAGCTAATTACATAACTGATTTCCAAAGCAAATAAGGTAGTGGAGTAAATTCAATCACCTAAACCTTTTGCAAGTTAAAGTATGTAACACTAATGGTTGAAAAGGTCTCCGAAACCAAAGGAAAGTAACATCGTTAAGTCCTGAACAGCCTTGTGTCCGGGTTGTTAACCCGATTCTCGCCATGTTACACGGTTAGAGGGGTAATAGTTTGATCATGATCGGATTGCGAAAGGGTGTTTATTTGAAAAAGGGGTTAGTTGGACATGAAATTGGTTAAGTGTTGAATTTTATTTGATTTTATGCGCCGATGCGTCTTTTACTTAGTTGAGCTCATAAATTACTTCAAAATGTATTCTGATATTATTAAGTTGGACTATAATAATATTGTTTAAATCATGATTAATAGGTACATCTTTTGATTTGTCATTTAGCACGTATGTACTTTAAATTGATTTAAATTTTACAGGTCTTGCTATTTTAATTTAACATTAAAGAATAAAAGGATATTTTTATTTTATTGTTATTCTGTGTGCTTTAAATAAATATATTCTATTTCTATAATATGTAAAGATCACCTTTTTTATAAAAAATGATACTCTGTAATTGTCAAATAAACTTCTTAGATAACTATTGCTCTACTTAAAGTAAGTCGAAGTTTATTCATTTTCTATTAAATTGGATCACGGTCTTAACGTTTTCTCCGTAACTTGTAACAATCGGTGGGAAAATCATGTCACGTCATACATAATAGCTTGTTTAATAATGGCTTGTTTTTAAACGGATACTGTCTTTTTCCGGTGTACCTATTTGATACGTTTATAAATAAAATCATATTAAATAAATTTATATTATAAATAATAACTTTTATACCTTTGACACAAGACCACAAGAGAAAGTGTTATTTAATGTATTTAACATACAATAAAAAAAAATTTTAGTGGTGGTAAGACCTTGAGCAATAGGTCCGTCCGGATCGCAACCATCTTATCCATTAACTTACCACCTAGCAGCAGTGTTTGCATTGTTGTGTTCGGGTGTCGAGATAAGACAACCGGTGTAATTACTATCATAGAGGCATCATAGTCTTCAGGGTTGGCAACGCATTTGCGGTCTTAAGATTTCAGTCTGCAGTCAAGAATACAAATGTCTATGGATCACAGATCCCACTTACCAAAAGGGGGGGGCTGTGTGTTCGTTTCCCTTCCCCATGTTGAGCCATAGAACCATGTCCTAATAGTAGTGGCTCATCTATTAAATATTTTTTGCGACAGGGTCCTATCTATACAACGTATTACAAATTCCCCGTAAATTTTTTAATAAATTATCAAAGCCAAAAATATTGTCAACCCTAGTAAGCCGTCATGTCAGGGAACCGGAGTTAGCATAGATTATTTAACAGAGAGGCCAACCTACCAATTTAATAATTGTCAACTTTAATGGTTTTTCTGGTTTTCATCCACAAAGGTTCAATCCTGTCATTATGCTTAAGTACTGGCTTCAAAAATCGTCAAGACGGAAAAAATGTTATGTTATCAATTTCAAATCTTCTTATCACTCTACAATTGTTTCGTGTTTTTTCCAAAATGACGATGTTTTCTAACTCAGAATATTACGACTCCAAAACTCGACTTGTAATATCTATCTAATCGAATTCTGTACTTTTTGTTAGTATGTCTCTTGATCGTTTCACGAATTAGGTTAAGATGTACATAAACATTCTGCGTGGTTTACTCTTTAATTATACTTGTTTAAATAAAAAGCAAGCTGGGTTTTTTAGCAGTGGACTGTATTATTTAATTATATAAATTTTTACATTGCGCCATCTTTCAGAGGCTATATCAGAAGAGGAAGAATGACAGTGTTGTCATATAAAAACATATTAAAAAGTTGCTACACCAAAATGTGAATTTTATGTTTATTTCTTAAACATAGTTGGGCCGGGGCCAATATGATCTCTAAACAAATATGAGTAGCAAACAAAATGCATGAATGTTAAGCAAACTCAATTTTCAAATTAAGCTCCATCAGATCTAATATTTTCATATTAGTAAGAGGTACTGGTTTTACTTAAAATATAACGCAGTTTTATATAATATGCAACAATATGTCTGTGTTTAGCCCTACGACATAGTCTTGGGATCAGTTTTTACAAGCCACTAAACACAGGAATACTAATATGGTGGTAGCTCCAGTTAATAGACTTAAATTTAAATTATTTAACACTTAAGAGGTGTTTAGCCCTACGACATAGTCTTGGGATCGGTTTTATACAAGCCACTAAACGCCTTAAAAATAAATACATTAATAAGCTCTAGTTACATAGAGTTTAATTTTAGTTTTTTAACACTAGATGTGTTTAGCCCTACGACATAAGTCTTGGGATCGGTTTTTACAAGCCACTAAACACCTAATAAATAAATACCTATTATCTAATTACAAATAATAGGTAGTGGACTTAACTTTTTATATGATCTTACATAGATCTTATTATTCATTTTAATTTCGGCTACCCTGACCCTACCATCAGGTCCAGGAATTGTTTTAACAATCCTTGCCATAGGCCATGTAAGTGGAGGAGTACGGTCACTGCGTACAATTACAAGGTCTCCTTCTTTTAAATTAGTATGTACCTGTTTCCATTTAGGTCTACTTTGCAACTGTGTAAGATAATCACGTGACCAGACTTTCCAGAAGTCTTGTTTAATTTTTATTAACATGTTCCAAAATTTAAGTCGATTAATACACTTATCTGAGCAGTCAATGTCAGGGTAGCTCATCATAGCCGTGCCTATGAGGAAGTGGCCAGGCGTAAGATAGCTATAGCTTGAAACATCAGAGCTCATGGGTAACAAGGGCCTAGAATTTAAAATTGCTTCTATTTCAACAATAACTGTGTATAAGCCTTCAAAGGTCAATGCAATATTTCCGACTATCCTCTTAAAGTGATGTTTGAAACTCTTAACACCGGCCTCCCATAAGCCTCCGAACTCAGGTGCATAGCTTGGAATGAATTTAAATTGTATGTAATTAGGAAGACAATAATTTACTACTTCATCAATACAAGTCTTAGATTTAAAAAGCTCATACAAACGTTTTAATTCATTGTTCGCACCTTTGAACGTCTTTGCATTGTCACAAAAAATCTTAACTGGCATACCCCGCCTGGCTATAAACCGTTTGAGGCATGCTAAAAATGCATCTGTAGTGAGATCACTAACCAACTCCATGTGTATCGCCTTGGTTGTAAAACAGACAAAGAGCGCGACATACCCTTTAGTTATAATTGGCTTTCTAATGCGAGATACTTTCACATCAAAAGGTCCGCAAAAGTCGACGCCAACGACATGAAATGGTTTGACAGCCTCGAGCCTCTCTTGCGGTAGGGATCCCATCAGCTGCTGCGCAGCTTTTGCTTTTAATTTAGCACAAGGAAGGCATTGATGTACCACCTTTTTAACTTGAGATATGCCACTAATGAGCCAAAATCTTTGCGCAAGAGAACCAAGGACTAACTTAGCCCCTGCATGGAGGAGCCGTATATGTTCATTACGAATAATAATAGTCGTGAAATGGGAATGTTTTGGTAAGATAGCAGGGTGCTTTTGTTCATAAAGAATATCTTTAGCATTTTGGAGGCGACCCCCCACCCTCAGAACATTGTCGCTATCTACAAATGGATGTAACGCGGCCAAGCCAGTCTTAATCGGAATGCCCTGTTTAAGAGCTTGTATTTCTACATGAAAATGTTTTCTTTGTACCAAGGACATAACAATCAATAGAGCTTTATGGAGCTCAGGTGGTGTCAGAGACTCGGAGAACTTATAAGTTTTACATATTTTTTTAAAGACATACCTATTAAGGAATCGCAAAACGTATGCAATAACTCTTTGTAGTTTATTGACATCTGAATATTTATTGATAATTGGGTGAAAGTCATTAACGTCAGGTTCACTTACATTACCCACATTAACATTAATTTCCATAGGCTGTGGAAAAGGTATGGGGAGTTTAATTTCAGACGATGAGTGCTGAAAGTCCTTATCAGACAGCTCTTCTGGGCCATGCCACCAGAGCTTACTTGACTGCAATTTTTTCGGTTCACAGCCCCGTGAGAGCAAATCAGCAGGGTTATTAGCTGTGGGTACATAGGACCACACATAGCCTCCAGTTAGGCCTTTTATTTGAGAGACTCTGCTGGAAACATAAGGATTTGATTTTATTTCAGATGATTTTATCCATGCTAGTGTGATTTGAGAGTCACTGTATAAGTAAACCTTTATAGAAAATCTACCTTTTAAAATATTATGTACTCTATTTGCCACCTGAGCCAGTAATAAAGCACTATTTAACTCCAGCCTTGGTATAGTTGTGCCCTTATTTAAAGGAGCCACACGGGACTTAGAACACAGTAGATTAATAGTGACTGTTCCATTCGAATTGATCAGTCTTAAGTACAGACAACAGCCAAATGCTTTCATAGACGCATCTGCATAGCCAACTAACTCAGCTAAAATTATGTTGTGACTATTAACACATCTTGGAACTGTAATTGTACCCATTGATATTAAATTGTTCAAAAATATATACCAGCAATGTAGCTGTTCCTGGGGCAAAACAGTGTCCCAGTCTATTTTCATAGACCATAATTTTTGCATCTGTAGCTTAGCTACAACTATAATTGGAGTTATTAGTCCCAATGGATCAAACATTCTTCCAATGAAACTTAAAACTTTTCTTTTAGTTTGAATTTCTACACTATTGGTACTAGGACAAGTGAATGTAAGTTGATCATTCAACACATCACATTTCAAACCTAATGTCTTTACAATATTATTTTTGTTAATATCAAGCTTTTCAAAACATTTCTTCTCAATGGGAAGATCATCAAGTACTTGGGGTAAATTAGAGGACCATTTATGCAGTGTAAAACTGCCTTTTTGTAATAGTTGAATTAGCTGATGTTTAAGCTCTACAAGTTGATTTTCATCATCAGAACCCGAAATTACGTCATCAACAAATGTATTTTTAAACATGGCTTCGGAAGCCAGAGGATACTCATTTTTATACTTATGGGCTAATTCTATAAGGCACCGTGTAGCCAAAAAGGTTGAGGCTTTTAATCCGTATGTGACAGTTTGCAGTTGTAAACAGCTGATGGGCATGCTAGGGTTGTCGCGCCAAAGAATATTTTGGAGGGGGGTCTGAAGAGGATTTAATTGAATGGCCCTAAACATTTTAGTTATGTCACAGCTTAGCGTGTGAATGAAAGTTCTCCACAGAAGAAGAATATCAAATAGTTCACTTTGAACCACTGGACCGTTCATCATGACATCATTTAGTGAAACCCCAGATCTACTCTTCATACTGCCATCAAAAACAACACGCAATTTTGTTGTTAGGCTTTCCATGTTTAACACAGCATGATGAGCTAAAAAGTAAACAGACCCACTTTGCACATCATATGTGCCTATGTCAACAGTTTTAGCATGCCCCAATCGGATGTACTCCTCAATGAATTTTTTGTATTCATCTAAATACAATTTATTTTTATTAAATTTTTTCTCTAGAGTTAAAAATCTTTGCAATGCCACAGAGAAAGAATCCCCAAGCTGCAATTGATCCAAATTGGTCTTTAAAGGCATGTCCACATAAAACTTATTTTCAAGGAGTTGAGTGGTTTCTTGAAAACATTGTTCAGTTTTTTGAAATTCTTTAGAAATTTTATTTGCAGACTCAGGGATGCTCTCTGAAAGCCAAAACTGTTCCATCACATCCTCCAGCTTGTTATTGTCACAAATAGCAAAATTATTTACTAACATGTCATCATTGGAAGTTTGCTTAGGTATACTGCCCCCTATGACATAACCAAACAAAGTGTTCTGTAACACTGGGCCATTTTGAATTTTAATTTGGCCATCCAACAAAATATTAAAATAAATGTCAGCCCCCAAAAGAATTGATATCTCACTTGGGATATTAAAATCATTATCAGACAATATTACATTTTTTGGTAAATTAATCTTTGAAATATCAAAGTAATTTTGAGGCAAATTGGATGTAATAGAATCCACAACATGGCAGTTGACTTGTAGTTGGACATTGTTCACTGGAGAATGTATGGCAATATTTACACATTTTTTAATTTTATTGTTATTGTTACCAATTCCAATTATGTTACAGGTTTGATTAATTGGCTTTAAGGACATTTTTTCTACAAGTGATGTAGTGACTAAGGAAGCCTGACTTCCACAGTCAACTAATGCTTTAAAATAAACTTCATGACCATTTTGGCCCAACATTTTGACCTTTATAGTAGGCAGTAGTACATTAACAGAAGAACTCTGCAAATGATTAGTTACTATCGAGCTAGTACTTTCAGTTTTGGCTACTGGAGTAGCAGCTTCACTATCTTTGTGCAAAAGTGTGTTATGCTTTGCCTTACAAATTTGGCATGAAAAATTAAACTTGCATTTGCCAACATGATTTTTTAAACATAGACTACACAGCTTTCTGTTTTCAATAAAATTGAGACGGTCCTCAATAGCAGACGTCTTAAACCGAGGGCAACCATATATAGCATGGTTTGAACCTTCACAATATAGACAAGAATAAGTCTTTTTAGTAACAACATTGCTTACTTTATTTGAAAAATATTTTTTAGGTTCAGTAATAGTACTGATAGTGCTAGTACTACTAGAACTGACTTCAAGTGCTATAGCGCGCTTTTCTAAATAAGTTATAAATTCTGTCATTGTTGGCAGAACATCTGTATTTCTTTCAAGTTGATAAGACCTGTTAGTATACTGATCTAACTTTTTAGTCAAAATAGCTATGATTATCATATCCCAATTTTCAACTGGTTGTTGCAAATTTTTTAATGCACGTAACTGCTGTTGCACTTCTGAAATAAAGGACCTTATAGAGGCCGCAGTACCTTTCTGCATAGATGGCAAATCTAATATTATATTTATATGATTGGAAATCAATCTAGTTTTATTATCAAAGCGCTTTTTTAACAATTCAAGCGCTTCCGTATATGATTCATTGACAAGTGGTAAATTTATGATAACATTCAAAGCATCATCAGTTAAGAACTTCCGTAAATAAAACAATTTTTGCACGTCTGACAATGTGCTATTGTTGTGAATGACAGCCGTAAATAAATCTATAAATGGAGTATATTTAGTGAATTCTTTTCCATTAAATACAGGTATGTCAATGGTAGGCAGCTTTGATGCTGTTATAGCACTGTTTTGCTGTGTCTCAGACGCAACTAATAGCTTAATAGCGGCATTTAACTTAGAAATAACATTAAAATACTTTTCCTCCAATAAAGAAACATCTTCACTATCATTGCTGTCAAGCATTAAAATGTCTAACTGTATGAACTCGTATTCTTTAAAAGCACTAATTAGCTTTTCTTTACGCGAATATAACATGTCAATAGTCGCCGCCGAAAGTTTTTGTTGGTCGTTGACATAATTATCCAGTTTAGTCACAGTACCTTTCAATTGTCCACGCGCATACCGCAACTTTTTCAGGTCATCCATGATATGGCACGGAAACACTCACCGTATGTACGCAACTCACTACGTGAAATGTTCACAACGCGAAATATGCACTTTTTTATTTACGAAAACACCAGATTCGCAGATGATGAGGTTATTATTATTGTTTACACCGCGCAGACTGACAGTGACATTGACACCTGACGTTTACAGGCAGAGCACGCTTCGCGCTCAAACCAGCAGAATGGCCAACTTAGAGCTATATTCTCTATGGCCGAACGGACCGATGTATGACGTCACGCACACAAGTTAAACTGACCCGCCACTGACGAAAACCATGTACCGACTTGCACAATAAAATTATTGGAATGCAATTATTGATTGCATCCTGTGAGATTTCATAGATAAATCTCTTAACGCACTATGAACACTGTAGATATTCCGTGTTTAACGATGTTTGGAAGCGAAAACTTATAGAATTTTCTCTTCAACAACTTGCCGACCGACCGCCGACGGTTCGAACTATTGGTCGAAAACACTACGACGTAGCCGTATTAACACTGAATTTACACTACTCTTTGATCACAGGTGATGAAGGACCACAAACTTGCATGTTTAAATAAAAAGCAAGCTGGGTTTTTTAGCAGTGGACTGTATTATTTAATTATATAAATTTTTACATTGCGCCATCTTTCAGAGGCTATATCAGAAGAGGAAGAATGACAGTGTTGTCATATAAAAACATATTAAAAAGTTGCTACACCAAAATGTGAATTTTCTACTAATTTTATGTTTATTTCTTAAACAATACTGAAATAGGGTTTGCGCATCAATGAAAACAATAATGGTTTTTTTTTTGTCGGTATGTCATACGGTGATAGTACGGTTCTCAAATATTGTAAATGGACTTGTTATAAGGCACCATTTAACCCCCTTTCGGCTTTACGGGTATTTTTGTAACACCTTGTATATATAGGTATTAAAGTGTATGACTGTATTTGAAAACGTTATTAATATCTACAATAAAATAAGAAACGTTGGCGTTTAAATCAGTGACTGTCGCGATCGGTAAAAAACCAACCAAGAGCGAGTCGGACTCGTACTGTTCCCCCGCCCCAAAGCTCTTTAATATTTTTAATTTTACTTTTATGTAATAGCGTTAATAATACTCACTTTAAAAAAAAAAGTGTCTACCTATTACAGACAGATGTTTGTATCCGTTAGCTTTCTCGATAATCATATCGATGGATACTAAAGCTGAATGGGAAGGGAAGATAAATACCATCTTATCCGACCATAAAATATTGCTTTATGTTTATTCACTATATCTGTACGGAACCCTTAAAAGGCACACTAAGCAAATTACAAGTACGCCCCTATGAGGCCACTATTAATATTCTATAGTTGGTTATTGCTTTAAATTTTAGTCACACAAAGTCCGTTTATCGCAACTATTCAGCTTGAGATAAATTATTAGGCATAATTTAATACATTTAAATTATTATTGGTCGTAAAATTTGCATTTATTACAGAACCCTCATGGACATAAGGGTTCGGTCCTGAGTGTGCCACATTATTTTAGGTTAATTTTAACCAGTAGGCGTCTTGCAGTGAAAAACATATTATAAGCATTTTACACAAGTCCGCTTAAATTACTCTATATTTATACATTTATTATTGTGAAGCAAGTTATCAACTGTTACATTAAAACTATTTTTCTTTTTGTTACAGATTGCAATGACCTCAAATTAACGCAAGTATAAAAAAATAACAACGGTAATGAAGTTTGATAGAGATCCTCACAAGAATGGATCTCTCACAAAGAACGAACCAGCGAAGGCCTAGCAGATCAGAATGGAGGTTCGCAGAAAAAAGTCTAGTAGTCATAACATATATTTTCCTCCTTATATTACAAAACAATTGTCAGACAGTCCTTAGTAATGAAACGAGTCAAATAGAAAAAATAACCAAAAGAATAGACAGTCTAGATAATAAAATAGAATCTAAAGAATGCCATAATTGTCACAATAGTAGTAAATTTGATATTAAAGATAAAGAAGAACATAGTGAAGAGTCAGAAAATTTCTTGGAGGAAGTAATCTCAACAGTGGGCACGTTAACACAGAAGTACCTACTTGTAAATAAAACTGAAAAACAATTAGAAAATGAAGTAGAAAGGATAATAGACAAAGCTCTCAGCAAAGATCGGTTTGAAATCATAGACGGCGTTGAAATCAAATTAGCAAAGAAAAGAGAAGCAAGAAAACTTAACAACGATGCCGAAGACGCAGAATCAAGAGCACTTTTTAGTACTTACACGTATGAGTACCGATTACTTCAAAAAATCAAGAATTTCGTTGAGACTCATATAATTTCTATAAATCTGCCAAAAGCCGCAAGGTTCATCACATTTCGATGTAAGTACTCGTTCCTTTAAAGTGGATCTAAATAGTTTTCTTTTCCTTTAAAAAAATAATATGAAATTATTGTAGACAAACCCAGAAACTAAACTAACAGTCAGTTTCCTATATTCTAAATATTTTTGTGTGCTGAATGTTTTCTTTGTATTTAAGTACCTATGTATTTCGCTATATGTATTTAAGTAGGTGTATCTTTGTATTCTTTGTCTAGTACCCTTAGTACAAAGCCTAGAGCTTGTTGTTAGTTTGGGAGTTGGTAATATTTTGTAAGATTGTCAACTGATATTTTTTATTTAAAGAGAGCAAAACTTTATTGATAAACAGACTCATATTTTAAATCTTAAACAATTTTCCTCCTTGTCTACCCTTTTTTATTAAATCCGACTAGCCTAAGTATTTTTCAAGCACTTACCAGAAATTTTCAAGCGGCACACGATTTAAGGAGCAATTTCATCTAAAAACTTTCGTGAAAAGTTTTTCATTGGCAAAAGTTTTTATAGTGCAAAGCCAACGTGAACTTTTTCAAGTTGGCGACGTCGGAATTTCTGGATGAAATACTGGTTTCTGGTATAATTTACTGGACTTTTAATTGAAATTCGATTGAAAAATCGTCACTATTGATTGGAATAAACCCAATGTTTACTCTGTAATGTCATTCTCAAAAACCAATTTTGACTTCTTTTTGATTAACTTTCAAAAAATCTAACAATAGACCATATATTTTGCAGAATATTTATTATTTATTATATATTTTACATTATTAAGGTGCCTAAATTGCTCTATCAGTAAATATAGTTCTGTTCAATAATAACTGAGGTGAACTTTTATAAGGTTTTTGTACAAACCTGCGTAAATAAAACTGTTAACTAATTAGAGTAGTTGTATTTTGTTTTTCGTTGCGTGAAACCGACGCACCGATTGATGCAAGCGGCGCAGAATCGATCCTTGAGGCAAACCTTGGGGCAGGCCTATGGTTAATAATGGTTGAAATGATCCCTTCAGTCAATTAATTCTCCTGTATGTATTATATTGTTTCCTCATTAATTATTTGCATTTAATTTCAGCGTTTGGCTTAAAAAAGTTTTTCGTGCCCCTGCTGTTGGGAGCCCAACTCCTCAAGGGCATGCTCCTTGCGATGTTCCTGCCGAGCCTTTTGGGAAGTTTTGGGAAGATTCTCGGGAAAGGTAAAGTTTGATGCCAAGTTAATGACAGGTACACGATTCGATGTTAAGTCAAGTTTAAAAGAGATTGAATTAGGGCCTGTTTCACAATCGCAAAGTAAATTTATGTGCCAGTTAAAGTTAGCTCTCTCCTTGTCTATGTTCAAGTGTAAGAAAAGGAAAGGGCTAAATTTATGTGTCAGATATGCTTTACTTGACGATTGTGAAACAGGCCCTTAAACAGATAAAACTTGTTTTAACACAGTTCAGATTTAAGAATGCTAATTGCTTTTTGATTATTTTTAAGTTGTTTTAAATAGTCAACCACTTAGTCCTTACTAAAACTCAAACTTCAAATATTACGAACTTATTTTATAACTATAGGACGGCATAAATTCAAAAAAACAATACTTACTGATAATTTCATAAAAACCTGATTCAAAAAAATGTGTTTGAAAATTTCAATATACTTTCCAAAAAAAAACTACTGTTGTATAAAATTTAATTCCACTTGATAAACTTTGTCAAAATTAAATAAGTCATGTTCATTATAATAAACAACTACAAGTTTTTTCAAATTTATTGGAAGGAAAACAAGCCCATATTTAACCTTACAGGATTTCTCAACCCACTTGACGCACAAGTTTTAGCAGCAGCTTATTGTAAACTTTTATAGTTCGATAAAAGCTTTTTAAAGAGGGCTATAATATTCGCTCAAGGGGTATTACTATTCAAAAGCTTCCTGCTATACTTATCAATATTCACAATATCAGTATACCTCGTGTTGAAATATTTAACAGTTATAACACGGTATAGTTACGACCTTCACTTATTTAATTTATGTCAAAAATTTACACGACGTACTTACATCTATTTCTTCAGGTATATCTACACTATCAGCGTCATCCAGCCAGGCCAGCAACCCTCCGGCTGTCGATGATCAGACGCAGTACAGCAATGATCAGAAAGACTTTATGGCGTACGAGACTGATCCAGCAGGCACGTATGCCTACCCGCAGGATGGCACATACGTCAACATGGCGGACCCTGGCGATGTTAATGACCTATCAAATGTTGATATGTCGAGGTATGTACAAGAATTTACAAGTTTTACGTCAAGCTTGTTTCTAATCGCAATCCGGATCGCTTCAACTGTACAGATAAATGCTCTTAAAAAAAGTACAAACTGGAAATCGAATTAATTAGATTTAAAAAAAAAAAAACACTCCCTTTTTTCTGTGATAGGTTGTGTAAGTGGTATAAAACGATTTGCATTAGAATTCCATGTCCAAAATAAAAAGTCCGAGAATTCGGCGAAGAAAATAGAGGGCACAAGCTGGGATCGATTCCTAAACATTGGCATGTTTGTTTTACACTAAAATAACACCAAACATGACCATAAAGCAATTCAGAAAACATAAAAGTATTTATTATCTTTCTCCCCCCTCCCCCCCTAAAATACATCCATATCTCTTATTCGTCAAATGCCACTGTATATTTTTTTAAAGCGGGATTAAGCACACAACTTATGAACGACTCCTTAGATTTTTAATAAATATTAAACAACACCCAATTGGAGCTAATTTTCTGAATGCCTGTCCGAAAGCTTAATTTTATTTTTGTTATCCTGTAAATGTAACAGGAGACCTCTCCAGTGTAATTGGGTTTCGTTACTTTCGTTAACAATTACTATAAATCTGTTTGAACTGTCTTACGGTTTAGACTCATCTGGGAAACGAAACCCCAAATTGCTTTCTGAAAATGTTTAAAAAGCCCTTGTCGTTGCTTATTTATTAAACTATTAGTATTCGACCATCGTTATTCCTTCGGGAACTTATTCGGAAAAAAAATCGGGATGAAAAATAGTCAATGTGTTAATCCAGGGTATAAGCAATTTCTATTTCAAATTTTATCTAAATCCGTCTAGCCGTTGCAGCGTAAAGGAGTAACAAACAAACACCTAAACTTTCGCATTCATAATATTTATAGTAGGATGGGGCAAAGTCGGATCAGTGTTCTATAAATTTAAATATTTGTTAATCTAACTTTATAAACTTCAAACTCGAAACTAGTCTAACAAGAATACAGTTTAAAGTTTATAAATTAAGGTTAACAGATAAATAAAAAAAATACCATGATACGTTTTTTCATTTAGTGACGAAAAGTTAACAAATCATTGTATGACTAATTTTCGTTACGCAATGGAAAAAAGGTAACGTTGTCGCAATTAAGTCCTTACGACGGGTACCTATTATTTTATCGAAACACTTTTCATCGAACGTATCATTACGCAGAATTTTCATTTCATCGAAAGGCATTTCTCACCGCATGATTTTGATTTTGACCATTCTAACCAAACCTAACCTAGGTAATTAATGTTTAAGATATCCTGAAAACATCTTGGTTTCAGCAGAAACTACCGTTCGACAAAATGAAATTCGATGAAATTATACAATCGAGGAAGTGAAATTCGATAAAATGATGGGCTACCCCTTACGACACGTCTTATGCGTTAAATACTTTTTTAATTCGCCCATTTGATACAATGATTGGTTGTTCATTAGCAGACCTCGGAATATACGGGGCCAAATTAAATGACAGCTAGGGATCGCCTATATGAATAGTGATCGCTCCAAGTTTTGTTTGTAAAAATATATTTTTATTGAAAGTATGCAAATGGAACCAAATAGCAACATAATTCTGGTTATTCTTTATATTAAAAGGATTTTTGAACCTTCACTCGTCATCATCAATTTTTTTTTGTCATTGTGGTTTTCCGAATTACTGTCCAATTTACTATTGTTAAAATAAACGATCAGAATTTGTTATGATAATTTAATTTTCATACATAAGTTTAAATATGAAATGAAATGAAAATGTTTATTGCATAAATGAAACCTTACAAGAGGTAGAAACAATACAGTGGGTCCTGAGCTAGGGATCCCTGTGTTACAGGACCCGATTACGTATCAGAACAGTTTTAGTTTGTGCCGGGTTATACAGGGTTACATAATTTTCTTATTTAAGTACTTTATATTTAACTGAATTAATCTTATTCTAAAGTGTGTGTGCTTGTGTGTTTGTGTGTGTATGTGATCGTGTGTGTATGTGAGCGCGTGTAAATGTTTGTGTACGCGTGGGTAGATAAATACTTGAACAATAATTAATATAATGTAATTATTATTAGATAAATGTATATAGGTAACTGGCGACACTTATTTAATCACGGACAGAAGGAGTTCAGTCTCGTGGTAATCCTGTTGCATAAGACATTTTGTTAGTAGGAGTTTGAATAAAAAAGTAACGAGTTATTTTGTTACTAAAGTGTATGAGTACGACGACGAACACATCCAATTTCCTTATGGCACTTCTGAAGTATGACCTTTCTAACATAAAATAATCATCAAAGTCGGTTCTTAAGGGAAAACAAAATTATGCCTGAACATACATAAAAAATATATTATTACTGTCCAATAAAGTCCCTCCTTCAAATTGACGGTGCGCGTCTGCGTCAGTATTATGTATGATTAAAAAGAGAGGCGCGACTTCGTTGATTGAAAACTTTAAAGATAACATTTTTACGCGACTACCAAAGAAGGGAGGTAATATTTTTACCCGACTGCGGATAGAGGAGACCTGGGGGGTTATTATGTTATGACATAGCTATACAGTTCATTTTACGGCGAGCGTAAGGGCTGATTTACATTGATCCAGTAAAAGCATGCCAGTAAAAGTACATTGCGCCGTTACAATAGCTCTCGCCTCAAACGTGAAAACTAACTCGTCAATGAACTTCAACTGGCATTTTGCTGGACTAATGTAAATCAGCCCTAAGTTACGTCGCTCTGTCTTTTACGCACGCCGTAAAATGAACTGCATAGCTATGTCATAATAACCCCCTTAAATGTATGTATGTGTGTAAGTATGGTTCTTGGTTCCCTTGTAAAGTTTGCACGGATGGCCCGATTTCGATGAACGCAGTCTCGTTAGATTTGTTTTAGCGTATCAAGTGTCACGGGGTACAAAATAAATTAGTAATAATCCGGGTATTTTATTTTCATAGATGCCAAAATCTAAATATATAGTAGGGTTTTTTAAAATAGCTTGCATTTTATGCAAGCTTTGCTTTTTATTACCCTAAAGGTCCTGCTTCACAATCGATCAGTGAATTTATATGTCATTTAAAGTTGGCTCTCTCCGTCCATTTTCAAATGTCAGAAAGAGAAAGGGCTTAATTTATGTGTCAAATATGCTTTACTTGTCGATTGTGAAACAGGCTGTAAACTTATTTGAGTTAGTTATAAATCAATCCTAAGCAAGTAACAGAATGAGATAGAACCCTTTCGCCCAAAGCTAACTCAATTGATTGGATGAAGTACGAATTATCACGGACCTGACAGAGACCTCGAAGTCGCATTAAACGGAATCCTTTGGGTAATTATCGAATTACGGCATAGTTTCTGTGGTTCGTAAACATTGGGCTTGCTTCGTAATTTAATAACGAAGCAAGGCCCTAGCGAAAAATAATCCAAGTCTTGCGATATTTGTAAAAAACGGTTTAAGACTAGTATACTCTGTATGTGTATGTATACCCTTTTTAGGGTACCGTACCCAAAGGGTGCCAACAGGACTCTCGTACAAGACCTCCTCTGTCGGGCTGAATCTCATTAACCGTAATATGTAGACAGTTGATTTTTTATTCAGTGTGTACTTCTATTGCCGCTATAAATATAAATAAAAAACATTAAAGGGGGGCATACAAATACAAGAATGGTACAAAACCTTACGAGACTTATATACGTTTGCTCTAGAGCCTTAGTTAAGACAAATGTTTACTTTAATTTGTTTTAAATGTAGCCTTATTAAATTATACAGTCACGTATAAAATAGTAGGGTAGAAGCACCGTTTGTGGCCACTTTACCCTTTTTGGCCACTTAAGGTTGAAATGGTATCAGAAATATTCATAAATAGTTTGGACTGAAGATTAATATTTAGATATAATATAAAAATATTTTTGTAATTTCATAATGCTTTAATTATTAGTTAAAATTTAGAGTGGCCAAAAACAGTCTTAAGATGGCCCTAGTTGACGTTATGGTAACTCTTATTCACTAGACTGTAAGTGCAACAATAACTTCAATAATGTCATTTTTATATAAAAGCAAGATGGGCTGAAACAAAGTGGAATACAACCCCTGGTTGTATGTTTTTGTTGTTATCATTCTATTTAAAATTAATATTAAAAATTGTTTTAGATTTGGCGCTGGCGGTCAAAAGGTGACATATCTTCCAACCAAAACTGGATACTACAAGAATCAGATAACTTCGGCTACTAACAATTATAAGGTAATTATTTATAATTAATAAAGGTTATGGTTACGTGGCTTACTATATTTTTTATTCTTCTACCTAGTAACAACAAACTAACTTTTACTAAGATATGTAACTTTTCTAGTTCCTAAATTAGAACTAACCATATGGAAACCACACCAAGATTTCATTTAATAACGAAAAAAAAATGTAAATGGCGTAAACAAACAATTTAAATTAAATATTTTTTAATTACCCAAGTTAATTTCTCTCAATTTGTTACAATCAGATTGAATATTTACCATATTATTGTTTTTAATTTATCATATTTATTGCAATTATAAGAATAAATGTAACGTATTCTTGCAGTGACCAAGACCTTAATGTTTTTTTTACCATTTTATAATTAGGATGTACATTATTGTACATAACATTTTACCATATGGATTTTTGAAATACCTTTCAAAAAAAGTGAAGAAGAGTGCCAGGCTGGTTTATTTTTTTCCAAATAAATGTTTTTTTATGATTAAAGGAAAATTATTGCTTATTTCATTCAGGAAAAAAACAATGGAAATAATCAGTTAGAAAGACTAATTTCTCACAAATTTAAAAGATTTTGCATTTTATTTCCATTATTTTTCTTAATTTATGCGGGTCTGATTTGGCGAGAGTGGGGTTTTGGGTGTTCCTGGCAGCAGCTGACAAAACATAAATTTAAGAAAGGTCTTTTTACTTAAATACACAAAACCGCAGTAAAAAATACTCACCCATCTGTGTCAACGGCTTGTAAAATTTAAGATTTAGATTTGGCATTATAACACGAGTGTAATTTTATAGAACGAGCCACAAGAATGGAATAAATAAGTAAATATTTAAGGACAAACTTGGCTCTAGGCGTATATATTGGGTACTAGACAACGATAAAACCAAGACTCAGAAACCACACTTGCGCTCATCACACTAATATTTTCCCTGACCAGAAATCGAACCTGGGACCGCTAACATCGCAGGCAAGGTCACTACCAATTGAACTAAGTGCGTCGTTAGAATCACACGAATTATTACGCAACTATCTCATAAACTTTATTCTTTTATACAACGGTGTTTTAAGAACCATATTTTTTACTGATTAATTATCTATAACCGAGACCTTATTTTAACTTTATGGACTTGACCACTTACTTTTTTTTCTTGCAGGTGTTCCAGAAGCTTCCGGCTTCTTCTATGATTCTTAGCAACTACGACCCATTCTACTCTCCCCTGCTGTCGCGACTTGATGGGATATTTGCCAGGCTCGGTAACTATATTACATTTCTTAATCATATTATAAGGGATTGTAACCGGTTACAAATAAGCCGGTATTTATTTAGGTTAAACCGGTTAATTATTAAGGTTACGTTCGAACAAATTGGTTACGCTCACAGGGAGCGAAATGCATTTACCTTCCGTCATTCATCCTTGTCTCCGCTCACACGGAAGAAGCGTTCTCTAACCGATAAATGCATTTCGCTCCCTGTAAGCGTAACCTTTATAATGGGTTAGGCTCTCAAAGTGTGGCTTTAACCGCTACGGAAAATAAACCGGTTTTCAAGCCCTGATTATAATGTGTTAACTCTTAGGGAATACGCTCATTGTGAAGTTACGACAGTGGCGTCAGGCAGAGTCGAGGCGTCATCTTAGCGAAGGTTGGTAGTCATCTCCGATTATTGTAGTCGAGGCGAAATAGATGGGCAGCACTCGCGATTCCTGTCCACTCCGGTAGATTCCTCAGCCAGGATTTTTTTCTACGGCCTACGCGTCTCTTCCCAGTGACTTTACCCATCATTATCAGACGGGCTAGACAAGGCGCATTACGCTAGCTAGCGTTTCTATTCGTTACGTTTTTAAACCAATCGCGTCACTTGTAGATGACGTGATACGAAAAGTCACGTGATCTACCAGTGACGCGATTGGTTTACAAACGAAACGAATAGACACGCTGGGGCTCTACTTTGAAATCAGTAATTCGAACTTCGGATCGCCCCATCACTTTCTTGCGAATTAGTGACGCGTCGAGAGCAAAAGGGATAGCAATAGACGAAATTCGAATTACGGATTTCAAAGTAGAGCCTCTGGTTATCGTAATGCATCTTGTCTAGCCCCTCAGTTGCAAAAGACTGTATCGTTCATGCAATCATGTCGCAACACATGTCCCAAGTACGTCACTTTTCTCTGACGGATAATATTCTAGAGACGTCGCTTTGCCTGGCACGTTGTAGGACCTCTTCGTTAGTCACCCACTGCTTCCACATTTCAAAAGCCTCTATACGTTTCTTGAGTGCTTCCTTAATAGTCAAAGACTCGCATCCGTACAACAGGCATTGTTAAAAGCCGAGGCGAGAAGCGGACGGAAAAAGGACACGTTTTTCTATTTGTTCGGTTTAATATACGATAGAGGCGCTGCGGCGCTGGGTTATCACGATCTTGAGACCTTAACCCCGATCATAGTACAAATAGAGAAATAGTTCGTCTCCGGCCGTTTAAAAGTTGCTGTTATCTATTGCCGCTCGGGGGCTAGGGTCGCGTCAGAGAATGCAAATAACCGGTTATTTTCATACAAAAATTGTTAATAACCGGTTAAATTGCATTCTATAGCGTCGGTGCGCTTTACTCGATACATCCATACTAATATTATAAATGTGAAAGTGTGTCTGTCTGTCTGTCTGTCTGTTACCTCTTCACGCTTGAACCGCTGAACCGATTTAGATGAAATTTGGTATGGAGATAGCTTGAGTCCCTGGGAAGGACATAGGCTAATTTTTATCCCGGAAAATTAGATAGATCCCGAGGGAGCAGCGATATACGACTTCTACGCGGATGGAGTCGCGGGCAAAAGCTAGTTATTTATACGTACGCAACTAATTCAAAGTTCATTTTAAGTTTTTTTTTTATTATGGACTGTACTGGACTGAAATTTTTCAGTCAACCTATTCGCCATATATTATTTACCATATTAAATTTGATATAAAATACTTTTTATCGAATAAACAGCTGGGTGAAGGTCGTCTCCTATTCGGATAGACCATTATAATATAAGTAAGTATTAAGAAATACATAGAAAACATCCAAGTCCCAAGAACTAATATTCGCGCTCGTCACACAAGTATCTGCCCTGACTGGGATTCGAACCCGCGACCGCTAGCTTCGCAGGCAAGCTACCGTGTCGAACTTTCTATTAAGAGACTAGAGGACGCCCGCGACTTCGTACGCGTAGAATTAGTTTCCCGCTACTCCTCCCATTTTTTCCCGTTGGGGGTCGATTTTCGGAAAATCCTTTCTTAGTGCTCACTTACATCATGAAAGGAACCCCTGTACCAAATTTCAAGTTTCTAGGTACAGTACTTTCGGCTGTGCGTTGATACATCAGTCAGTCAGTTTAGCCTTTTATATATATAGATAGATACCTATCTTCACGCCATATCAAGGCTACCTTTGAACGTATTGAGTTTCCAGTCTAATAAACATTACAAAGGTTGTAGCGAAAATCATAATAACACAAGTATCTAAGATGAAGATCCACCTACTAAGGTCATTTAACGCTACGTTATTTTAACGAAGTCAGACACCTCTAGTCCCAGTAGTTCGGTTGATTAGTCCGGGGCCGAACTACTGCCACACTTTTCTTCCCATTAGTTCGGTTATAACGTCAAACCGAACTATTGGGAAGTGGTGTGTAGTTCGGTTAATGATGTGCAAACAACTTTTATTATTAAAAAAACCGACCAAGTGCGAATCGGATACGCCAAAAAATCTGTATTTTGGATTGAGGGACAAACGTAACTTCGCCATTGAAAAAATATTGTCCCTATACCTACCTACAATATCCATCGAAATAGGTCGTGGTTAGTTTATCTGTGTATTAAGATTTAACAGAGAATACGCGACTCTGTATCGGATTGGCTTGGCAATTTTGTATCGGATCGAGTCTCCTTAAACAAAATAATTGTAATAATTGAAATAAGTACGAAGTGCTATTTTCAAAAAAAAAATCGGTTGTCTAGAGCGTATCGAAATAGTTGTTTCGGTTGTTTCGTAAGTAACATAGACTATTTATCGATGAAAATAGTGACGTTGCAGTATTCTCTATGAAATCTTAATACACAGATTTTAATCGACGAGTACAAAATAGTACATTACTGCACAGACCGGGAAATAGGCCGTTGCGGGACGAGTAAAGTTAGCGTGGCCGAGACGCAGTCGAGGCCGCGCTATATACGAGTCCAGCAACCGCCCTTCCCGGTCGAGGCTTGTATAGTGCTTTTCTCCAACAATGCGAGAAAATATAACACAAATTGTTAAAATATTAAACACAGGTCAAAATTTCCTTGAAAAAAAAAGAACAGAAACACGTACGACTAAAAGTACTGAAACAAAGCATTAAATAAAATCACACATTTAAACGTAATAAATTCAATTTCAATAAAAAATGGTTTAAATTACAACATTTATTACGCGTTAATGTTATTTCGGCAATTTATTTTGTTTATGAACACAATTTCTATAAAAAAAACGTCGAACTGTTTGATACACTTTTAAATACGCTGTAAACGCTGTTTGAAAATGTTTAACTTTTTAGTCTATGACATTTAAAAAGTAAAATATACAAGGAAGAATTTTGATTGCACGAGTGTTTGGCTGTTTGGAGTTAGTTATCCTAGTCCAAACTTGGTTTTAAAAAGTAAAACACCAGGTACGTAATGAAATTTGTATACATTTTCGCGGCCCCTGCCGCTGGTAAATAATAACTTTTTTTTTTTAATTTTGCCTGGACCTGGAACTCAGAACTTCGCGGGCTGATTTTGCGACAGTAAGGTTGACATTTCCGAGCATGTGGGAGAAAAATACTATTTACCGTTCACTCGCGTTTTAAAAGTCGATAGCTCCACATGGTTCATTCATGGTTCATGTTTCAACTTTTAAAGCGTGAGCGATCTAATACGAAGAAGTTACTTTACCTTTTGTTATTTTTTTATAAAAAAATGTAGGTAATGAAATAAATGCCTCTTTGATTTTTTATTTAGCTGCATCCTTAACCGTACTTTTGAGTCGTTTTAATTCTCAGTAGTTCGGTTTGACGTCATAACCGAACTAATGGGAAGAAAAGTGTGGCAGTAGTTCGGCCCCGGACTAATCAACCGAACTACTGGGACTAGAGGGTCAGACATAAGTCACAGAATTAGTTTTGAAATATGATTCACTGAGTAAATAATAAATGAAAACCTTATGAAGTTTTATGTTGTAATAAGAAAGTTTTGGCACGAGTAGGTAATTTTATGTCTAATTAGTTATGTAGTACCTGGAAGACCGAGCGTCACTCGGGTTGAAAACGATTTTTTCCGAAGATGACAACTTGACAGATGGATTTTTTGCTCCCGTAAGCCCCTATATTTCAAATTACATCGAAATCGTTGGAGCCGTTTTCGAGAATGTGATTACAAATATACAAACAAAAATATTGCTTATTTAATAATATAGGATGTCAGTGTTGGTTTCTTCCCGCGACTTTGTCTTCGTACAAGTCATTTATCGGTATTCCATCGGAAAATGACCAGCTTTTTCGAACTTTATACAATTTCTGTACCAAATTTTACATACCACATACAATATACAAACAAGCTAATACACTATATTTAAGCTATATTTAAGCTATATTTAACATTATAATAAAAGCTGATTTTTTTTTCACGGACACTTTCCTGCAGTCAAACTGTTCTAACCGTTTTGCAGGGCGTTTAATATTATTGTATCATGTTGTTTGTTTTTAATAAATAAATAAATAATGATAATAAAAACTTACGCAATTAAAATATTCAATAAAGTAAAATGTAAGCCCATAAAGTAAAGCCCTCTTTGCCTAAATCAACGTTTTTATATTTCAAAGAGTTTACATTGAACCCTTGAAACCTTGTTTTTCAGGTCTAGCTCCCTCAGAGAACGCAGTGGAAGGTGCCCAGATCGGCGGGCAGAGCCTTAGCGATGTGAAACTGGAGTCGTGTCGGGAACAGCTGATCTGCGTCATGTATGCCAGCCCAGCGAAGTATGCGCCCTACAGCAACTTGGTGTCGGCCCAGTTGAGCAGGTATGTGAAATATTTTAGACATTAAACAAGACTGTCGAAGGCATTGTGATAAGGGATGAAACTTGCGAAAGAAATTTACTTCAAAACCTATAGTTACTTTTAAAACTTAGTATCTTTCCTATAAAATGCATGTAATTTTCGAAAAAAACAATAAGGTTTGTTCTAAGCCGTTCATCCAACCAAAGAAATTAAATAAAGTACCAGGAGCGAAGTATTAGTTTCGTTTGTCATAAGCCCATAGTAGTACATTTTTAGGGTTCCGTACCCAAAGGGTAAAAACGGGACCCTATTACTAAGACTCCGCTGTCCGTCTGTCCGTCTGTCACCGGGCTGTATCTCACGAACCGTGATAGCTAGAGAGTTGAAATTTTCACAGAAGATGTATTTCTGTTGCTGCTATAACAACAATTACTAAAAACAGAATAAAATAATTATTTAAGGGGGCTCCCATACAACAAACGTGCCGTTGCCGTTTTTTGCTAATGTTGTATAGATTATGGTACGGAACCCTTCGTGCGCGAGTCCGACTCGCACTTGGCCGGTTTTTTATTTTATTAGGAGGTGATAAACGTAACCGCCTGGAGAAAAAATTGTATTCATAGTTTTTTTTTGACAGCTACACAATTTAAAAGTCGCCTGACATTGGAGAGGACCCTGTATAAGGTTTAGAAATAAGTACCTTACGCCTTCTTTTAACCAGCGATTTTCTGCACCAAAAACAGCAACGGCATTAAGATAAACTCCCATTGACCTAAATTCTCTGTAACCTGACTACACGGCGTCTAGACGCGTCGATTGTCAAAGAGTACGTGATTCTAACGACGATGCTTTGCGATCCTTGAGACCAGGGAGAAAATGATGTCTTGAAGAGTTATATTACAGTAAAAGCATTTTATTAAAATGAGAGAACATAATATATAGTTCCAGTTTTCGTAAGCATAGTAGAAATGCATTTCGTCCCGCATTTTTTTTAAATAAATTTATAAATTTTAGGCGGCAAAAATGTCACACCAATTGACCTAGTCCTAAGCAAAGCTCTTGGCTTATACTATGGAAACTAGACAACGATATAAATACTTATATAGAGAAATAAATGTACCTGCACTTAAATACATAGAAAACATCCATGACCCATCAGTTCATCACACAAAATATCTGCCCTTACCGGCATTAAAACATTGATTTTTACATTTTTGTTTGTTAAATGCAAGTCAAATTTGAACCAGGTTATTATGACCTTGGCTATATGCAGTTCAGATTACGCTACAAGAAAGGGATAGAGCTTTATATTTTATATAGCTCTATCCCTTTTGCACGCCGTAAAATGAACTGCATTGCCATGTTGTAATAACCCAAAGTTCCTGTCAAAAAAAGGGCTAAAAGTGGTATACTATTAATAATATTATGATTAGCCACAACGACAAAGAAGTACTAGAGTTATAGTGCCTAAATGCTTGGCTTTATTGTACTCAGTAAAACTGAGTTGCTCTTGACATGCTATCGTATGGCGGCTGTGTTTAAAACAATAAGATAACACGTCAAAAGCAGCAAGCAAAAGTTTTACCAAGGAGAAATAGAGCCAATGATGTAACGATGGTATCGCAAGGTGGCAACAGGATTTCTGGTCTAAGATCCGAATAGAAGACGATTTGCACCGGGCTGCTTATTTGATCAAAAGTATTTTATATCAAATTTGATACGCTAAATAATATGTAGCGAATAGGTTGCCTGAAAATTTTCAGTCCAGTACTAATATCATTAAAAAAAATATTAAAAATGAACTTTTTTTTTAAATTGCAAATGCTTGTTTAATAGACAAATTACATACTAATCGAAAGTATGAAGCCTATAGAATATGCAAACGTTAGGTTTGGTGCAAATTATTAGTACCGCCTTACCTGTTTACACCTGCCTATCTACTAGTTTGACGGGAAAAAAATAGTCAACCTAACGTTTGCAAGTTCTATAGGCTTCATACTTTCGATTGGTATGTAATTTGTCTATTAAACAAGCATTTGCGTTTTTTTAAGCCAAAGTTAATTTTTAATTTTTTAATTAATTATATACTGGACTGAAATTTTTCAGGCAACCTATTCGCCACATATTATTTAGCGTATCAAATTTGATATAAAATACTTTTGATCGAATAAGCAGCCCGGTGCAAATCGTCTCCTATTCGGATCTCCTACTATTCCGTCTTTGCTTAACTTAGACCACGTTTGGACTCGTTCCATTGGTTTCGATAACCAACGGAGGGTTATTTAAACACGCCAAATACTGATTAAGCATTCTTAACGCTCAACTTGTTCCTATTTCAAACTTGTTTATGAAAAGTCGTCACTAAAGAACGACTTATTCCTCATTAACTGACTTTGAACACAATAATCCCCTAGTTCCTCAAGCCTTTAAAAACTCCTTTGCTGGAAGTTAGCCATATTATTCTGTAACATATTCACGGTAAGCACTCGGAAAGGCTTTCTCGTAAGTTACTTTCATCCCTAGGGAAATAATGCGGGAAAAGTAAATTCTTAAAGTTGGATTAAATTCCGAATCATCTGTTACGTTTCATGTTGGCATTTATTTGAATGAGTAGTCATACATTACAAGCATATTTCCTACCTAAGTTGATTACACTTTAGATAATGTAGGAGAAAGAAGTTTTTCTTTTTATCGCTCGAAGATGAATGTCATAGACATTTTCACGACAGCGATATGTTAGCCTAGTTGGTAGTGACCCTGCCTACGCAGCTAGCGGTCCCGGGTTCGAATCCAAGTAAAGGTAAATATTTTTGTGATGAGCGCGAGTATTTGTTCCTATCTTGGATATTTTCTGTGTATTTAAGTATGTAAGTATTTATCTATATAAGTATGTTTATCGTTGTCTAGTACCCATAGTACAAGCCTAGAGCTTAGTTTGGGGTTAGGTTAATTCGTGTGACATTGTCGCCTGATATTTATTTATCATTTGCAATTCCAAAATTGCTAATACAATGCTAACGCTGAGGACTAATATGTTATCTATGCTAGTTATCAGAGCCTCTTTTCTACGACGATATACAATATTGCTTTTGACGTGTTATGATATTGTGTTTAATTCGATCGCCATTACTGTGAAGTAAATAAGAGCTATCAGAACGTTGATAATCGATAACAGATCAAAATCAATACTGTTTGTCGTAGTAGAATAGAGGCCAGTTAACTTACTCAAAAACAAACAATACAAATACTGCTACTTGGCAGCGGGTAATTATGGTCGTAAATATGTGTACCTAAATTTTAGTACCTTGTCACTTTAATCGCTGTTAAAATTCATACATGGCAGTTTAAATTAAATAGGCAAGGTACTAAAGTATACATATATTTAAATATGAACTCGACTGTAACTAGCATATCAGGACGGATCCTACCAACACTTACAATAAATATTATCAGGAGACAATGTCACACCAATTGAACTTGTCCCAAACTAAGCTCTAGGCTTGTACTATGGGTACTAGACAACGATATAAATACTTATATAGAGACATATATACTTAAATACATAGAAAACATCCATGACTCAGGAACAAATATTCGCGCTCATCACACTAATATCTACCAACCACCAACTACCAACTAGGCCAGCACGTCGTTAGTCGCCTTGATAGTTCTATTTTTTAATTTCATAAAAATTTAACATTATAATAAAAAAATCTAAATAGCTTTTACTTATTGCACCATAATTCCATCTTTATAGTAACCTGTCAGGGAATAGTGTAACAACATAATATACAACGAGTATGTTTGTAACCATTACACTGTTTAAATTTGGGACTTATGCAATTTGTTTCCGTATTTGAACGATATTTTTTATTTTAAACCAACCATTGCCAGCTGCTCTATGCCATTAATTCTACCCCAGAGGTTTTGTCGGAGCGGACCATTTTAACGCCAACTCATCTAATTCATCCGATTCGTGAACCAATCGATCCAGCTGTCAGTTCTTTAGAAAAGAAATGGGTTCCGAGATATATTCGTGTTCCAGCGCTTGTAGATTTATAGCGAGGGAATCTTAGGGATCTTTTAATCAAGATCATACTTCATAGAACCCTTATCTTTTCTTACAGATGGGCCCTTTCGGATACACTTTGACCCTTTAGGATCTTTTGTGCAATTACCCTCTTACACACTCAGCTGCTCGAATGTGCAGGTTTCCTCACGATGTTTTTCCTTCACCGTAAGATTATCGGGTAACGCACTTAAGTTAGAAAAGTTCATTGGTGAATGCGTGGGTTTGAACTCGGTACCTTACGATCACAAGTCGACGCCTAATCCACTAGGCTACCGACGCTCTCCGTGCAGAGCTCTAGTTTGATATTACCTTGCCGCAATTTGATAATAATACGAGCTTGACAGAAACACGTGGAACTAACCCCATTGTGCTTTTGATCAGTCCACTATAGAAAATACTCTTTAAACGAACAACTGTCGCCGCGTGTGATATCCATTGTCTGGATATGGACTTATTTCTCTAATAAGTCCATGGCGATTGTCTATTGAAATTAGCGAAATAAAACAGGGACTCTATTCTTCTGCGTAAAGCCATAGTGCTTTTGACTTCGTAATCGTATTGTCTTTCCTGTCAAGTAAATAAGAGCTATTAGTAGGAGACGATTTGCACCGGGCTGCTTATTCGATCAAAAGTATTTTATATCAAATTTGATACGCTAAATAATATGTGGCGTTGGTTAATAGGTTGGCTGAAAAATTTCAGTCCAGTATTATAATTAATTAAAAAATTAAAAATTAACTTTGGCTTAAAAAAATGCAATTGCTTGTTTAATAGACAAATTACATACCAATCGAAAGTATAAAGCCAATAGAACTTGCAAACGTTAGGTTGACTATTTTTTTCCCGTCAAACTATTGGATAGGCAGGTATAAACAGGTAAGTCGGTACTAATAATTTGCACCAAACCTAACGTTTGCATATTCTATAGGCTTCATACTTTCGATTAGTATGTAATTTCTCTATTAAACAAACATTTGCAATTTAAAAAAAAAGTTCATTTTTAATATTTTTTTAATGCTATAAGTACTGGACTGAATTTTTTCAGCCAACCTTTTCGCCACATATTATTTAGCGTATCTAATTTGATATATAATACTTTTGATCGAATAAGCAGCCCGGTGCAAATCGTCTCCTATTCGGATCTTAGACCATATTGAAATGTTGACAACACGATAACATGCCACAGATAATATTGTTTCACCATGTAAAATAATAGAGGCCCAGGAGTGAAGCCATGAAGTAAAATTGAAATTAGATTAGACGACAATTCTAAATACAACATGGGGTTTGTTCATCGAATGTTAAAAGTTACGAGTTTTTCGAACTAACTGCATTAGTCTATGATTACTGGAACACTTAACAACTTACCGATACAGAGTATCCAAACAAACATCAATGTTAAGATAATATGTTTTAAAAACTCGTTTAAAAAACATCAATTGGTTTTAAATGAAACATCCCTACAATTTAATTATCAATCAGAGGGCTTATTGTCTAACACACTCACAATCGCAACCAGCTTCAAAGTGGAGCACTTGTTTTCATTTTGTATGCAGACAATCCTTCAATTTTAAAAATGAAAACGATCGTGATTGTGAGTGCGTTAGACAATAAGCCCTCAGGTTGAAATAATTGCGTCACATTAAATAGTTCTTAATCTTTTCTATTTAACTCGTACGTGAATAGTTTTACCTCTGCCTTAAGTTAGTATTGTATTAAAAACAATTGACTCTACCATTATTATTGTTATTTAAAAGCTTCCAAAATCTAATGTGCTTGTTTTTTTTAAATTAAAAACATACATGGAGGGCGTAAGCTTTTATCTCTCGGCAAGATACTTCATTACGTTTTTATGCAGACAAAAGCAGTAATTTTTTATTCCGACATGCATTATTTCTGACTTAGTAAAAAGGGCACAAAATGCAATTCGATGGCAATAGGAAAGTGAACTATTTAGAGTTGAGAATAAGATCTCGTATGCTTAAAAAACTTGCAAAAGATACCCCTTTTTTCCAAGGAGGAGGTATTTCTTCGACTGTTATCCTGATTGCAAACCGTCTGGTCGACTTTACGAGGTCTCATCTACTTAAACCAGATCATATCGAGACATTGTATTATCACAGAAGTCATATCTTTTCACAGATCTGTTTGAAATAATAAATTGCAAGAAAACTTGCAAGAGATCTCTAATTTCTGCTGTGACATGAACTTAAAAGGATCAAAGTGATTTGTAGATATGAATTGAAAAAATAGTTAATTAGATTTATTTATGCAAGAAAAGTAAGTGTTTTAACTAAGTCTTCATTTAAAATACCTTTTGTTTTTGTATTAATTATATTATTTAAAATATTTGTGGGTCAGCTAAAAATTAAAAATGCCTGTAGTTAATTTTAGCAATTATAAATCAATGTAAATAATTTATTAATCTTAATGATCTATAATATTTGTTCTTTAAATTGGCGATTCGCCCTCGCTCGCTTCGGTTTCTGTCAGTTTTCTGTAACGCCTGCACATAAACCAGAATTTATGATACATAAAAAAAAACTTGAAAAGTTATCTAGGTAACTGAGATTAAAACCGCATCAAAATCCGTTACGTGGTTTAGCAGCAGTTAGCGAATATACAGACAGAAAGACAGACCCGGAAAATAATTGTATACTATGTACTATTGTATAAACAATAAATAATAATAAATGTCACGGGACAATCTCATACTAATTGACCTAGTTCCGAACTAAGCTCTCGGCCTATACTCTTTTTTTTTTTCAGGGAGCTGAACGAGCTCCGCCGCCCAGTTTCTGACAACCCGGAGATCCTACGTTTCTTCCGCTACATGCGCGCGGCGCGGCGCGGGCAGGAGGGCGTGGACTGTGCGCGCGCGCACCCAGGCTGCGCCGCGGCGGCCCCGGCGCACACCATGATCGCAGCATACCACGACATCAACAAGTTGGTGACTGCGAGGAAGCTGAGGAATTAGGTCAAATCTGGTGAGCGAGATAGCCACGTTGTTGTTGTGACTTTTAAAACCAACGTAACATATATTTTTTTGCTTTTACATATTTTTTACGACTCTAGTTGGTAATGTAGAAATCTAATCTTTATCGTAGATATAAGCCACAGAATATGTATATAAATTGTTTTTTTTTGTTCTGAGTACTAACTACCTACTTACCCATAAGGAAGAGCGGCTGCCTCTAAGAGGTAGCCAACTACTGTAATTAATATTTACTTATGAAAACTGAATAAATGATTTGATTTGATTTGATTTGAATCTTTAGCGGAATATAATATACCTGATATAGCTGGTATTGCACTTTAATTCTCAGACGATCTTTTATATCAAATATAGTTCATTCTCAGAAAAAAAAAACTACTGAGCTAAACAGCAGAGGTACAAGACCTCTGTATCCGTTGCGTTACTGCTTTGAAAATTTAAGTTCAAATACGTTATTTCCATCTCTTTGTACTAGTTACTTTTCGAAAGACGAGTACAAATAATGAGGCTACCGAATTTTAAAATGTACTTAACCCTTAAATGCATAGCATGTCGAAAGTAAAACGCGTCTTTAAAGTTTATTTCCAAATTTGAATTTTGACAAAGCTATAAACCTTACTGCATAAATTCTAAGTTTGAAATTTACTCAAAATGTATGTTTGAAATTGAACTTTAAAATATACGATGTAAATATACATCATTATGCATTTAAGGGTTAATCCATCATAATAACTATCCCGATCCGATGATTCGGACTAATCACCATATGTATATTCTCGTATTTTCTCAGATCAAAACACCCTTTATTAGCACTTATTGCGGTATTTTATAATCCCATGGTTCCCATGACTCAGTAATAAATGGTTTATGGGATATAAATGGACCATTGATGTTTTCCGAGTTAAACGAGCGGAGATGAAAATTACTCTTAGCCATAAACCCTTAACAACGCCATTCGGATGACCATTTCAAAGTTTATAGATGACATAACTTATTAAAAAACATGGAATGTCTTGACACTTTATGTGGCATAAACATAAAGCTGAAAGTTTATTGGGTTATTGGCTATTTTTATAATAGCTTATTTATGTACGAACAGAATTACTACATGCTACATGACAACCGAAAACATAGTTTGATTTCAGTATGTTGTAGGTTTAGTGCAGTGTTCACCAACAATTAAACGGACGGTTAGCGGTTTGACGGTTGTCAAATGTATTGACTAACAGCTGATTAAGACTTAACCGTCTGTTAAATTGGTTTTTGAACTCGGCCCTTAATCTTAAATTTATGTATTTCACTATGCGAAGTTATTATTACATAGCTATAATAATAATAATAATAATAATAAATTTTATTTCGGGCAACGATCGATGCAGTTCATTTTACGGGGAGCGTAAAGGACAGAGCTATAGCAGTTATATAGCTGTATCTTTTTCTTTCAGCGTAAACTGAACTGCGTAGCTATGTCATAATAACCCCCCTGACATGTGACTTAACTTGCAAAGAAAACAATAGGTTATATTACGCCCAACTAGATATTTGCCAGTTTTTAGCACGTGGGTTGCGCATACAGTATTATAAAACGCTTCAATGACTGACTGTCTGATAGACTGACTGACAGACAAAGGGTATTAATGAAATTTGGAGGGGATATTCCTTGGGTACCCAAGGGGTGCTCTAAGAAAAGAACTTTCGAAAATCGACCCCCAACGGGAATTAATAGGAAACTAATTCTAAGCGTACGAAGTTGCGGGAGTCCTGTAATAAGAGTATAATTTTATTTAAAAAAAAACATAATTCGTTATTATCTTTGATGACAAGCTCAGAACCAAAAAAACGTTTTATTTCCTTTCGGTAAGAGGAATGCGCTGTCAACCATAAACCTCGGTGAACTCTATGAAACCTTTTTTAACCTTTGATGTCTCCAAAATGGCCGGCGGCGGCGGATAGAATATTGACTGGTGTCCTTTTAGTTCTGCCGTTTCGCCAAACAACGTGTGGGCAAATCCTTTTTTCCCCATAAGTGTAAATATTTCAGGATTTATTTCAGGACCATAGTGTAGAGCCCTAGGTTATGTAAGGTTAGTTTTTAAAAAATCCTGAAATATTTACAGTTTTAAAAGCATTTTCCCAAATGAAATAGTTGGGAAATTAATCGAAAAACGGCAGAGAACCATACTGACTGCTTCTCAAAATCATTCGGAGCTGTTAATAATAAATTGTATAATTCCGACGGGATAAAATTGATTCATGACTGTCTAAAAAAATAAATGAAAATGTAAAAAGAAAATCTCATAAATTTGTATGTAATGTCTCTAAAAACTAGTTATGCATGGAATTTTAACGTTACTTCATCGACGTAATAATAAATAAAGAAGTTTGCAATACAAAATGGCAAATCATCAGCGCCTTAACAAAAATACTCAGAAGTTATTCATAATTCAAAATTCAAAATATTTATTTAGCAAATTAGCAATTTTACGCGTCGGTAATAATGGTGTGATGTAATTTGGTTAAAATCAACATTTTTTAATTTTCGGCTCCCGTCACATTTTAATTTATAATAAAACAGTTATGAAATGAACCGTGTTACAAAATTTATATGATAGTAAGGGATTAAAAAAAATATTACTAAATTTTCAGTAAGTACAAAAAATTGACAAAGCTTTGTATTTATGAATTATTCTTGTGACGTGATTCAATTAGAATATTTTTGAACAGGCGCTAATTTGCATCGTACGTGTTTGTCTAAAATGCTTTTATAAAACGTTTTATACAATTTATTCCAAAAATATATACTGATTGGGACAACCTTACATTATTTAAAAATATAACAACCAAACAAAGTAACCTTTAGAATACAAATAAATGAACTAGCTAATGATGGAAAATTGTTTAGCGTTTTTTTAGGATAATTAAAACTTGAAACAACAAAAAAAAAAGTAGTTTTCAAGCATTTAATCTTAGAAACTATAATTCTATTACAACTATGGTATTCCCATTTAACTAATTTGCGACAAAAGTGACACGAAAAAAATTAACGCTATTCTTTTTCAAAATGGAGTGATATTTTTAAACAATTTTATTTAAAGATTATGGCGTTCTTTCTGTAAACGATTAACGACGAGGCTCAGCGAGAAAATTACGCCATTTTTCACAGGTTTTTCCTCTCATTTTCCAGATGCGGTTTCGAGTTCCAGGGGCGCAAATCGACCGATTAAGACCAAGCTTTTTGACGTTAATTGGACACGGGAGACAGTGTCTAAAGAAATCCAAGAATATTATTATTAAAAATTCTTTTGCTTGTTCCCTTTTGTTTAAATTAATGGCATCAGAATTGACGTAATTAATTTTGATTGGTGATTGCTTAAGATTGTTTAAGAGTTCCTGCTTGAAAAAATAAAGCAAGAATATTGTCGTGACGACAGTCAGTCGGCTTAGATGAAAGATTTTACTAATTTCAATACAGACGATTATAACATTAGAAACATAATCAGCAGTAGAGATCTTGGTCTTAAAATATTCTTCCCTACTAATTTTGGACCTTAAATTTTAGAATTACGTTTAACCTTTAAATTAATAAACAACAATTGTGATTCCTTTTTGATCGAATTAAAGTGATTGCAAACCTCTTCAAAACCTTTCGTGAGTATTTGGCCAATACAAAGGGATCGTTTGAATCTAGGATGAAAGAGATATCTGATAATCCTTGGGAACTTTGGCCACAAAATACTTTGTCCTATTGTTGAACCAAACGAGATAACTAGCATTGTAAGCGAAACTAAGTCTGTTTAAGATTTATAGAAACAAGTATTACTATCAGCTTGTTACTTACTATTATTTCGTACCAAATTCATCGTTTTTGACAAGCCCCTTTGATGACAGGACTTGGTCGCTCACAGAAAATGATACGCAATCACATGAACTGCTTTGTATCGATGATGTTTCAAAGCGACGAAAATATTATTCCCAGAAATGTATTTGAAAGAGAAATTAATTAATTTTGTATAAAAAAGCTTTTGATCCTTAGTTATAAAATAATGATTTTCAATACCGTTGCCTAAATTTAGAATTCTAATACGAGGATAATTTCTAGTTTTACGCATACCAGTCCCTAATTATTACAAAGTGGGGAAAATATTCAATAGAAAGTCAGATCTTTTTACATGTCCGTTTAAACATTCTCTTTTTACTGAAAAAGGATCCGATGCTTTTGTAAAAAATGATCACGTAGAAATAACCCTTTTGTAAATGGATATAAAAATAATCACTGGAGTGAAAACAGACCTAACATGAAAAGATACTTTTTTCACGTTTGATTATGATTTTGTATATGAATTTTTCATGTGTGCTTTATGTTTAGGATTCTTTTATTTTTTTGCAATTACTTAAAAGTATAAAAGTGCCTATTAACTCTATTATATAGCTACACAATATCCTAATTCAATAAACATAAAAAAAAATGGTTTTCAATGTATGGTTTTCTTTTTCAAACTTTAATTAAAAATACTCACAAACTTTTGCATTTCGAAGAATTATCAGGTACCTACTAAAGTAATCTATAAATTACATGTAAGATTAGTATGAAGCGAGATATATTTTTTTGTGTATAATTTATGCGAAAAACGTAGGTATTGACATACTTTACAAAAAAAACCCAACTGACGGCTAATAATTATTGCGTTGTAAAAGAATAGTTAAAACGTTTGAAGTTTAAGTTATATTTTATTTCTGTTTCAGTGAATGTAAATTGTTTTTTTTTTTGTAACTTAGTGTTTAACAATATTATTTTTGTAAATATATACAATGTTTAAAATAAGATAAGATGTTGAATTTAAATTTCTTTGCTTTTTTTTATTTGACAACTTCGGCAACATTATTAGGGTTTATTAGTTTAGATAATTTATTTATCGATTGTATGAATGTAATTTATTGTATGGGTGTATATAGGAGAAAATGTGCGAGGTATGATAAACTTTAAATCAAGCAGTTTTGGTTTGTAATTTAATTTAGTAACTTATAATTTTAAAATATTTTTAAAACATTGCTTTTTTATTTTTTATTTTATTATTTATCGTTATTTTAAAACGATTAATACATTCTATCATAATTATTGTCCTCTTATGTAATGGTGGGATTTTTTGTTTAGTTAATATAAAATTTTACCACTTGTACTCTTATTATGTAAAAATGCACTACACATGTTTTATACATTGAGACGAAAATGTTTAATAAATAAATGAAATTAATGAACCATTGTTATTTTTATTGACGGACAAAATCCATACAACCGACGATATATTAACGAAGAAAAAAGGTATATTAAAAAATTGAAGTAAAAAAAACCCCACGAAATAAAACTCGCACAAAACATGAAATAATGAAAATATCATTTTTTTTTGTTCCATGCCCAAAAATACTAATGAGTTTCCAACGGCACGGTATTTATTTCAGAACCATAATCATATTATGATTCATACCAGAAGACGCCGTTTTCATTTTATTACAAATAGAAACGCTACTTGCTGTACAAAAATAATTTAAAGCTTTTTTGACACCTTGTATAAAAATTAATACTATACTTTTGTTTGTATCTTCTTCGCTTTCCTATATTTTTTACCTTCTTGAAACTACGAAGGGGAGTTCGCAAGGCAGGGAAGATTATGTATCTATTAAAAAAAAACACCCTCTCCCATTGCATGCCACTGCTCCCGAATCCTCAGCTCCTTCTTTGTTCCCTGTCAAGTAAATAAGAGCTATCATAACAAGGGAATGCAATTTAACCGGTTACTAACCGTTTTTGTATGAAAATAGCTGGTTCAAACCAGTTATAACCGGTTATTTGCATTCCCTAATCGTAACGTTGACAAGACGATCATGAAAATCAATATAATCTTACTGTTCTTCATTATAAAGTACAAATATAGTGATATGTTTGTATTTTTCTCGTTTTTTCGATTAAAGTTTAATCTGTAATTTTTAAACTGTATTTTTTTTAACACCTTCAGTGTTTCGTCATCGGCTCCAATTCCCTTTGAAATCAAGAATATTGGCGCTGAAAACATTTGCGTGTGTTTTTAAACACTCACAATACCGTGTGCCACTTTCAGACTGAACGGACAAAGAAACAGAGAGGTCGGTTATCCTTTCCGTGTGAAGGCTGTTACATATTCAATAATAGAGATAATGGTTTTGATACTTTCAGAACCTAGAAAACCTAAGACAAAAACATTAATTGCTGAGGAACTGATCATTTATTTTTGTTAATTTTAGATTACAATGATGGTTAACAGTGACGATGCATAGAATAAAACTCACAAATTCTCGGCAATACACAGCCAATAATATACATGCGCAAGCACTTGGAGAATCATTTTGATACTGTACAATAAATATAGCTAAGATTGCGTAAGTACATTAATTAAACTGTAAAGTAATGATATCTTATTTAAAACCACTAAATAACCATGAAAAAAAACTTTAGAAGATCTTACAAAAATCGCTTTAGTCACAAAGTAAACTTAAGGCTTGTAACCCATTTCAACTAGGCCCACCACGGTCGGCGTGTCTATTAAATTTAACAATAATGTTTATTTACGTTGTATTTAAAGTACAAGCACACTTTCTCCCCCAACATTAAACACGTATCTTTTGTTAGAATATTGTTAGCCAAAAAAACGCAATAATAAACAACGGTACCAAGACGTCATGGACCTTCTATACGATGCAAATAGATCCGGTTTTCAAGCTATCCCCCACTTTCTTACTAGAAAGTAGTCGCATAAATCTATCAATCAGAAACAACTCTGTACCGTTGCATTAGAGTTGTTTTTAGCAAATCCGAGGTCAACGTGGTAGTTAATTACATAATATTTTTGTTTGTCGGTCAGTGCGGTTTGTAAACCAAATGAGTCACTAAGACGTCATCTTGATCAAGATCATCGAACTCCGGTTGTTGAAATCATTACCTTTGACCCGAATTTGTTAGGTTACGCATTTTGGTCCAAGGATTGCAGTCTTCAGATTATGCTCTTGAAAACGTAAATGCCTATGGGTCATAGATTCCTCATATCATCAGGTAGCCTGTGTGCTCGTTCGCTTAATTTCATAGGAATATTTCTTGGGACAAGCTTTTGTTGCCGACTATATTTTTTTGCTGAGTCGTATCGGAAATCCTGTTGCCGCCTTCAGACTCCATCATCAGATAAGATCTTATACACCGTAATATAGCATGTCTTCTTTATTTACGACACGTTAGTCTGCCTTCGAAGCTAGCGGTCCTGGATTCAAATCACGGTAAGGGCAAATATTTGTGACATCAGCGCGAATATTTTGCTCCTGAGTCTTGGATGTTTTCTAGAAGCAGAAGAAGAAAAAAATCGTTTACTTGATGCAAGACACAAAACAATTTAGGGACAATTAAGGGCTGATTTTTGAATCCCCAGATAAAACTATCCGTCAGTTAAAATGTATAACTATCCTTTTCTGAAGTCATATGAGAGAAAAGGACAGAGCTAAAATTTGCCTTCCGGATAGCTTTATCTGCAATGAAATAATATGCATTTAATTATACGTATGTATTTCTTTATACAATTAAGTAAGTTTATCTTTTTAATATTTACACCTGGCTTCGTTGTTTAAAAAGTTGTTCATTAGCAGCGACAGTAAAAACATGACTTCAGTTTTAACAAGCTATTATTTAACTTGACGTTTTTGTGTTTGGGTAAACAGTTTCCGTTATAAAAATGCGCTGAAATAAAGTATATACTTATTAGGCGACAATCTTTAACTAGTTTAAGCTCTACACTTATTATAAATAAATAAATAAATATCAGGGGACAATGTCACACCATTTGTTCTAGTCCCAAACTAAGCTCTAGGCTTGTACTGTGTGTACTAGACAAAGATATAAATACTTATATAGAGAAATATATACTTAAATACATAGAAAACATCTATGACTCCAGAAGAAATATTCGCTCATCACACAAATATCTGCCCTTACCGGGATTTGAACCCAGGGCCGCTAGCTTCATAGGCAGGGTCACTGCCAACTAGGCTAACGCCTCGTCGCGGCGTTATGATACTAGACAACGACAAACGTATATAGAAAAATACATACATAAATAAATAGAAAACATCAGGAATATATACACGCGCACATCAGGCAATTATTTGCCATACGCGTCGTCAAAAATTGATTATTACGGACGTTTCAATATAGAACAGATATTGCTCTGCGAAACAGATCCATGCCAACTAAACTTAATGTGGTTACAAAAACATTTCTGATGAAGTCTAAATCTTATTCTGATATGTTACATAATCCCATTAATCCCCTAATCCGTCCGCAGCCGGTCTTTAGTAAGGGGGGATTGGAGAGCGTTTCGTCACGTCCGAAGGTCTGAGGGATCTGACTGGATTATGAAACCAGGATCCAGCTGTACGCATTAGGCCGCTCGGTGCGGAGACGGCTTCTGAATTAATGGTTAATATTGATTATTAAGGCCCTGTTGTTTGATCTGTAGTTAACTCAACTAATTAAGAAAAAAGAATCGAAAATTTGACATATATCCTTGAGATTTAACCATTAGTTATGATTTTTAACAATTAGTTAGTTTAACTACTGATCAAACAACAGGCCCTTAGTGGGTTGTCTTGGGGGAGACTAAGGGCCTGTTTCACAATCGACAAGTAAATTTTATGTGCCAGTTAAAGTTAGCCTTCTCCTTGTCTATGTTCAAGTGTACGAAAAGGAAAGGGCTAAATTTATATACCAGATATGCTTTACTTGACGATTGTGAAACAGGCTCTTAATCATTTGTTTTTAAGCTTTTACAGTTCTATGAGTTTCTTAATAGAGATTGGCAATTATTCGTTTTTTGTTGAAACAAAAATGACAAATATATTGTTTGTAGCGAGTGCAAGCGTGATAGCTATAACCAACACAGCGCTGTTAAGAAGCTAGGAGAACTGTACAGGCGACTACAAAGTGATGTATCCAATTTACCATATAATAAGGACCAAAAGTAGATACATTTCTTTCTAGTTGACTGTACAATATAATTTTAAACCTATTATCTAAAATTGGATCTGAAGGCATCTTCAAAGTATCCACCGAGTGTAATCTTGTAAGATTGATGTCAATAATTTGTTTGATGACCGTAATTGAAACTTTGATAAGAGTTGTGCTTTTGTTTTATAATTCAAATGTAGTTATAATCTCGTTAATCCCCTAATCTATCCGCTGCTGGGCCCGTATTATGGTCGCCTTTATCGCGGTGGATAAAGCTTCCGTCACT